>CM053037.1:144452625-145052625 GCA_028564925.1 Lithobates sylvaticus
AGGGGGGTTTTTTTCCCCCAAAATTTTAAAAGGGGTTTCTTTCCCCCCCAAAAAATTTTTTTTGGGGGGGGTTGCATTTGGGGGCCCCCCCTAAAAAACCCTTTTGGGGCCCCCCCAAAAAAATTTTGGGGGGGGGGCCCCCCCCCTTTTTTCCCCCTTGAAGTTTCAAAAAAAAAATTTTTTTAAACCTTTTAAAATTTTTTTTGGGGGTTTTTTTTGGGGGTTTTTTTTTTTTAAAAAAAAAAAACCCCCCCGGGAAAAATTTTTTCAAAAAAACCCCCCAAAAAATTTCCTTTGTTTTCCCCCCCCAAAAAATTTTTTTTTTAAAAAAAAATTTGGGGGGGTTTTTCCAAAAAAGGGGTTTTTTTTTCCCTTTTTTTAATTTTTTTTTTTTTTTGGGGGAAAATTAATTTTTTTTTTAAAAGGGGGTTTCCTTTTAAAAAAAAAACCGAAGTTTGGGAAAATTTATTTTAAAAACCCCCCCCGGGGGTTTTTTTTTTTAAAATTTTTTTGGGGGGTTTTAAGGTTTTTTTTTTTTTTTTTTTTTAAATTTTTTTTTTTAAAAAAAAATTTTGAATTTCATTTCCCTTTTTAAAAAAAAAAATTTTTTAAATTAGGGGGTTTTTTTTTTTTTTCCCCCCCTTTTTTAAACCCAAAAAACCCCCCCCCCCCCCCTTTTTTTCCCCCCCCCCTTTTTAAAAAAACCCCCCCAAAAAAAACCCCAAAAAACCCCCCAAAAATTAAAACCCCCAAAAAAAACCCCCCTTTTTTTTTTCCCCTTTTTTCCCCAAATTTTTTTTGGTTTCCAAAATTTTCCAACCCCCCCCCCCCCCGGGGCCCCAAAAAATTTAAAAATTTAAAAAGGGTTTTTTCCCTTTTTTTTTGGGCCCCCTAAAAATTTTTTTTGGGGGCCCTTTAAAAAAAAAACCCAAAAAAAAGGGGGAAATTTTTCCCGGAATTTTTTAAAATTTTTCCCTTTTTTTTTTTTTTTAAAAAAAAATTTTTTTAAATTTAAAAAAAAATTTTTTAAAAAGGGAAAAAAAAAATTTTTTTTAAAAATTTTAAATTTTCAAAAAAAAAAAAAAAAAAACCCCCCCCCCCCCCCCCCCCCCCCCCTTTTTTTTCTTTTTTTTTTTTCTCTTTTTTTTTTCCCCCCCTTTTTTTCCCCCCCCGGGTTTTTCCCCCCCCCCTTTTTTTTAAAAATTTAAAAAAATTTTTTAAATTTTCCAATTTTTTTTTTCCCGGGCCCCTTTTTTTTTTCCCCCCTTTTTGGGCAATTTTTTAACCAAAAAACCCAAAAACCCAAAATTTAAAAAAAAATTTTTTAAAAGGGGTTTTAAATTTTGGCCAAAAAGGGGTTTTTAAGGGTTTAAAAATTTTTCCGGGGGCCCTTTTGGGGCCCCGGGGTTTTTTTTTTTTGGGAAAAAAATTTTTTTTTTTGGGAATTTTTCCCCTTTTTCCCCCCCCTTTTTTTTCCCCCTTTTTTTTTTTTTTTTCCCCCCCCAAAAAAAAAAGGGGGTTTTAAAAAAAAAAAACCCCCCCGGGAAAGGGGGCCCCCAAAAAAAAGGGGGGGGAAAAAACCCTTTAAAAATTTTTCCGAAACCTTGGGGCCTTTTGCCCCCCGGGTTTTTGGGAAAAAAAAAAAAAGGGGGATTTTTCCCGGGGCCCCCCCCGGGGGGGAAACCCCCAAACCCCAATTTTTTTTAAAAAAAAAAAAAAAAAACCTTTTTTTTTCTTTTTTTTTAAAAAATTTTTTTTTTGGGAATTTTTTCCCGCCCCAACCCCCTTTTTTAAAAAAAAAGGGGGAATTTTTTAAAAAAAAAATTTTTTTTGGGGGCCCCAAAAAAAAAGGAAAAAAAAAAAGGGAAAAACCCCCAAAAAAAACCCCCCCCCTTTTTCCTTTTTTTTTTTTTTTAAAAATTGCAGGGGAAAAAAAAATTAAAAACCAATTTTTAAAATTTTTTAAATTTTTTTTCCCAAAAAAAAAAATTTAAAAAAAAAATTTGGGGGGGGAAAAAAAACCCAAAACCCCCGCATTTTTTCCTTAAACCCAAGGGAAAACCCCGGGTTTTTTTGGGGGGGGGGGAAAAAAAATTTTGGGTTTCCTTTTAAAATTTGGGGGGGGTTTTTTTTCCCCGGGGCCCCCCTTTTTTTTTAAAATTTTTCCCCCCCGGGGGGGCCCCCTTTTCCCTTTTTGGGCGGGCTTTTTTCCCCTTTTCCCCGGTTTGGGGGGCCCCTTTTTTTGAAAAAAACCCCTTTTTTTTTAAAAAATTTTAAAAAAGGGGCCCCAAAAACCTTTTTTTTTTTTTTAAAAAACCCAAAAAAACCCCCCGGGGGGAAAAAAATTTTGGGGGGGGGGGGGGGGGGGGGGAAAAAAAAAAGGGGCCCCCCCGGGGGAAGGGGGTTTTTCCCCCCCTTTTTAAATTTTAAAAAATTTTTTTTTTTAAAAACCCTTTAAAATTTTTAAATTTTTTTTTTTCCCCTTTTGGGCCCAAACCCGGGGTTTTTAAAAGGGGGGGAAAAAAAACCCCAAAAAAAAAAAAACCCCCTTAAAATTTTCAAAAAAATTTTTTAAAAAATTTTTTAAAAAAAAAATTTTTTTTTTTTTTTAAAAAAACCCCCCCTTTTTTTTTTTAAAAAAAAACCCCCCCCTTTTTTTTTTTTTAAAAATCAAAAAAAAAAGGGCCCAAAAAAAAAATTCCCCCCCCTTTTTTCCCAAAAATTTTTGGTTTTAAATTTTCCCCTTTTTTTTCCCCCCGGGGGGGCCCCCTTTTTTTTTAAAAAGGGGGGGAAAAAAAAAATTTTTTAAAAAAAAAAAAACCCTTAAAAAAAAAAAAAAAAAAATTAACCCCCCCCCCCTTTAATTTAAAATTTTTGGGAATTGGGGGTTTTGGGCCCCCAAAAAAAAAAGGGGGGGGTTTTTTTTTTGGGGGAAATTTCCGAAAAGGGGGGGGGGGAAAAAATTTTTTTTTGGGGGCCCCCCAAAAAGGGGAAAAGGGGGAAAATTTTGGGGGGGGAAAAACCCCCGGGGAAAAAACCCCAAAACCTTTAAGGAATTTGGGTTTTTTTTAAAAGGGGGTTTTTTTTAAAAAACCCAAAAAAAAAAGGGGGGGTTTGGTTTTTTTTTGGGGAAAATTTAAATTTTTGGGATGGGGGGGGGGGCCCCCCGGGGGGGCCCCCGGGGGGGGAAAATTTTTGGGAAACCCGGAAAAAGGGGGAAAAAACAAAAAAAAGATGCTGAAAAACTAGTTTGTCATTGTAACGTCCTTAACTTCTTTTCAGATGCCATATTGACAGGGTCACTTTAACATCGATTCAAGTAGACCTAAAGTTGGCAACACGCAGAGCACATTTTAGCTGTTTCAGTCGCTTTCAACCAGCTTTTGATCTTATAAAACAACCAAATAGATTAATTCACCCTACCACCAATAGTGTCTGGAAAAAGGGAAAATACAGTATCTCACAAAAGTGAGTACACCCCTCACATTTTTGTAAATATTTTATTATATCTTTTCATGTGACAACACTGAAGAAATGACACTTTATACAAGCTGTACACTCACTACTTTACACACTGAAGAAATGTCATTTTGCTAAAATGTAAAGTAGTGAGTGTACAGCTTGTATAAAGTGTAATTTCTTCAGTGTTGTCACATGAAAAGATGTAATAAAATATATATAATATAAATATATGTAGCCAGGGCTGGACTGGGACAAAATTTGGCCCTAGACTTCATCCAGACCGGCCTACTTTCATTTTGAGTGTCCCCATCATTACCCCCCTTACATCAGAGTGTCCCCAACAGCGTTCCCCTTACATCAGAGTATCCCCATTAGCACCCCCTTACATCAGAGTGTCCCCATTAGCACCCCCTTACATCAGAGTGTCCCCATTAGCACCCCCTGACATCAGAATGTCCCCATCAGCACCCCCTTACATCAGAGTGTCCCCATCAGCACCCCCTGACATCAGAATGTCCCCATTAGCACCCCCTTACATCAGAGTGTCCCCATTAGCACCCCTGACATCAGAATGTCCCCATCAGCACCCCCTTACATCAGAGTGTCCCCATCAGCACCCCCTTACATCAGAGTGTCCCCATCAGCACCCCCTTACATCAGAGTGTCCCCCCTCCCCTCCACCGACCACATGTACCTTCAGCTCTGAAGGCAGCTTCTCGTTCCTCTCTCCAGTCATATGATAAGTGACAAGTGATAAAGGGAGAGAGGAAGAAAAGTCTACTGGCTGTCTATCTCACCCTTCAGGCTGGAGGGAGCAGAAAGCCTAATCCTTTTCCAGCAAGCATCGGCAGCTGCTCCTTGGTGACAGGAGGGAAATCACTCACTGTCAGTGAGGAGCAGCTCCAGGACGGCGCCTGACCGGCCCACTTAGCCATCGGCCCACCGGGAAACTCCCGGTAGTCCTGATAGCCAGTACATGCCTGACTGTAGCCAGTCTGCGGGAGACAGAATTATTGTTGGTTGGTAGGGGATCAAATACTTATTTTACTCACTGAACTGCAACTCACTTTATAACATATCATGTGTTTTTTTCTGGATTTTTGGTTGATATTCTGTCTCTATCATTTCAAATACGCCTATGATAAAAATGATAGACCCTTCATTTCTTTGTAAGTAGGCAAACTTACAAAATCTGCAGAGGATTAAATAATTATTTTTGCCACTGTATGTACAACACAGTGGTGATGTCACTACCACTTTTGCAGATAATTTAGTGCACACACAGCGCATACAAAGTGGTTTTATATCTGGCTATAGAGAAATATAATTAAATGAAAATGTTTGTGTCAGGAGTTCAGCTTTATAGCGTGAACGGTATGCTGTCTTGATCTATTCAGTTATTTTTGTGATGAAAACTGGTTGAAAATAGTTGCAATTGCGTGCAGATTGCAATGTGTTTGTAAAGGTGTTGGTCTGATAGGCCAAATCTGCCTGTGGGAGAACAGCTTTTCTTCTCTACGAGTGTGTGCAATAAAAAGGGTGATGCTCCCTTTTGGTCTGTTAACTATACAAGTGTTTTGTTATGCAAAACATACCTGTTGGTCCTGCCAGAAATCTACTGTAGTGCTGTCCTTGCATGCATAACACGAGGGAGGCGATCTGTAGTCCTAACACATGTTTAGATAATATTGTAAATCTATAATTGTTATGGAAGAAATTGCTATTCTATACCAAATGAGATATTACTCCTAAAGATTTTTTTTTCAAAATTTCCTTTTTTTGTAAAAAAATATAAAACCCAGCGGTGATTAAATACCACCAAAAGAAAGCTCTATTTGTGTGAAGAAAATAAAAAATTTGTTCAGTGTAGCATGACCGCGCAATTGTCATTCAAAGTGTGACAGTGCTGAAAGCTGAAAAATGGCCTGGGCAGGAAGGGGGTGTAAGTCCCTGTAGGCATGTGGTTAAGCAAAGTATATTTTCTGCAAATAAAGAAAAATACCTGTGGATCCTGTCAAAAATGCAGTGTCCTTGTAATTTTCTGTGTACAGAACCGAAATCACAAACAATGTGATCATTTGTGAACAGATAGCAAAGAAGGAGGTGTTCTGTAGTCCTAACTCACTTCCTGTCCTAGTTGCCACTCTTGGATATAAAATACGTTACTGGCAGGATCTCTAGGTAAGAATTTAGAAAGGGAAGCCTGAAAAAATGACCAAAGGAGAAAATATGAAGGCTGCAATTGCTACAGTAACCTCTCGTGAAAATGCCGGTCACCTGGCTGTCCTGCTGATCCATTGGTTTCAGTACCCTGACTCAACGACCCACAACAACCATGCAGCAGGGCAGGAGTTCTGACTTCACTCTATCATTTCCAACACTTGCACTTGTTTCTAGTCAATGGCTTCAAGCCGATCAGCAGGAAAGCCAGGCGACTAGCATTTTTTGAGGGCAGCCAGTGAAGGCCGCCTCTGTATTTCTCTCAGTACAGGTTTCCTTTAACCGCATGCCGACCAGCCGCCGTCATTTATACTGCGGCAGGTCGGCACGATCCCGCGAACCGTCGTAGCTATACTTTGGCTCGTGGGATCGGGATAGCCGCTGGACGCCCACGCCCGCGCCCGCTGCACAGCGGGGGTGCCGATGCTCATGCCCGACGCCCACGAGCACGAGCACGAGGGACAGAACACGGAAGTGTGTGTGTAAACACACAAATCCGTGTTCTGCTCTGAGAGGAATGACAGATCGTGTGTTCCTATTAGCTAGGAACCACGATCTGTCACTTCCTCTAGTCAGTCCTTTCCGTTAGAATCACCTCCCAGGGAACACAATAAACCCCTTGATCGCCCCCTAGTGTTAACCCCTTCACTGCCAGTGACATTTATACAGTAATCAGTGCATTTTTATAGCACTGATCGCTGTATAAATGCCAATGGTCCCAAAAATGTGTCAAAATTGTCCGATGTGTCCCCCATAATGTCGCAGTCACGATAAAAATTGCAGTTCGCCGCCATTACTAGTAAAAAAAATAATAATAATAAAAATGCTATAAATCTATCCCCTATTTTGTAGACGCTATAACTTTTGCGCAAACCAATCAATATACGCTTATAGTGATTTTTTTGAACAAAAATATGTAGAAGAATACATATCGGCCTAAACTGAGAAAAAAATGGGGATATTTTTTATAGCAAAAAGTACAAAATATTGTGTTTTCTTTTCAAACTGTCGCTCTTTTTTTGTTTATAACACAATAAATAAAAAACGCAGGCGATCAAATAACACCAAAAGAAAGCTCTATTTGTGGGAAAAAAAGGACGTCAATTTTGTTTGGGTACAGCATCGTACGACCGCGCAAATGTCAGTTAAAGCGTTGCAGTGCTGAATCGCAAAAAATGGCCTGGTCATTCAACAGCCAAATCTACAGGGGTTGAAGTGGTTAAGCTTCCTTCCTACAGCATGGCCAGCGCTACACGACATTTGCCAGTTATTGATGTCTTTCAATCAACAATAGGTAGCTGTCACGGATGTTTATTGGCGATGGTAGAAAATTCATAAGTCAGCACTAACATTATAAAACCCACATCACAGCTCAATACAACAAGCTGCCAGTCTTTAATTACACATTCCAGGTGCAAACATAAGCAATTTCAGTCACACCACTCGTGCGCGGCTGACGATCGTACATGTGTAAATCTGACAACTGCCGGAGTATGTTGGCACACAGACAAGATGTGTGCAGCAAACAACGTTTTTTTTTGTTTTTTTTTTATTCTTAGGAAATTGATGAGTTGCTTTTCAGAAGTGTAACTATCCGGCTTACAAAACATTTATCAATGTGACAGGTACACTTTACGGGCCGCTTTACATCACATTTTCTGTCTTCCTAATGCATTTTTACATGTGCATTTTTCCCCCTTTTTTATCTCAATTTAGGACATGTGCATTCAAATTTATTTTTGCTGCGTTCTGTGCGTTTTTGTTGCTTTTTGTTGCATTCCATGCAGAAAAAATGCAGCATGTTCTACTTTTGTTGACTGCGCTAGTGTGAGTTAGGGTCACTTTAATGCATGGAAAACACTGTGCATGCGATTTTGATGCAGACTAATGCCGCGTACACACGGTTGGAAATTCCACCAGCAAAACACTGATGTGAATGAATGAATGAGTGACTTGTATAGCGCTACCTATGCGAACTGAATCGCTTCAGGGCGTGAGCTTTTTGTCGGAAAATGCGGCCGTGTGTATGTACCATTGGACTTTTGCTGGCGGAATTTCGGCCAGCAAAAGAGTGAGAGCATGTCCTCAATTTTTACGACGGAAATTTTGATCGTCTGTGGCAATTCCGAAGCACAAAATTCTGACGCATTCTCGGAAACAATTTGACGCATGCTCGTTTTCGCGGATCGTCAAAGGGTTGTACGTCACCGCGTTCGTGGCGGTCAGGATTTGGTGTGACCGTGTGTAGGCAACACAAGCTTGAGCGGAATTCTGTCGGAAAAAATATCCAAGGCTTTTCCGACGAGAATTCCTATCGTGCGTACGCGGCATAAGGGCCAGTTCACACCACATGCAGTCCAGTACATTTTTTACTGCATCATAAATACATGGATTTCGATAGAAAATTCACACTACTGCAGTGCATTCCAGTACAGTCAACAAAAGTTGGACATGCTGCATTTTTTTCTGCAAGGAACTGCACTGGAACATGGCAAAATGCATCAAAAACGCACCGGAACACATCATAGCAAAAAGAAAAAAAAACACAGTAAAGTTTGGAAATAAAAGAGGGGAAAAAATGCTCTGGAATACATAAAAATACAAAAAATACATAAAGACACAAAAATAAAAATGCATCAAAAATGAGCATGCAGAAACGCAACCGGAACACATCTGGTCTGCGTTTCTGTGGTGTGAACCGGCCCTTAAGGGGAACTACAATTAAAATGAATATGCAGGACTTAGACCACAAAGCATGCCTAAACCCAAGGACAAACATTTTATATATTTCAGCTTATCAGTCCCTAGATGTGGTGACTGAATTAGCCTTCTTTTTTCATTTTATTTTCCTTTATTTTCTGTTTCAATGTATTGATTGGTTTTATAAATCAGCGTAAGAAATCAAAAGTAAGCATAAACTGTAAATCGCCTATGCAGGGGCTAAAGAATGATCAGGCATTACAAAATAAGGGTTATGATTGTGGCAACCAACATTAACTCTAAACCATTGGGATAATATCGATAAGTAATGAATGCAAAAAAAACAAAAAGGCCCATATTCTCACGGCCCACTCATAGTCACCCCAGGGGCGTCTCATCTCCTGCAACCAACCCCGGAGGACAACAACTGTATAAACAAGAAAAAAGATGAGCTATAAAAGGGAGTAAAGGGAATAAGAGAGGATAATAGACATGCACACAAGGTGTGCCAGATGTGCCTGGGCACACCCTAATTACCCTGTGTGGTGCCGATTCCCCCTGCTTCCTGGTGCCCCCTGTCTCCCTCCTGCAGTTCTGCCAGCTTTCTTTCTCTCCTCTCCCGCCCTCTGCTGCGGGCATAGCCCTCAACTGTCCCTGATTTCGAGGGAGTGTCCCTGATTTCGAGCATTGTCCCCCTGTCCCTCGTTCCTCCTCATTTGTCCCTCATTTTGGTCTGATCTATATACAGTGGAACCTCGGATTGCGGTTAACGAGCGTTTCGCATTACGGGCACTGTATTTTTAAAAAACGTAACTCGGTTTGTGAGTGTTCTCTCGCAAAACGAGCACAATTCAGGCCAAAGCGGTGTGCAGTACTGCTTTTGGCCTGAGGTAGGGGGGGCGCCGGAGCCGAGCAGAGCCGAACGTCATGTTCGGAAATGCACGGAAAGGCCCGAGTACAGCGCGGCTGACCTCGGCAAATCTCTGGTAGGAAGTATTTCCGAGGTTTGCCGAGATCAGCCGAAGTGTCCTCGGGCCTTTTCGGCCATTTCTGTGGCTCTCTGGTGCCCCACCGCCTCTGGCCACATGCGGTATTGCATCCCATTGAAGTCAATGCGGAACAAATTATTTTTGTTTCCATTGACTTCAATGGGAAAACTCGCTTTGATATGTATATAAGTACTTTGGATTATGAGCATTCTCCTGGAACAGATTATGCTCCTAATCCGAGGTTCCACTGTAGTTATATATTAAATGCACTTTTTATCTATCAAAAAGTGTTTCCCGGTGCTGAGCCTTTCAACTGATTTCTAAATTGCTGCATTTGTAAATTCCAAAAGCCAATATAAAGGAATAGTAGTGGTAAAAAAGCACTTGTGGGTTTAACCAATCGTGTCTTTTTTTTAATACAATTCTCCTTTGAGGTGTGGCAAGGAGTGTGTCCTTTGGCTGCATACTTTTGCTGATAGATGTCCCTCATTCCCATCTCAAAAAGTTGGGAGGTATGGCTGCGGGGATGTTTCAGGATGGATGAATTAGTGAACACAGTGAGGAATCTGCACTGCTCTTGTGTTCATTCTTAACTGAAGCCTAGTAAACTAAGCATAGTAAATTATATTTACTATGCTTCAGTTTGTGAATGAACAGGAAACCGCTCAACACAGAGCACTTCCTATTCGTTAAATGTGCAGTGCAGCTGAAGAGAAAGGGACTGGGGAAGCTCTGTCCTCAGTCTCTTTCTCTCTATTTAGACCCTTGATTTTTCACCAAAGCCCCCAATGGGGCTCCTAGAAAAAAAAAAATATATATATATATATTGTAAAAAAATTATTTAAAAACATAAAATTGTAAAAAAATTATAAAAATAAAGACACCCCCCCCCCCCCCACTTCCCTATTGACACCAATCTCTGCTCTCCTGACACCGTCCACTTCTCTGCTGATATACACACATGTGTGTTTGTGCTCTGGGGTACACACCCTAATGCAATAGACTGCACACACCAATGGAGAGGATCAAAGTCTAGAGAAAAGGAGAGAAAGGGGAAGAGGACAACTCAGACTCAGAAGCTCCAATGGAAGCAATCAGATGAGGCCCGAACAAGCCGGCTGGAGTAAGGGCAATCTTAAAAAATTTAGAGTGTATGTCATTGAGAATGTTCCTTTATTTTCAACCTGGTGATCCTGGCAGTAACGCACTTCCTGTTCTAGGGTGGCAACGCTCATGCACTCTACTGTATGTATGGAGGAGCAGCATTGTCATCCTAGGACAGTAATGCCCTGTACACACGGTCAGAATTTCCGACGGAAAATGTGCGATCGGATGTTGTCGGAAAATCTGATCGTATGTGGGCTCCACCTGACTTTTTTCGTCGGAATTTCCGACACACAAAATTTAAGAGCAGGATCTAAAATTTTCTGACAACAAAATCCGATCGTTTAAATTCCGATCGTGTGTAGACAATTCCGACTGACAAAGTGCCACGCATGCTCAGAATAAATTAAGAGCTATTGGCTACTGGCCCGTTTATAGTCCCGACGTACGTTTTGTACATCACCTCGTTAAGAACGATCGGATTTTCCAACAACTTTGTGCGACCGTCGGAAAATCCGTCAGAAAAAATCAGACGGATATTGTGGTCGGAATGTCCGACCGTGTGTACAGGGCATAAGTGTAATGCCACGTACACACGATCGGAAATTCCACCAGCAAAAGTTCAGATGACAGCTTTCGATCGGAAAATGCGACCGTGTGTATGCTCCATCGGACTTTTGCTGGCGGAATTCGAACCAGCAAAAGATTGAGAGCAGGTTCTCAATTTTTCGGGCGGTAAAAAGTTCCGATCGGAAATTCCGATCGTCTGTAGCAATTCCGACACGCAAAATTCCCATGCTCGGAAACAATTTGACGCACGCTCGGAAGCATTAAACGTAATTTTCGCGGCTCGTCGTAGTATTGTACGTCACCGCGTTCTTGACGGTCGAAAGTTCAGCGAACTTTTGTGTGATCGTGTGTATGCAAGCTAAGCTTGAGCGGAATTCCGTTGGAAAAACCATCCAAGATTTTTCCGACGAATTTGCTCGTGTGTACGGGGCATTAGGGGACTACAGAATACTTCTCCCCCTCTTCACCTTCACAACATGGGGGTGTTCTGCTAATAGAGAGCACTAGGAAGGCTGATAGCAGTGATTGAGACAGTTCTGTACCTAGCCTTAAAGAGGAAGTAAACCCTCTTAAAAAAAAAACGGGAAAAAAAAAACCTGCAAGACAAAGGCATAATTAGCTTGTATGCATAGCATACTAGCTAATTATGTATCACTTACCTGAGATCGAAGCCCCGGCATCCGTCCTCTTCTCCCCCTCCGACCGTCGACATGTTCTCCCGGAGTGACTTCCGGGTATCGCGGCTCCGGCGCTGTGATTTGCCAAAGCCGCGATGCCGTCACGCGCATACGCACGAGAGCGGCATATAACAACTGAAGCATCGGCATATAGCGCCGTTGCTTCAGTTGTCGCAAGTGCGCATGTGCCGCATGACGTCGGCACATGCAAATACAGGTATATCTCCTAAACCGTGCAGGTTTAGGAGATATCCTTGTTAGCTACAGGTAAGCCTTAATATAGGCTTACCTGTAACATAAAGTTGTAAACGAGGGTTTACTTCCTCTTTAAAAAAAATGAACGGAATGCAGCATATGTATGGTCTGGTAAGCTGCAATATATGACAATTTTATTCTTGGGTTTAGACATACATTCAGTTCCCCTCTCCCCCCCTAATTTCCATTTCAAAGGGAATGCCTCTAGTGATACAGAATAGCGATTCCATAATATTTGTAGTTACTGAATTAAATAAACATTGTTTCATCCAAATATATTGCTTCCTGTTACACTGTTTACCCAGACAGCGCTGGGCCCCCTGTGCCTCTGGGTCCCATAGCAGTTACATGGGCTGCGATGGCTATAGTACACCCTTGTGAATATGTATTTGATATGTTGTGTGAAATGAAACCCAAACGGCAATAACAGTGTATTAAAGATAAACTCTGCTCAGTTCTATTTGCATCTAAATTGACAACATAAAAGGCCTCTTGTACCCAGGACATTTTTTTTCCTCCCCTGGATGGCTTTGCTCCTGGCAGGAAAAAAGCAGCGATAAAATTCATTAATTCCATTGGCCAGAATATTCATGTATTTTGGTCATTAGAATGAATCAAGCACTAAGCGCGTGTAGCGTTTAGAAACGTTTCCAGTCGTTCTGTACGTCTTCCCAAAAAGCTCCCCTCCTGAACGCACAAGTGATGTTTTTTTTTCAGGTTCTAAACCTCTGTAAACACCTGTTTGCATGGATAGGCTGAAAAAAATGACAAACGCCTGTAAAAGCAGCAACTTCTAAGACCTGCGTGCTAGATTTTACAGACCAAAATGTAGTAAATAAGAGATGTTTCTGTAGCGCTATGCCCGCAGGAGCGGCTGGTGAATAAGGCCCACCCCCCAACCCCCCCCCCCCACCCTGCACAGCCAGCACACAGAAATTTCCACAGCACTCTTGAGTCAAGAAGCAGTCCTTGCAGCTTTGTTTTTGTTTTTTGTTTTGTTGGGGGTATTGCACTTGGACGTGGTTAAGGGTATTATGGGATGCCCAGTTGACTTTAGCAGAACTTTTCCAGGGACAACTTCTTCTGTACAGTCTATTTACACTCCTCAGCTTCCTCCAGCCAAACACTTGCTTCAAGCACAACTCCCAGAACCAGCTGGCACACTGTTAGGTGATCTGACAATAGGGCTTAGTCAGATTTTAGCAAATGCCCTTTACAGGCAGGGACCACGGGCCCCTTTGGTAGTATAGCCTAGTCCCCAGCTGTCCTTCTCTGGCTACTAATCCCACCACCACCTATTCAGGCACTTTCAGCCCATCTGGCTGCAGCTGCCCCTTTCTCTAGTCCTCCCGGGTAAGCTTCCACAGTCCTCCCAGACTGACTTTGCATCCATCTCAGACTGCTCTCACCAGTCCTCCCCAACTGTAACACTCATCAGCCCACCTGGCTTTCTTCTCCTTGGAGATCTCCCGTGTGTGCTTTCTGGCTCCTGCTAACCTCACACCTGCTTCCATGCTACTGGACAGGATTCCTCCTTGGGATATCAGAGGATCCCACATGCACCCGGGCTCCCAGACTCAAGGTCAACCCCCCCCCCCCCAGACTAGAGGGTTACCCTAAAGGGCCCACAACAGCCTCCTAGCACTCCATCTCAAACTTCCACCAGAGCTCTTCTGCCCAGCCGGGCTGACCCAGAGTGTTTGAGGGGGGCTGCCCCCTGCCAACCTATCTGTTGGGGATTGAATTGGTCAGGGCCCTCATGAATACTCCAGGCAGCTGATCCTAACCTCCCTCCTATTCTTCTGGAAGTTTCCAGAAAGTTCCAGAAGTAGGGGGAGGTACCAGAGATGCTGCCTGATGAGTCATACCATCCTCCCTGGATCACTCACCCGACCCAGATTAAAACACAGGCTTGGCTGCCAGCCAAGCCAAAACCTTTTATCTACACTAACGAAAACAAAACACTACATATTCTAGTACACTAGAGGGTGCTACGTTACATTGTTAGGGTTAACATACCCTTTAAGCACTTCCTGTCCGTCGTATGCAGAATGACAGCCGGGAAGTGGTTCTGTTATCCTGACTGGTCATCATATGATGTCCAGCAGGATAACATGCTGACGAGCGCCCATGGGGGTGCGCAGCGTGGCAAAAGCGAGTGTGGCGTGTCAGTCTGACACCCCACATCTCCGATCATGATAAGAAGCCTCTATCAGAGGCTTTTTACCACGTGATCAGCTGTGATTCTGATATGTGCCTACTGTACCATGTATGAAAAAGTATCCTGTTCTCTTTGTATTGCTTCCTTTGTGTGAAATACATGGTGTACCTACCAGTCCATCTGCTTTCCTATTTTTTTTTAAAACTGACCACACTAAGCATGAGAGCACAGCGCTGTCAGTTTTCTGGCTGTGCTGAGAAGAGCCTGCCCTGCTCCAATGATCAGACTTGTTTTGACCCCCCATACCCACCCCCTGTACAGCCATTCACTGGGAAGACAAGCGTGATGATGTTTCTCCTTCCCTAGCTCTCTGAGCACGTTATGCAGCTGAGAACAGAGATTATGTGATTACTTATAAAAAGGGGGTGGGGGGTGTTTTTTATATATATATATATATATATATATATATATATATATATATATATATATATATATATATATTGTAAAGTTCGGGGGACCAGCTAGACCGCAGGACACAGGCTTTTAGTTCAAAAGGAGGTTTTATTAAACTTAAACAGCTTCACAGCAGCAAAACAAAAGAAAAAGGTTTCAGTCTCACCGACTATCAAAGTCCCGAATTGCTATCGCAATCAAACACAGTCCTGGGGTGCTGTCGCAGGTGACTTCATCTGCTAGGAGGCTTCCAGGCCGAACGCTGCTGTTGACTTTGGTTGCTGCAAATCAAGCCAAACACAAACCACTATCTCCTCTGCACTCCTCCACTCATCTGCAACTTCCTGTCTTGTTTTTAAACCCACCTCCTCTGACAGGTGAGTTAACCCTTTTTGTTCCCTTAAAGGGATCACAGACCAAACAGAGGGGAAACATAGCGTCCTTCCAGGACCCAGCCACTGCGTCCTGTACATATCCCCCCCCTGTGCCCCAACGCCAAGGAGGTGGAGGCAACCGTGGAGCTCAAACAATGGACTCGGGAGAGGGCATCTGCATTTTGATGCAGTCTCCCGGGCCTATGCTCCACTACAAATTTAAATTCCTGGAGTGCCAGGAACCACCGGGTAACCCTGGCATTAGTCCCTTTACCTTGTCTCAGCCATGTTAAAGGGGCATGGTCAGAAATCAGCCTAAACTTCCTCCCCAAGAGGTAATATCTGAGGGATTCCAGAGCCCACTTAATGGCCAGACACTCTCGTTCAATTATAGCGTAGTTTTTCTCCGCTGGTGTTAACTTCCTACTGAGGAAGACTACTGGGTGCTCCTCGCCATGAATAACCTGTGACAAAACTGCTCCCAATCCTACATCGGAAGCATCAGTCTGTACAACAAACTCTTTTGAAAAATTGGGTGCTACTAGGACAGGGTGTTGGCACAGTGCCGACTTGAGCTCCAAAAAAGCTTTCTCAGCGTCTGCATTCCACTCCACCATGACCGATTTCCGACCCTTAGTCAGATCGGTCAATGGAGCTGCCAACGTGGCAAAGTTGGGTACAAACCTCCTGTAGTATCCCACCATACCCAGGAATGCACGTACCTGTTTTTTTGTGAGGGGGCGGGGCCAATTCTGTACAGCCTCTACCTTGTTGACCTGAGGTTTTACTACCCCTCTACCCACAACATAGCCCAGGTATTTCACCTCCTCCATTCCCAAAGCACACTTTTCCGGGTTTATTGTAAACCCCTCCTTCCAAAGAGAGTCCAGTACTGCCTGGACTTTGGGCAAGTGTGACTCCCAGTCTCTGCTAAAAATGACTATGTCATCCAAGTATACTGAGGCATACTCCCGATGAGGACGTAAAATCCTATCCATTGCCCTCTGAAATGTGGCTGGAGCAGTTTGCAATCCAAAAGGCATTCTCTTGTACTGAAAACTTCCCTCTGGGGTAGAAAAAGCAGTTTTCTCTCTAGCAGCCTTAGTCAACGGGATTTGCCAATACCCCTTGGTAAGGTCTAATGTAGTGATATACCTGGCTGGACCTAGTCTCTCAATAAGCTCATCTACCCGGGGCATGGGGTAGGCATCAAACCGTGAAACTTCATTTAGTTTCCGGAAATCATTGCAGAATCGCAGAGTCCCGTTGGGCTTCGGTACCAACACAATCGGGCTTGACCACTCACTCTGTGATTCCTCAATAATCTCCAGGTCCAACATCTTCTTCACTTCCTCTGAAACAGCCTTCCTTTGGGCCTCTGGAATGCGGTAAGGCCGGACAAAAACTTTGACTCCTGGTTCCGTGACAATATCATGCTCTATGACACTAGTGAGCCCTGGCAAGTCTGAAAATTTCTCTTTATTTCTCTGCAAGAACTCCTTTGCCTGCTGACTTTGGACTCTAGACAGGGTATTTGCTACTTGGACACTCTCCACCCCAACCCTAGGCTCAAGTCTTGCACCAGCCAGGGAGGTCACCGGTTCCCTGTCTGTCCAGGGCTTTAACAAGTTTACATGATATATCTGATAGGGTTTCCTCTTACCTGGTTGGTGGACTCTATAATTTACCTCTCCCACTTTTTCTACAACTTCAAAGGGGCCTTGCCACCTGGCCAAGAATTTACTTTCCACAGTGGGGATCAACACCGCTACTCGATCCCCCACTTGGAAGTTCCTTATTCTAGCAGCCCTATTATAGACCCGTCGTTGAGCCTCCTGGGCTTTTTGCAAATGTTCTTTGACTAGAGGCATCACAGTTCGGATCCTCTCCTGCATTTGGGAAACATATTCAAGAACACTCTTATGCTGAATAGGTTCACTTTCCCATTCCTCTTTAACAAAATCCAGTAGTCCGCGAGGTCTCCGCCCATATACCAACTCAAAGGGCGAAAACCCAGTGGAGGCCTGGGGCACTTCCCGGATAGCAAATAGGAGAGCGGGTAACAGGCAGTCCCAGTCTTTCCCATCCCTTTGTACAACCCGCTTGAGCATAGACTTAAGGGTCTTATTAAAGCGCTCTACCAACCCATCCGGTAGACCGATGTGCGCAGCTGTTTAATCCGGAACAGCTTGCACACATCAGCCATAACCCTCGACATAAACGGGGTGCCCTGGTCCGTGAGTATTTCCTTGGGAAAACCAGTCCGTGTAAACAACTGGAATAATTCCCGAGCAATAGCCTTAGAGGAGGTATTCCGCAGAGGTAGCGCTTCAGGATACCGGGTGGCATAGTCAAGGATCACCAGTATGTAAGAGTGACCTCGAGCTGACTTTACCAAAGGACCCACTATATCCATGGCTATTCTCTCGAATGGGACCTCAATTATGGGCAGAGGGACCAAAGGGCTCCGGAAGTGGGTCACCGGCGCGGTCAACTGACAGGTGGGACAAGAGGCACAGTATCTTCTTACCTCTGCTTTCAGACCTGGCCAGTAAAACCGGTCGGTGATCCGTGCCTCCGTCTTTTCAACTCCCAGGTGTCCCCCTAAAACATCATCATGGGCCAGGTCCAGGACCTTGCGTCTATACTGTTGGGGTACCAATAATTGTTCTACCACATTTTCTCTCACTTTGGTAACCCGATAAAGCAATTCATTATATATGGCAAAGTGGGGCCACCGCTCATTCGCACCTGGCTCTTGGGGTACCCCATTTAATACTACAACTTGTTCCCGTGCACGGGCCAAAGTGGGGTCCTGCATCTGGGCAGTACCAAATGTCCCCTGGGGAACACCCAAATCCGGCAGGGCAGGGGTAGAGGCCACTTCCTCATCCTCTTCACCCAGCATTACCTGAAGTGGGGAAGGTTCCCCCTCCTCAGTGTTCAGGTAGGTCTGCGAACCACACATTTTGACACCCTTCACAGTATCAGCACTACTTTCATCACCATTAACCCAATCATTAGCATTTGTATCAACTGGATCCACATTAGGTTCATTTGGCATCTCAGGGTTATTACCCTCAACCATAGGAACAGAGGAACTAGTTTCTCCCCAGTCTTGGGATCGTTCAGATAGTTCTCCTTGTCCCCACAGTTTTTCAAAAAATGGACAGTCTCGTCCTATGATAACATCATGTATCAAGTTCTTTACCACCCCCACCTCTTGAGTACCAGTGCCATATGCTGTGGAGATGGACACCGAGATGAGAGGGTACTCTCTAGTGTCCCCGTGAATGCATACAACCCGTAAAGTTTTGCTTACCGGACCGATCTTCCCAAGTACTCTAGGATGAACAAGGGTTACCATGCTTCCGGAGTCCAGCAAAGCCCAGGCAGGGAGGTGGTTCACTTGGACTACACACTCAAATTTCTCTTCTCCGCGGTCAAGGTGTGTGGTACATGCTCTATGAGCATAAAAAGACCCCCTCCGAAGAACCCCGCATTCCATGGGCTCCTCTTGCAGTGGGCAGTGGGCCCGGGTATGGCCCCAGGAATGACACCGCCAACATTGTACATCCCCTCCTCTCCGAACAGGAACAGATCGCTGAGGAGGTACTGGGAGTGACTCTTGACCTTCCGGGGTGTTGATTCCAGGGCTCCGGGGGACATCCTTTCGAAGGGCGGCAGTCGATCGAATAGGCCGTGGCAGACTGGGCCCTTGGCGCTTGGTAGGGCCAAGCAGATCCTCCACCACTGTATATCGCTCTACCATCTCGACAAGGAGGTTCACTGTTTTGGGGTCTCCATGGCTGACCCACCGTTGAAGGTCGTCTGGCAGTGACCGTAGGTATCGGTCCAGGACGACCCGCTCCACGATTTGGGGGCCCGACAACACTTCGGGCTGCAGCCATTTTTTTACCAGTTGCACCAGGTCATGCATTTGAGACCGTGGTGGACGATCTGGACAATACTTCCATTGGTGCACTCGTTGGGCCCGAACGGCCGTAGTCACCCCCAAACGAGCCAGTATTTCTGCCTTTAGTTTTTGATAGTCTTTAGCGTCCTCTGGTGGCAGGTCGAAGTAGGCTTTTTGAGGATCTCCGGTGAGAAAAGGGGCAATTAGGCCGGCCCACTGGTCCTGGGGCCACCCTTCTCTCTCTGCCGTCCTCTCAAATGTAGCAAGAAATGCCTCTACATCATCACTCAGGGACAATTTCTGCAAAAAATGGCTTGCCCTCACGGTCACCTGGTTGCCAGGGGCAACAGCCGCTTGCTCACGACCCTGAGACAACTGCTGTACTACTTCTTTTAAGGCAGTCACCTGAGCCTGCATAACCCCTTGCTGGGTTGCTTGCTGTGCTGCCAACTGAGCCACCAACAGGCGAGTATTTTCTTGCTGTACCTCCAGCTGAGTTGCTAAGCGCTGATTAGCTTCCTCATGGCGGGTCTGCGCTTGTATATTAGCCAGGGACAGTTGTTTAATTAGTTCCTCCATTGCTTCAGCTTTCAGGGTTTGGGCAGCTTTAACCCAGGACATAAATTCACTGTACTGTCCCTTTAAATGTCAGTTTTAAATTCAAATGCAAAAGCCAGCAAAAAAAAAAAAAAAACACGCCTGTTACTCTGTCCTGCCCGCATTCTCCACCACTTGTAAAGTTCGGGGGACCAGCTAGACCGCAGGACACAGGCTTTTAGTTCAAAAGGAGGTTTTATTAAACTTAAACAGCTTCACAGCAGCAAAACAAAAGAAAAAGGTTTCAGTCTCACCGACTATCAAAGTCCCGAATTGCTATCGCAATCAAACACAGTCCTGGGGTGCTGTCGCAGGTGACTTCATCTGCTAGGAGGCTTCCAGGCCGAACGCTGCTGTTGACTTTGGTTGCTGCAAATCAAGCCAAACACAAACCACTATCTCCTCTGCACTCCTCCACTCATCTGCAACTTCCTGTCTTGTTTTTAAACCCACCTCCTCTGACAGGTGAGTTAACCCTTTTTGTTCCCTTAAAGGGATCACAGACCAAACAGAGGGGAAACATAGCGTCCTTCCAGGACCCAGCCACTGCGTCCTGTACAATATATACTCATACTTTAATTTCTGTTTTAACCATTTTCAGACTGGACCATTTTGCTGGCTTATGACCAGAGCACTTTTATGCGATTCGGCACTGCATCGCTTTAACTGACAACTGCACGGTCGTGCGACCTGGCTCCCAAACAAAATTGACGTCCTTTTTTTCCCACAAATAGAGCTTTCTTTTTTTTTTCTTTTTTTTTATTTTTATTGAATACATTTAACAGCATACATGGTATGATCATAAAAAAACATACAATACAGAGTATCCATATTTCAAATGGCTTAAGTCAATACTACTAGAACCGTGTATAACATTCTAGAAAGTGTACCAGACCCATATCATGAAAAACATACTTCAGTAAGGTTGTGATAGGGTCTATTTGTATATCCACCTATCTCTGATATAGCGCAAGGTGGTGAGATCACTTTGTCAGCCGGAGGTGGGCTTGTCACTAGTATCTACGAACTCTAGGTGTGTGTTTCAGGATACTTTATGGCCCATGTTTTCAATTCCGCTCCTTTTTCAGCCTGCTTGTTGCTTCTCCGAGTATAACCGGGAAAGGCAACACAGGCAAGAGGAAGAAGATAACGCATACAAAGATTAGGTAGATTCTAGAAAGAGGGGATAGAGAGAAATTGAATTGACAGTGAAGAGAAGAGGGGGTGGAGGAAGAGAGGGAGGAGAGGGAGGGGGGGGGGGGGGCGAGGAGAGGTGTGTCTATGCTTACTGCTAAGTGCTCCGGCAGAGAGGGGGTGGGATTTCCCACCAGCTACCCTCTCCGTCTGTTGAAAGCCCTAGGTTTCTGTGGTCCCTGGTTGCCTGGTATCCCAGGCAGGCCTAGATCGGTGTATAGAGCTTTCTTTTGGTGGTATTTGATCACCCCTGCGGTTTTTATTTTTTGCGCTATAAACAAAAAAAGAGCGTCAATTTTGAAAAAAAACACATTATTTTTTACTTTTTGAGATAATAAATATCCCCCAAAAATGTATAAAAAAAAAAGTTTTTTTCCTCAGTTTAGGCCGATACGTATTCTTCTACATATTTTTGGTAAAAAAAAATCGCAATAAGCGATTATTGATTGGTTTGCACAAAAGTTATAGCGTTTACAAAATAGGGGATAGTTTTATGGCATTTTTATTCATAATTTTTTTTTTACTAGTAATGGCGGCGATCTGCGATTTTTATCATGACTGCGACATTATGGCGGACACCTCGGACAATTTTGACACATTTTTGGGACCATTGTCATTTTTACAGCGATCAGTGCGATTAAATTGCACAGATTACTGTAAAAATGACACTGGCAGTGAAGGGGTTAGCCACTAGGGGGCTAGGGAAGGGTAAGTGTGTGCTAGGAAGTGTTTCCAACTGTAGTGGGGAGGGGCTGTGTGGGGCACTACACTGATCAGCTCTCCCGATTACAGTGTCACTAGGCAGAACGGGGAGATGCTTGTTTACTTTAGCATCTCCCCATTCATCCTCTCCGTGAGACGATCACGGGTATCCCCGTGGCAATCGAGTCCGGGGGTCCCGCGACCCGACTCACGGAGCTTGCGCCAGCAGCGCGCACACACGAATGGCACGGCAGCAAACTCAAAGGGACGTACCTGTATGCCCATATGCCTGTCCGTGCCATTCTGCCGATGTATATGTACATAAGGCGGTCGTAATGTGGTTAAACTGAATGGGTTAATTTACAAGGTGAGGGTTTACATATACTTTAATTATTTTACATATTTTAGAAATATAGAACATTCAAGCATGCAACTAGAATTTTTATATGGCAGGAAGAAGGGGGGGGGGGGTGCAGCAATGACAGCCCAATATTTCTTAAAGACAGGTTTTTTATTATTTTATGTCTTTATTATTTTATGTTTTTATTATGTCGATGTATTTAGAGATGAACATTTTACTGAGTGTAAAATACAATTATGTCTGTTAAATGGTGTGGGACCGTGCAGCCACAACATATGTGGTCATAGCGGGTAGCACAATAAACATGACCTGGAGGGACAGATTAAATTGTTTCTGGTCACCGCTATTAAAACCGGTTGCATTATTCAGCAGCCTTAAAGTCGTGGTGAGTTTGATTCAAAATCCAGGCCAACTGCTTTTTTTCTTTTCTCTGAATGTATGCATGAAGAGTTGTCCAACCTGCAGGGACTTGTACAATCCATGAATTATGATTGCCTGGCCTCTTTTATTGTGTGATCCTCCACACATCAGACATCAACATCACCAACATGGAAATACTCCAAATCAAATACTGATGAATGGACGATTCTCCTGATTCCGACATCACTGCTGAGATGCTGAGCTGTGAATGTATCTTGTATCTTTTTACTTGATTATTCCCTTTTATCTAGGTGTGATCCGGACGGCAGTGTCAGACCTTGATAGAGAGTCTCAAGACCGCTATGACGTTGTGATCCAGGCCACAGATATGGCTGGTCAACTGGGAGGACTTTCAGGGTCAACAACAGTCACTATAGTGATCACTGATGTGAATGACAATCCACCAAGATTCCCCCAGAGTAAGTCAGAGAGAACAAGAATGAATCTGGTTTTATAGGTATGAATCTACTTCGTGTAGCAGCTATTGCAAGGTTTTAGCCACTCTACCAAATACATTATGATTGACATTGAGCGAGAGGTTGTACTAACAAAAGCTAATATCTTCATCACAGTTCTTTGCAAGTTGGTTATATGAATAATGCTGGCCATATATAATATTCCCATCGCACATCATCATCAAGGTATACTGTATATTACCAGCACACCCCAGATCTTTGAGATATTGTACAAACATTTATTCAGAGGATCACATAACATTGGTAAGGTGCAATGTTTCAGGACCACATAGGGCCTCTTCGTCAGGCATGTGTAACACTGTTTTGTGTTTTACTCCCCCCCCCCCCCCCCCCCCCTAATCTAACACAGCAGTTAAAGGGGTTTGTGCACTTGCCATGCCCACTACAAAAATCATATCTCTGTCACCTTCAAGTGAATGGGGCCATGACGCAACAGCACTGCAACTGTGTGCAATACATGCATTTGCAGCGTGGTGGTACAGTCTTTATGGGGTAAAAACAGCAAGGGAGGAGATGAAAAATTGCCTCCCAGCCACCTTTCCAATGCCTACTGAAAAATAATACACCAGTGATCACTTTAAAGAGGGCAATGCAGGTGTAAATGAGCCATAATGAAAAATATACTACATAGCACTCTCTAGTGGCATCTGCATTTGAATATATGTAGAACACATAGGGGTTGATGATTTACTAAAACTGGAGAGTGCAACATCTGGTGCAGCTGTGCATGCTAGCCAATCTGTTTTTAACGTCAGCTTGTTCAATTAAGCTTTCACAAAAAAAAACCTGGATGTTGACGGGTTTCAATGCAGAGCTGCAACAGATTTTGCACTCTCCAGTTTTAGTAAATCAATTCCATAGGCAAGTAAAAAATAGCTTAGCTGAAAAGTCAAACTCTTAGCCTGTTCTGATTGTGCCTGGAATGGGAGGTTGATCCATCCTAAATCGGTAGTAAACTCTTTGATTAAAAAAAATACATGGACCCCTGGGCGGTTTAAGCCGTAATGTGCTACTAGCACATTATGGCAGACTTGCCTTAAAACAAAGTCCTCCCCAAAAAAACAAAGTCCTGACGGGTTCACAATTTATTATTCAAACCTAAATTAGGTTCATATATGAACGGACTGGGAACAAATTACAAGATGGGAAGAAAAGCCCTGTTGGCCTAAATCTCAATCATTCCAAAGGAGGGAAAAGATAGTACCTTATGTTCAAGTTACAGACCAATATCTCTGTTGAACGCAGATACGAAATTATTCGCAAAACTATTTGGTACATGCGGACCAAGTGGGGTTAATGAGAAGGGAGAGAAAATGGGGTGAGAACATAGAGGAAAATACCCCAGGTCACAGAGAGGAAAATACCCCAGGTCTACTCTGTCGATTGACGCAAAAAAAAGCGTTTGACAGGGTAGACTGGGGATTCATGATGAACACATTGGAAGCTATGGGGGTGGGCCCAAGGATGGTCCAATGGATTAAAGTTTTATATTAGCATCCTACTGCAAATGTGAAGGTCAACAGGACTTTATCTCCCCCCTTTAAAATGTACAACGGAACGAGACAGTGGTGTCCCCTATCACCCCTATTATTTGTACTATCATTAGAACCCCTGCTGGCAACAATAAGGAACAACCCAGATATAGGAGGGATTAAGATAGGACTGGAGGAACATAAAATAGCAGCTTACGCTGATGATGTACTATTTTATATTTCTAACCCTAGGATTACAATGCCCAATCTAATGAAGACTCTGAAATATTACGGAGAATTATCAAACTTAAAAATAAATCTTTCTAAATCAGAGATTTTAAACATAAATAAACAGGAAGAATGGTGCCTACAGCAAGAATTTCAATTTACATGGAAGACAGAATTAAAATATTTAGGAATAAAATTAACAACATCCCCAAGGATATTATACCAGGTAAATTACATCCCACTATTAAATGAAAAAAAATACAGAAATAAGAAAAATAGCAACAAGGTCCCTCTCATGGATAGGACGAATAAATACCATAAAGATGGTAATAGTATCAAAAGTTATGTACAAATTTCAAATGTTGCCTATTCCCCTACCTCAGACATATTTTAAAACATTAAAAGATATAATAACTAAGTTCATTTGGCAGAATAGGAAACCGAGAATCTCATTCTTGGTATTAAGGAGAGATAAAACGCAAGGTGGGCTACTGCCCAAATCACTTGTCCAATTCAGCTACCATGTCATATAAAGCAAAAGGGCATAGACATAGGAGGTTATTTACGAAAGGCAAATCCACTTTGCACTACAAGTGCACTTGCAGTGCACTAGTTGCTCTAAATCTAAGGGGTAGATCTGAAATGAGTGGAAGCTCTGCTGATTTTATCATCCAATCATGTGCAACCTAAAATGCTGTTTTTTATTTTCCTTGCATGTCCCCCTCAGATCTACAGTGACTTTACTTCTAAGTGCACTTTCACTGCACTTTCAAGTGCACTTGCAGTATACTTGTAGCAAAGTAGATTTGCCTTTAGTAAATAACCCCCATAGTGTACTCTGTTTGATTTCGTTATTAAAATTCCCCACAATAAAATTACACTTACAAGAGTAGGACTACTGAAGAAGCGCAATTATGGGGTGCAACCCGTCTAGGGAGGCCCTGTGACGTCACATCATGATTGCGCTGTACATGGAAAGATTATTTTAGCGCTATTGATTTTGCTATCTTGTAAGTGTAATTTTATTGCTTGGAATTTTAATAAAGAAATCAAACCGAGTACACTATGTCGATGCCCTTTTGCCTTATATGATATGTGAGCTGAATTGGAGGAGTGCTTTGGGCAGTGGACTGGTCTATTGGAAATCAAGGAGGAGACAAGATTTATCTGGGTTGGGGTGCGATGGGCGTGCTGTTCATTGTATTGAGGTGAGCGGGCACTCTATCTGGTGAAGGATACGCACTACGCATGAAGAGTGAAGACACTGGGTGTTTTATTATATATATTTTTTTACACTATTATTTTTCACAGTATTTTTTAAGTTTTTTCATTATTTGGAAGTAATTGGACACATTTATTTAAATCAATTTTTGGACGCTACACTGCATTTATTTAAATTTAACATTTTGGTGGTGTGAAATCACTGTACAGTGTCTGGCTGTGCAACACACAATTAATTTGTATTCATAATTTAGTAATATTATTTTGCGCTGAATGTATTTATTATTTTTATTATAGGCTTACCTGTAGGTACAGGTTCAAAAGCAGAGCTTACTACCACTTTAAGAGGTGTTTCATTTTAGATACAAGAGAGTCATTTTAACTGTATTTAATTAAATCTTTATGAAGAAATTAATTAGTGTAATACCTAGAGGTTTCTATGGTAGGTTTGAGATACGGTAAGTAGAGTTGTATGTAGGTTGATATGGGATATAGTGTGCACTAAATATGTCAAAAATAATTTCATTTTAAGTCCTCTACAGTTTTATCAATTACCTTTTTAGGTACTATAACGACAGTCATCTACATACTAGATGAAAAAATATATTTTAGCTTTACCAATATCAGATGTCTATCATTCTGTTTATCGTAGTACTAGCAATTTCTGAAATCCGTTATTGTAAGCTCAATTTGGCAGTCAAAGTTTCCAACAGAGGTAATGCTTGAAGGCAGAAATTACACTGAAATAAGCTTGTATTATAGATTATTAAATGTAGACTTTACAGTGCAGTTTAGAAAAAACAGAAACATTATAAAGAACTAATAAAGAGGAGGCATATGGTTTAGTGCTGGGAATAACGAAAGAGAGAACAGGTAACACAATCTCCAAGTTTTTTGAATTGTTCTAATCACAGTAGACATCCTGAAGGAATGCTGGAAGCCAAGACATCTTGGCTAGGTTCTGCACCAGCTGTTTAAAGTACTTACTAAGAGGCGTATTTATAAAGACCTGCGGTATGCACTTTCTGCACACCACAGGACATCACTGGAAATGCTTCACAATGCTCCTGCATTTTACATTTCATTTAAAAAATGTTGAGCATTGTGTGGAGCCTACAATGCATTGCATTGTGTTCTCTGCATAATAGGCTAGGTGACAAGTTTCCACCTCCAAGAAAACTTTTTTCGCAAATTAATTAAAACTGAATGAAGACTGCTCAACAACTGTTGGAAAGAAGCAGAAGAGCCAGCTGAGCTGGTGAGGAAATAACTTTAGCACATTTGCTTTGAACTTTAAGAACAAATTGCTCCACAGTGCTTGCAGCTTCAGAGGTCAGTGAGGGTTTGTAAAGGCCCATTTAATAATGTGTGTTAAAAATATGTAAATACTTGAATATCCACAAACTGGTTCACTTTAATTTATACATGCAGAAAAAAAAATGCAAATTTTGACTTTCTTTAACATGCTACCTCTTACCGTCTGAGCTTTTTTATTGATCCATTAGTGAGACGAGTGACCTCATTGACTAGTGTGGAGGCTCAGGAAAGTGTGGGGCATGCCCAAATTTTACAGGGAAAGCAGACATTTGGATATATGTTCAGATGCCTACATCTCTAGATCTAAAGATCATTTCGACAGTTCTCAAATGTAACCTTTGCTTATGCATTTTTTCATCAAATGCTGAGCTTGAACTGTTTAGGTTTGTGGCTTGTTTATTGTCCGAGTAGGATAGACAAGGAAGGCCAGGTGATGCACGAGCTATTACTATCTGTCATGTGTCCTTGAAAATTCAGCAGCACACTGGTGAATTTATAAGGCCATTAAGGTACTTATAAATCAATTTTGTATCTGCATGTAGTTCGTAGTTCATACTGCAAGAAGCAATAGCACTCTTCTCTCCACGACTAATATTTTGGATCTTTGTATTTTCTCTAATTTTTGCATTGCAAGGAAGATAATTTAGTATGCTATAGTATCCCCCAAAATTGCTTTAAGCAGTCCCATAGAATCTCTATCCATAGCCCAGAAAAAAAATGCTGGGAACACTATGCTCTCCAGCATTTCTCACCGACACCTTGCTCTGCTGGGTGGAGTGATCTCCTACCCCATCAATAAATATTATTTCCAGTTTATTATTGTGCTGGGGTTTATTGCTTGCCCTGACATTTGCTGGGGGTTATTTCTGGGAGTTATGATTGCTGACCCTGACACTTGCTAGGAGTTATTGCTTGCCCTAACAAATGATGGGGTTTATTGATGTGAGTTATCATTGCTGACCCTGATACTTGCTGAGGGTTATCATTGCTGGCCCTGACACTTGCTGAGGGTTATCCTTGCTGGCCCTGACACTTGCTGAGGGTTATCATTGCTGACCCTGACACTTGCTGAGGGCTATCATTGCTGGCCCTGACACTTGCTGAGGGTTATCATTGCTGGCCCTGGCACTTGCTGAGGGTTATCATTGCTGGCCCTGACACTTGCTGAGGGTTATCATTGTTGGCCCTGACTCATGCTGGGACTTATTGCTTACATTGACACTTGCTAAGGGGTATGATTGCGGGCCCTAATAAATGCTGGGGGTTATTGATGGGAGTTATTATTGCCGACACAGGAGTGCCTGGGGCTGTATAATGTAAAACTCAGATGTATTTCCTCACCTGGCTATCACAGGTGCTACATACAACCACCCATAGAAATCAAGGGCTGCACAAAAAAACAACCCTGAATGTAGACTGTCTGCATCCAGGGGCATGCATCCATATGCATGCACATATTTACACAAGTACCAGTTTATACCTGTGTGAAGCTACACACAGCTATAGATTTCTATGAGCGGCTGAACACAGCACCTGTGGCTTTCGGATGGGGAAATACACCCATATTTCCCATTGTACAGCCCCAGGCACCCGCGTACCTGAGGCCTGGGGCAAGGGAAAGCACGCACCATTTATTGCTCACATGCAGAAATGGAGCACTGCATACGCATAATTACTTTCAATATAGTAGCAGTGCAGGTCACAAGAAAAAACACACCCATTTTTTTTACAGAGGTTACCAGTACTATCATATATAATAAAAAGGCAGACATACTGGATGTAAAAGCAAACATATTTTAAAAGTGAACATGGTTAACGTAATTAAAATGTGCCTATTAGAGCTCCCCCTAGCGGCAGCCTAGTAATGACATCGCTGGGAGGTCTATTAATTTAGCTGCTACACATAGCAAAGGAATTGAATAAAAAATGAAATCAAAGGAGACATTAATATGTTACAGACCACCTCTCCATTTTTCAGAGCTATACCGGTTCAGTGTGTTGGAGACGGCTCCCCCGGGCTCAGTGATTGGACGACTGAAAGCTGAAGATGCTGATGTGGGAGAGAACACAGACATGTTTTATCAGATTCAACAACAAGAGATGGCAGCATTGTTCAGCGTTTCAACTGATGCCGTCACCCAGGAGGCCATCCTCAGCATTTTTCAGGTATGGTTTAGAGAGATGAAAGACGAAGCTGAAATATACAGAACAGTTGTAATGAGGCATTATCAGTAATAAATATTGGATGAAACCACCCAGGAAAAATAGCTCAGCAATAGTTCAACTCTTAAAGGCTCCACTCCTGTAGTTGAACAGTAAGCTTATGCTATGAAGGAGGAGGCTTAGGAATGGACTATGTACATAATTCTTTTCATAATGTTTGAGTGTATTTTAACATTCAAAGCCTACCTGTGCTGTATGCCTACATACTGTTTAACTGATGTCACAGCAAACACCAAAGACAGGGTTCTGAGATTTTTTGCTGTCCGTCCGTGCATGTTAAGAGGTTTCCCTTCACTTCCTGCCCTGGAGACACAACAGGAAGTGTTCTGTTTTAAATGCCGCTTTATGCATTGACATACCTCCTTAGACCCAGTCTATCAGGACAGTTTGATCACATGCTGAGATGGCATCATCCACAGGCAGCTTAACTCTTAAATAAAACACAGAAGCTGAATCCAATGCAATTTTACTTTAGCTAATTGCAGTACAGAGAATGTTTTTTTCAGTCTTTTGAAGTGTAAGGGCTCTTTCACACGGGGCGGATCAGTGCAGATCCGCCCCGTGGATAGCCGCTTGCTCAGCGGGGATTGCCGGAGCGATCTCCGCTGAGCAGGAAGATGACAGGTCCGTCTCTGCACACAGCGCAGGGACGGACCTGTCAGAGCGCCGCTCTCCCCTATGGGAGATCGGGTGACGACGGACCGTAGAGTCCGTCGTCACCCGATCCGCTCTGCATACGGATGAAAAAATTGGGTTTTCCTCCATCTGCAGAAACGGAGCATAGCGGGCACGGACGAGAGCGGGTGTCAGCGGATGCTCATCCGCTGACAACCGCTATCCCATAGGGATACCTGTATGTCCGTTTTTCATCCGAAAACGGAAGGATGAAAAACGGACATACGGTCCGTCCCTGTGAAAGAGCCCTTAGACAATGATTTTCCTAAGCCCTGTCCATGCAAATAACTAACACTTACTGAGGAAACATAGAAGAAGTGGGGAGGATCTAGATATGGCTATACTAACTAGCACTAAACATGTCATTGATGGTAGGTTCCATGCACATTTTTTATAATACATTTATTTTTCATTTTTTTTCATTTTTTGGGGATTGTGCCCCTCTTTTGCCTCCACTTCCTCCCCTTCCCTCTCCTCCCTTTTTTTTATTGTTTGGATGAGGTGGGGATGGTGGGTTCTAAATATTGTATAGAAGGGTTTATTAGTTAAACAGTATAATTGAGAAATGTGAAAAATAAAAATAAGAGTATTTTGGCGCTAGCTATATAATAATAAAAAGCGACAGACCCAGATCACTGGTGTAGTATGAAGTGCCACTGCTGTGATCAAATAAAGATGTTCAAATAGTATAATGTGAAAATAGTAATAAAAAAAGGAAAAATAAATACAAAAAATAGTAATAAAAAGTATAATGGTATAACAATTCATACTACACCAGTGATCTGGGTCTATCGCTTTTTATTATTATATAGGTAGCGCCAAAATACTCATATTTTTATTTTTCATTTACACTCTAGTCTCCTTTGGGGATCTAGCAGAGTAGGCCCGCACACCTATTGCCTGTTTAATTGAGAAAAATTATTTAAGGTAGAAGAGCAAAGATAAAAGTGTATATATATATATATATATATATATATATATATATATATATATATATATATATATATATATAGTCTACACTTTAGTTGTTTTCTTTGTTTTTATATATCTTTTTGTACAGTATTGTATGGTTTGTTTTAAATGTAAAAAAAAATAAAAAAAATTGAATTATAAAAAAAATAGCACTAAACAGAAGGGGAGGACAGAGAAAGATACCAAAATCATATTAGCAAACAAGTTGTAGCAGCCAAAAATTGGCACTAGGTGTCGTCATACTACAGAAAAACTATAACCTCATGAAGTTATATTACACTAAAGTGGGGCAGAGCAGGAAGTGAGGAAAAATCCTCTCTTAAGGCCGGTACACACGATACGGAAATCGGAAGTAAAATTGCGTCCGACGAACGATCTGCCGATTTTTGGATCCTTAGTATGGTGCTTTCAGCAGCCGATTCCGTTTTTTCTTCCGAAAAAAGATGGATGTGCAGACTATAAAATTTTATGTTGTACGTGAACTCAACGTCTGATTTTCGTTAATTAGTACGGTTTTTGTACGAAAAAAAATCGTAAGCGGAAGTCTACGTATGCTCATGAAATAAAGAATACATACAAAACTAGCCAACACATTAAAACACTTCTGAAGTTGTATTCTCTCCTATGAGAATTTTCGTGGTGGCGTCCTCCACGTCCACACTCCTCGATGTCTCCGATCCTCTCTATCAGGAGTCCAATCACAGCGCCTGTTTCAGCCAATCAGGTGACAGGTAACCAGACCCAAGCACCTGATTGGCTGAGAGGTGGGTCAGTGTTCCTAACACAACACTGAGTAAACAGCGAACGCACAGCATTGCGCCTGCTGTTTACCACTTTGGAAGCCTATTAGAGCCTACGCTTCCAAAAAAAACCTACAGCTGTAATTCAGGTGCCCGGTGCCAAACAAGGGGCAAGACACCTGAATAGGGGGCGGCATCGGCAACCATAGATAGATTCATGCGATGCATGAATCTATCCATGGTGAGAGAGAGGTGACGAGAGAGAGGGGGCGGCGCTCCTGCGCCCTTTATGGACGCATCGCCACTGGTCTGCCAATGCATGTTGCAATAATGCTTAGGTTTGATCATTTTTGATGATCTTTTGATAGACGTCCCTTTCAAAACAACAAATAGACCAGGTTGGTCAAATTCTATTGGATTTTAGATCAAGACCAAACTTCCCTATTTAAAAAAAATAAAAAAATATTGATTACCAATCCCTCTGCCCATTTAGTGCAAACAATTTATATTATCATTACAAATGATTATCTGTTTCTGTATATGGCCAGCATGAGAAAGATCAGGGACATACATGTGATTGTGATGTTCCCCAACACCCCACATCACTCAAGTTCTACTCCTCAGGATGTTCTTCCTTTTATCAGCTGTGTTTTTGTGTTAAACTTGCATTGATTAGCTACATGTACTTTGTCCCATAGGGAACGGAACTGTAAAATAAAAAATATAATGATAGATCTTTTTTAGGCCTCATGCACACTGGACATTTTTTCTGCTGCTGCTAGGGGCATTTTGCTTTTTTTTCTTTTTTCCTGCCTCTAAACGCCCCTTTTAGAGATAGAAAAAGAAAAAAAAACACAATCAGACCGTCTAGGAGTAGCAGTTTTTGGCAGAAAAAAAGACCTGACGTGGCTAAACGTGTCTATACGCACGTGCTTTAGAACTTGAGCCTAGATTTATTTCACTGGCCAGAAAAATTTAATATTCTAGCTAATAAAATTAATTAATGGCCAAATGCTTGATGCGCCTGAATCCTTTACAAGTTTACAAACTTCAAGCGTTTTTTTTCTGCCAAAACTCTGCTGAGAGTGGGAAAGGAGCCTAGGAGAGTTATGCCCCGTACGCACGAGTGGAAATTCCGCCAGCAAAAGTCCGATGAGAGCTTTTGGTCAGAAAATGCGACTGTGTGTATGCTCCGTCGGACTTTTGCTGGCGGAATTCCAGCCAGCAAATGATTGAGAGCAGGTTCTCAATTTTTCGGTCTGAAAAAATTCCGATCGGAAATTGTATCAATTCCTACGCGCAAAGTTCCTACGCATGCTCAGAAACAATTTGACACATACTCGGAAGCATTGAACTTCATTTTCTCGGCTTGTCATAGTGTTGTACATCACCGTGTTCTTGATGGTCCAAAGTTCAGAGAACATTTGTGTGACCGTGTGTGCACGACAAGCTTGAACGGAATTCCATCGGAAAAACCATCCAAGATTTTTCTGACAGAAAATCTGCTCGTGTGTACGCGGCATTAGTGAAATGTCTTGTGTGCAAAAGGCGGCCTTCAAAGTAAAAATATATATATATATATTGCAGTGGAATGGCTAATAGTTCTTGGCCCTTTCTCACTAATGCCACGTGCACACGATCGGAATTCTCGTGTTGCCTACACACGGTCACACCAAATTCCGACCGTCAAGAACGCAGTGACGTACAACACTACGACAAGCCGCGAAAATTAAGTTCAATGCTTCCGAACATGCGTCGGAATTTTGCGTGTGGGAATTGCCACAGACGAATGGAATTTGCGATAGAAACTTTTTCAGTCTGAAAAATTGAGAACATTCTCTCAATCTTTTGCTGGCTGAAATTCCGCCAGCAAAAGTCCGATGGAGCCTACACACGGTCGCATTTTCTGACCAAAAGCTCACATCTGTCTTTTGCTGGCGGAATTTCCGATCGTGTGTACGAAGTCAATTAGACTGTTTCTGTTCAGGAATTGTTAGAGCCTGATACCAAGCCAAACTCAAGCACTTAAAAGGAGAAGTATAGCCAAAGATGTATTTTTATTCTTCTCCTATGGTTCACAGGAGTGCAGTTAGTTCTGCACTCCCGTGACCAGTTTTCAGCCGACAGAGGGTAGCATATGGTTGGGATCCACCCAGAAGCCTGGACTGGCGCCTGTCTCAGCCTCTTAGCAATCTGCTGAGAGCCTGAGCTAGCCCCTTCCGTCCCCTCCACAGCCCAGCACTGGAGGGGAGAGCAGAGAGCTGGTGACTTACACCAGCTTTAGAGCGATGCTGCATTCACCTAGGTAAGTATAATTTGTTTTTGTTTTTTTTAGAAAGCCATACTTCTCTTTTAAATACTTCTTCTCTTTTTTGTAAAAAATACATTTATATTTCATAGACAATGCACAATTGCACTAATTGCTTTTTATACGTGCCTTAAAGTGGTGCCTTAACGTGCTGTGAGTGACAGGGGATTTACATATCTCATGCACTAGCCTGAGACAGGTTATCATCAGATCACTGGATGTTCTACTCTGCCCAGCTCTGACTACATACATGTCCCCTAAATCACTTGTCTGTCTATAGTCTGCTGACTGTTCACTGCATCCCATGATGAGAAACATCCAGTCAAAACACAGTAAAGGCAGCCAATCCTGGGAGAGCTGGAGGGGAGGGGAGGGGGATGTGAATTGTGAACTTTTTACACAGGATGTGCCTGTCTCAGGCTAGTGCATGAGATATGTAAATCACCTGTCACTCACAGCAACAATAAAAGAGGATTGCTCAGGCCTCGAGTAAATCTGTGTGGCAAGACTGGGCTCAAATGAAAGGAAATCGTATTCTCTACATTATGACATAAAAAGAAAAAAAAAATTGAGGTTTACATCCACTTTAAGTAGAGCTTTAAATTACATTTATTTATATATTCAAAATTTTTCACAACAATGATAGTGTTGTTTCTATCAAATAATTATCTGTAAATAAAATTTTATATTACTAAAGCCCAAAGAGGCTAAACTACTCCCTAAGGCATCCTTATCGAGAACTAAATGCAGATTAAGATCATGATCATATTGTGTACTCGGCAGGCACAAGACGTCAATAAAAATCATATTGGACTGTAGCTTAAAACTGGCCAAGGAATTTCTTGGTAATTTACTAACACTAGATAGAACAACTGGATATATATCCTTATGATATAACACAACAGTGTCAAGCTCCATTAGATGCACTCGAGGTTTCACCCTTCACCGTGTTGACTTAAAAGCTTAATAGCTGTCTTATCTATATCTAGTAAAATCTGGAACCAGACATGAGTTATTCTAAGTGCTACGAGCAATCCAGAGCTGCCACCTACTCACATCAAAGTCCTGTGGGGGACAGAAAGTGATACACAACTACTGTAAAATTGCCCTAGAAGCTCTCCTTGTCAATCTTAAAGTACCAAGGTCTCAATGGTAATAATTGACGTTTGAAAAGAAATACAGTACAGTAATTGATGGGTTATTGATGGGTACCCCTGACCTAAGAAAGGTCCTCTAATGGTTTGTGGGTTATTTACTGCAGTCACCTACAGTACATGTCTCTCAACCGGTTTCAATCATTGCACCCTTTAAAGGTATGCAATCTCCAGTCTAAAATGTAAAAAACATAAATGTTGCCTAACCTATCAATAGGAAATTTGAGTCTGGAATGATATGCACACAACCACTATAAAGTGGTTGTAAAGGCAGAAGGTTTTTTTTATCTTAATGCATTCCATGCATTAAGATAAAGAAACTTCTGTGTGTAGCAACCCCCCTCAGTCCCCCTAATACTTACCCTGAACCCAATCTCGTTCCAGCAATGTGCACGAGTGCCTTTGGATGTCTGGGACTCTCCCTCCAGATTGGCTGGGACACAGCAGCGGCGCCATTGCACCCGCTGGTGTCAATCAAAGTTACTTAGTCAATGAGGAGAGAGAGAGGGCAGGGCCGAACCGTGGCTCTCGTGTCTGAATGGACATAAACAGCTGCACCTCGGCTCGGGTGTCCCCATAGCAAGCTGCTTGCTGTGGGGGCACTCGACCGGAGGGAGGGGCCAGGAGCGCCGGCGAGGGACCCGAGAAGAGGAGGATCGGGTCTGCTCTATGCAAAACCCATGCACATAGCATGTAAGTATAACATATTGTAAGAAAAAAAAATAGACTTTAGTATCACTTTAACCACTTTCAGACCGGACCATTTTACTGGCTTATTGCGATTCGGCACTGCGTCGCTTTAACTGATAATTGTGCGGTCGTGCGACGTGGCTCCCAATAAGCAATTATTGATTGGTTTGCGCAAAAGTTATAGCATTTACAAAATAGGGGATAGTTGTATGGCATTTTTAATGATATTTTTTTTTTACTAGTAACGGCGGTGATCAGCGATTTTTATTGTGACTGCGACATTATGGCGGACACATCAGACATTTTTGACACATTTTTGGGACCATTTTCATTTATACAGCAATCAGTGCTATACAAATGCACTGATTCCTGTGTAAATGACACTGGCAGTGAAGGGGTTAACCACTAGGTGGCAGTGTAGGAGTTAAGTGTGTCCTAGGGGCGTGTTGCTAACTGTGGGGGGTGTGGCTGTGTTGTACACATCACTGATCTCTGCTCCAATCACAGGGAGCAGAGATCAGTGACACTGTTGCTAGGCAGGACAGGGAGATACTTGTTTACTTTAGCATCTCCCTATTCTTCCTCCCCGTGAGTGGATCGCGGGTATCCCCCGGAGGTGCGCACGCGATGGCATGGTGGCAAATTTAAAGGGACGTACCTGTACGCCCATTTGCCTGTCTGTGCCATTCTGCCGGTGTATATGTGTGTGCGCCAGTCGGGAAGTGGTTAATCAGTTGCTGACCGCCGCACGGCGATATACATTGGCACAATGGCAGCGGTGGGCAAATGGGCGTACCTGTACATCCCCTTTAAGAGCCGGGGATAGCAGGCGCGCGCCTGCCACATACTGCATGACTGTGCCCGCAGGACCAGCGGACTCGATGTCCGCCGGTCTCCCGGCGATCGTGTCCCGGAGCCTCAGAACGGGCAAGTGCCTATGTAAACAAGGCATTTACCCATTCTGGCTTGTGTCATGACAGAGATCACTGCTCTCTGTCATCGAGAGCAGTGATCGCTGTCATGTGACTTGAAGCTCACCCCCCCCCCCACAGTTAGAACCACTCCCTAGGACACACTTAACCCCTTCACTGCCAGTGTCATTTACACAGTGATCGGTGCATTTTTATAGCACTGATCGCTGTATAAATGACAACGGTCCCAAAATAGTGTCAAAATTGTCCGATGTGTCCGCCATAATGTCGCAGTCCCAATAAAAATCGTAGATCGCTGTCATTACTAATAAAAAAACAATTAATAATAAAAATGCCATAAAACTATCCCCTACTTTGTAGATGCTATAACGTTTGCGCAAACCAATCAATATATGCTTATTGTGATTTTTTTTTTACCAAAAATATGTAGAAGAATACATATCAGCCTAAACTGAGGAAAAAAATGTGTTTTTATATATATATTATATTTTTGGGGGATATTTATAATAGCAAAAAGTTAAAATGATTCTGTTTTTTTTTTTTTAATTGTCACTCTTTTTTTGTTTATAGCGCAAAAAATAAAAACTGCAGAGGTGATCAAATACCAATAAATGAGAGCTCTATTTGTGGGGAAAAAAGGACGTCAATTTTGTTTGGGTGCAACGTCGCACGACCGCGCAATTGTTAGTTAAAGCAACGCAGTGCCGAATCGCAAAAAGTGCTCTGGTCAGGAAGGGGGTAAAATCTTCCAGGGCTGAAGCGGTTAATGAAATTAACTTCACATCAGAGGTCCCCCCCATCACATCAGAGGCCTGATAACAGGCCATATTCAAGAGCTTGTACTGCTTGCTTTTAAAAAATGTATTTATTGTATTATTGATTACAGCACTGCATTAACTTGAGTCTTTTATATCAGCCTAGAGTTAGCAAACTGACCACAAAATCCGTCAGATTTTTTCCGACGGATTTTGTCCGACACTGGTGTTGCATGCACATGGTCGGACAAAGTTGTCAGAAAATCCGATCATTCTGAACGTGGTGACGTTCGTTGCGTACAATGGAACTACGTAGAGGCTAGTAGCCAATAGCTTTGGTCTCATAATTTGATCTGAGCATGCGTGGCACTTTGTCCGTCGGAATTCTCTATACACAATCGGAAAAAGTCAGATCGGATTTTGTTGTCGGAAAATTCAGACGGAAAAAGTCCAATGGAGCCCACACAACCATGGTCCGATCGGACATTTTCCGTTGGAATTTCCGACCGTGTGTACGGGGGCTTAGACTTTAATAGTTAAATTCACGTTTACAAACATTTCTGTACATATTGACATGCAATGCTAAATTGAACCGGGGTCAATAGGCCCCAGAGTCTGTTCAGAGTCAGTGGTCATTATTGTGAAAAATCACCCATGGGAGTATATACTGTACATATCCATGAAGCTATTGACAGTATATTTGATGGTCATCAAGGGAGATGTACTGCAGGGCTGGTCAATAGAGTACAACAAATATTGAGAGCAGTGGGGCAAGGGAAGCTATCTACAAAGAAGGAAAGAGACTAAATCCAACCTCACTTTTCAATGTAGTCTTTCCTGTCGAAGAGATTCTAATTTGAGTTTTTTCCTCTAAAATATTAATCCCCAATGGAGGCCTGTATGGATGATTACTGTGTAATACATAAAAAATGGTGTATTTATTCCAAACAAATCCATATACCTGGACTCAGAAGATGTGTTCTTCACCCAGGGGAGCAATGCAATTAATAAAATATCTGTTTGTTTGTGCTTTACTAATTTATATGTGTAAATCCATGTTTCAACAAGATCAATTTCACCTTGTTATATGCAGTTCTGTGCTCTAATTTTCGGCTCCACTGACCTGGCCTGGCTTAAATAATTGAGGCTAAAGCTAAAAGAACGAAATTTCCCAGCTTGGCTGAGCAGTGTTTAAGTTCTTCCACATGGCACAGCTTTCTTCACACAGATATACTCTATATGCTTGCCATTGCTGACCTCTACATCTGAAAAGGCTACATACCTGGCCAATCATCTGGCTTTAATGCCTATAGAATCACTGATCTGGAACTAGCATCCAGATCAAGGGTCTAGACTTGAACTTTGATTCTACTGATTGCATGCTTGTTTTCTAGCTGTCAGAGACCGCTAAAAAGTTACTATACTCAGAACAATGTTTTAAAAATGCTAGCTACCTGGCTATTATGCCTTTAGTTTGGTTTCAGTATGTTGTCACTACATTGGAGCAATCATAGAGATGAGGCCATGGTAGTGAGGCAGGAGTTGGAGGGAGGACTCACCAAGCTAACCAGGAATCCAACACTGATGGAAGTACAGATTTTTGAAGAGTCTTCAGACGGGCATTTCAATAGAGCAACATTCAGCAGGAGGCGAACATTTACTTATAATCAGAGCTTTTTTTCAGCAGGAACCTGGGGGAACGCATTTCTGGCACCTCAAGCATTGAAGGTATGTAATGACAAGGGGTGCTGGGATATGCTAGATATTGATTCTGGCTGCTGGGGGATCTATTGTCACTAGAAGGGATCTACTGTTGCTCGGGTGAATTGTTTGTGGGAGGGATCTACTGTTGAAGAAGGAGTCTATTGTTGCCGGCTGCTGGAGGTTCTATTGATGCTGGCTGCTGGGAGATCTGTCGATGGTGGAGGTTTATTGTTTGGTTGGCTCTATTGTTGAGGGGTCTGTTGTTGCTGAGAAGATCTATTGTTGTTGGAGGGGTCTATTGGGATCTACTGTTGAAGAAGGAGTCTATTGTTGCCGGCTGCTGGAGGTTCTATTGATGCTGGCTGCTGGGAGATCTGTCGCTGATGGTGGAGGTTTATTGTTTGGTTGGCTCTATTGTTGAGGGGTCTGTCGTTGCTGAGAAGATCGATTGTTGTTGGAGGGGTCTATTGTTGCTGGCTGCAGGAGATCTGTATTACTGCTTTCCTTGCTATCACTAATGCCGCATACACACGATCGTAAATGCCGCCAGCAAAACTCTGATGAGAGCTTTTTGTCGGAAAATGCGACCGTGTGTATGCTCCATCGGTATTTTGCAGGCGGAATTCCAGCCAACAAAAGATTGAGAGCAGGTTCTCTATTTTTCAGTCAGGAAAAGTTTCTATCCGAAAATGCGATCGTCTATATGCAATTGGGACGCGCAAAAAATCACGCATGCTAGGAAACAATTCAACGCATGCTTGGAAGCATTGAACTTCATTTTCTCGGCTCGTCGTAGTGTTGTACCTCACGTGTTCTTGGCAAAAGACAAGCTTGAGCGGAATTCCGTCGGAAAAACCATCCAAGATTTTTCGGATTGGAAATTCCGCTCGTGTGTACGTGGCATTACACATTCTATACAAATTATTTAGCATGATAAAATGGTATTTGCTTCTGTATTCTCTAAAAGATGCAGAACTGATAAGTGGCTAGGGGGTTAAACCAAATGACGGTACTCCGAAGTGGGTAGGAGGGGGAGACAAGGGGACACTCTGAAGGAGGGAGTACCTGCACCTATTCTTCGAGAAAATGAAAGCTCTGCTTTTATGATAAGCCTGAATTTTTAAAAGTATTAAGTATGGTGGGCATTAGAGTCAAGAAATGTCCATCAGAGCCTTCCCGTACAGGAGTTTTGCTTCATAGCTGAGGCTCTTATATATATAGCTTGCATTACATACAGTATGTCATGGTACCACGTCGCATGTAGTCATTCTTTTGGAAACATCATTCCCTTAGTAATATGCTAAGGTAATATTTCTTTATATGGCCTGGATTCTAAAATCTCACATTTCTTGAAGAATTAGTAAAGGCAAGTTGATTTGACCATACATGTCCCAGATTCAAGCAGCATAGACAATGACAAAAAGAGGATAATGTTGTTAAGGGCTTTCTTTAGACATATTGAGAGCTTCTATCAGAAGTCGCTCGTTGAGACTTTCCAAGCAGTTTTCTGCCATGAGCTCTTTGCCAAAGTGTTAACCTCATGTGCTCTGCCTTTACCTGTCAGCCTGGTATTACAGAGCCAGATCATGTTGGGTTTGAAAAGGACAAAAAGTGAGCAGGTATCTTAATAAAGTGAGGGTCCATAGGTAGGAGCTCCTGAATCGCTACAAAATAATTATGCTCTAATTTTAGTTGAATGAAGCACCCTCTGTGTACAGTAGGAACATTTAGTTGGGCTAGAGTTGGCAAATTTCCAAGGGCTGAGCCTCTGTTACCTTACCCTGGCTTCTGGAACTGCTGGAGAGTTCTAGACAGGGGCAGACTGACCATTCGGGAGGAAACTGGATCACTATAAGTAAACTATTGCAGGGACAGGGAAAAGATACAAACAGGGGCGGACTGACAACTCATGGGGCCCCTGGGCAATAGGAGATTATGGGGCCCCCAGGAAATCAGAGATTATGGGGCCACACAGTATACACCTACACAGTATACACCCACACAGTATACAATCACACAGTATACACAGACATGTTTCTATTGGCCGAGAAGGTACTGGAGAGATGGGGCAGCTATAATCTCAGGATTTTTAGACCAAAAGGATGTCGGTAAGGAATAGACATGTGCACAACAAAAAAATTTGTTTATTTTCGTTTTTTTTGTTTCCGAAAAAAATTTGTTTATTTTCGTTTCGTTTTTTTCGTTTCCGTTGATTTGTAATGATTCGTACATTTGTAAGTCGTCGGCGTTTGTATTCGTAACGATTCGTACATTCGTAAGTCGTCGGTGTTCGTATTCGTAACGATTCGTACATTCGTAAGAGTTATTTTTCGTTGATTCGTTTTTTCATTAGTTTAATTTTCGTTCATTCGTTTATTCGAAATTTGGACGCATTCGTAGTTATTCGTACATTCGTAACATTCGTAGATTCGTAATCGGAGCATAATTCATAATTTTATGTAATGTGTATGCTATTATTACATTTTAATAATTTACGAATCGAAAAAAAAGTTACGAATCGAAAAAAAAAAAAAAGTTACGAATCGAAAAAAAAAAGTTACGAATCGAAAAAAAAAAAAAGTTACGAATCGAAAAAAAAAGTTACGAATCGAAAAAAAAAAGTTACGAATCGAAAAAAAAAAAAGTTACGAATCGAAAAAAAAGTTACGAATCGAAAAAAAAAAGTTACGAATGTACGAATGTACCAATCTATTCGAAGCACGTTAAGCAGCACCATTGTAAGGGACACGGAAAATTACCAATTCAACAAAAAAAAAGAGTTACGAATGTACGAATTTTTTCGTTCATTTTCGTTGTTCCTTTTTTCGTTTTTCAGATTTTCTTCATTCGTACATTCGTTGTTTCTAATTGTTTTTTTTTCGGATTTTCGTTGTTTTTCGGATTCGTTCGATTCGAACGATTCGTTAATCGAATTTGTACGATTCGAATGATTCGTTATTCTGATTCGTTCGATTCGAACGATTCGTTCATTTGTACGAAAACGAACGAACGAAAAAAACGAAAAAAAACGAAAAACGAAACGAATTGCACATGTCTAGTAAGGGACATTTCAGAGACAGATGTAAAAAAAAACACAGATTTTTACATACTGTCCCTGGTTTTACTGAGGCTGACAACCCTGATGGGGCCCCCTAGAGGCCCAGGACCCTCGGGCAGTGCCCGAGTGGCTGAATGGTCAGTCCGCCCCTGGATACAAATCTCATGCAGATCATGTCTTTGGTTGAACTTAAACCCAGGACTGTAAACCTACAAGGCAAGAGTGTTCCCTATCCCTTTAAGACTACATACAGTCAAGCTTATATTGCCACTCTCCCACATAAAAAGAGATGATCCTTTCAGCACAAATATATTTAAAAAATGTCTGCAAAACTTCCAGAAACATAATGACAGGTTTACTAAAGTGTCAATCAAAACAAATTGAAACACTCTACCCGCATTTAATAATATATTTCTGTCTTTTATATTTGCTGATGTAATAACAAAGTGAGCTATAATGGTACACCATCAAATACAAAAGTTAGATTGCAAAATTAGATTTCAACAACAGTCACTGCAGGTGAAGTCTTGAACACAGGTGCCTGGTATTACAGAGAGTTCACTTTATGGTAATGCCCTCAGAGAGACTGTGCAGGTATAACGTAGAGGTACCAAGAGTCTGTGAAGGTTCTAATTTATCCAGGTATATCTAGTAGTAGCTTGTCACATTAAGCTGGACTTACTCTGTAATGTTGAAGTTTTTTCCTAGGCTATTAAAGATGGGTGCCACCTTAAAAAAAAATATTAAAAGTCAGCAGCTACAAATACTGCAGCTACAGACTTTTAATAAATGGACACTTACCTTTTCCAGGGTCCAGCGATGTCGGCAGCAGATGACGAGCAATCGCTCGTCTCTCGGCTGCCCTTTGCCGCCATCCTCTGTCAGGGAATCAGGAAGTGAAGCGTTGCTGCTTAACTGCCCGGTTCCCTACTGCGCATGTGCAAGTCGAGCTGCGCATCTTCACTGGTCCCCGTTGTGTCCTGGGAACTGTGTGTTTCCCAGAACACAAGGGGGGGCAGGGCATCTGCGGCTAGCTATTCCCGGAAGTGGGTGCAGATACCTGGATTATACAGGTATCTGCACCCCCTCCCCCCTGAAAGGTGCTAATTGTGGCACCGGAGGGGGGGAGGAATCCGATGAGCGGAAGTTCCACTTTAGGGTGGAGGTCCGGTATAAGCCACTAAAACCTCTGAAGCCATCCTGACACTAAGGATGGGATATTTAACAAGAACAGGGAAGTTTCACAATTTATACTCCTCATCCTACACTTGGATAATAACATCTGCCTTTCCATGGTGATTGGGTCAAGGCGTTGATGCTACCTGGGTGGACATAAATGTTGGGGAATTTTCCTGACACTCATTAGAACTGAAGAAGGGGCTCGATAAGCTACTCAATGTCTTCAACATTGCAGAACAAGTCCAGTTGATGTGACAGGTACCTAGAGGTACATGTAGGCAGGTTTTGTTTTTTACGGCACCTTCCATTTATTTATTAGTGCTCCACAGGTTTCTGACCTCGAAAGCCAGTGGAGCTCTAAGCACATCTGTAAACTACATCATTGTGCTTCATAAATCTTTTTTTAGAACAGCAATATAGTTGTGGTATGGCCCCTATAAGTCGGCTCACTATTTAAAAATAAAGCACACCCTAGGTGGCTGATATGGTATGTCAACAGATATTATTAGAAGACAGAATGATTACAGTGAACCACTGAGAGCTCCCTTTAGGGGTTAATTTACAAATCTCTACATTTAATACAGTAATAATTATATGGAGGCACACTGCAATAAATAAAAAATGTGCTCCCTGAAATCCACTATGCTTTCCCTTTAAGTTGATTTGTGCAATATGTTAGATACTGAACTTAATGAATGTGATCACAATTACCATTATTAACTTTCTTAGATATGGTCAAGAGAACAGAGCTTGTGAGTCTCCATTCTATTTATCACACATCATTTAAATTCCCCTGCTAAAGAACTTTCTTCTCCTATCTAAAAGTAATTACAGAGCTATCATTAATAAGCATATTCTTCAATGTTTGCAGGAATTTGCAGAGCATTCATTTTCAAATAAGTTACTTATACGTTAACTGGTATTTCCATTTCACTTTCTCTTGCCCTGTTGACCCATTTATTTTCATTCACATTATTAGCAAAGCTGGGTCTCAGAATGTTGGGTTTACCATTAGATCTTTGTCTTTGTTTTGCAGCCTCTGGATTTCGAGATGCAGAAAGAGCACTCTCTGGTCTTAGAAGCTCAAAACCGCTTTGTGGATCCCCGCTTCTCGGATCTGGGCACCTTTCGGGATCAAGCAATTGTGAAGGTGTCAGTCCAGGATGTGGATGAACCTCCTAAGTTTCACCCACTGAGTGGGGTCATTGAAGTTTCTGAGGATGCACACGTTGGATTAGTGGTTGTAGTAATTACAGCTAGCGATCCAGATAAAGCCAACAACTCAGTCAGGTAACTTGTGGGTTGTTGTGATAGCTTATATTAATAGTGCCTGTATTTGTCAATGCAGCTCTTGTTGTGAACACCACCCCCCTCAAATTACTGATTCAGGTGTTTCCAGGGAAGGGTAATGCTATAGCATACCTCATCATTTTAGACCAGTGCTTCTCAACTCCAGTCCTCAAGACGCCCCAACAGGTCATGTTTTCAGGATTTCCCTCAGATGAAACGGCTGTGGTAATTACTAAGGCAGTGAGACTGATCAAATCACCTGTGCAAAATAATTGATGGCTGGAAAACATGACCTGTTGGGGCGCCTTGAGGACTGGAGTTGAGAAACACTGTTTTAGACCATTGCTTCTTTCCAATTTTGTGGCAACAGTTTTGGAAAGGCACTTTTCTTTGCCAGGATGTTCCCCTGTGCACAAAGCCAAATTCATGAAGACATGGTGTGGTGGAACTTAAGGGGCCTGCACAGAGCCCTGACTTCATCCCTATTGAACACCTTTGGAATGAATTGAAATGTTAATTTCAAGCCAGTTACTTTTTGTCCAAAATCAATGCCTAACCCCACAAATGATCTTTTGGCTAAATGTTCAAAAATCTCCACCGACAAGCTTCTAAATCTTGTGAAAGCCTTCCCAGAAGACTGGAGGTTGGTATAGACATAAAGAGTACCAAAGCCATAGAAATGGACATGGTTTATGAATCAAATGTTCAACAAGATCAGATATGTGTCATGGTCACAAACCTTCAGTCTTATGGCAGAAATAAACATGGAAGTTGAGGATGGGAGTTTCCAATTTGTGATTCTGTAAGCAAGTTGGGCAAGGCAAAAAAGTCTGCTGCCTAAGATGCAGCTTCTTGCAGGGCAATATTACATTCTGCTATAGCTTGTCCTCATAGAAAGATCCCTGATAATCTAAAAACGTCTGTCTCAATCGTCTTCTTAGGCACAGATATGATTGGAAAGGTTAGAAAGTCACATACTGCAAGCAGCTCTTGTAATTGTCTGTAACTATCTAATTTTTAACCATGGTGAACATGGTACAGTCCAATGTTGATCATCAGAACCAGAAATGAGGATAAGATGCTAAATGCCAGAGGATGACTTCTATGCTAGTTTTGGGAACAGTAAAACTGTATGGAGGTACAGAATAGATAGGACAGATAGGCACTAACTTATGTTAGAATTATATAGTATATAGAGATGGCAAAGAACTTTAGAAACATCCTACTATCAGAAGGTATGTCATAGTCAAATACTTAACCATCTACATCTGTTTATTAATGAGACTGTGAAATTTATATTTTTTTTAGCTAAAATAGCCTTACTTAGTAAGGTTTTAAGTGCATTGCTCACATTAACCAGCCAGAATACTTCTTGCATCAATCTGTCATTTTATTAAGCAGACAGGCAGTCGATAAGATGAATGTGGACAATTAATTTTAATTACCTAATCTGTCAAGTACACTAAAGTGGGGCTCATATTTCCTTATTGATAGACACAGTTGGCCATTCGGTAGCATAAAGCACACTTCCTGTCACTCAGGGCCAGATTTCCTTCAGTGGAGCCTATACATACACAGCTCCTGGCACCCAGATGAAAGTGTGTGGCAGATAACTGTACAGGGGGAAGCTGCCCCCCAATACAGGGGCGTAGATAAGGGGGGGTCAGGGGTGTTCAAACCCCCGCCAGAGCATCCTGGCAAAATGCACAGACAGTGTCCCTGCTGTTTAGCCTCAGCATCAGCACAGTAGAAGCAATCAGAGTTTCGGAGTGCAGCAGCCAGCCCCCCTTCTATTGTGCCCCACCCCCTCAGTTTAATAAGGGGTCCCCCTGAAAAGCTATTTACTGCAAGGTCTCAGATACCGGCAATTGACAGTTCACGGTTGAGGGAACTCCTAGACTCATCCTCAAGGTATAATATGACACAGCTGAAGAGAGACTGAGGATGCAGAAGTTTTCCTACTTCTGTGCCATGCTGAATCTGAGGTCTGGTAAGTGGGGAGGCATCAATTTTCTGTTTTGGGAAGGAGGAAGTGAGAACTCTAGCCTGGGGAGTTTCTTTTGGTGGGGGGCTAAGGAAAGGGTGGTGGGTTTTCTTTTGGAGAAGGGGGAGTTTCTTGTAGAGAAGTTGGGGGTGGTTAATGGCAGGGATTTGGTTCTGGGAGGGAGTTTGATTGGATGAAGGGAGATTTTCTTCATAATTAGGAATCTTTGCTGGGGGAGAGGGTGTTGACTGTGGGAGATATTTTTGCTTTGGGGGGGGGTCATTTTTGAGACAGGGGGGTTTCATTTTTGGGGGGATATTTGAGGGAGGCAGATATTTTACAGTGGGAATCTTTGCTTGGGGAGGGAGGGTTCTTAGGAGGGAGAGGGGAATTTGTTTCCTTTAAAAGAGATGTTTTTTTTAAATTATACTTACCCAGGTGGATGGAGCATTGATCCAATGTTGCATCTGTTCCCAGGTGCTTCTAAGACAAACAACAGAGCGATTAAAGACCGCTGATCACTCAGTTCTCAGCCTTCAGTGAGCAAAAAGTGGTGACTGTCCGTCCCTGGCTCTGCCCCCTCCCAAGCTCACTGAAATGCCAGGCTGTGGAGGGGGCAGGAGCGGCTGGATAGCTGCTGGTCCAGGCATCTGGATGAATTTACTATCTTTCCACAGCCTAGACCTGCTGAGCGATGTCATCTGACAGTTGTCTATAGCTGGCTATCGGCTAAAAATGGGTCACAAAAGTGCAGAACGATCTGCACTCCCATCCAGAAGAAGTACAACCAAGCGGTATGCCGTCCCTTCAGAGCGCATGCACCGGTGACATCACGGCTGCTTTGCATATGAATATCTCCTAAACAGGAGTTTTGGCAAGGGATGGAGTTCATCCCAGCTCCTGTAGTCACTAAAGGAGCCGCACATCCACGGAGTCCTATAGTAATGTAGTAGTAATGGGAGAGACTACCTCAGCCCGGGTACCCGCCAGGCCACACCCCAATGTGTTTTGCTTTGTCCCCCAGAGCTTAAACATGGGGACCACTGTATGTACAGATACATGTTAACAGCAGTGGCTCTTTTCAGCCCATCAAATTTGGAACATCTGGGATCCTGGCTGTAGGTATTCATGGTATATTTGCCATCCCATGGCCATTTAGAACATATGAATGAGATCTTAAGCCTGGTTCACAGGGGCTGAATGAGCAGGCTGAACGAAAAAGCTTAGGAATAGCTTGCTGTACTAATGAGTACACTATGAGTACACAGCACCACAACTGCATGCTTTGTGTTCTATTCAGTTGAATGGGGATCATTTTTGCTGCGCTGCATTGCAAAGCCCCATGGCCCCACTCTGCTGTCACATGTTTTTACCATACCTCCCCCAACATTAAAGTGTAAACGATGCCTTTAAGTTCGAAAGATCAGACCCCACCCCCCCCCCCTTCCCCGGAAGAAAAATGATCTACGGCCCTGCCCCTATAGGCATGACATTGTGCATACTGGTAAATCTGACCCTGTTGTTTCTAGACAGTTGTTTCTTACAACCCTATACCTGTGCTCATTGCATGTCATAGGCGTTTTAAACAACAGATACTGCGGCTGCTGGTTGAAGGGCTTCTATTTTCAATCTTTTATTTTACCTAATTTATATTGAAGTTTTAACAAAAGGAATAGTACGCATAGTCCAAATAAAGAGTACATTCCAATGAACAATTGTACAAATTATCCACGCTGGATAAGGCGCCTTAGAAACAACATCATAACAATAGGGTACGACCTAGGTGCTTAATAGGCAATAGAATAATTTATAGAGAGTGAAAGATAGTCTTCCTGTGTAGAAACGCATTAACTGTTGACGAGGATGAGAAAACCAACAACAGAGCAATCGGAGCAATATCCTACTTATTAGTCACGGCCGTACTGATAGCACTGGAGCCTAGTAAAGCCCATCATGGGAAGGCCCTGCTAGAGAAAAAAAAACACAGGGAAGAAGAGCACATCAGGGGCTTAGAGAGCTAAAAAGGGGGGTAAAAGAAAGAGAGGGAGGAGGGTCCGGAAATGAGGGAAGGAAGATGGATAAAGGGGAGTGTAGGGTAGAGTACCCCAGGGGCTCTTGTCAACCCAATAAAGAGTGGCTATTGTTCTAGGAAGCGGGAGGTCATTCGAGATGGAGGAATGTGGTCAAGCCAGGGTTGCCAAACCCATAGGAATTTGTCATGCATGTCACTAAGGATGGCGGTCAGCTTTTCATGAGCGTTCCATGAACCCAACTTTTGATCTCCTCAAAACTGACAATAAACTCATTCAATGGTGCAGAACCATCAAAGTACATTTACATGATCAAGTTTACAACCATCCTATATTATGCTGGAGGTTCACAAAGGCATTGGAAAAAAGTGCCATGGGTCTGCGGCCATAAGTCCAAATCACAAACCAGCCTGGATAAGTGGCATATTCCTAACAAATTAATATAAAAGAGTTCATAAGAGAGTATAATAATAAAAAAAAAAAATGTGTGTATAGCTATGAACAACATAATGTGAGTCCATACCTGAAGTTAAATATCTACATCTCCCATGAAAGAATTTCAAATCCCCAAAAAAAGAAAGGATATCCCCCTGCCTAAGCAGAGAGTAAAGCCTTAGGGACTCAAAGTGATTTACAAAATGGCTATACAGAGGCCAGGAAGCAAATTATAAAATCTCCAAGACCTGAGCTTACCAATAAGGGTCTGTCAGTTCACAAAATTGTAAGCCTGTTACCCAGGGATCACCTCTATGTTGTACCAGTCATGGGCAGCAATGAAGTCCCAACAATATAAGTACAAGAAATAGCCCCATCATGTGACTGCAGGGGCGAGTCAATGGGGAGCAAACGGGCACTAAAATAATTGAAAAAATATGAGAGTAATCCTATAGCGAACAGGCTGATTGTTGGAGACAGGTGTCTCCACTATCCCCCATCCGTCAACTCTGGGCAGCAGGCCGCGCCTGGTGTGACGTCATCACTCACGTGCCAATGTCATTTTCCAAGCCCGCACAATGGTTTGCTTCATTGCCATGAATATATGAGTGACCTTTTCAATCTTTTAATGCCAATTGATCTAGGGGCATTGCAGGAAGAGGTTTTCTTTTAGAACCCATTCACATCTTTGCAATAACAAACAGATGGTAAAGTGTGTTGTGCCACTCGTTATGTGTATTGCCTTAAGGTAGCCCTTAATTTAAATGGGTTGCCAACACTTCACATCACAGACAAAATTGGACAGGTGCCATTTTTTTCAAATGCAGCATACTACAACACACAAGTTTTGTGGTACATTGCAGTGGAAGTGTGTTTTGTTAGTGTGTTGGGGTGATTATCAAAATTAATGGCACCTCAACCCAGTGTGGTATGCGATTTGCTGTGCCTTGTGATGTCTGTGTAGTCACAGTGCAATAAGTGTTAATGGACATTTAGAAAGAAAGAATTATTTTAGTTTTTTTATGTTAATTACAGAAATAGAGAGGTAAAGTAGAGGGGTGAAAGCAACGTAGTCTAATGTTGTATATCATTCTTGCATACATGGCTTATCGTGTGTAAAATGTATGCTTTTAGCAAGCTTGTGCAGGCTGAGAACCAATCCACAATGCATAGTTTGTTTGGAACTGTGCATATTTTTATATACATACACATTATTTATTATTATTTATTATTATATCTAATATGGTGAAAAGAGGTTGTATGTTTTTTGGAATAGCTTTTTATTTAATAACCACCAATGATATCCAAAGCAAGCGTTCCGTCTTTTTTCTGTATCCAAAGGAACTTAATTTATTTCTGGAGTCGTTTTGGCTGTGTGTTCTTATATGGTATATATTTTGATTATAAAAAGAACATAATGTGCATTTTAATAATGTCTCTAACTGAACCTTGAAGTTCATTTCATTGGAAATAATTATACTGTTTTAATATAGTAATTGCCGTCGTTAGATTTTCAATTTATTGTTTAAGGGTTTTAACATAAAGTTAAAATCTCTTTATAAAACTGGAGCTGGGCTTTTAAAAAGCTTGTAAATGTACAGAACATTTTTCTTGGCCAAAACGTGACAATATTTTCTGATAATACTGCGCTTTATGGAAATGCCTTATGTACATACTTCGTTCAGATCATTCAAAATAATCCCTTTGGGTATTCAAATCAATATCAAATTTGGCTCTGTACAAGGTTCTAAGCACCCAAGATCATTATGGAGATAGCCGGAGCAATTGTTCCAGAGCCACATAGAATCAGCAATGAACATACACTATATTACCAAAAGTATTGGGACACCTGCCTTTACACGCACATGAAATTTATTGGCCTCCCCGTCTTAGTCCATAGGGTTCAATATTGAGTTGACCCACCCTTTGCAGCTATAACAGCTTCAACTCTTCTGGGAAGGCTGCCCACAAGGTTTAGGAGTGTGTCTATGGGAATGTTTCACCATTCTTCCAGAAGCCTATTTGTGAGGTCAGGCACTGATTTGGACGAGAAGGCCTGACTCTCCCCTCTAATTCATTCCAAAGGTGTTCTATTGGGTTGAGGTCAGGACTCTGTGCAGTCCAGCCAAGTTCCTCCACCCCAAACTCGCTCATCCATGTCTTTTAAATATAATATATCTGTAATATAATTGTGCCAAATACCTTCGGTACAGCGTCGCTCAGCTGACCTCCCGCTGCTCTCCTCCTCTTCTCCCTGCAATCAGAGGGGATCTCTGCCCCCCACCCTGCAGTGCTCGGAGCAGGGAAGAGAGCTGATGCGGGTTACGGAATCGCGAGTGACGCTATAGCGAAGGTATTTGGCACAATAATATTACAGAAACACACACATTATATGGACATTATATACTACTGTAATACAGTGGATTATAGGATTTTACAATAATTTTAACTTGGTTCACACTAGGGATTCCTGACAGGCAGGGAGGGAGATGGGGAGAGAAGACAGCACATTACATGGTAAGACCTACCCCAAAAATAAGCCATACTTTTGTTGCCAAAATAAATATAAGACCTGGACTTATATTTGGGGAAACATGGTAGTGCCAAGGACTGATTGCTCATTGCCAGAAGCCATTAGTCATGTAGGCACTGGGTGTTAGAAAATATTTTCAGGTCAGATTTTTTCTGCGCTTTCTTTTTAAAGCTTATTCTTTTCTCTCATTCTCTCAAAAGTATAACTTACATCTAAATGTGTCCAATTCCCTAGGTATTCACTGGACAAATCATCAGACGATGGAATTTTCGAAATTGATGAAGAGACAGGTGAAGTTAGACTAACCAAACCCTTGGACCGTGAGACCTCTGGCTGGCACAATTTGACTGTTCAGGCAATGGAAGCAGGTTTTCTTACGTCTTTATTTTACCTCTGTCCACGTACCAGTCAGTGTCATGTATCTATTTTAATGGTCTGCTTCCATCATGAATTTAGTGCTTATTACAGTCCAGTCTATCTATTGTTGGTCATAGATAGGCTACATTTTCAGGTAGTGCAATAAATACAAAATAAAAGCTTTCAGGTAAGGGTGATGAAAATTCACAAATTTATTGTTTCTGTCTGAGCATTGACTGTATCCAAAAACCTATTCCAGTTACTAGGTAAAGGATAATTTCACTTTTTGTAAAAAAAATAATAATAAATGCACATCTTTTTGCACGAAAATAAATGTGCATTTATTATTTATTTACACTGCAGTCTGTAAAGCATTGCAACCATGACTAGCAGATCGCGGGTGCAATAACAGGATACTGCAGACTCTCAGTACCTCCCATATGGACAGATCGTTACTGAACTCCAGGAAGAGTAAAAAAGCTATGAGAGCGCTCACCGGCACCTTTGCCATTCATTGAGAACTACAAGCCGTCTGCCACTGAGGGCAATAGTACTTGTAGTTGATTCATTCACAGGAAGCTGTGAATGATGCAGCTGTGTGGCCAGAGCCCCGAACAACAACACTGGTTTTGAATTGTGACAAAGGGTACAGGGAGTATGGGGGTGGGAGGTGAGAGAAGTGCGGACAGGTGCTGTACTGTACAGCCCTGGCCAAAAGTTTTGAGAATGACACAAATATTAAAGACAAAGTCTGCTGCTTCAGTGCTTTTAGATCTTTTTGTTAGATGTTACTATGGTATACTGAAGTATAATTACAGGCATTTCAGAAGAGTCAATATTTGCAGTGTTGACCCTTCTTTTACAAGACCATTGAAATTCGCCCTGGCATGCTGTCAATCAACTTCTGGGCTACATCCTGACTGCCCATTCTTACATAATCAATGCTTGGAGTTTTTCAGAATTTGTGTTTTTTTTTGGCCATAGACGCAAAATTTTAATGTTTTCTTTCCCAAGCCACGTATCACTTTTGCCTTATGGCAAGGTGCTCCATCATGCTGGAAAAGGCATTGTTCATCCCCAAACTGTTCTTGGATGGTTGGGAGAAATTGCCCTCGGAGGAAGTTTTTGTACCATTCTTTATTCGTGTTCTGCAAAATTTGAATGAGCCCACTCCCTTTGCTGAGAAGCAACCCCACACATGAATGGTCTCGGAATGCTTTATTGTTGGCATGACACAGGACTGATGGTAGCGTTCACCTTTTCTTCTCTGGACAAGGTTTTTTTCCGGATTCCCCCAAACAATTGGAACATCAGAGAAAATGAACTTACCCCAGTCCTCAGCAGTCCAATCCCTGTACCTTTTGCAGAATATCAGTGTGTCCCTGAAGTTTTTCCTGGAGAGAAGTAACTTATTTGCTGCCCTTCTTAACACCAGGCCGTCTTTCAAAAGTCTTTGCCTCACTGTGCGTGCAGATGCACTCACACCTGCCTGCCGCTATTCCTGATCAAGCTCTGCATTGGTGGTGCCCCGATCCGGCAGCTGAATCAACTGCAGGAGACGGTCCTGGCGCTTGCTGGACTTTCTTGAGTGCCCTGAAGCCTTCTTCACAACAATTGAACTGCTCGCCTCACTTGCCTCAGTTAAGGTCAGCGTTCATGCCTCCACCATCAGGAAAAGACTGGGCAAAAATGGCCTGCATGGCAAAGTTCCAAGGAGAAAACCACTGCTGAGCAAAAAGAACATCAAAGCTCGTCTCAATTTCTCCACAACACATCTTGATGATCCCAAGACTTTTGGGACAACATTCTGTGGACCGATGAGACAAAAGTGGAACTCTTTGGAAGGTGTGTGTCCAAGTATATCTGGCGTAGAAGGAACACTGCATTTCAGAAAAAGAACATTATACCAACAGTAAAATATGGTGGTGGTAGTGTGATGGTCTGGGGCTGTTTTGCTGCTTCAGGACCTGGAAGACTTGCCGTGATAAAAGGAACTATGAATTCTGCTGTCTACCAAGAGATCCTGAAGGAGAATGTCCGACCATCTGTTCGTGTACTCAAGCTGAAACGAACTTTGTAGGTGCAATCTTAGTAGCAGCAATATCCTTGCCAGTGAATCCCTTTTTGTGCAGGGCAATGATGACTACACACTTTCCTTTCAGGTAACCATGGTTAACAGATGAAGAACAATGATTTCAAGCACCACCCTCCTTTTAAAGCTTACAATCTGTTATTCTAACTCAATCAGCATTATAGAGTGATTTCTAAACTTGTCCTACATGATGTCAGCTGGTCCATCTGTGGCAGGGCTGAAATACAGTGGAAATGTTTTTATGGGATTAAGTTCATTTTCATGGCAGAGAGGGACTTTGCAATTAATTGCAATTCATCTGATCACTCTTCATAACATTCTTGAGTATATGCAAATTGCCATCATAAAAACTGAGGAAGCAGACTTTGTGAAAATTAATATTTGTGTCATTCTCAAAACTTTTGGCCAGGGCTGTAACATATTGTAGCATGTTACAAAGGTGAACTTATCATTTAAGAAGCAGTTGGTAAGCCTTTTAAGAGAAACTGAACTCAGGAAAATGTGACAAAAAGAAAGACAGAGGGTAAGGAACTAGTCACAGTATTTCCTGTAGTCTCCCTGCAGCTGATGTCTTCCCCATTACTGACATACCATGCCGGAGTTCCTAGAACAGTTAAAGAAGAGGTCCAGCCCAAAAAACATTTTTTAAAAGTCAGGGCGCTTACCTGTCCAGGGAGCCCATGATGTCAGCACCCCGTGGTTCCGGGAAAGACATTTTCACCATGTATGGCCTGCATAACAGCTCTTCTGTCACAGAGGCTGCCACCCAGACCCCAGGAGAGAGACCTCTTATCAAACCCTTCCAAACATTTATCTCTCTGGGCACACTTTCTGGGCCAGCCTTCAGGGATTGGGATCACATAAATATTCATACCTCAATGGCTAACCCTCCTACTTTATTTCTGGAACCTTCCAGAGACTGGAGCAATCAATTACCAGGCTTTAGCAATAGGTCTGAAAAGACCTGAAAAATAAATGGCTACTCAGCTGGGTACAGCAGAGACAAAAACGAAATGTAGCCCACCTAGGGCAGGGCACTACAACAATTACTATTGATGTGTGGTGAAGATGTTATAGTCTTGGATGGGCATCGGGAACGGTTTTAGTGTGACAAAGAGGAGACTTTAGAGGAGAAGGCAGTGTTGAAGTAAAACAGCTGCGGCAATGTGTCATTAGTTTGCCATGTAGGTGCATTTGCCCACCACTGATTGTCCATTAGGAAAGAATAATATCTACAGCAGGTGGTTTTGTCACTCCAAGAGCACTCAATTTTTCCTGCAGTTGTCAAAAGTTGAACCTGAATATACTAGGTTCATCTACTTCTGCTGAAAAGCTCCATTGCCAATGATTACTTCTCCCTGCACCTGCCCCAGGCTACAATTTCTTTTTTTTTTTTCTGTTGATCTCACTCTCCCATTCCATTTGCTGCTCTTTCTAGTACACAGCTTCAGTTAATTCTTCACTAGCAAAACCTTCCATGCCCACACTAGCGACAGATCAAGTTAAGACTGCTGTGGACATTTCCGCTAATAAATAAATCTAATTGTTTTTCATCATTCACGGCCTGCTGGTGCTGCCCAACTCCACTGCTTCGAAGAAAAATGTAAAAAAAAAATCTCACTTGACCAATGCCCCAGTAAAAGACCAAAAAATGTACCCTAATGGTTTTAAAAAAAAACACACTTCTCCCTATATTTTTACACCTACGTTCCAGGCGAGCAGCTAAATACACTTACTTAACTGCATATAATGAAGCTATTTTATCTGCCTCCACACCAGATTGGTTCCTGGCTGCTGCTTCCCTCTCCCCTCTCTGAGCTCTGCTGTACAGGGCCCGCAATAGGCTTGTACTGAGTCAAATTCAGGCACTTACACTGCTTGCATTCGAAAAATACATTAAGGTAGACTTTCACTAACATTATTCAAGTGAAAAAAGAGCCCCTAAATGGGGATGGGATGGGACTTTCTGGGTGCTAATCATATGGTCATTAACAACAATTTCATGTAATAAAATAGATTTATTTTATTGTAACACAGATACATAAAAGAAAGACAGTATATAACAATACATTTCTTCCATACAAAATACCACACTATTTGTTCTACATGTTTCACCTTGCGGCTTCTTCAGGAACATGCATGGATATTCTTGTCTAAGTAAGGATACAAAAGTTAAAAAATACACAATTTTAATACTAATAGAGCAAAACATTATTGAAAAAAGTTTTTTTTACAAATTTTATCAAACAGTATGGCAATACATGAACATTTTCTAACATTTTCAAATTCTCTAACATTATTCAAGTGTTTTTTTTTTTTTTGCTTTCGGGTAATGGGTACCTTTTTTAACAGGTACCCACTCACACTTACTTGATATTCTCCTAGGCCACAGGTGTCAAACACAAGGCCCGCGGGCAGATTCCGTCCCTCCAGGCCCTCCAGGAAAGCTACAGCCCCCAAGACCCTTACTTTCTGCTTTCAAGCAATGCATACAGCTTCTTCCCAGCAGCAGCATAAGGAAAGGGGGGTGCACTGTGATGTAAGGGAGAGTGGTGGACTCAACTTCTGATGATGGGGTGGCTCTTGACATCTAATGTAAGGGGAGGGGATGCACTGGACATCTAATCTTACAGATACAACCGGCACTTTTGAGGGCAATCATAATGCTGATGCGGCCCACAATGAAAATGAGTTTGACACCCCTGTCCTAGGCGATAATGATGCCAATTTGGGATGCCCAACAACCCCTCAGCTGCAGCCTCCAAGGACATGTCATATTCCCCTGGAGACTGCAGGACCAGTCCCATATCTCTGCTGTGATTTGCACATGCTCAGTGGGGTGCCAGCTGTGATACATTAGGAATTCACAGCCAGCTTCCAAATCCAGGATGGCATAGCCAAAGAGTAGAAGCTTGGCAAGCAATCGAAGAAGAACAGCGCCGGACTTGGCTGTTAAGTATTTGTTTCCTAGTCAGCAGCTACAGTATTTTTTTAAACAGAGTGAAGTTCCTCTTCAATAATGTATTAATGATTACAGAGCTGAATAATTTGTGTCTTTTATATATGCCTGGAGGTGAGATTTAATTTTGACAGTTTTCAAAGGTGTGTTCAGTTCAAAAAAAGTGAGAAATATGTGAAAGCTCAAAAAGGAGCATTATTTCTATGATTTTTTTGTAATAAGACATTTATCAAAGCCCATAATTGCATTGTACTAAAATAGTAGGAGATTGTTTTTCCGTCCTAAAGGATCAAAGGGGCATGTTGGGTGAATAGTCTGCAAATTAAATTCTAGGAAACTAGCCCATCTGTAGCGGAGAATCACTCATCATTGCTATGTGTAATCTTTACAGATGATCCTCAGAAGGTTTCATCGCTCGCCCTGCAAATTCGCATCCTGGATGTAAACGATAATCCTCCTGAGCTGGCTACACCCCATGAGTCTTCTGTTTGTGAGGATGCTCTACCTGGGCAGGTAATGCGCCATAACTCCAGAAATGAAATTGAATGATCACTTGTATACACCAACAAGCTTTGAGGTTTCATTTTAAGAATATTTCTACTCGGCACAAATACATTTAGGGATAGTTAGAGTTTAAAGTAAAAAATCTTGCTCTGTGGTTTCCCTTATATGCTGTGCACATTTATGAAAATATGAGAAGAATGTTAGGTAAAAATCCAGAATAGATGTAATCCTATAACCACTCCAGCACACATACTTGTGTCTAGTTTAGTGATTATCTACAAACAACCAACATATTAAAGTGTACAGAACTTTTTGGGGTTTTGGATAGAGTGTGGAAGGGTTAGAACCTCTGACAGATTTGTCCTCTCTATTTGTCCTGAGGACTATTGTCACCAGCAGTGCTGGGACAAGGTCTTCTAGAGCCCAGGGCAAACATGTCAAACTGACCCCCCCCCCCCAAGGTTTATGAGCATCATGTGTTAGCAAACCCCCGCCCCCACTCCAAAAAAAAGCACTAATCTGCAGATATCCTTTAAGCAAAAATTATCCCTACTTATTATTTGTTGTTGCTTTCCCTGCCGAAATCCCCCCATACAAATGAGCCCCCCCAAAAATCACCCCTTCTAGCAAAACCTCTAACCTTCAGATCCCTCAAATTTCCACACATCCCTCAAATACACATACTCTTTCCCTTCACCATCCCATCACAAATCCCCCCCACATCTTCCTCCTAGAAAACACCCCCCCCCCCAAAAAAAATTCCCCTACTAGCACAAATTGCCCCCCCCCCCCCCCAATATTTTCCCTTTTAACACAATTCCCCTCCCCTCTACCATATCACCTCTTCTAACACAAACCCCCCAAGCACCCCTAAATCACCGCTCCTAGCACCCACACACAAATTTCCCCTTCTATAACAATTCTTACCCCCTTATGCCCCCAAATCCCCCTTACAAACCATGTCCCCTCCCCCATCTCCTTGTGGTGCCCCCCAAATCTCACATGATACCACAGTGCCCAGGGCTGTTGCCCTTCCTGCCCACTGCTTGTCCTGGCCCTGGTCACTGGTACAGAAGAGATTTGGAGAGATTTACTCTTACCTACTGCTGTGTCTCCAATACAGGAAGTGAAGGAATCCCCATATATAGACTACTCTTAAATGATGCATTAAAAGAAACTTGTAGAGAGAATTATGGTGGTCTTTGCCGAAACTGTCCGAGATTCGAACCGTTAAGGGGTATGCTGAATGTGCCAAGTTGATTGAGCAATCAACTTGGGTACAACCAGCCTGCCGGATTCTCTTGCGATTATCGCTAGCGGCTGCTATAGCCGCTAGCGATAATCACTTTCTTCTCCTGGCGGAGATGGCTGCCCCGGCCCCCCTAAACACTGTCTGTCTGTGTTGATGGGGGGAATCAAGCAAATTTCTTTCCTGCAGGAAAGAACTCGCTCAGTGTATGGCCGGCCTAAGTATACTAGATGTCTGGCTGTCTTTCTTCAATCTGTCTTCAAAAAAATTCACTGACCAGAAACAAGCATGGGTGTGAAAGTTGGGTGAAGTCAGATTTCCTGATCTGCTTACGTGTTCCAAGTCAAGGCCCTAGAAACTACTGATTTCAGGGATGTAGCATTTTTAAGATAGGTCAGCAACGACACCCTCCATATAGGCTTAGTTCTCTAGTGAGACGGACAGCGATAAAATCCTCAAAGGTCCTAACTCTCCACTCAATCCAAAAGTAAAAGATAAATGTTTTGGCTTTAGATACACTTAATGGGTAACTCCACTTTTACAGGGAAAAAAACAGCAAATAAAGAAAAAATAATATAGCGCATATAATTGCGACACTAATAATATTGTAATTGAATGTTATTAAAAATTACCTTTTCAATCTGCAGCCAATGTCATTTTCTGAGAATGCATTGCAATATGGCTACCTGGAGTTGTTCTGCACACAGAGTGTGCACTGACCCCTCCCCAGAAACATAATTTCCTGCTTGTGTGATTGGCTCACCAACTTTCCCAGAAGTCTGCCTAAGATACAAGTCAGATTTCAGGCATCCCCTGTAACAAAAATGTAATTTTTGGAAAGATACTTTGAATAAGAGCACGTCTAAAGGGATGCAGGCCCAGCAGATTTCATCATTAGTGCTTTCCAGCTGCACACCTGACAGTTAATTATTAAACCACTCCCATTAGACCCACTCGGTACAGAGGCACAGACAAACACACATGGATTTCTTCAGAATAACAAAAGGTAGAAATCTGCAACAAAGTTTGTTATAATCCTTGCAATGTACATAGATGACCCAGAGGGGAATGTTTTTTTCTCAACAAAAGTGGAGTTACGCTTTAAGAAGACGGGTAGCTTCATGTTTCTACATGTATTGCCAGAAAATATCTGACTTATACTGAATGTAATTACTGCATTACTATTTGTGTACATCAGAGGTATTGTAAATATCCTACGCTTCTACAAATAATGTCTGCTCATTGTACCGTAGCTCATTCAGACTATCAGTGTGGTGGATCGAGATGAGCCAATGGGGGGCCATCGGTTCTACTTCAGACTTGCACCTGACCCCAGTGCGGAGCATCACTTTACTCTGCTCAATGTCAAGGGTGAGCCTCCTATCGGTCACCTGATATCCCATCCTCCATTTTTCAAAGTCATCCATAATTATGTAATCTTTATCCATTATATGAAATCACGCACAACTGCCAAAACATGCACGTATTTTAATATACCATTTGTCATCATGTGATGGTCACATTCTCAACAGCCTGTTTAGCAATATTAGCAAGCAGAACATACAGAACCATTTCTTTATTAAAGATCACCAGTTTTCATTCTCCTCCAAGTCTGCCCTCTCCATTTATCGCAAATAAGAACTGGACAGATTGTAGATACAATTTTTTTTCTAATTTTCATTGTAAGTGGTCACTATAGGGTAGCACAGACGTATTTGGAGGTCCAATATTATTTATTAATTAGTGACTTGATTTATGAAGGTCACCTCTGATCACTTATGCCCCGTACACACGGTCGGAAATTCCGACCACAAAATCTGTCAGTTTTTTTCCGACGGATTTTGTCCGACACTGGTTTTACATACACATTGTCGGACAAAGTTGTCGGAAAATCCGATCATTCTGAACTTCGTGACATTCGTTGCGTACGACAGGACTACGTAGAGGCTAGTAGCCAATAGCTTTGGTCTTGTAATGTGATCTGAGCATGCGTGGCACTTTGTCCGTCGGAATTCGCTACACACGATCGGAAAAAGTCCGATAGGACTTTGTTGTCGGAAAATTTGAGAGCAGGATCTCAAAGTCCGATGGATCCACACACGCTCGGATTTTCTGACAACATGGTCCGATAGGACATTTTCCGTCGGAAATTCCGACCGTGTGTACGGGGCATTAGTTGAACCGCTTCCCCCTCTCCCTAATATACAACCACCATCCTTTTTAATGTTTTCTTAAAGGCATATAATGTGCTTTATTGTAGGGTGTTTTGGAGCCCATTTATATTTGTGTGGCGTATTAATGCACATGCATTAATGAGCACTATGTGCCAGTTGTTTGACATTTCAAAAAAGTTTTGCCACTACACACCACAAAGCATTTTGATGCATTGTGGTGCTATTCAAGACTGACTTGCCAGTTCTATTTTCCTGTTTTCTAACTTATTCTCAAATAGCCATGAATCTTGTAATTTATGTTGGCAGCAAAGTCCCGTAATGTTGTCATTTGACATTTTGTTTTCATTTGCAGGACACTCATTTTTTTCCTCACTACATTTTATCTTCTGTCTCTCATTATATCTTATGTCTCATTATACTATCAATCTGTATTTTCCTGTTTAATACCTGTTCTTGCAAAATCCTTTATCCCATATACAGTATATCGCCATAAATAAGCACAGTAATCCAAAGGGCTCCAAAGTGGTCTTGTAACAATCTGGTGATGTATAAAATTAAAATGATCATATGAGATAAGTGCCAACGGCCAGGACATCAGCCAGACAAAAGGGAAAATGTAAATGCATATTCCCTTTACAGCTACTAATGAAAGCTAAAATCCAGTACTACACTATTTAAATACATGTTTTACCTGCTTAAATATTTGTAATTCAGTTCAACCAGCCTTGTGAGGAAGGTAATTGAAGAAAATACTACGGCCTAATACTGTACTTCACTGTAGCTAACACTTAAGAAACACAGTCTTGCTTAAGACCTACCTAGCTTGTGATTGGACAATGAAGGAGTAGCAGGACCCTAGTGAGGCTTTCCCATTCGTCTCTCCCTAAAAGCATATATACCAGTGATGGCAAGCCTTGGCACCCCAGATGTTTTGGAACTACATTTTCCATGATGCTCATTCACTCCGCAGTGTAGTTGAGCATCATGAGAAATGTAGTTCCAAAACATCTGGGGTGCCATCACTAAAAAAAACTGTGTTACACTGACAGCACTGCACGAAAGCAGTAGAGTCCTAACAGGCTCAGAAAACTACCCCCCCCCCCTCTTCTGCTTAAAAAAAGCAGATGCGAGGCATTGAACTTGAATCAATTTTTTTCATCAATCAAGGGGTGTTGGTTGGACTTGAAGAATTCACTTCTGCAGCTCCACAATGTTGAGGTCCCCCCAGGAGCAATGGTCTCCCCAAATGAGAAATCCAAGTGATATCCACAAGAAGAGTGTCAAACAGTCATCTTAAGGGTCCATATCACTTACTGTTAAAAAAAAATTGAGACACCAGGGAGATAAAAGGTAGCCAAACCATTTTAGGAATGGAGGAATCCTCCTTCATCAGGGCTGAAACATGGCATCAATAATTAAAGCGGAGTTCTACCCTAAAGTGGAACTTCCGCTTATCGGATTCCTCCCCCCTCCTCCGGTGCCACAATTGGCCCCTTTCAGGGGGGAGGGGGTGCAGATACCTGTATAAACGGAGCTGTCCCGCCCATATCCGAAGATGCCCCATTGTGTCTTGGGAAACACAGTTCCCAGGACACAACGGGGACCAATAGAGACACGCAGCGCGACTCGCGCATGCGCTGTAGGGAACCAGGCAGTGAAGCCGTTGCGTCTTCACTTCCTGATTCCCTGACAGAGGATGGCGGTGGGGCAGCCGAGAGACGAGCGATCGCTCGTCATGTTCTGCCGAGACCGCTGGAACCTGGAACAGGTAAGTGTCCATTTATTAAAAGTCAGCAGCTGCAGTATTTGTAGCTGCTGACTTTTAATATTTTTGGTGCGGTGGACCACCTCTTTAAGGTCAATATGGGGAATGTAAAGCATGGTCATGAGCCTCATAATACAAAGTTAAATCAAAAGAAACAGTATTTGTACTAAAACCAGTAAAGAATAAACATTTATATAAAGCAAATAAATCAATAAAATATCAGTATATAAGAAAAAAATATATACACATAATGTGTATATAAATGGTATAGGACTCCTGATATCCCTAATTAATAAGATCACCCATAAAAAAGAAGATCCCTGGATGCTCAGTGGATAAAGTATAATTATTGTATAGACAGTCCCTATGAGTTCAGCCTTAAGTATAGATGAGCTACATGCATAGAACCCTATGGAACGCTTACCAACATGCATCTGAATAATCAAGTGCTTGAGTGTTGCAGAAGAATATTCATAAGCAACTGTAAGTGAGTACTTACGCTACCTGAATCCTTACCCCTTGTAATGCCTTCATAACTAACCTTAAACTTTTAACCTAAATGTCCAAAAAAATAAAAAACAGGCGACACATTCTGAAACCCCACTAACCTTTATTTGTACAAGTATCTGGTGCTCAATATTATTTTAATGGGGAGCTCCAAGCTTTAGTTCTTCAAACCCATTTGATGGGATACCACTAGTCAACAAGATACCGTACTTATCCTTGTCATCTTCTGTAAAGGTTGCTTCTCCTTACATGGCAGGATGGGAAAACTCAAACTTGAATTATCCAGTCAGCTTCCATGTGACAGCTTGTCATAGCACAACTTCAATTTTAACATCTTTAGACGAGGAACAACCATTTGAGCAGCAAGAATAGGGATTTAATCAGTAACATTTTTAACTTCTAACACTTTTTATTACATATTAAAAACAGAAATTCAAGGCAATGAAATAATCCAATTGTTAAAACATTTAAAGTGGAACTCCAGTTTACTTGTCTGCAGTCGTGGAGGAGGTGTTGTCCTTAAAGTTCCTTCTGAAGCAACACTAAACTGCAAACTTGGCTCAGCCCCATTGGTTGCCCCTAGATGGATGGCCCCATTGACCAATGAGGATGCTCAGAAGGTGGCAAGGGATGAAGGAGAAATCCAACTTTTATGGGAAACAATTGGCAATCTACGATAGAAGAAAAGCTAGAATTCTTTACACCTATAGAAAATCATAACTGGATGCAGATTAATATGAATATTATATTTTTTATAACATTAAAGCATGATTGTAGTCACAGAAATAAACACATTTGCTTAAAGTAATTATATCAACAATTTCCATTTTACAAGTCGTATATTGACTAGTCAGTCTAATAGGTATTAGAAAAGACTCAGTGCTCTCAATAATTCTCCCAGACCTGATCAAACATGGCCCTTCCCCTTTTCTGCTATAAAAGGATATGTTAAAGGCTTTGTGCCGAGGGGGAGTGGCTGTCAAAAATGAATTGTTTTTTGTAATATTCTTTATTTATGACATGACTGCATTTCCATCTGCAGATAACACAGCATCAGTACATACACACCGGATGCCGTTTGACAGGAGAGAGCAAGACATGTATATCCTGCCAATTCTGGTTGTTGACGGAGGTACACCAGCGCTAAGCAGTACAGGAACCCTTACTATAAGAGTATGCGGCTGTGACAGCACTGGCGCTGTGCAGTCATGTAATACTACTGCCTATGTGATGGCGGGGAGTCTCAGTCCTGGAGCCCTTATCGCCTTGCTGGTGTGTGTCCTGATTCTTGTTGGTGAGTTCACACAATTTTACTGTGTTTTTGTCTCTGTAAATATCTCATGTCTAAAGATCTTCTATGAATTGTACAGGAAGCCCAAGTCTTCCTTGTGGTCCACCAACAAATGAGAGTGCCAGAGTCAAATAAACTGGCTGAAGACCCCTCTCGTTCCACCTTGACATGGATATTTGTCATTCTTTTATGTATTTCTCATGCATTCTTGTTTTTTCTTTTCTTTGCTCTGGAAAAGTTTTGATGTTTGTCTGTTTGTGTCCTTTCTATGTTTATTTGGGAATTGATTAGTCAGCCTGGCTGACGGGCCCTGGTTACACATGTTTTTTCTCGGTTGCATCCAAAGGTGGGTACAATATGTTTTGGATGCTGGAAACACACTTTACTGCTGCTCTTAACCACTTTCAGACCGGACCATCTTGCTGGCTTAAGACCAGATCACTTTTTGCGATTCGGCACTGCGTCGCTTTAACTGACAATTGCGCTTTCGTGCGACGTGGCTCCCAAACGAAATTGGTGTCCTTTTTTTCCCACAAATAGAGCTTTCTTTTGGTGGTATTTGATCGCCCCTGCAGTTTTAATTTTTTGCACTATAAACAAAAAAAGAGCGACAATTTTGAAAAAAAATCATTATTTTTTTTTTACATTTTGCTATAATAAATATCCCCCAAAAATCTATAAAAAAATTTTTTTTTTCCTCAGTTTAGGCCGATACGTATTCTTCTACATATTTTTGGTAAAAAAAATTGCAATAAGTGATTATTGATTGGTTTGCGCAGAAGTTATAGCATTTACAAAATAGGGGATAGTTTTATAGCATTTTTATTAATATTTTTTTTTTTTTACTAGTAATGGCGGCGATCAGTGATTTTTATTGGGACTGCGACATTATGGCGGACACATCGGACATTTTTGACACATTTTTGGGACCATTGTCATTTATACAGCAATCAGTGCTATTTAAATGCACTGATTCCTGTGTAAATGACACTGGCAGTGAAGGGGTTAACCACTAGGTGGCAGTGTAGGGGTTAAGTGTTCCTATGGGCGTGTTACTAACTGTGGGAGGGCGTGGCTGTGATTTAGTGAACACTGATCTCTGCTCCAATCACAGGGAGCAGAGATCGGTGTCACTAGTTGCTAGGCAGAACGGGGAAATGCTGTTTACTTCCGCATTTCCCCGTTCAGCCATCCCGTGAGACGATCGAGTCCGTGGGACCCGCAACTGGACTCACGGGGGTCCCGCCCGGCGAGCGCGCATGACGCCGCACACGCGATGGCACGGCAGCAATCTTAAAGGGAACGTAACTGTACGCCGTTTTTGCCTGTCCGTGCCATTCTGTCGACGTACCTCGTCATGCGCCAGTCGGGAACCGGTTAAGGCCTCATGCACACTGAGTGAATTCTTGACATTTTTACAGCAGCTGTTTTTGGCTGTAGACGTTTTTTTCTACAGTCATTAAATTCTCCATCATGTTACCCTATGTGTCCATGCACACATAGGCTGTTATCAGCAGTTTTGGGCAGTGGTGTTTTTGAGCAGTAAAAAAAAAAAAAAACTAGTGGGTTCTGAGAGATGTTTTTCAGCTGTAAAAACGCTCTAATGCTGATAAACGCAGATAAACGCTCAAAAACTTCGCTCACCAGTATTTTTTAACATTTTTGATCCATTGAAAAAAATAAAAATAAAAATAAAATTTTCTTCAAAAAAAAATAAAAATGCTAAAACGCTAACGCGAAAAAAACTCTATTGCAAAAACATTGAAAAAGTTGAAAAACTCACTGCAAAGCTACTGACTTTTTTATAACAGTATTTTAACGTCCAGTGTGCATGAGGCCTAAAGGTGCAGCTTTCTTTTTATCTTGTGTTCCAGCTGAACCCTTATTCATCCACTTAGTTGGAGTGAACAAAAATGTAACATCCCCTCCTGCTTTATTAGTCCAAACCCATTGTGCAGTTGGCAAAAGTTGCAAAGCTTATCAGTTCTTAAGCCGGCCATACATGGATTGAAATGTGGCCGGTTCAGCAGGGACCAGCCAAGATTCAATCTATCTATGGTCAGGCTGATTGTACCCAAGCCGATCCATCGATCAACTTGGGTACAACCACCCTGTTGGATTTTTTACATGTGATTACTGCCAGTGGCTATAGCTGCCAGCAGTAATCATTGTGTTCTGCTGATCGGAAAGGCAGGAGGGCTTTGTACAGCAAGTCTATAGCATAAAACAAACAAGACATCTTGTCTTCCAAGTCACTACATAAAAGAATGGGTCCATTTCTGACTAACAGGGTGCCCACTAGTGGTTTCCCCCAAACAGACGGCTCTTGTATCTTTTTTGTTTTCTATCATCAGTCAGCCTTTTCACCCAGCAGAAGGCTGCCACACCAGAGAGCACACGGAGAGAGAACCCTAAATTCCAGTCAGTTACCCCGATTAGAAGTTAACCCCTTCAATCAGTGCATAATGTTTACCTTCAGTTTAGGGCAGTCAGAGATCTGTTCCTGGAATTCTCAGCTCTTTGCTGGTGTTCCCCAAAGTTTCCAACAAAGGGACCCATAGTCCCGACTCACTGGCACTGAGGATCATCACCAACTCTACAGGATCATCCTCTTGGAAACACCTGGGAGAGCCAGATTAAGAGCGACGCTGTAGAGCCCTGCACTCTTCACCGGTATTTGTCCTTTTCACACAACACACAGAATCTTCAGAGAATTCCCACAAAAAATAAATCCCTTTGCAGAAAAGGTTTTTATTTTTACATGTTCAGCCACATTCAGCCACATGTTCAGGCTCTCCTGTGCTCAGTTAGCTTGTAGTTACAGCACCCTGCTGTATTGGCCCCACTCCATGGACTCTCAATAGGGGATTTCCTGGTGCTCCAGGTTCTCCCACTCCTCCAAGACTCAAAGATTTCCTAAGTCCAATGGACTAGCCGAGTCGCCTCAATTCCCCCAGTTCTCCAGACTCACTCAGCTGTAAGCTGTCCAGATTCTCTGCATCCTGAGGGCTCCTTATGGGAGCCCTGCACTATGGTCAGGTCCTTGCTTATAGCAAGTGTGCACACCTGCACACTCCCAAAGCCGGGAGGTCTCCAATAAGACCTGGACACTGGAATAAAGACTTTGTCCTACACAAGACTCTTTAAAGCCTCCAGACTTTAGACCCTGATCTGGGATTAAAAAAATCTGTCTTTTCTGCTCAGGCACAATACTCTGAACCCCCGCACTCCTCATTAATGTGGACCCTGTGTTGCTTTCCCTATACTCCTACAGTGGCAGGACCTAGCACTGTCACTATATACACATAGTATTCTGTATATATTCTTATATATTCTTCTGTTATCATAAAGAGAATTTCATCAATGTACTTTGCTGATTCATAAAAAATAGATCTTCAATTTTCAAATAAAGGGTAATATTCACAAAGTTAGTATAAAGTTCACTGGCTTTTATAAGGATAATAACCTTTTAACTGAACAGTTGTAGTCACAGTCATTGCGTTTTATAAGGGCAATAACCTTTTAAGTAAACAGTCTCCATTTTCCTGCCTACACACAATTATTCATTATAAAACCTACTCTATGTTTTCTTCTGCAGTGCTGATTCTTCTTATTCTGGCTCTAAAGCGACACCACCAGGGTCACCTGGCATCAGATGAGGATGAAGATATGAGGGATAACGTCATCAAGTACAATGATGAGGGCGGCGGAGAACAGGATACAGAGGCTTACGATATGTCAGCCTTGCGTAGCTTATACAACTTCAGTGAAGGGAGCGAGGCTGGAGGGGACAGTTCACTTGCTTCCCAGCGTCACCCACTGCCTCAGTGGTTTCCAGGGGCTGAAATGGACTTTTCACTCTTCAAAGACTACATCAGTAGAAAAGTGAGGATGGCAGATCAGGACTCGACAGTGCCTCCTTATGACTCCTTTCAGACTTATGCCTTTGAGGGATCTGGCTCCAGTGCAGCCTCTCTCAGTTCCATAAGCACCTGGTCTACAACTTCAGAGCAAGACTTTTCTCAATTGGGCTCTTGGGGCCCCAGGTTTCGCCAACTGGCTGCTCTATATGCTGGACACAAGGGGCAGGAAGAAAGCCAGGGGTCCTAGCCCTACTCAATCCCTCTGTTTTCAGGGTACCAAGACCTTATGTTCTAATTCCGGGGCAAAACTGCTCCATATTTATTACATCTCAGTATGTAAGCAGCATATTACATGACTCTACTATGCCCATTCATTGCATCATTACATGGCAGCTCATTTAACCACAGTTACCTCCTATCACTGTCATCCTGCTCTGTTTCTACTCAACACAGTTCTTTCCATAAAGTAAATAACCATGTGCCATTAGTTCAAACTGTCTGCTCATTGAATATATAAATAGAAATCATCTACCAATATTGCACTCAAATAGATTGGTCATTATCTGTGAGTACAAAGGTGAGAGAATCATCTAATCATCTCTAAAGAAAGGGAAATCTAATGAACACAATAACTGTGACTGTACAGTGATCACGCTGACTCACCAAACATAATTATTGGTTATAATAACATATTATTCTCCCCTTTCAAAGGGTCTTATATTCTTGTCCTGCTGTTTGCAGCGTTTGCCCAATTTATGTCTGAAAAGTGACATATGATGGTCTTACTACTATGGGTCATGGAAGTTAGTTACAACCAATTGGCCTTGTTCTGTAATGCTGAAGATGTTTCACCATTCATCCAAGTGGCTTATTCGGTTATAATCAGGAACATAACCCGGAATTTATAACCACATGGACAACTAAGTCACCTTAACCCAATTACCACAGTGTCATGAAGTATATATAGATACTGATTGTATGGGAACATGAATATTGTGTTTTTAATGTACACAATCCAATCACCAAGAAGCTATGGTGCCTGGGACAGGTGTTAATTATTACCTGTTACAAATGCTGGGGTATCCACTGGAATTACTGGTGAAAGACCTTCAACATACTAGAACAAGTACAGTTGAATGTCACTAACTTCTACTAGCTATATATGACCTAGAGAAATTAAAATCTTTGCAGGCCTTATATATTATGGTTGTTCTTCAATACTAGATTTTACTAGGAAGTGGTACTGCAAGTGAAATCTTTCATTTTAGTTTCCAAAAGTGGTAGAGCTGAGGAATACAGAGAAGTCACAAGAACAGGAGATAATGTTTTACCCCATCAAGTTCATAGCCCCATTTCAATATAAGAAAGTGTGGATTGTCTCTAATGAGCTTTATACTTTTGAGTATTATATGGTGTAGAATATACTTAAACAAGTCAAATTATTGAAAGCCAAGTACATGTTCAGGACTTGCTTCAAGCTGTCTCAGAGAAGGTGGAGAGGCATATGTGGCTCTTGCGCCAGTAGTTTTGTGGTCACTGTCCTATTATGGACAGATTAATGCGGCTCCTGAGTCATTTGCTAGAAGTTGCATTTCTAGGTTGTATAGTGGAGAGCCATATGTGACTCCTAGACTAGTGGTTGGAGATCACTGTTCTATAGAGGAGAATCATATGTGGCTCCTGAGCCAGTGGTTGCAGATCACTATTCTGTACAGTAAGGTTTTTTAAAATTGGTTGTGAACCAGTTGAACAATTAAGCATATTAGACTGATTATAAAGCACTTTGACATGAGCCTTTGGACTGAATTACAGTATCAAATTTGTGAATATATTTTGAGACTCATAGAACAGGAACTGTTGGAATACATTCATTTTTAAAAGGAAAAGTTATACCGAAGAAACGCTACACTGTGAAATGGCCAAACTAGCAGCAAAATATACTAAAATATTGTGGCCTCAAAACAGGTCTTCAGATGTGTCAGCCAAAATGGTAGTAATATCCCTTCATTGTAACAATTGGCAGTTGCCTTCCTTAGACACCAGATTGCTGTGTCAGTCTGAGTGCTCGGGAGGCAGGACATTGTGAATTCTCTGTCACAAATATAGCCGCAGGCTTGAAAACCTTTTTTATTTCAATGGGTGTCTGGAAAAAACAAGTAAGAAAGCATTTTCTACCACATCAAGTGACTTTCACAGCTGATTGAGTCACTAGTAGCAAAAGTAATAAAAATGAAAATGCGGAACATTTTTAACAATGCTTATCTGGTCTATCCCCATGTCAGTATACCACTGGTCGGATTCTCTTCCCCAACCACATTCAGTCAACAGACCCACAAAAGAACCAACAGGTAAAGGGAGGCCTATGCTGACATAATGATAGGTATGGAAATAAAAATACAGGTAAGTATTCATAACAGTTTTTTGTATTCCTGGTTTCATGTCCACTAACTATGGAATCTAGCAAGCAATAACAATAAATAAGGGCAGAAAACAAGAATGGAAACCAACAAAACTACAACGCCAGCTTGAATGTGAAAAGGATTTATTAATGAGACAGAGGCGGAAGATAAAACATGACACAAAGTCCAGATCCTAGCCGCCATGTCTACTTCACTAGAAAGAAATCCCCTTTGGAAAAGCAGCTATTCCCCTCTTCAGCCTTTAAATAAGGACAAAGATTATCCACCATGGAACAAGGATAAAAAGCGAATGTTATAGGGTAGGACTCTATCAGATTTATAGACTTGTTACAGTATGTTCATGGGGTCACGGATGGAGAAGCTGACCTGTAGTATGCTGACATGAAGAGACCAGGAAACCCCTTTAACTGATACAAGGAACCATAGATTGAAGCCATTGCTCCCACCAGTGAAGGTGACACTTAAGTGTATACGTGAATATACATTGGTCATAAATGTCTCATTCGTTCTAGGCTATTTTATTGTTTTTCACAAAACTATTGTTAAGGGCTAAATTTATAAATCTAAAACACAAGTTGTCTTACCTAAAAAAAAAAGTTATGTTTAAAGTGATACATGTTTCAGAATCATAATAGTATTGTAAGTATAAAACATTAAATAGTGCTGCGTCCAATACATAGTTGACTTCCTGTTGGAAAAATGCTTGATAACATAATGCAACAGGTTGTCCTCAGCCAGTCTGCAGATGTTATAACAATATTAAATACTGTACGTCCAACTATATGAAGGTTTGATAGTATTTAAGATGAATGCCAACTTTGCCAAGTTACTTTAAGTAGCATAACACAACACTACTTACACACCATGCAATCATTTTGTATGACTCCCAGCAGCCTAATGCCGTGTACACACGAGCGGATTTTCCGTTGGAAAAATCTTGGATGCTTTTTCCGACGGAATTCCGCTCAAGCTTGGCTTGCATACACACGGTCACACAAAAGTTTGCTGAACTTTCGACCGCCAAGAACGCAGTGACGTACAACGCTACGACGAGCCGAGAAAATTAAGTTAATTTAAATAAATTCTTCTGAGCATGAGTAGGAATTCTGCGCGTCGGAATTGGTACAGACTCTCGTAATTTCAAAACTTTTTCCGACCGAATTCCGCCAGCAAAAGTCCAATGGAGTATACACACGGTCGCATTTTTTGACCAAAAGCACCTATCAGACTTTTTCTGGCGGAATCCAATCTTAGTTTTTCAACATGTCATCATCTTATCTCCCCTATCCCAACAAAATACCATGTTATAAAGGAAAAACGCACGCCCCTCTATATTATTGTCTATGACTGTCCAGCTCTGTAAAAGCAAGTAAGGGCTTATCTCTAACAGTCATGTACCAGGGTACTTAAGAGGGTGTGGTAAAATGAACACTCAAATGCTGCAGGAATTTGATGTTCTTATCTTTCAAATTTTAACAGCAGATTCTATAGAGATCGCCAATTTAAAGAAGAAAAAAAATTATAATTTTTTTTAAATCAATCTTTAAGTTTTAAACAAATTATCTTTTTTATACATAGTATATAAAAATCCTTATTTAAAAAAATAAATAAAAATGACAGGGTGCCTCCATGACACAGAGTTCACAGTATGGGGTTTTCAAGGTAGAGCCTAGCAGAAGCTTCCACACTCTAAACAGAACGGGAGGGTAAGAAAAGGGGTTGGAGTCATTCCTCTTATTAATTCAGTTGTGTGTATAAATTCAAGCTTAAACTATTGGTCTCTGTAATAGATTCATTTTATTTTTCAGCAGAGCAGTGAAGTATAGATGGGTACATATGTGAAAAGGAGACTTTATGCATATGCAATGTTTTATATTTTATATATGACCAACATGAGCCGCAAGTGAAGCAAATGTCCTAAAGTGCACTAACGTCAAAGTGTGCTCTGGTCACCGCTAATCCAAATACGGCAATTTCAAAGGATGCTGCCAGGAACCAGCAAGCAAATCCACAATTTACCATATTTCAACGTATATGGCCAAAAGTGTAGGGCACCATGCCATTACAAATATATTGACTTGTTAGATATTTGCATTCCAAAACCATGGGCATTAAAATGGACTAAGACCCTATAAGGCTACATTCACACAGCCGAACAGTTGGGGCAGACAGGGGAGAGGCCAGCGAGAATCACCACCAGATATAAACCCGCAACCAGCAGTAACTAGTCATCTGAGCGGTTACATATGGCTAGAGCCCCTGACGGACACCCTGGATTCAGCCGATGTGCATTCAGGGTTGACGTTTCTGCAGAGATTTTGGTCCCACACAAACTGGCTGCAGCTAATCGCCCAGTTTGTATGGTGCATCCAAAGGCAGGGTTTAGCAGATTCTAAATGCAGCGAAATATTTGCACCCATGTAGCCATGTAAATGTAGCCTAATGCCGCGTACACACAAGCAGATTTTCCGTCAGAAAAATCTTGGATGGTTTTTTCCGATGGAATTCCGCTCAAGCTTGGCTTGCATACACACGGTCACATAAAAGTTTGCTGAACTTTCAACTGTCAAGAACGAGGTGACGTACAACACTACGACAAGCCGAGAAAATTAAGTTCAATGCTTCCGAGCATGCGTCAAATTGTTTCCGAGCATGCGTAAGAATTTTGCACGTCATAATTGCTAGAGATGATCGGAATTTCCCATCGGAACTTTTTCTGACCGAAAAATTGAGAACATGCTCTCAATCTTTTGCAGGCTGGAATTCGGCCAGCAAAAGTCCGATGGAGCATACAGACGGTCTAAATTGACCAAAAGCTCTCATTGGTCTTTTGCTGGCGAATTCCCGATCGCGTGTATGCGGCATAACAGTCTCCACCTTTCTTAGGAGGCTTTCCATGTGATGCTGTATTGTGTCTGTGGGAGTTTTAGCCCACTTAGCCAAAAGAGCATTTGTGAGGTCAGGCACTGATGAGTAGACCTGACTTGCAACTGTTTTTCTATTTTCTTCCAAGGGTGTTCTGTAGGGGTTTGATCAGGCTCACTGCAGACCACTTAATGTTCTCCACACCAGATTCATTCCATTTGCTACATATATCTCCAACTGAGTGCCGCAACCCTTGTATCTTTGGGTATATATATATATATATATATATATATATATATATATATATATATATATATATATATATATCTGGTCTGTGGAAGAGCCTTTGGTTTTTGAGACCTTCATCTGCATAAGCGACCTTCATCTGCATATTTTATATATATTTTCAGTCCTGACCATAATAAATAAACTATTTATAAAACCAATTTACAATGCATTTAAATATATGCTTGTGTATTTGAAATTTCCACAATACAACTTGTGTTTCTAGATTTAATGGCTCTTCCATTAAAACTGTAAGATTTATACATGTCCCTGTCTGTATTTCTGCCCTTCACTATCATGGCCATTACCCACCATTTTTCAGCTGTCTTTTTTTTCTATATTCTGTACACGACGATGTTACTTCTATTAACACCAGCTGTAATTTTTCCTGCCAACAGAGCAATGTTTTCAGACTCCAACCACAGCTGAACTTAACAGGGTACCCTCTTTGGATTAACACACAGTCCTCAAGAGGTCAGATCTGCAGTATTAGCTGTCATTGACAATGTAAATTCTGTCACTTTTCATGATATTCACATCTGAACCTGTGCTTTCCCATCCATTTTTGTCTACCCAGTGCAGTTATAACATCTCAGTCTCCCACAATGCACTACAACACCTTCTAACAGGGAATTCATTACTTTATCATGATTCTTCAAAGGACAAAAATAAACAGTTGTTCTACTAATTTTATTGCAGTATATTTTTTATTGTTGGCAGACATGGGAGGGGAAGGCAGAGATTCTGCTGTTTGGTGAAATAATATTATATGATTCGTACACACTCACTGGCCACTTTATTAGGTACACCTTGCTAGTACCGGGTTGGACCCTCTTTTGCCTTCAGAACGGCCTTAATTCTTCGTGGCATAGATACAACAAGGTGTTAAAAAAATATTCCTCAGAGATTTTGGTTCATATTGACATGATAGCTTCACGCAGTTGCTGCAGATTTGTCTGCTGCACATCCATAATGTGACTCTCCCATTCCATCACATCCCAAAGGTGCTCTGTTGGATTCAGATCTGGTGACTGTGGAGGTCATTGGAGTACAGTGAACGCATTGTCATGTTCAAGAAACCAGTTTGAGATGATTTGAGCTTTGTGATATGGTGCATTATCCTGCTGGAAGGAGCCATTAGAAGATGGGGTACACTGTAGTCATAAAGGGAAGGACATGGTCAGCAACAATACTCAGTAGGCTGCGGTGTTTAAACAATGCTCATTTGGTACTACGGGGCCCAAAGTGTGTCAAGAAATCATCCCTCACCTTATTACACCACCACCACCACCACCAGCCTGAACCTTTGATACAAGACAGGATGGATCTATTATTTCATGTTGTTTATGCCAAATTCTGGCCCTCCCATCTGAATGTCGCAGCTGAAATCGAGACTCCTCAGACCAGGACATTTTTTTCAATCTTCTATTGTCCAATTTTGGGGAGCCTGTGTGAAGTGTACCTCAGTTTTTCCTGTTCTTAGCTGACAGGTGTGGCACCTGATGTGGTCTTTTGCTGCCGTAGCCCATCAGCTTCAAGGTTCAATGTGTTGAGCATTCGGAGATGGTATCCTGCATACCTTGGTTATAACGAGTGGTTATCTGAGTTATTGTTGCCTTTCTATCTCGACCCATTCTCCTCTGACCTCTGACATCAACAAGGCATTTTCGTCCACACAACTGCCGCTCACTGGATATTTTCTCTTTTTCGGACCAGTCTCTGTAAACCCTAGAGATGGTTGTGTGTGAAAATCCCAGTAGATCAGCAGTGTTTGAAATACTCAGACCAGCCCGTCTGGCACCAGAAACCATGCCACGTTCAAAGTCACTTAAATCCCCTTTCTTCCTCATTGTGATGCCCGATTTTAACTTCAGCAATTCATCTTTACCACGTCTAGATGCCTAAATGCATTGAGTTGCTGCCATATGATTGACTGATTATCAATTTGTGTTATCAAGCAATTGAACAGGTGTACCAAATAAAGTGACCCGTGAGGGTATATTAGATGGCTGTCCATTTAAATCTGATTATGCTACTGGAATGTTGGGTGCCTGCTAGCATGTGGACTGACCCAATAGATTCTTACACTGACCATACAATATACAAAGCACAATCTCCTTTACGATGATTATATACATTTCAGTCTGATTGTACAATCTCCTTTAGGAATACAATACGTGTTTAGTCTGCACAATTTCTTTTACGATCCATAGTGGATCACTTTTTCAGAGGTGGTTTAAAGCCAGGTACTGGCAGTCAGGAGGCAATACTGCTGACTCCTAAATGCCAGTTTTTTTTTAGTCCCTATGGGGGTTTTACTTTAAACAACTGTGTTGCAGTCACCAAAGCCACATTTGGAATGCTTTTGCAGCATATATTGACATTAATGGATGGTTTAATATGCAAAGTAAATTTGTCGCACCGCAAAGCATCATGGGTTTGATAAATGTCTAAACCACTGGCAACAAAAGTGAGTACACCCCTAAGTAAAAATTTCCAAATTGGGCCCAATTAGCCATTTTCCCTCCCGGTGTCATGTGACTCGTTAGTGTTACAAAGTCTCAGGTGTCAATGGGGAGCAGGTGTGTTAAATTTGGTATTATCGCTCTCACGCTTTCATACTGGTCACTGGAAGTTCAACATGGCACCTCATGGCAAAGAACTCTCAGAGGATCTGAAAAAAATAATTGTTGCTGTACATAAAGATGGCCTAGGCTATAAGAAGATTGCCAAGACCCTGAAACTGAGCTGCAGCAGGGTGGCCAAGACCATACAGTGGTTTAACAGGACAGGTTCCATTCAGAACAGGTCTCACCATGGTCAACCAAAGAAGTTGAGTGCACGTGCTCAGCTTTATATCCAGAGGGTGTCTTTGGAAAATAGACGCATTGGTGCTGCCAGCATTGCTGCAGATATTGAAGGGGTGGGGGGTCGGCCTGTCAGTACTCAGACCATACGCCGCGCACTGCATCAAATTGGTCTGCATGGCTGTCGTCCCAGAAGGAAGCCTCTTCTAAAGATGATGCACAAGAAAGCCTGCAAACAGTTTGCTGATGACAAGAAGACTAAGGAAATGGATTACTGGAACCATGTCCTGTGGTCTGATGAGACCAAGATAAACTTATTTGGTTCAGATGGCGTGTGTGGTGGCAACCAGGTGAGGAGTACAAAGACAAGTGTTTCTTGCGTAGGCTTGACTGTCGAGTCAAGGCTGGTGGTGGGAGTGTCATGGTCTGGGGCTGCATGAGTGCTGCCGTCACTGGGGAGCTACAGTTCATTGAGGAACCATGAATTCCAACATGTACTGTGACATACTAAAGCCGATCATGATCCCCTCCCTTCAGAGACTGGGCAAGAGGGCAGTATTCCAACATGATAATGACCCCAAACACACCTCCAAGATGACCACTGTCTTGATAAAGAAGCTGAGGGTAAAGATGATGGACTGGTCAAGCATGTCTCTAGACCTAAACCATATTGAGCATCTGTGGGGTATCCTCAAACAAAAGGTGGAGGAGCGCAAGGTCTCTAACATCCACCAGCTCCGTAATGTTGTCATAGAGGAGTGGAAGAGGACTCCAGTGGCAACCTGTGAAGCTCTTGTGAACTTCATGCCCAAGAGGGTTAAGGCAGTGCTGGAAAATAATGGTAGCCACACAAAATATTGTGAGATACTGTGGATATAGTTCCCATGGGACTTTCCACATTCCTCATGTTACTTGAAGGTGACTGGTCATGTTCGGTAAAAATTATGAACTATCTGTTTTTGCCCCCCAGCTTGCCATGTGAACTTACCCCAAGATTTACCCAAACTATACAATGTAGGGACAAACCCAAACAAGTCATTCAATTTGTTTCCAATCAGAAAAGCCCTTGAATAAAATGGTTATTGTTAGATCTTAAAGTAGTATTCAACGCTCAGCATTTTTTATGAGAATATTAAAATACACATTCCTCTGTAAACTACTTGATGAAAAAGCTAAACTTTTGAAGGTACCAGACACAGACAATGAACTACATCATGATTTAAAATTCATATTAAATTTTATTTAGAATATTTTTAAAATACTTAGTAAAAAAGACTAAGAATAAAGATCACATGTGATCCAGGTATATGGTACAGCAATTTTTGCTCAGCATGTTTCGCCAGAAGATGGCTTCTTCAGGAGACTTTTTTCATTACTGTACAAGATACAGTATTTACTAAAAACAGGAAGAACACATTAAGGTGTGTCTGTCACCTTAAAAATCTCCCAATTTGCTTTTTCATATACTTTATAACTTTTGGGATTGGGTTGCTCCCCAGATCTCTGGCTGACAAAAACCCCTTTTTCACTATTTGATAAAATTCTTACCTCAGTAATTGCAGTTTACAACTTTCAATACTGCTGGCTCCTGCTATCTCACTACTGCCTCCCTGGTCTTTACAGGAAAAAGGAACAGGAACAATAGACAGTGATGTACAAAATCAGTGCTCGTGGGAGATAGTAGCAGCTAGCACAAGAGGTCAATATGCCAAACATGCCTAAGTAAATAAAATAAAGTGCAGCGCCTAAAGGAATCTAATCCTAAAATGATGTAATAAACAATAAAAACAATATAAATCCATCCAAAAATAACGGTAGATACAAGTTAAAAATAAAATGTGTATAATTCATTCATAAAGTCCAAAGTTCTTCTACGTGGTAAGAATGATCAGTCCGTGCTACTACACATAAAAGTGATATTACTAAATATTATAAATAAAGTGCAGTGTTTCTCTCCTGGTATTTGTCTGAATCCAACAAGTGACCCGTAAACTTCCACTGTGCATTCACCACCAACACTCCAGACTCACCAGAGCACATGGCTGCGTCATAAGCAGCAAATATGCTTAATGTGGTAACCCAGGCAACTCCACCTCTCCGCTGGAAGCAGTCCCTTTAAGCTATACTAGTATAAGCAATGCAGCATACAATATAAAACACTGAAAAGGCAAATAGCAAATATCGGCACTTACAAGTATGGCCGCCACACAACAAACCATGTGGCAGCGTGCCCAACCCGTTTTGCGCTATATCACTTCATCAGGGCTCAAAGAGTTTCTAACATCTAAGGGTACAATCCAAACAGTGGCCATTACAGTGGCCAGGGGCTGCCACCAGCAATAATAAGTAGATGTTGTAATCCCTGTCTGTGTGCTTCAGCTATCTAGTCTATAATGTGTACAAATCAATAACCAGCACCGCCGCTATTCGCATGCTGTAACCAATCATCTGAGCGGCTACATGCTAATAGAGCTTCTGACCAACCCTGGATGCAAACAGGGTCTGCGTTTCTGCTGAGTTTTGGCAGAACGCAAACTGACTGCAGCTAATCAGACAGTTTGTATGAGTCCATCACACAGATTGTTGTTGCATCCAGAGGCAGCGTGAACTGACTCTGAACACAGCAAATTATCCACTGCCAAGATCTGCTCTAATAGAAAATAGCTGATATTTCAGTGCCTCTATTTTGAACTTTGATAATGACTCTGCACAATGCCTATAGCCACAGAGGTGAATGAGCACTCGTTTGAAAGTGCTTTTACAGCTTGTTCAGAAAATGCAAATACTTTACTCATACGTTCACTTTAAAGTGATTCTAAAACAAAAATATATATTAAAAAAAACATGTGATACTCTGCTGCTCTGTGCAATGGTTTTGCGCAAAGCAGCCCCGGTCCTCTTCTTTTAGGGTCCCCTGCTGGTACTCCTGGCTCCTCCCTGCCAATTGCCCCAATAAAAAGCTGCTTGCTATGGAGGCATTCATGCAGGCACTTCCTAAGGCACGGTCTGAGTGTCCATTCACACACAGAGAGTGACTCTGCCCCGCTCGCGCCCTCTTCTCATTGGCTCACTGGCAGCATGAGCCAATGGCTTCCTCTGCTGTGTCCAAGCCAATGAGGAGGGAGAGACCCGGGAGAGCCACTGCTCTCATGCACATCACTGGATCAAGATGGGGCTCGGGTAAGTATTGGGGGGCTGGGGGGAGAGACTGTTTTAGGTAAAAAACCTGCTGCAGCCAAAAAAAAACCTTGAGACTTTGAAACCACTTTAAATGTTAATTAATTTGCACTTTCAGCTCCCCTCCCACAAAGACTCACAAATACCTGTTGATCCTGACATTGAAGTCGACCTCATGCAACTTAATGTGATGGGGTGACAGCATGGATTTACTGCTTGTGCCACAGTGGGGTGAGAGGACAGTGCAGGGGGTGTGGCTATTAGTAATGTGAACGTTGATTCGCAAGCCTGTAGCTTTTCAATCAGCAGCTGACCATACTCAGTCCTGCCCACTGCTTTCTGGATTTGGCTAACTCTTTTACTTTGAGGCTTGTGCATCACATAGTAACTAGATCTGGAACCAGTTTAGACTGTCACACAGGAGCCCTTCATGCATTGAGAAGAATTTACTAAGACTGAAGCAGTCAGCATTTGGATGGAGCATGTGCATGGCAACCAATCAGCTTCTACCTTTCATGTTCAAAGCTGAACTGAACAAGCTGAAGCTAGAAGATGATTGGTTACTATGCACAGCTGCTCCCATTTTAGTAAATTCCCCCCATTAGATTAATTTTTGATCCATATTATATTCCTTTGAGAAAGTAGGTCTTAAGATTGCTCACATAAGAAGTTCTTTCCCACATGGGCTCCTTTAACAGCATACAGTTTAATTACTCGTGCTTGATAATGTTCTCTCGCTGATTCCTTCCACTAAGCAGGCCCCGTTATAGCGCCTCCTCAAGTGAAAATATGCAGATGATAATTATCATCAATGGATTTCTAAGCAGAACAGCTGTTCCTATTTGAGGAAATCCACTGCAGCTGCCAAGTTGATGAAGACTGGGAATCACAGTTAAGTTTTTGTAATCTATTAAGCCCTTCACCAGCCAGGGAAATCTGAAGAACCCAAAGAGTTAAAACAATTGAAACCCGGCTTCTAATTTTATAGTGGTGTCAAAACACGTGCATCTCCTCCTGCTGTTCCATGTCACTTTAGCTGTGTGATGACTTGTGGATTGCGTTCTGCGGCCTCTTCTAACCTCTCTACATCCCATGTCTACCGTTCCCTCCTCTCCTCCGCTCCCTCCTCATCTAAATTCACACAAACTGAATTAATGTGCTAGCTAATCAGGATCTGGTCGGATTTCACTCTGTCCTCATTTAATTAAGCGGCTTCACCAGTTTCATTTTCCACCAATTAGTTTGCAGGGTGGATGCAAATTAAGATATTTGTTCTTTTTTTTCAAGTCAAAAGAAAAATCCTTCGAGGCTCTTATTAGTTTTTCTGCTGAAAAGGAAGAAATCATTTAATCAGAGGAGGCCTCAGAGACCCATAAAGCAGAGATTCCGAAGAAGGAAGAGGGAGGGAGAATACAGATAGGGGAGAGAAGCATGGGGGAATGAGAAGATGACAACATTGTTTTTCATTATGACTACATCACCCAGAATTTCTGTTTACCATTATTGCTTTTCCAAGCCCAGTATTATGTGGCTCATCTTACCTGCCCTATTTCTATATTATTCATTTTCACAGAGGATGGACTCCTATCTTATCAATATCTTATCAAGTGAGGTATGCCTTTGATCTGGGCACTGGTGTGGGAGCACGAAATGTGTTATTTTTTTCACCTGGAGGAGTTTTTAACATTTTATGAAGATCATTTAATTTACAATTCACGGTGGAGTTCCTTTGTTTGCATAGACATTCTACTTTAGACACATAAACTAGACTGATATGAGTTTTGTTTTGGTTTTGTTTCATGAGCACTGCACTTGAGTTTGGGTTTATTTGATATTACCATTTTGTATCTAATGGTATTCTAGCTGCTGGTTTCGGGATTTTAACCTTTAGCACAAAATTTGTTTTATAAAGTAAACATTTGACTTGGGAACACTGTCTGCCCCACTGGAAATACTGACCATTGACTTTCTTACACTCAACATATTAGAAGATGGATACCAATCACATTATAGTCACAGTGGACCACTTTACGAAGTTTGCATTGCCAGTACCAATCTGCGATGAGACCACCAAGACTGCCACACAGATGGCGTGAAAGATCTTCTAAATATACAAGTAAAGGCGCAAAAATGTGGAACCATAAAGTACCCAGTACAACAAAAATCTGTAATTAAATGCAGTCATAGTTCATGTGCAGAATGATATGGAAGGGTTAAAAGTCCAAAGCATTCGGGGCTGCCATATAGGAACAGAAAAATATAGGCTTAAAAATATAGGCATGTAGGGATAGTCCTGGTGACACTCCTGAGTCCTGTTTTCCTAATCCCACACGATCTGGTGTTGTCGGTGAGGAGTTCGCCGCTGTAGATGGAAAGCCGGCTAAGAAGGACGGACTCAAGAGGAGGCATTAGGCACAAAGGCACAGGCGGCTGCGATGTCCTGGCAAGCTGCGCTCCTTTCTCAACGGACATCCATCTACAGCGGCTCAAGAAACACGTCAACACTATTAGTGACGTCATCTCCTGCAGCCACCTGTGCCTTTGCGTCTCACGCCTCGTCTTGAGTACATCCGCTGTAGCCGCCTTTCCATCTACAGCGGCGGACTCCAGATCGTGTGGGATTAAGGAAGCGGGACTCAGGAGCGTCACCAGGACTATCCCTGTTGGGAAACCGCAATGCCTATATTTTTCAGCCTAAATGTGAATTGACACCTGTATGTCTATTAAAGTTTATATATAAAAACCTCTGCACCCAGAGGAGCCTCTCTCCTTGTTTCTGTGAAAGCACTTCTGCCTTCCTTATGACCATCTGCAGTAGATACATTTAAACCAGAGACCCTATTTTCACCAACTAGACATTAAGAAGTTGTGCACTACCCTGTATGATCCATAAGGCAATGAGGCATGTGAGAGATTCAATAGAAAGTGCTAAAAGGCTTAGCTCATGAAAAATGAAGACAATGGACCTATTACTAAGCTGAATTGCTAAGAAAATACAAACATAAAGTGCATTCCTCAACAGGCCACTCACTCTACCTTGTTATGTTTCGCCATACTTTCGGGGGGGGGGGGGGCAAAGACCTATGGCCCATAGAAGAACTTGAACACAATCTGACTTCCTATCAAGGAAGACATCCCAGTGACCCAGGAGGACCTGCCCACAGAACTTCCTTCAAACCCAATCAGCGCTTGTCGGCGCGCATTGGCGTCGGCGGGCACGCGTGTCCGCTTCGCGGGCGCGCGCGCAGGTGTGCGCTGACGCACCGTCAATTAGCCATTGGCGCCAAAGAGCCTATAAGAGGAAGCTTGTGACTGAGGCCTCTTGCTGTCCGGTCTACAGCGTTTCCTGAGACCCCTGCTATTACTAAGTACCTGTTGATTCCTGTTACCCGGCTTGTTCCTGACTACACCTGCCTGCTGCCTACCTCTGACCCCGGCTTGTCTGACTATTCTCTGCCTGCTCCTCTGGTCCTGTTGTTGCCCGTCTGTTGCCGACCCTGCCTGTACTCTGACAACCCGCCTGCCTCTGCCTGAACCTGTTCTGTCTGCCAGTGTCTGCCTCTGCCTGAACCTGCTCTGTCTGCCAGTGTTGACCCGGCCTGCCTGACCACGTCCAGCGTTCCAGTGTTCAAAGCATGTGTTCTCTTCAGCCTGCTGTTCCAGAAGTTCCTGCAAACCTCAGAACCTACAGTGCTGTCTGCAGTTCCTGTGTTCCTGATACCTGCACGGTTCCAGTCAAGCCCACAGCTGCCATCTGCCAGGCACTTGTGCACCCCTGCACTCGCGGGCCCCTGTTCCCACCTTCGGGGGTTCACGAGCCAGAGGCATACGAGAGGCCGCTCCCCGAAAAGTGTGTCTTCGAACAACGGAGTATCCCCTTCCTTGGTCTCATCATCTCCATGGAGGGCATTGAGATGGACCCTCAGAAGGTCTCAGCCATCCTAGATTGGCCAGCTCCCACCGATAAGAAAGGAGTGCAACGGTTTGTGGGCTTCGCAAATTTTTATAGAAAATTTATAAGAGGATTCTCCACCATCATTTCCCCCATAACCAGGTTAACCAAACAGGGTCTCAAGTTCCAGTGGTCCACCAAAGCCCAGGCGGCCTTCACCACGCTGAAGAACCTGTTCGTTTCTGCCTCAGTCCTGAAACACCCCGACTCCACCCTGCCATACATTCTGGAAGTGGATGCCTCAGAAATAGCAGTTGGGGCAGTGCTCTCCCAGAGACAGGGACTCAAAGCCCTTTTGCACCCGGTCGCCTTTTTTTCACGTAAATTATCAGAGGCAGAAAGGAACTACGATGTCGGCGATCGGGAGTTGTTGGCAATCAAGGCGGCACTTGAGGAGTGGCGCTACCTCCTGGAAGGAGCAACCCATCCGATTCTTATCTATACTGACCATAAGAACTTGGAATACCTGAAAGCCGCCAGAAGACTGAGACCGTGGCAGGCCAGGTGGGCACTTTTTTTTACCAGATTCCAGTTCCATATAACTTACCGTCCCGGATCGAAGAACACCAAGCCTGACGCGTTGTCACGGATGTACAGCGAGCCTGAAGCCCTTTCGTCCCCAGACACTGTCCTGTCTTCAGGGAATTTCCTCCTAGTCCAGGGGGACTTACTTACCCAGATTAGACAAGTGTCCACTGGCGCTCCTCTCCCACCTGACACCGCTCTACTAGCCAGAGATGGTTTCTTATGGTTCGGGGACAGGATCTTCGTGCCCCAGGAAGCACGGGTCTCGTCCTCAGCTCTTGCCAAGACCATATGCTGGCTGGCCATTTCGGGGTGTACAAGACCTCCGATCTGCTCCAGCGCACGTTCTGGTGGCCGCAATGGCGAAAGGACTGTAAGGAGTATGTGGAGGCGTGCGTTACCTGCATCCAGAATAAGGGCAGCAAGACCAGAGCTTGGGGTTTGTTGAAGCCGCTCCCCGTCCCGGAGAGACCATGGAGGATTATCTCCATGGATTTTATTGTGGAGCTACCGCCCTCAGAAAATTGCACTACCATCTTTGTGGTAGTGGATAGACTATCCAAGATGTCCCACTTTCTGCCCATGAGGGGCACACCATCTGCCGCCGAGACGGCGAAGACCTTCATCAGGGAAATAGTGAGGCTCCATGGCATACCAGCAAATATCACGTCGGATCGGGGGTCACAATTCACGTCTAAGTTCTGGAAAGCTCTGTGTGGGTCACTAAGGATTGACCTGTCTTTCTCCTCTGCTTACCATCCTCAAACGAACGATCAGACGGAAAGAACCAAACGCTGAAGCAGTACCTGCGCTGCTTTTCCTCATTTTCCCAGGATGATTGGGTCCCGCTGCTTCCCCTTGCTGAGTTTGCTTATAATAACTCTGTCCATTCAGCCACTAAGCAATCCCCGTTTTTTGCAAATTACGGGTTCCACCCTCTATTTCTATCGAACAATCTTCCGGAGTGCCCGGTACCAGCCGCCCAGGAACACCTCAAATTTTTTGAATCCAACAACAAGCTACTACAAGAGACTATGGCAAGGACCCAGAGTTACAACAAGGAGGTTTATGATAAAAAGAGAAGAGGGGAGCTTGACCTCAAACCTGGAGACCAAGTCTGGTTATCCACCCTGAATTTAAAGTTAGCATGCCCATCCAGGAAACTAGGTCCCAAGTTCGTGGGGCCCTGAAGTTACCGGAGTCCTTCCGGATTCACCCGGTCTTTCATGTGGCCCTGCTCAAGCCTGTGGTGCCAGACCCATTTGCCAACCGAAAGGTCGGTCCCCCCGCACCTGTAATCATTAACGGAGAAATGGAATTCGAAGTAGAATCCATCCTGGATTGTAGGAGAAGGGGTAACCAGGTTCAGTTTCTGGTAAAATGGAAGGGGTATGGACCCGAGGAGAACTCCTGGGAACCGGAGGCCAACATACATGCCAGAAGACTGATCCTTGCCTTCAAGGAGGTCCCATCCCAGTAAGATGGCACAATTGGGCATCCGGAGGTTGCCCCTTGGGGGGGGGGGCAATGTCAAGGAAGACATCCCAGTGACCCAGGAGGACCTGCCCACAGAACTTCCTTCAAACCCAATCAGCGCTTGTCGGCGCGCATTGGCGTCGCGGGCGCGCGGGTGTGCGCTGACGCACCGTCAATTAGCCATTGGCGCCAAAGAGCCTATAAGAGGAAGCTTGTGACTGAGGCCTCTTGCTGTCCGGTCTACAGCGTTTCCTGAGACCCCTGCTATTACTAAGTACCTGTTGATTCCTGTTACCCGGCTTGTTCCTGACTACACCTGCCTGCTGCCTGCCTCCGACCCCGGCTTGTCTGACTATTCTCTGCCTGCTCCTCTGGTCCTGTTGTTGCCCGTCTGTTGCCGACCCTGCCTGTACTCTGACAACCCGCCTGCCTCTGCCTGAACCTGTTCTGTCTGCCAGTGTCTACCTCTGCCTGAACCTGCTCTGTCTGCCAGTGTTGACCCGGCCTGCCTGACCACGTCCAGCGTTCCAGTGTTCAAAGCACGTGTTCTCTTCAGCCTGCTGTTCCAGAAGTTCCTGCAAACCTCAGAACCTACAGTTCCTGTGTTCCTGATACCTGCACGGTTCCAGTCAAGCCCACAGCTGCCATCTGCCAGGCACTTGTGCACCCCTGCACTCGCGGGCCCCTGTTCCCACCTTCGGGGGTTCACGAGCCAGAGGCATACGAGAGGCCGCTCCCTGCATTCTGGGCTCCATCCCTAGGTACGTGACACTTCCTGGATTCAGAAGTGACTTCTGTCCAAAGTACAACATATTGGTAAAGACCAGTCATGGGTGTAGTAGGTAGAGTTAGAAGCATCAAACTTTGACAGTCTACAATATCTGGAGGGAAGGAATCCAAGAAAACTTGGAATGCCTATACCCCAAACTCCTCAACCCCATTCAGACCATACGGGGCTTTTGAAGAATCTGTCCAAGCTCATGAGCCACAAATTTCTCTCTCAACAGAGGCTCAATAATTGTTGCGCCTGCTCTGTCACTATTATCTCCAAGACTCCCAGGAGAAGCCATGAATCCTGACAATATTACACAACCCAATGGTCACCCAGTTGAAGTCCATGCTCGGCTCTGCAGCCCTCTGAAGCAGCATCTACTGAGGTGCCTGATGATAGAGACATGTCGCCTCTTGCCCCAGAACATGGAACTGAGACTCAGTCCTTGGGACACTCCCAAAGACTAACTGCCAGTGACCCCTGTACACTTTAAGCAAAATTTATTTAAATGATTTGCAAACTTGTAAGGGACAGCAAGTTCCAAGTGGGGTGTAGCTCAGGTGCGGGCACAGGCCCTTTAACTCTCACACAAATCTCTGGGTCCTTGGACATTCGAAGGGAAGATAAATGCCTCAGATTTCCCCAACTAGCAGCTCAGACAGGCCCCACCAGAAAAGGCAGATGTAGCTGGGCAAGTTATCTGCAGCCAGTTGAGAGACCCTCCACTAACTGACATGTGGGCAGCTGGGTAGGAGCCTAATAGCGAGAAGCTTCTCAAGCATACCTAGCTACTGCTGGCAGCAACCCCCCCCCCCCCCCCCCCAACTGCCAATTGCTACTAGAGTACTCCATTTCTAGTGGGGTGGCCCTTTGTTCTTTGTCCACCTGTTTTACCAGAGCTACCTTGGACTTCAATGAGAGGGATACTGTATATGAGATTATTTGCAGTAGCTATTTGTGTTCTGAACTGGTTTACATGGTTGGCATAACTCCCAATGGTCCCACATTTGAAACCAAATCTCTCGTTCCCTCTTTCCTCCCCAGTCATTGCTCTTTTTATAGATCACTATATAAAAATGCATTATTTAACTGCGAAAATTTCCTATTACACTAAACCTTTTACCCAACCTTTAAATTATTGCATTTGATATTTTAAAAGCCAGTTTAAAATAAAAGTAATGTTGAAAAAAGTATTGTGGATAAACCAATGATTATATTGAATATTATTATTATTCTCTGCGTAACAGGCCTTGTGGCAGAGGCATGTTCTTTACCTATGTAGAGGCCATAACCCTCGATGGGGCGGCCTTGACTTTTGGGCTTACCGGTTACCTCCGCTTGGCTTGTTCTTCCATGTCTAGGGGTTCCCAGGGTTAGTACCCAACAACTTCAGACGCTGACACCACAAAAGTCCTTTTAGAAAGGTTTTTATTTGCAGGGGTAACATCCAACAAACACAGTCTCGTATGGGAACAGAGGCCAATGGTGAAAACTAAGGCACGTTGAACTGCTGACAATTGAAGAGTCTCTAACACCAACCCAGAGAGTAGCCACTCGCAGCTGGGTGCTTCAAAGCTGAACAAATCTCTAACCAGAGATTATGGCAGTCAACACTTTGATCCGGAAACTTGTAAAGTCTCTGACATTGAATAAAGTCTCAACCGAAAGTGAATAGGAACCTTTCCTCAGTACCAGTTCTCTGTCTCCTTGGCAGTACTGCGAAACTGTGGATTTGTTACTGTCCTTAACAACCCAGCAACCAGGCACTTCTTGGGATGCCAGCTTGTTGGCCCTCCTCCGAAGAGTCCTCTCCCGGTCGCTTACACGAGCTGCGATGCCCCTCCAAGGTTGAGAGCACACCCGGACGCCTTGAATCCTCCCTCAGTTACTGCGCCTCGGACCAGCCGGTTCCGAGACTCGGGAACAGATGGATCCTTTGCCCCAGACCAAGCGGGTCTATGGGGTTAGTCAAACTGACCATGTTGTGGGACGGCAAATGCTCCCGGGCCCGGGACCCCTGGCGGGGCTACCCCGGTCCAGATCCAGGAACAGGCACCTTAAGTACCCTTCCCCAGACTGCTCAGCGGGGCCAGGTGCACCACTGATTGGCTCCGGGGAATGCTGATACCTAAAACGTCCAACCAGGCCTGGTTCTGGGCCTGTCATGTGTACCTGACTCTACCTATGACCAGGCAGAACTCTAGTACAGCCCAGCCAAACTGATGCCAAAGTTAACCTGCACAATTAAACCTCAGAACCCCACTACTGTTCTGAGGAAAAAAATAAATTTTCACACATAGCGGACACCTTGTAAAAGTGTTACCGCTACACCTACATACTTTGTGCTTAAAAGTGTCCCTTTTTCTTAGCTCAGAAAGTTAGGAGGTATGCTTAAAATAGTGATTCTCGGCTTCAGTCCCGCTGTTCAGCCAAATGTTACCTTGGTTGAGCCGCATTGTTGTGAGGAATCCATGTTTGTGAAACTTTCAGAATCTGTTTTGTATTATTCTGCTCTTTGCCATCCCAAACCTATTGTGGATTATTGATTCCAACTGCACCTGTTTTGTAAACCGCAAATTTTAGTTACTTCCTGTCTGATCAGAGAGAGAGAGATATCGAGATATAGATAGATAGATAGCTATATAGCTAGATAGATTCATAGATTATATATCTATATATATATATATATATATATATATATCTAGATATATCTATATGGAGATATATATATATATATATATATATATATATATTGTGACGATCCGGGGTGATTAGCTACAAGTGGTGCATGCGATTTTTCAGAAACGTGCCACTCCAGACTTGTGTTTTAAGGGCATGGCAGCCCACTTTTATTCAAAGGAAACGAAAAAGTTCAAATCAACAGAAATCTTCCCTCGCAGGGGGTTCCATCATTACTGCATAACCAAACGATAGCCTCCTGGCTTACTCACTGTCAGCTTCGTGCTGCTTTAGTCGCAGGCTACACCTGCCTGCTTCAGACTGCCACCTCCAGTCTTAGGCTCCTGTCTCTATCTCCTGAAACTCTCCCAACCTCCTGGCCAGACTTCCTGTCTGCTGGGCGGAGCCGTCTCCAGGTCTGAGCACTGACTGCATTTCCTGGGATGTTTTTGAACCCAGCCCACAGGTGTGTAATTAGCATCCCTGCCAAAATCAGGCATGTGCTGCTTATATGCACCTGTGAGATGGGGTCGCATCTCCACATATCCTCCCCCCCTGTTTCGCACCGGAGGGAGAAATACAAAACCCTTCTTCCTAAAGGGGCACTCCACCCACCTCTTTTTCCGGGTATGCTTCCATGCGGATTTCTTCCTAATTTTTGGGAGCTCACATTCCTTCTCACCTCCCCCAGATCTACTCTGCCAAAACTGTAGGGGTCCAACTTTGACATCGGTCCCAACTTTACCCAGCACTTTTTGGTTTTCAGGTTCGCTGATACCTGCGTAGTTACCCCTGGCAACCGCTTTCTCTAGATTACCCAATACAAAACTACCAGGAACTCTGGTCCCATTGCTTGCTAGGACAGTGTCTGAGGAGGGACCACACACAGGGAAGCAGTTACTCTCTATGGGACCTTCCCACAGTTTCACATCGCCCCCTGTTGTCCAACACTTCATCAGCGACTGTTCTTGCACAACACTTTTTCCCAAATCAGTTTTCGCCATTTCTGTTACAGCTGGTATTTCCGATACCTCTGCCTTGTCTAACAGAGCTCCAGAGTGCTTGTCATACACAATCTTTGTATGTAGCAATCCAGCACACTGTGAGACAACTTTCCACATCAATACAAAACATTGCATTAAACGTTTTAAGCATTTGCGATTTCTGCACAGTACAGCCTGCAATATCCAGCGCCAATCAGCCATACCCCGTGGTACCAGTTCTCCAAACACAGGAGAGGATGGCAGGATATATACTGGCTGTACACTCCATGATGCTAACATTTCATTAAGCATGTCTGTCACAAAATACACATTTTCCCTTTTTATCATTGTGGACACAATTTCCGCTGTGCGTTTACACTCGCTGGGACCTTCAGTCATGAGAGGATTGGTCTCTGCAACAACCCGTGCATCTTGGCCTATAGGCTGTTCTGCAGACACCTCTCCTGGCACAGCAGTCATAGCATCCACTACTCTTTTAGCAGCAAAAGCTTCTTCCAGCATTGCTATTAGTCTCTTGGCCAAGCTATCCCAGTAGGTATTGCTCTGTTGGGCTACATCATCCCAATGAGACCTGGACAGACCAAGAGGCTCAACAGCATCTGAAACAATGCTCTTGTCAGTTTTACACTTCTCAGCATTAAACACATGACTTTGTTTTACCCTGCATTGTGGCAACACATTTTCAATCACACCATGTTGCTGTTCCCCACCCTCATCAGCATGAGCAGATGGAGTTTCATTGCAGGCCTCAAGCTTTTTAAGTTTAACACTTGCCTCCCCACTGAACAGGGCACTGCAGCAAGGCAAGTCCTTTTTAGCACAAACAGGGGATCTCCCATTTGGGTTCACTTCCACTCCCGTGTGCACAGTCACATAGTCAGTCTTTCTCACCCAGTCTGCAGACTTGGAATCCCAGGCGTTGCTACGGGCAACCACTCTCCTCTTGAACTTCCAGTCAGCCTGTTGCTTTCTCCTGCTGTATTTCCCCATGCGGTTACCGGGTGAAATGGAAGACTCTCGGGCTTCCCAGCCCTCTTTGTGGGAACATTGAGCCACCTCTTCATAGGAGCCCCACCATCCAGAAGACACTTCACTGGTTGCTATGGGAGACTGCATTCTCCCTGCAGAGCTTCTCCAGTAACAATCCTCTTGAGCCCACCAGCCAGAACTCTCATCAGGATCATTCCACCATTGGCCATAGGTCTCACGCCTGACCTTGCCTTTGTTGCTACGGGCAACAACATGCATCTTTACAGCAACAGATGCAGAGTTCCTTCAAAAAAAATTTTTTGGGTACTGTTTCCTTACAGCTGAGACACAGCACCCATCACTTTGCTTCACACAGCAACAGCAATACACACAGTCTCTGACACTCACGGTTTCCAGCATGCAAGGATCTGGACCAACGCCATCCGTGCCCAACGCCAATTTCTCCACCAATTGTGACGATCCGGGGTGATTAGCTACAAGTGGTGCATGCGATTTTTCAGAAACGTGCCACTCCAGACTTGTGTTTTAAGGGCGTGGCAGCCCACTTTTATTCAAAGGAAACGAAAAAGTTCAAATCAACAGAAATCTTCCCTCGCAGGGGGTTCCACCATTACTGCATAACCAAACGATAGCCTCCTGGCTTACTCACTGTCAGCTTCGTGCTGCTTTAGTCGCAGGCTACACCTGCCTGCTTCAGACTGCCACCTCCAGTCTTAGGCTCCTGTCTCTATCTCCTGAAACTCTCCCAACCTCCTGGCCAGACTTCCTGTCTGCTGGGCGGAGCCGTCTCCAGGTCTGAGCACTGACTGCATTTCCTGGGATGTTTTTGAACCCAGCCCACAGGTGTGTAATTAGCATCCCTGCCAAAATCAGGCATGTGCTGCTTATATGCACCTGTGAGATGGGGTCGCATCTCCACAATATATATATATATATCTATATCTATATCTATATCTCTATCTCTATATCTATATATAGATCTATATATATAATACACAGCTTCCTTCCATGCACTACTATAAGCAATTATGATATTTAAACTTGGTTTAAAAGTCTCATAGCCCTAGGGAAGAAAACACTTTACAATCTGGTGTTATGGCAACTAATACTTCTATAATAGCTGCCTGAAGGCAACAAATTAAATAAGCTATAATTGGAATTAATATTATCCATCAAAAATGCCATGAGCTCTGCGAAGACACTTCCTCTCTTCAATACCTTTGATACTGAGCATCTTGATTTCTATAATGTTCTGTGGAGTTTTTGGAACCCAGTACAGGACTTCACTCTCCCGAACCATGCACACCATCACAATACCCTCGCTTAACTTCTGCATCATCTATAAACACAGATGGGTATGGACCTTAATATCGCTCCTCTAAGATCAACTATCAACTCTTTAGTTTTGCTGATGTTGAGCAGCAGATTATTTTCTTTTACTGAGATGTTATTAAAGTTTTCCAATATAAAAAAAAGAGAAATAAAGCATTACAAAATCTAAGTGTGCACTTAAAATGTACAAGATGTACAAACATTCCTCTCCGAATTCAAAATGAGAGCGACAACAGTCTAATACTATAATAGAAAATGGGTAATACAAAACTTGCAGAGCATCAATTTGTAAAAATGGGATGAATATCTAAGACTTAGGCCTCATGCACACTGGACGTTAAAATAACGTTATAAAAACGCCAGTAGCTTTGCAGTGAGTTTTTCAACTTTTTTCAGCTTTTTTTCAATGTTTTTGCTAAGCGGTTTTTAGCGTTTATTTGCGTTCTTTGTGTTAGCATTTTTTAGCATTTTTTTTCAATGGATCAAAACGTTAAAAAACGCTGGTGAGCGACGTTTTTGAGCGTTTATCAGCGTTAGAGCGTTTTTACTGCTCAAAAACGCCACTGCCCAAAACTGCTGATAACAGCCTATGTGTGCATGGACACATAGGATAACATGATGGAGTGTTTGATGACTCTATAAAAAAACGTCTACTGCCAAAAACAGCTGCTTTAAAAACGTCCAAAAACGTCCAGTGTGCATGAGGCCTGAAGGATCATATGTGCATAAAAAGATTCCAGAGAAGAAACGGCATCTAGAATATGGTGGCAATATTGTGCAGTCAAAACTACAAATGTCTTCACAATTCTATAGCACAAATTAAAGATGAGTGGAGGGCCTGGCCAGAGGGAAAAAAATAATAATAATTTAGGTAGCCATGGCCTAACCTGTACATCTAGACCCTACATGAGCTCAGCAGTGGGAGAGGGAAGCACATAAGGGCAAGCTACAGAGAGAATAGAGAAAAAAAGAAAGAAAGAGAGCAGGATGGGGGAGGGAAAAAAGGAGAAGGGTACCACAAGGGATTCTTAAGCTGAGCATACTGTGAACCCGGTTCTTAACCTCTTCAAAGCTAAGAAGCGGTGTCTTCCAAGGCTGCGCTATAGTTTGCTTCATCTCCATAAAAATATGAGTGATTAGAGTACGTTCCCGATGGGTAGCGCCTGTGATAGGTTAATGTAAAAGTGCCTCCCATGGGTCTCTCTGCAAATTCACGTGGAGGACCATATTGACCATTGTGTACACCCTGATCCATAACCTCTGGACTTTAGGACAGGTCCACCATATATGTTTCAAATTGCCCAAATCTGGGCAACCTCGGAAACAATTGGACAGGTATGATGGTAGACATTTTGTGATGCTAGCTGGGGTAGAGTACCAACGAGACATAATTTTAAAATAATTTCCAAAAGCGAGGACATTGTGAGAGGATTTGAACAGGGCCTCCCACATTTTACGCCAGTCACCTGGCTGTGGATCAGAAACGAAGTCTTTTATCTATTTATCACAGTACATGAGGGTTTGCGGTCCAGTATTGTTCAATATAGAGAAATATAACATCACACAAAGAGATCAGATCCTGAGTGTTTGGGTTGGTTCTACATCTGGTCTCCAAAGCAGTAGACAATAATGGGGGTTTGTGATGCCTCGTAAGAGACTTCACAAAGTGGTGGATTTGTATATAGCGAAACTAATCCAATTCAGGGAACTCGCAAGAGTCCCATAAGTATTGGAATGAAAAGACTCCTCTGGCCGTGAGTAGAGGATGAATTGTGGTGAGGCCCTGTTGTCTCCACCATTGAAAACTTTGAGGATTCTCCATCCCAGGTGCGAACAGAGGACAGTTAAGCAGAGGCGGGGAGATATCAAGCAGGTGGAGTATTTAATGGAGTTCCAGAGGGCAGGAGAGATATTAATGTAGATGTAAACTCACCACTCACCCAGTATAAACTAATGGCACAGTATTAATGTATATATACATGCAAGCCTCCTGCATGTATCCCTACCTTGCTAATGTCACCCCCTTCAGCAGTAGGAGCCCCGCATATCTCTGGAATCTGTGGGTGGGTCTCTTTGCTGGAGCTCAGTGGGCAGAGTCATGATGTCACAAGACTTCCCCCCCACCTCTACACTCTCCTACTCTCTCTGCTGGCTCTGGGAACTGACTGCACCATGAATATCCTCCTCACTCACACTGATCTTCTGTTGATCTCGAGGATTACGCCCCGTGATCACTGAAATCAATGAAGGGGCACAATTTCTCCCAATGACACCAATGATAGGGCACAATTTCTCCCAATGGCACCAATGACGAGACACAATTTCTCCCAATGACACCAATGATGGGACACAATTCCTCCCAATTACACCTATGAAGGGGCACAATTTCACCCAATGACACCTATGATGGGGCACAATTTCTCCCAAAGACACTAACAATGGCGTCCAATGTCTGCAATGATGGGACACAATTCCTCCCAATGACATCATTGATGGGGCACAACTCCTCCCACTGGCACTAACGATGGGGCATTGTTTTTTTCCCACTGTTGACGGGACCTTTTCTACTTCCAATGGCCACAATCCGGCCCACCTAAAGTCTAAAGGACAGTAAACTGGCCCTTCTTTTAGAAAGTTTGGAGACCCCTGCTCTAACCTGATGAGCTGTAAAGGCACATTGATTATTTTTGGTAGCCTAAGTGTGCCTGATACCTTTGGTATCTATTTACTCAACACAATCTAATTTTTTATTTTGTACAAAAAATTGGGGATGATAAAATTCATTACAGTTGTGCAAATGTTGTGCAGTATAAAGAATTGTAACTATCGTCTTTTTATTCTACAGGGTCTCTGTTATCAGAAAATATAGAATATCCTACTGTTTTAAATATTTTCAAGCCAAAAATGGGGAACTGATGAATAATAAAATGTGCAGCTTTTAAAAAAAATTATACTGTCACTGTTGTAACAATGGTGTTGTCAAATTCCAGCCGCATGCCACGAATATGCGACGATCGCTGAGTAATTAACCTGCTGCTGTCACCAGTATATGACAATGGCACTCTCAGCCTGCACATAGATTTTCTAGCTAACAATCTAAGTACCAGCAGACTGAGAGCGATTGACACTGAGGTCAGATGACTCTGCAGTTAGCCCTTTACACACACAAAACAGCTGCCACCATGTGTTTTCACGGAAACACGCACTTCTGCCATAGCAATTCAGAATTTAAGGAAACATCTGTAATGCACACTCTCAAGCTGGAGAGGGATATAACAGAGGTTAAAATATAAAGTATAGGATTCTTTAAGTTTTAGTGTAGGACAATAGGAATAAGGCTTAATGATTTTAGATATAATTTAATAAAAAGACAAGAAAAATGGTACAGACAAAATATTTACAAAGACTTTACAGAAAAGATATTTTAACAGTAAAATAAATGGTAATACAAATGAAATTTACTTAGGTTTTCATGGTCTTTAGGTCTGGCAGAGTCTAATTCAATGTAAGATAAGTCTGAACTGGATTATCAGAGTCACTGGCCCTCAGAATTATTCTTGGCATATGTGCAATCTGCAGTTGCACCAGTTTTTAGTGGAACTTCTAGACGGCATCACTGACCCAATTGGGGGAATTAGGGGTTCTAAAATGTTTGATTATACTTCGTCAAGCACTTCTTTAATGTCACTTTTATAATTTTATCAATAGAAATTAAAAATTTTTTGCCAGTGCTTAGTGTCGCTGTAAGTCACGAGAGACCAATCATGGGGGATCTTGTACAAGTGGATTCCCCAGAGTAAGTTGCCCCATCCTGCGCTTTGTAATATAGGGGTGTTTTGTGTTTGATAGTAATGTAGGTGTTTGTTATTACCATAGCTTTATTATATCAGTATTTGTGAATTACGTGTAGATTTTGGTTATGATAGTTTAGGATGGAGCATTTTGTGGGTCAAGGTACTCAAAATGTTTATCACTTAAAAGGGTAAGTTCACCTTTACAGAAAAATCTGTAAGGTGAACTTACACAGGACCCCCTCTTCGCCCCCCCCCACCCCCCAGTCCCACTGACCTCGACCACGGAAATCTCCTGTTCTGAGCCCCGGTATATGCGCGTCAGGAGTCCGGAGCTTAGAAATCCTCTAGGGGATCCACGCCTCTTCTTATCAGCTGACAGGATGAGCTATGCAGCTGCTGATTGGTCAGCAGCGCCCATGTGACGTTGCTGACCAAATAAAATGCTTCAGCTGAGGGGATTTCTAAGCCCGGGACTCCTAACGCTGATATACCGGGGCCCAGAACGAGAGATTTCCGCGGTCCAGGTCATCCGGACCGGGGGCGGGGGGGGTCCTGTGTAAGTTCACCTTACAGATTTTTCTGTATAGGTGAACTTACACTTTAAAGAGGAGCTCCAGCCCTTACATACAAATACTGTAGCTGCTAACTTTTAATATTAGGAAACTTACCTATCCAGGGATCCCGCAATGTCGGCACCCCAGCTGATGGCTCTCGGGTGTAAGGGAAACTGGCAGTGAAGCCTTGCGGCTTCACAGACAGTTCCCTGCTGTGCATGCGCAAAGTGTGCTGCGCTTTGTGAATGGCCCGGCAGCGGGGGAAGGAGGAGGGGGACTGAACTTCCGGGGGCCACGGCAGGGTCTCCTGGAAGTGGGGATGAGTCAAAAACAGGTACCCGCTCCCCCCCGGAAAGGTGCCAAATGCGGCAACGGAGAGCAGGAAACAAACAAGCAGAGCTTCCCCTTTTGGATGGAGCTCGGCTTTAAATGCGGGCTGGACTAGTTTATGCCATATAGCCTCTGCTAATGGATTTAATTACTGTTAGGATTTATTTGCACCTAGATCGTGTCAAAGACATTATAAACTAGAAAGCTGTTATTAGTTTTACAATATGCCATTGCAAATGTTATGTCTAGGTGCTGATAACGATTGTTTGCAGTTAAAAGTCTTAATAGCACTGCCAAAAGCCCTGTGAAGCTTAAGGGAAGGTCTCTGCTGAAAAGGATGTATGTTAAGTGATTGAAAAATGCTCAATTTTTATTTTCCTAAAATAATAAATATGGTATACTTACCTGCTCTGTGCCATGGTTTTGCAGAGCAGCCTTGATATTCCTCTTCTGGGGTCCCCCACCAGCGCTCCTTGTTTCTCCTCTTCTCGGTATGCCGTTATAGGAAGCCGCTTCCTGTTCTGGCACACCTGCAGGCTTGATCCCGAGAGCGCTCTGTGTGCGTCTATAAACACACACAGTGTGGCTCGGCCCACCCCCCTCTCTCAGCTATGATTAAGCACAAACATACGCGTTAGTTATTTGCCTCTGCCCCTGCATCATATGGACTGACCGTTTTGTATTTTAATTTACAAATAAAGGTGTTGTATCAGTGTGCGGCCATCCTGGACCAGCATTCCCCTCTCTATGCTCACAGGATTTGACTGACAGCAGCAGGAGCCAATAACTCCTTCTGCTGCCTGTGTCCCTGTGAGAAGAGGAAGAGAGGGGGAGAGAAGACTGCAGCCGGGCACAGCACTGGATCATTGACAGGCTCAGGTATATGTTTAGAGAAGGGGGGAATGAAATAGTGGGGAGTTTTTTACCTCAAGGCTTTAGAACCCTTTTAATTGTGTCCTGGGGTCAGAGAAAAAAAAGTCTTTTAAAAATGTCTCTGCCTGGGCTTGCAAATTTCAGAGCAATAATGCTGTCCCGTGTTTCTTATTCAGTTCTGGGTTCCTCAGACCTCATTATCTGCACAGCTGTATATTATGATAAGTCAGGAATTTACTCATGCAGACTTGTAAAGGTTACTGAAAGGTCCTCTTTAATTAACCAATAAAAATATCACTTAACTCGTTATGTTAAAGTACACACACATTTATTTCTTACATTTCTTCATGAATTGCATAAATTACCCAAACCACTGAAATTGGTTATTTCTACTCAAACACAATTTTGAGAGGATACTAAAAGGAAGGGATGATTTCAAGGATATCTATCTTCACAGCATACATTTTTATTTTATAACATCAGGATTGTAAAAACAATACAATCAATACAATAAAATCAGTTATTTTTGACAATCCAATATAAGCTTACATGAAAATCTCCTTTAATGTTGTGAGTTCTGCCTATCTACTGTACATCTTTCTACAATTTTTCTGGATTCCCTGCATGCTTTGCAGCTTCTCCTCTGCTGTTTACTTTCCATTTCTAAGGACTACATATCCCATGGTACCTTGCTATCTGCAAGCAGATGTGATCTGGTGCCTGTGCCGACTGTGCCTCATGAAACTATCCTCTGTAGTTCAGAAGGCAGGCTCTGTGCAATCTGTGACACAAAAGTGCTTAATTAAATTGTATAGTGAATACATGTCACCAAATTCAAGGAAGTAAATGTGTGGAATTCTTCAAAAAGTACGTTTTCAAATTTCAAGGTCAATCAGATTAATAGTTGTAGGCTAAACCTAATTGAAATATTATGTGGAAATTAATTTATTTTAAATTTTGACCATAGATACACCTATCACTAAATGGCGGACCACGGTCCAGACCCAAACCAAGTGACAGTTCTATTTGGACTGCCAGCCAATCCTGACCACAGGTTCCCCCTCCTCTGCAGTCACTGGTTGGCATTCTAACAACCAATGATATCATATGCATGGCCCGCCCCGAACATAACATGAGGAAGGAATTGGAACTTCCTCCACATTTACATGCAGCCACCTCTGCCTCCTGGCTCTCGCCTGGCACTAAAAGGTATGGGGCATTGTGATGGGGACACCTAATGTAAGGGGGCATCCCTAATATAAGACGATACTGTAATAGGGACACCTGGTGTAAAAGGGTACTGTAATGGGAACACCTGATGTAAGGGGGGACAGTAATGATGGTCTATTTTTTGATAGATGTACAATGACTACATACAGTATATACTGAATCATAGCCCAGATATGAGATTTGGACTTCAGCTGGAAAAAGGTTTACTGACCACACCTTTCATTTTAATTCAATACACCTGCTTTAAAGCTGAAGTTTGTTTGCATATTTATGGGCAGTTATATTGGTCCAGTGTCAACCAATGTAAGTATGCATGTGTCATATCTGGCTGATCCCCGGTGGAAATCACTGTAGTAGGCACTGTTACTACAGCGATCACTGATAGCTTCCGTGTCCTGTGCCAGTTGGTCCCCTGCAGCTTAGTGAACACAGGGGATTGCTAGCTCTGCCAGTGGTGGCCCGTGCACAGGTGCCGCCCCCCTTATCCCTGCTGCCGCCTCCCTATCCATGCGCCCGGCCCCTTTTAGGACGCTGGACACATGGACTCCTATGGCGGGGGCAGGAGGGGGGGTATTTTTTTGAAGCACCTGACTGGAGCCAGAAGCTCTAATAGGCTTCAAAAAAGGGAGGGCTTGGGGCGCAGAGAGTGTGCCCTGATCCCACCCAATTGTGTGACCACAGCAAATGAATATTCGCTATTTTCACATCGCATTGCTTCCCCGCCAATCAGGAGGCAGGTCAGTGAGACCTGTTTCCTGATTGGCCAAAGCGCCAGGCCTCCCTATTGGATATATAGCATATGATGGCACACTGGCAGCATATGATGTCAGCGTTTGAGGGGCACACTGGCAGCGTTTGCCACAGTGGCAGCGTTTGATGGCACAGTGGCAGCATTTAATGTGCACAGTGGCAGCATTTAATGGGCACAGTGGCAGCGTTTGATGGGCACAGTGGCTGTAATTCATGGCACAGTGGCAGCATTTGAAAGCACAGTGGCAGCATTTGAGGGCACAGTGACTGTGTTTGATGGCACAGTGGCAGCATTTGATGGCACAGTGGCAGCGTTTGGGCACAGTGGCTGCAATTGAGGGCACAGTGGCAGCATTTGATGGGCACAGTGGCAGCGTTTGATGGGCACAGTGGCTGCAATTGATGATTTTTTTTCAAAATAATTTTGCACCCCCCCCCAAAATTTTTGAGCACCAGCCGCCACTGAGCTCTGCCATTTTCTTCAGGAATGCAAAGCGCTCTCTGATTGGACGAGGTGAAGAGACGTGGCGGTGACATCGCAATCTCCTTGGCAGACAGATGTAATTTCAATAGAACACAAGTGTGTTGATCATCGCACTCAAAGTCCATTGATACTTTCTCTAGCTATCTATCTGAAAGTACATACCTTAGTACAGACATAAAGCTTTAAGTAGAGTCTACAAGGGCCTGACATTGTGCCCGCAGTCCACTGATTGCGGTTGCAAATGCTCATTTGAAAAAAAAAAAAAAATAATAATAATAATTTCACATTTTTTTCTGCAAATATATTATTATTTTGTAAAAGGTGGACTTAACCTTTTAAAAAAGCTTGCATACCTCAAAAATGTCAAGATGAGCAGGCAGTCTTACCTGGCCTGTCAGGCAATAACATGTAATGCTTGCAATCCTAGACCTATTGTAGGTAGGAGGCTTCCCCTATCAGTTACATCCTATCAAAGGGAAGCTTCAGAATTCAGAAAGAGCTTCAGAAAGTACTTACTGCACATGCATGGCTTGGTTGCGGGACATAGATAACTTCAGAGGCTGCTATATGTCTACCTGGATATTAAATAGACAAGATGTTCTATGCAGTAGATATGCATACAACCGGATAAGTGAGAAATCCAAAGCCCTATATAGAAACACTGTCCTATCCTTCATGTGTATAGATACCTTATGACCAGTTCAGTATTTACACACAGAAATGTTTATTTTGCCGTGGTCTTGCTAGTTTCTCACATGCAGACAAATCTCATCTTGACCTGAAGCCAACAATATTTTTAAACTATAACCATCTATTTACATTACTTCTAGATTAGGCTCCAGTCTTATGAGTGACGCCTTTGTAATAGTATTAAAAATATAGGCATCCTTATAAATAACTTCTGCTTGAGCATCATGTACCATCATTTTTCCTCCTGTGACATGTGATAGTCTTTCCCCTGCTCCTGAGCCACAGGCAGTCCTTGCATAGTGATATCCTGATCATCCAAGTCTTCTACAGGAAGGTTGCGTATATTCAACAGTGGAACCACATTGCCGTTCTGGGGTGGAACCTGTTATAACAAAAATAAAATACAAACAATGTCAATCTTCTATCACACATGGTGGTTATGCCCTAAGCTTGTAGGCAAGTGCCTAATATTGTTTAATTGTATAGTGTGGTCTGTCATTCCAAATGACTACAGTCAAGGGCGGACTGACAACTCATGGGGCCCCCGGGCAATAGGAGATTAAGGGGCCCTCAGGCAATCAGAGATTATGGGGCCACACAGTATACACACACACACAGTATACAATCACACAGTATACACATACATGTACACACAGTATACACAGACATGTTTCTATTGGCTGAGAAGGTACTGGAGAGGTGGGGCAGCTATAATCTCTGGATTTTTAGACCAAAAGGATATCGTTAAGGGACATTTCAGAAACAGATGTAAAAAAAAAAACAGATTTTTACATACTGTCCCTGGTTTTACTGAGGCTGGCAACCCTGATGGGGCCCCCTAGTGGCCCGGGGGCCCTCGGGCAGTGCCCGAGTGGCCGAATGGTCAGTCCGCCCCTAACTACAGTACTAGTGCCTATGTCCTTTATAGCAGCTAGCCAGTCGGGAACCTGAGATGACTTGGCACAGGTGACGGAGGTCCAAAGTTACAAAGGAGCCTGTGTGCTTGATTCCTTCCCTAGAGATTGGTACCCCAACTTGAATCCGATTTCAGTACTGGGGCATCCTAGGGTCCCAGACTGGAAGCCACAGTAGATGGGTTAAGGCCTCGGAATATTAAAGCATAATATTATATTAAAGCAAGTCAGTAATGCTAGAGAGCTTCCTGGGATACAGATTTAGAAGTGGAGAAGAAGAGTTGAACATGTGTATCAATGTCACTGGGAGGAGGTGAAAGTTTGCAGGGTTGGTGGAGTTCAGTGCACGCTACACGGCACCAACTTAGAAGTGCTGCACTGGAGGGAGAAGTGTGCTAATGAACTGTTATGTGAGGTGTTTAGTTCAAGAATAGAGTGATCCACACTAAAGTTACTTAAATGTCTGCTCAGAAGTGCCACTCGTAACGGAGAGGGCTGCCCTAACATGCAAGAGCATGAGCACTCCGCTTCTCCAGGTCCCCTCAGTAAACCCTGCCAACAAGAAATTCTGGACTGCTATCTTTTCACTTTTAACTACATTGATAGGCCAGGAAGTCCCTCTCACAGCGGAGTATGCCCTTCTCTGTGTCAGACCGTCTGGTGTGTTTAAAGTACAATTTAAACTTATGGTCCATGTCCATGCTGCTAAGCAGAGGATTGGTAAAGCATGGAAATCTCCCAATTTTTCGTTAGTTGAAACTAAATCCAGGATCACGCAGACTATGTTGCACAAACAATTAGAGGCTCAGTTGTCTGATACAATCAGGGCTCAAGTCCTGCGGGAACGCATGGGAACGGAGTTCCTGTACTTATTCCACAACAGGAACTCAGTTACCGTTAGCAGCTGTGTCCTGCAAGACAAGTATGCGAGCTGTGTGGCAGGTGCCGACACAGCTCGCAATAGTAAGTGATGCACACCAGGGGTGGACTGACCATTCAGGCATTGCCAGTAGGGGGCCCCATGACAGCTTCCACTTCAATCTACCTGTCAATCACAGCTAGCTGATCGGTAGATCAGGTCCCTGCTGCTAAGAGATTGTATTTAGTCAGACCTCTCGTGATGCCCTCCTCCCCGCCAGCCCCTCCTGATTTTCTGTCTCCTCATCCTCCCCCCCAGTCTCCTGCATACTTGCTCTGTGTGTCCCGCTGAATCCCACCTCCTCTATCTTCAGTGCCATATGGTGAGAGAACCCAGAGGAGGAGCACAGCTATTCTGCTCATAGGACATGCAGGGAGAGAGGTGAGCTGAGGGAGGAAAATCAGTTTGGGGTGGTAAGCTGAGCACAATACCTGGCAAAGTTTAATGCCAGGAGGGAAGTTTATGTGGAAATATGTGAAGGGTTGGAATGGCAGCGAGTGTGTGTTGGAGCCCTGCAGAGTTTGCAGCCCCCCAAGCTAACATACATCTCCTACGCAGGAACACATCACTATCTCCCCAAGCATTCTGTCCAGATAATGTGCAGTTCATTTATGACCTTTCCATTTAACCCTGTGTTATCCAAACTCTGTTCAATGAAAAGTGTAAACTCACTACATAAACACTCTATATACAAAATAAAATTCCCCAATAAAGATCAGAACATGATGTTCACATTTGCATGGAAGCACAATAGAATGAATGCTGATTATTCAGAGAATTACCGTATTTATGTTTATTGAGGATTGTTTTTGTACTAATAGTTAAGCTTCATACACACAATACGAAAATTGGATGAAAAATACCACTTTTGAATCGTTCGTGCATGTGAGCGTATCATTTTATTTTTTTGGTGGGGGAGTGGATCTTGGGTGGGAGTTCCCACACTTTTTTCCCAGGACTTGACACCCGGATACAATGTAAAAATACCTTGCTGTTTGGTACCCCTGGTTTCTTCTTCACTTTCTTTCGTCTGGAATGGATTCTGTCCCTACTGGTCTTTAGGCTTGACTACACCATCGTCTCTTTTACCAATCCTTTTTCTACACAGGCCCAACACTCATTTCTTCTGTCAATTTATTAATTTGTCAGAAAGGCTTTGGATTTTTATAAAGCATTACATACAGCCAGTGTCTTTACAGTGTCCAGGTCCAACCAAACCCCATTCTGATATATTTCAACTAACCCATGTCCATACAGTTGGAAGGTCTGCCTAAAAGTATAGATCTTACTTATGTTAATAAACTCTTACCTGTATTTCATGTTTCACCTTCTTTCCTTTTCGTCTTTTTCTAACTAAACAAGAAAAAAATATATATATATAAGTCAATTATAATATATAACTTTTATTTTTAATATATAACTTTTTTTTTCAACGAAAAAAGACCAAAAATTTTGAAAAAAAAAAAAAAAAAAAAAACAATATTTTTTACTTTCTGCTATAAAACATACCCAATAAAAAAAAAACTGTAAAAAAAATCCCAATAAGCGTACATTGATTGGTTTGCGCAAAAGTTATAGCGTCTACAAACTCTGGAATATCTTTATTTATTTATTTTATTTTTTTACTAGTAATGTGACCTATAGCGGGACTTTGATATTGCGGCAGACAAATCGGACACCTAACTGACACTTTTGACACTTTTTGGGGACCAGTGACACTAATAAATATTAAATAATAAACTATAAAAAATATACACTGTCACTGTACTAATGACACTGAAAGGGAAGGGGTTAACATCAGGACCAATCCTCTGTAAACCTTCACACTCAGCATTACAACTCCAGGGCTATGGTAGTGGCCTCCTTGGATACTAAGAAGGCATTAGACTCTGGAGAATGGCCTTATTTGTTCTATCTGTTGGAATCCTACGAGTTTGGACCTGTTTTTATCTCCTGTGTGAGACTATTGAGCCGATGGTGAGGCTACAGGTGAACAGCATTATTTTAGAGCCCTTTCCTATTTTTCGGGGGACTAGGCAGGGATGCCCACTGTCGCCCTTCCTGTTTGCCCTAGCCATAGAGCACCTCGCTGCTAGGTTGCGATCAAATGATACTTTTCCGGCCTTCGTGTGGTGCGGTTGGAGGAATGCGTCTCATTATATGCGGATGACATGCTACTGTACCTTCAGGACCCCGGTCCCTCACTTTCGGCTGCCTTTGGACTGATCCAGGAGTTCGGGGACTACTCTGGTTTTCACATTAATTGGGCTAAGTTATCCCTTTTTCCTATTGATGATAACGTGACGGTTTCTGCAGACTGCCCCATCCCATTATCTTGGACTTTTAAATATTTGGGGATACAAGTTCAGCTCCCCATCTCTAAGTTTTTGGAGGTCAACTTGACACAGATTATAGGGGCCTTTCACGAGAAGGTATAAAAATGGCAGACTCTATCACTTACGATGATGGGTCGAATAAATCTATTTAACCACCTGAGACCCAGTATACGTCATATGACGTCTTTTTGGTCTCAGGGGTATATCTGAATGATGCCTGTAGCTACAGACATCATTCAGATATTGCCGGTTTCAGCCGGCGATTCCCTGCACCATAAGAACGATCATAGCGGCTGTTCCGCCGCTTGATCGTTCTTACGGGCGGCGGGAGGGGACGCCCCCCCCTCCCGCCGCCCTCCGGTGCTTCTACCGACTCACCGCTTCCATCGGTGAGTCGGACTCGGGATCCGCCGGCACCGGATGATGCACATAGAGATTTCCGGCGGACCAGATGGTCGCCGGAGTCTCTATGATCGTTCGGAGGCCGGGCGCGATGTTATGACGTCACGCCCGGCCTCTGCATTCAAAAAACGGCGCCGCCTCCGCTGGGAAGCGGTGATCGTTTTTTTTTTTTTTTTGTTTTTAGGCTTCCCAGCCTAGAGGTGAGATGTGGGGTCTTATTGACCCCATATCTCACTGTAAATAGGTCCGATCGTGTCATATTCCTATTACAAGGGATGTTTACATTCCTTGTAATAGGAATAAAAGTAATCAAATATTTTATTTTATTTTTTTAAAGTTGTTGAACTAAAAAAATAAAATAAAATGAACAATAAAAATAAAAAAAAATAAATTTAAAGCGCCCTGTTCCCGCGAGCTCGTACGCAGAAGCGAACGCATACGTAAGTCCCGCCCACATATGAAAACGGTGTTCAAACCACACATGCGAGGTATCGCCGCGAACGTTAGAGCGAGAGCAATAATTCTAGCCCTAGACCTCCTCTGTAACTCAAAATATGTAACCAGTAAAAAATGTTAAAGCGTCGACTATGGGGATTTTTAAATACCAAAGTTTGGCGCCATTCCACAAGCGCATGCAATTTTGAAGCATGACATGTTGGGTATCTATTTACTCGGCGTATCTTCATCTTTCACATTATGCAAAAAAATTGGGCTAACTTTACTGTTTTGTTTTTTTTTAAAGCAGGAAACTGTTTTTTTTCTGGAAAAAACGCGTTCGAAAAATTGCTGCGCAAATACCGTGCGAGATAAAAAGTTGCAACGACCGCCATTGTATTCTTTAGGGTCTTTGCTAAAAAAACATATATAATGTTTGGGGGTTCTATGTAATTTTCTAGCAAAAAAATTTGGAATTTTACATGTAGGAGAGAAATGTCAGAATTGGCCTGGGTCTCAGGTGGTTAAAATTATTTTTCTTCCTAAATTCTTGCACACTCTCTCGAATTCTCCTGTTTTTGTGCCAAAGCAAGTCTTCCGGGGCATAGACTCTATTGTGGTGTTTTTTTTGTAGGGATCTTGCTCTCCTCAGGTATCTATAGCTGTGTTGAAACTGCCCATTACTATGGGGGGCTTAGCCCTCCTGGATTTACATTCATACTATTTTGCCTCTCAACTGTCCTTACACTAGCGATTTCTTCCCAAGAAACTACGTTGCTGGAAGCTGCGGTGGCCACTTCCCAGGAGAACCTTTTAAATATTTATTATAGGAGGGGTGTCCCGGGTAGGAGGGTGGGCTCTAAGATGGCATTTCTTGGTAGGATTTTTCACATTTGCTCCCAGCAGGCAGGAACTGCGCCTTTAGGGCTCTCTCCTAATAGTCCGCTATGATGTAATAAGTCTTTGACGGGGTTCCACAAATTTGAGGATGGCTATGTGTGGGCCCAATTTGGGATAAAGTACCTACATAATATATGTCAGGAAGGTAAGATATGCACTTTTGATCAACTGAGGGACCAGTTTGGGATACCCAGGACCTGGGGCTTCAGATATGCTCAAATGCATCAAGCGGCAGTAGCGCAGTTTGTGGGCGGGGAGGTGCAGGTTCAAAATACCTCTTTGGAAACTATTCTATTGGACCCTGATACAGCTAAGAGGATTTCTAGGTATTACCAGGCTGTAGGACCTAGGGATCATGGGTTGATAGATAGGGCGAGATCTAGATGGATAGAATTTGCACCTGAGTTGTCGGATGAGCTGTGGCAGGAGGTCCTTGATACTTACCTTGCTACGGTCATATCTTCGACGGATAGGAAGTCACAGCTTAGGTACCTCCATCAGATGTACTATACTCCGGTTAGATTATTGCGTATGCGTAAGAGGGACGCTATGACTTGTCACAAAAATGCCTGGGGGATAAAGGGACTTTTCTCCATATGGTATGGGAATGTACCAAGATCAGGCCTTGGTCTATGGTGACTGAATTTATAGCTGACAAGTTTGACCTTCCTAATATATGCTCCCCCTTGCGTTGCCTCTTGGGTATTTTTGAACAAGCCGCGTTGGATGTGTATACCAAATTATTCCTTAGGATTCTCTATTTTGGGGTACGGAAGCTCATCACAAGGAGGTGGATATGTACGGAAAAACTGGCGTTAGGGATGTGGATGAAGTTAATAAATGATGACATTATTTAGTATCATATGATGTATGAGACGTGGGACTCTCCCACGAAGTTTAGGAAGGTGTGGTTTCGGTGGGTGGACTCGAAAGATAAGCTGGAGGGGGGGAGTGGATCCATGAGTGGTAAAGGAGGGAAGGGAAGGAGGGAAGCCTTAACCTGAAATTAGGGTAAAAGTACTGCACACAGTTATAAATGATGGGGTTCTGGAGGAGTAGTATACTGCATCTGCAATTGAACATGGTTTTATGTATATAGTTTGACCTACACAAGGGAGTGGTCAGGTGACTCTTTGTTTTTTCTAGGGTGTTCAGAGGCCCTTGTGGGGGGGTTTCCTGAGTATTGGATGGTGTATACTGTTTTGTTTGTTCCTAATTTAAAAAAAAGAAGCAGACTTTGTAGATAACAGGTGTCGGATCTGGTTATTTTGAAATGTATAATGTTCTTTGACGTGTTTTACAATTATTTGGCATTTTGTATGTGAACTATATCTTCTGCTAATAAAAATCTTTTAAAAAAAAACAAAAAAACATCAGGAGCGATCAAAGGGTTAAATGTATGCCTAAGTTGTGCTTGCTGACTGTGTGGGAGGTGTTTTGACTAGAAGAAGGTAAAGATCTGTGTTATTGCTTAGCAGGAACACAGGATCAGTACAATCCCCTCTCATAGAACGGTGGTCTGTCTTGTTTACATAGGCAGACTGCCGTTCTGCCTGTGTCCCAAATGATCGCGGGTCCCGGCGGACATCGAGTCCACCAGGCCCACTGATTGGCTCCTGCTGTGTCCAATCACAGCGGGTGTGGGTTGCCGGCAGCGCATCCGTGTCCCAGATCCGAATGTGTCAGTAGTATATGTGCGTGGGGTGGTCAATAGGTTACAGTGACATTAAACTATGAGTTTAGCATCTCTTTAAGAGGGGATGCATTCTTTTCAATATTGTCATATTAGATAACGTATAGTGGGGAAAGATACTTAACCACTAGCCGACCAGTGTACGACGATGTACGTCGGCACAATGGCATGGCTGGGCAAATGGGCGTACAGGTACATCCCCTTTAAATTGCGGCATTGTGGGCGCGTGTGCCCGCCGCATGCTCCGTGACCATGCCCGCGGGTCCTGCGTACTCCACGTCTGCCGGGGGCCCGCGATCGTGTCACGGAGCGGTAGAACGGGGAGATGTCTATGTAAACAAGGCAGTTCCCCGTTCTGCCTAGTGACATGACAAAGATCTACTGCTCCCTGTCATCGGGAGCAGTGATCTCTGTCATGTCAGTGGAAGCCCATCCCCCCCACAGTTAGAACACCTCCCTAGGACACACTTAACCCCTTGATTTCCCCCTAGTGTTTAACACCTGCCATTGTCATTTACACAGTAATCAGGGCATTTTTATAGCACTGATCTCTGTATAAATGACAATGGTCCCAAAATGGTGTCAAAAGTGTCCGATGTGTCCGCCATAATGTCACAATCATGATAAAAATCTCAGAGTGCCGCCATTACTAATACAAAAAAAAAAAAAAAAAATGCTATAAATCTATCCCCTATTTTGTAGACGCTATAACTTTTGTGCAAACCAATCAATATACGCTTATTGCAATTTCTTTTTTTTTACCAAAAATATGTAGAAGAATACAGAATTGGCCTAAACTGAGAAATTTTTTTTAGTTTTTTTATATAATTTTTCTGCATGTTTATTATAGCAAAAAGTAAAAAATATTGCTTTTCTTTCAAAATAATTGCTCTTTTTTTGTTTATAGCACAAAAAATAAAAACCACAGAGGTGATCAAATACCACCAAAAGAAAGCTCTATTTGTGGGGAAAAAAACTACGTCAATTTTGTTTGGGTGCAACGTCGCAATTGTCAGTTAAAGCGACGCAGTGCCGTATCGCAAAAATTGCTCTGGTCAGGAAGGGGGTAAATCCTTCTGGGGCTGAAGTGGTTAAAGTGGTTGTAAAGGGAAAAAAATTACTTTTACCTACAGGTAAGCCTATAATGCGGCTTACCTGTAGGTAAAAAAAATATCTCCTAAACCTGTACGGTTTAGGAGATATTCCCCGTGCAATGCGCCGCTGACTGCAGCGGCGCATGCGCACGGGGGATTCTCGGCTGAAAGGCCGGCAGAATCCGAACCCTGCCGGGAAGAAGTCCCCCGTGCGCATGCGCGGGAGTGACGACATCGCGGCTCCAGCCACTCACAGCGCTGGAGTCGCGATACCCGGAAGACACGCCGAGGCAACATGTCAGCGACCTCGGCGTGGACCAGGTGAGTTACCGATGCCTCGTTCTAAGGTAAGTATTTCATAATGAGCTAGTATGCGGTGCATACTAGCTCATTATGCCTTTTGCCTTACAGGTGTACTAAAAGAAAATTTTCTTTCATCGGGTTTACTACCGCTTTAAAGAAATTAGGTGGTCTGGTGCACCGTGGCTATGCCTGGATACAATTAAAGTAGTCTTAATCTTCTGTATGCAATTCAAAGCTTATTTTTAAAGCTGACTATAGTATATTTTGAAACAGTGGCACGATGTTGATGTATGAAGCTGTAAGCAGATCCTCTTTTTGGTATATTGCTGTGTATGGAGTGTTTTCATCAACAAGCTGCATTGTTCCTGGACAGAGCAAGCAACAGTGCCACCTGCAGGCTGAAAACAGACTCAGCAGCACAGTAGATGCAAACACAGTGTAACAGCACCAGTCAGACCAAAGCTCAATGGCTCAGCTACTGCACATTAGGAAATAGGCCTTGAAATGAATTCCTAGTAACCTTTGCCAAGCATAGAGCTTTACATTGTCTACCGCCATTGTTATATAAATGCCTCTCTGTTTGTTACTGGCAAAAAACTAAGGCTGAGTCCTGCAGTTATAAATTTTTATCACAGTGAACAAGAATCTTTATTTTGGTCATGTAATATTAGATCTGCATGATTCTGGCCAAAATGAGAATCACAATTTTTTTGCTTAGAATAAAAAGATCACGATTCTCGCCATGTAAAATCTTTCACATTATACTAAAAAAATTGGGCTAACTTTACTGGTTATTTTTTTTTTATTCATTAAAGAATTAAAAAAAAAAAATTGCATTTGAAAGACCGCTGCGCAAATACAGTGTGACATAAAATATTGCAACAACCACTATTTTATTCTCTAGGGTCTCTACTAAAAAAATATATATAATGTTTGAGGGTTCTAAGTCATTTTCTAGCAAAAGAAAAATTATTTTATCTTGAAACCAACAAATGTCAGAAAAATGTTTTGTGTTTAAGTGGTTAAATTAAACCCGCATCCAATACGCAATAGTGTGAACCCAGCCTTAAATATATGAACCAACAAAAGTGCAATAAACAACCAAAATACTCAATATATAATGTCTCAATAAATATATACTGGCGAACAAATCAGTGAATAAAAATGCAATGATATAAAATAATATCCCACAATTGCAAACAAATATATTAGTATAAGTAGAAAACTCCACGATAGAAACAAAGTCAATCCACGGGTAAAGAAATGTTGATTGGAAATCACATGTGAACACTCCTGTGCTCCAACACTAAACACGGCCTCTTTCCGGAGATTTCACAACTTTAACATAAGACCCCTTTCACACTGAGGCGCTTTTTAGGCGCTTTCACGCAAAAAAAAGGGCCTGAAAAACTCACGAAAACCTATCTCCATTAAAATCAATGAATGCTTTCACACTGAGGCAGTGCACTGGCAGGGCGGTGAAAAAACTCCCCTCTCCACTGAAATTAATGGAAAGCTCTTCAAAAGAGACTGAAAAGCTCTTCAAAAGAGACTGAAAAGCTCTTCAAAAGCGCCTGAAAAAGCTCTTCCAAAGCGCTCAGTGTTTTACTGGCAGTTTAGAAGCACCTCAGTTTGAAAGGGGCCTAAGGCTACTTTAACACCGAAGCGCTGGGCGCACTGGCAGTATTTAGCGCCGATTTACCGTCGTTTTAGTATCACTTTTCGGCCGCTAGCGGGGCAGTTTTGCCCGCAAAGCGCCGCTTAGCAGGCGGCTTTGGAGCGCTGCCCTATTGTTTCCTATGGGAAGGGGCGCTTTAGGACACAATACACCGCTCCTACAGCGCTCCAAACATGCGGCTTGCAGGACATTTTTCAGCGTCCTGCAAGTGCACCACTCCAGTGTGAAAGCCCTCGGGCTTTCACACTGGAGAGACAGCAGCAGCTGTTTGAAGGCACTTTGCAGGCGCTATTTTTAGAACTTTAGCACCTGCAAATCGCCTCAGTGTGAAAGGGGCCTAAAGGTCATAAAAGCATTAGGTACATTATGTAAAAAAAATCATAAAACTTAAAATAAACATTTTTCCTCATTTGGGGTTTATTTTAAGTTTTACGATTTTTGTAGATGACTTATAGCCACGAATGCGCAAATTTGGTAATACATTAAGTTGTAAAAACTGAAAAAATTGCTGTATACTAATACGGTTTTCTCTCTTTTTCATATACACCAAAAGCTGAATGAACGTTGCTCCTATTTGCTTGTTCATTAAATCATTGCGTCCTTTTTTCCTGATGAAGCCATTCTGGGCGAAACATGTCGAAATAATTGGACGTGATATGAATATGTATGTGACTACAGTACTTCACTATCAATGTTAGGCAGTGTGTATATACCTACGACTGTACTCCTTACTTTTTTTAACTTTCTTAAATAAACACTTTATATTATTTTATATATCAGTGTTTTTATGAGTGATTTTTCATATGTAGTACTATTAAAGTCCTGTATCTTCTTTCTACGTGCTTTATGCTGATGAGAGAAGGTATTTAGCCATTTATATTTACTAAAATGATTATATTGCCATGGTCTATGTACCGTGGGAAACCAGATATAGTGACTGCAGGGTCCTGGTTTTAGTAACACTTTAAATCTACACCCACCCCCATTCTAAGCCTATAATATCTTCCCTGTCAAAGGAAAGATATCCATACTTACCTATTCTGAGGGTGCTCAGGTTGAGTCACATGATCGGGTCCCATCGTTGGCTTCAGTGTAGAGCGGGGACAGCCAACAATGTATTCCCTATAGTAAGCCTATTGCAGCCGGTTTTCGATGAGGTCTCCTCTTCACCGAAGCCGGCGCTGGGTCCCGATCATGTCACCAGACCAGAGTGCCCTCAGCATAGGTAAGTATGCTGATCTTTCCTTTTCAAGGTAGCTAGAGTAGGCTTAGTATGGTTGTGGGAGTAGATTTAAGTACAGTGTATATTTAGTGCTTCACTGAACTTCCACTTTAAAGTTATCCTGTTATTTTTCTCTGCATAGGCCAAGCACAGGTTTGGTTTAAGTTTTCCTTTGAAGTCGGCGCTACCCAGAACAGAAATGTAAGATTTGGATGGACACACTATGGTTTTCAAACAACTTTTAAGCCCCATACACACGCGCGGATTATCCGAGGACCAGGTCCGTCGGATCATGTCCGTCGTACTTTGTCCGATGTTGGTTTTGCGTACACACGGTCGGACAAAGTTGTCGGAAAATCCGATCATTCTGAACGTGGTGACGTTTGTTGCCTACGACGGGACTACCTAGAGGCTAGTAGCCAATAGCTTTGGTCTTGTAATGTGATCTGAGCATGCGTAGCACTTTGTCCGTCGGAATTCGCTACACACGATCGGATTTGGTGTGATCGGACTTTGTTGTCAAAAAATCTATCCAGCAGGAGATAGGACTTTGTCCGTCGGACAATCCGATGGAAACTGTCCGATGGTGCCTACACACGGTCGGAATTTCCGACAACATTGTCTGATAGGACAGAATCCATCGGAAAATCCGACCGTGTGTATGGGGCTTTAGACTCCAGAGCAGAAATCTCTTGCAGTAATTTGTAGCAAACACTCTTCCCACAAGGCTATAATGTAGGTGGCTTTCTATTATATTTGGGCTCCCCAGTTTTTATTTGTTCATGCTTTGCTGGGAGAATTACATATACTGGGGGGGGGGGGGGTATTTACTAAAGGTAAATACCCTTAGAACTACAAGTGCACTGGAAGTGCACTTGGAAGTGCAGTCGTTGTAGATCCGAGGGGGACATGCAAGGAAAATAAAACCAGCATTTTTGCTTGAACATGATTGGATGATAAAATCAGCAGAGCTTCAGCTCATTTCAGAGTTTCCCCTCAGATCTACAGCGATCCACAGTGACTGCACTTACAAGTGCACTTCCAAGTAGTGCAAAGTAGATTTGCCTTTCGTAAATAACCCCATATGGAGGTTAGAACAAAAGACAAACATCCAACCTATCAAAGCTCCAACACATTTGGTCCAGAAGTTAGTAATGCCGGGTACACACGATCGATAATGCCGCCAGCAAAACTCTGATGAGAGCTTTTTGTCAGAAAATGCGACCATGTGTAAGCTCCATTGGTCTTTTGCTGGCAGAATTCCAGCCAGCAAAAGATTGAGAGCAGCTTCTCTATTTTTCGGTCGGGAAAAGTTCCTATCCGAAAATGCGATCGTCTGTATGCAATTCGGACGCGCAAAAAAATCACACATGCTCGGAAACAATTTGACGCATGCTCGGAAGCATTGAACTTAATTTTCTCGGCTCGTCGTAGTGTTGTACGTCACCACGTTCTCGATGGTCGAAAGTTCAGAGAACTTTTGTGTGACCGTGTGTATGTAAGCCAAGCTTGAGCCGGATACCGTCGGAAAAAACATCCAAGATTTTTCGGACGGAAATTTCGCTCATGTGTACGCGGCATAAGACTTGGGGGTGACTACAACCAATTTTGCCTGTCATAGAGAATCTCTGAGAGACAGAAAAAGCCAACATGCAATTCCATTAGCCATCAAACACACTGTACACAATAAGAAGTAAGATATGAATATTCTGGACTTACAAAAGAAGAATAGTACTAGACCAATGATGACTACTAACATGACCAACACAATATAAATCCAAGTACTGTTTTTTTTTGAAAGAGGACCTGTAGCAAAAAAGAAAAAAAAAAAATGTTACTATGTATAGCAAAAAATAAATGCCATTCTATATAAAATTAACAAAACATTCTCACCACCCAACAAACGCTATGTAATGTTGAAGATGGGATGCATATAAAGTAACTGTTTTAGCAGCCAAAGGATTTGTAATTTTGTCCGTCCAGTCTTGAGACTTATGGTGGCCATACACGCTTCGCAAAATAGATTTTTTTTTTGCTGATTCATCTCTTCTGATAGCAGTAATTGATCTATAGTCAACAACCCCTCACGTCGCTATGCCACACACAGGTAATGGATTTTGATTGATAGTTAAAGAGGAGGTCCAGCCTCGGGAAAAAAAATGACTGCAGCTGCTGACTTTTAATATAAGGACAATTCCCTGTCCAGGGAGCCCACAATGTCGGCACCCCAAGCCGATCCATCCATCGGCTCCGGGTGCAGGTGCTGGCATCTTCACTAAGGGAAATGCAGCTCCACAGCTTGTTTCCTACTGCGCATGTGTAAAGCCTCATACACATGATCGGACTTTGTTCCAACTTTCCCGTGTATTTTTGTACAAAGGGCGTTGGCCCCAAGTTTGTATTGCATACACACGATCAGACTTTTTAGGCAACAAACATGAACGTAGTGATGTTTCAAAGTACTGACGACACTTCAAAAGAGGCCGTTCAAATACTCCAGCGCCACCTTTGGTCAACTTCTGTATTGTTGTCTGATCTTTTTCATTGGTTCTGAGCATGCGTGTTTGTACTTTGTACAAAAGTCCGATGGTTTTGTGTACACACGGTCAGACTTTGCTCCATCGGACTTTTGTTGGCAGAAAGTTGGTCCGTTCGCACAGCCAACAAAAGTCTGATGAAAACTGAAAAGGTTGGTCCGATGGAGCGTACACACGGTCGGATGTTGGTCCAAAACAGCTAATTTGCATGTTTGTGGTCAAAAAGTCAGATCGTGTGTACGGGCCTTTAGTCGTGCCGCACTTTCTGAATGGTCCCGATGTCTTCTGGGACCTCTGTGTATCTCTCAGAAGACAGCGGGGGGGGAAGGAGGAGGGGCCAGAAACGGGGGGGGGGAGCAGGTACCTATTTTTTACAGTTATCTACTCCCCCCCCCCTGAAAGGTACCAAATGTGGCAGCGGAGGGGGGGGGAGCAAGCAAGCGGACCTTCCCCTTTTGGGTGGAGCTACACTTTAAGATACAATTGTAAATTACAATTACCGTATATACTCGAATATAAGCCGAGTTTTTCAGCACATTTTTTTGTGCTGAAAGTGCCCCCCTCGGCTTATACTCGAGTCAAGCACTTTTCTGCAGCAAAAAAAAAAAAAAAAAAAAAATTCCGACCCGATTTTGGGGCCCCGTATCTCGGGGCCACTTGGGTCTAGGAATCCCAGATTTGGTGTGCCAACCCAGTAGACCTAGCACTACAATATATCCAAAGATGGGGTTCCTAGCAATAAGTGGCCCCGAGATACGGGGCCCCAAAGTCGGTTCGGAAAATGTCATTCTCTGCTGCAGAAAAGTGCTTGACATTTTCTGACCCGAATTTGGGGCCCAATATCTCAGGGACACTTGGTGCTAGGAATCCCAAATGTTGTATTCCAATCCAGTGGAATTAGCACTACAACATATCCAAAGATGGGGTTCCTAGCACTAAGTGACCCCGAGATACAGGGCCCCAAATCGGTCAAATGTGTCCATCTGCATGGGCACTAGACATGTGCATTCGTTTTCGTCCGAATTTCAGGTATTTTCGTTATCGTTTTAACAAACGAAAACGAAAGTGCAGAATCCGAAAAACGAAAGATCCGACATAAACAAATGCTTTATTTTCGTTGTAACAACAGTTCGATATAGATAGGAGATTCGACGCTGACAATAACAATCTGTGTCCATTGAACATGTGGTCGAATGTGCCTAAACTTAACTCTATTAGTCCAAGATTATTCTACATAGAGAGAAAAGATTCGACGTAGAAAGGAAAGATTCGACGTAGAAAGGAAAGATTCGACGTAGAAAGGAAAGATTCGAGGTAGAAAGGAAAAATTTGACGTAGAAAGGAAAAATTCGACGTAGAGAGGAAAGATTGCTGCTGGAATTGGGTGGAATTGCAGCTAAACTATAGAGTCATACAGTTTAGCTGCTCCGTCGAATCTTCTTTGAACATTCGACAGACACCATAAGCCTTCAATGACAGATTCGACCTTAATTCATTTGAATTTTCGGACGAATGCAATTTTTTAACGAAAAACGAAATAAATAAAAACGAATTTCGGGAGTAACTAAATAAATTTATTTTTCGGACGAAAACGAAATTCCGAAACGAAATATTTCAGTGTGCACATGTCTAATGGGCACAGTGAGGCTGCAAATGGGCATCGTTGACCCTCTTTTCCACTTACAGTAGCTGCGCATTTCTCACCCTAGGCTTATACTCGAGTCAATAAGTTTTCCCAGTTGTTTGTGGTAAAATTAGGTGCCTCGGCTTATATTCGGGTCGGCCTATACTCGAGTATATACGGTACATCTTATCGATTGTATTTCTGTTTCCACCATGTCATCTCATAATCTGATTGATCAAAATATGATCATATTCATGACCAAAGTATCTCAGTGCTGTCGATTGATGCAAACGATCAATAATATTCCATACTGGCCAATCAAATCTGATCGAAATTGCATCTAATCGCATCTAATTGCAAATTGATTGGTAGGAGGTTTTGGCTGTTTGATTGTTTGCTGATTCGATTATTTTGTTTTTTATTCCATAATATTTTATTGAAATATTTTGAAAAGAATTACAATAGTAACAAAAAGCCAAATACAACAAGCGTAATGAAAAGTCAACATTAGTAACGTAAGTGTTGATTGAGGAAGATCAGTAAAATTGGGTAAATAAGTTGATCAAGATATCGGACTCAAGGTACAATATGCTGCATGCGCAACCCGAAGTAAAGGTTTTACTGTTGAACTATACAAAGCTAACTTCTGAAGAAAGACTCTTTATTATCTGCCTGTTAAGCATGCGCAAAATTGCATTCCAGTTTATGTCCGTGTATCGTATGTCTACCATACACTTATCTATGTTTTGTTGTCTTACTACATTTGAAATAAAACGTTATTTGTAAAAAAAAAAAAAATTGGGTAAATAATAACTCACAAATCTGAGTATCCAAGTACCCACACAAAAAAAAATGATAAAAAAATAAATAAAACAAAATCAAGATACAGAATACTATTCACAATTCTGTTCCCTCATTCAGCAGTATGACTCATTATAGAGCAAAATCTGGAGGAGGTTGAATAAAATGCACATTGATCAGATAAAAAAAAATCGAACTGTATGTATATGGCCTCCGTTACACAGCACAATCTTGTCTGGGAAGGGGACCTGATTTTTCTTTGCTGCAGTTACATTTTCACTTACAGGTTTTTTCCCTGTCCCACTCTGTGACTGGACAGTGAAGGAGAAGCAGTACACTAATGAGCTCATCTCTGTCGTTCTATCCTATCCTCCTATCACTGCAGCGCACACCTGGATTGGCTCCATGTGCTTCTTCTCCCTCCCATCACTGAGCTCTGCCGTACAGACTGTATTGCAGACTGCAAGAGACTGATAGCAGGTTAAATTCAGGTACTTACACTGCTTGCATTTACAGAGAACACATTTAGCAATGTATTAATGATTACATTGCATTGATTTGTGCCTTTAATATCTGCAAATAGTTGAATTTTAGGGGAATTTCTGCTGCTACTGTGTCTTCACACAGCAATTAACATCAGTCTAACCTCTTAAGTCTAAGTACTTATGGATGATTTTACTGGCTCATCCATGCAAACAAAATGCCCTGCAATTATTAATCAAGGCTCTATTCACATCTGAGAATTGTGGTAAAACTGCTATAACCGCAAAGCATCTTAAAACACAGAACTAAGTGCCATTCATTTTATATGGCATCTCAAAGCACCTAGCCAGGGCACTGTATGTACCCTTTCTGTGGTGTGGGGGTGCTGCATTAGGGAAAATGGTGTAGGTTCATTAAAAGGTGTGTTACAGTGCATTGACAGCCTATTCATCTGTGGTTCCATCTTCTTCCCCACCCTTCTCGTCACTACACAGCAATGATACAGGGATTCGGAGAAGGAATCATAGCGCACAGTGGAGGACACAGGCAATTAACTCCTGGAAATGTTGAATGGTGAAGAGTCTTAAGCCAGCCATAGCCAGATCCAAATTCGGCCTGTATGGGCATGCTGATTGTACCCAAGTTGAACCATCAATTGACTTGGGTACAACCAGCCTGTCAACTTTTTCACATTCAATTACTGCCAGCAGCTATAGCCACTAGTAGTAATCATTCTGTGTTCTGCCAGACAGGAAAGCTCCCTGTGGTATTCCCGACCTCACAGAGAACACAATAGCACTGTGGGAGACATTCCCCCATCAACAGGAGAATCGATTGATTCTATTACCTTCCACCTGGTGGAAGGAAAGAAAATCGAATCATCTATGGGATGCTTAAAGTGGATGTAAACCCAAAATGTCATAATGTAGAGAATACGCTTTCCTTTCATTTAAGCCCAGTCTTGCTACACAGATTTACTCCAGCCCTGAGAAATCCTCTTTTATTGTTCAGTTAGAAATATCTTAAAAGTGCTGAAAACTTTGTCAAAAACACCCCCTTGCTGTGAGTGACAGGTGATTTACATATCTCATGCACTAGCCTGAGACAGGCACATCCTGTGTAATTATAAAAAGTGGGAAATTCACCCCTCCCCCACATAACAAATCCTGGGTGATGGAAAGGAATGTTATCTGTGATCAGGCGACCTCAGACACACACACTGCACTATAACAATCATCAGATCACTGGATGTTCTACTCTGCCCAGCTCTGACTACATACATCTCCCCTATATTCTTCTTGCTGTTCACTCGAGAATACATTTTCTTTCACTCTGGTCTGTGGATCTGTGGTCTGTGCCTGTCTCAGGCTAGTGCATGAGATATGTAAATACCTGTCACTCACAGCAAGGGGGCATTTTTGACAAAGTTTTCAGCACTTTGTCAAGATATTTCTAACTGAACAATAAAAGAGGATTTCTCAGGGCTGGAGTAAATCTGTGTGGCAAGACTGGGCTCAAATGAAAGGAAATCTTATTCTCTACATTACGACATCAAAAAAATTTTTTGGGGGGGTTACATCCACTTTAAGGCTACATTCAGATGGCCGAATAGCAGGGGATAGTTTGCTGGGTTCAGAATCTACTAATTGGCCACCCTGGCTGCTACAGTGAGGCCATTAGAATATAGCCTAATGCCGCGTACACACGAGCGGAATTTCCGTCGGAAAAAACATCCAAGATTTTTTTTCCGACGGAAATTCTGCTCGTGTGTACGCGGCATTAGTCTATATTCTAATGGCCTCACTGTAGCAGCCAGGGTGGCCAATTAGTAGATTCTGAACCCAGCAAACTATCCCCTGCTATTCGGCCATCTGAATGTAGCCTTAAAGTGGATGTAAACCCCCCAAAAAAAAATTTTGATGTCGTAATGTAGAGAATAAGATTTCCTTTCATTTGCCTAATTGGCCTAATGCCGCGTACACACGAGCTGAATTCCCGTCGGAAAAAAATCTTGGATGTTTTTTCCGACGGAATTCCCCTCAAGCTTGGCTTGCATACACACGGTTACACAAAAGTTCGCTGAACTTTCGAGCGTCAAGAACGTGGTGACGTACAACACTATGACGAGCCGAGAAAATTAAGTTCAACGATTCCGAGCATGCTTTGAATTGTTTCCAAGCATGCGTAGGAATTTTGCACGTCAGAATTGGTACAGACGATCAGAATTTCCGATCGGAACTTTTTCTGACCGAAAAATTGAGAACATGCTCTCAATCTTTGGCTGGCTGGAATGGAGCATACACATGGTCGCATTTTCAGACCAAAAGCTCTCATCGGACTTTTGCTGGCGGAATTCCCGCTCGTGTGTACGGGACATAAGGGAGGCTGCATCGCTAGACTGGATGGGGGGTAAGAGACATGGGTTGCCAGAAAGGTGAGTATAAAGGCTTTTTTCTTGCAAGGACCTTGCATCTGATTATTTTAAAACTGTCTGGCAGGTTTAAGGCAATGCATGTTAAAGCATGTAACAGTGCTAATTAAAATATTTTCATTAATGCACCGCAAAAGTCTGAGTGAGCCCTAAGGGCAGTAGTAGTACAGACTGATGGAACAAGTAGCAAATAGCCAATGGTATGTGCTGCACATCAGTATGCAGTAGCATTTATTGCACTGATGGTATAATGCTAAAACTTTGTGAAATTGGTCACGCAAAGCTGTAGCATTCTCAGGCATGCAAATTTGACAGGTGACACTGCCTATCATTCTCACCCACTGCAAGCCAAACGCTTGGCCCATGTTTGTGGAATAATGGTTCTATACAAAATCCCTTGGCTGTGGGAAAAAAAGGAAACGTAATCAGGAGGTGCCAGAGTCACCCCTAAATACCTAAATGCCACTGCTCTGCTGAAGGAGAGAAACTGCCCCCAGTTTGAAAAAGGCTTAATGCCGCGTACACCCAGCCGGACTTTCCGACAGGAAATGTTCGATGTGAGCTTGTTGTCGGAAAGTCCGACCTTGTGTATGCTCCATCGAACATTTGCTGTTCGGAATTTCCGCCCACAAATGTTTGAGAGCAGGTTCTCAAATTTTAAGCCAACTTCACTTTGTTGTCAGAAAGTCCAAGCGTGTGTATACAAGTCCGGCGCACAATAGTTCATGCATGCTCAGAATCAAGCCTTTCCTTTTTCTTGGCTCGTCGTACGTCACCGCGTTCTCACGTTCAGAATTTTGGGCCAACATTTGTGTGACCGTGTGTATGCAAGACAAGTTTGAGCCAACATCCTTCAGAAAAAAATCCACGGTTTTGTTGGCGGAAAGTCCGATCGTGTGTACGCGGCATTACAGTCAGTCTACTGTGTAGCTTACAGCATAGGGGGTCATTTGATTAATTTGTTAGCAATCAATCTTAATTTTGGGGGCATAATTGAGGAACTAATACCCTTAACCTTTGCTTTACTATAGTAAAATGCAAACAGAATGGATCCAGAGTATAAACAAGATGCAGAAAAATGTCTACTTTAAAATGAATGCCTTTTGCTGTCATTTACATCATTTTAAGCAGATGGAACTTCCACAATGTATAATGACTAATGGTAAGTGATCATTGTTAAAAGTTAATAGAATCTAAATGATCAAATCAACTTCCAAGACAATTTGCTTTCAAGATTGTTCCAGTTCCATAATGCCAGCTTTTGTAGCATAGCAGATGCTAAAATCACCATACCAGTAATAAAGTATGCAACAAATCCTGAGGTTTTTAGAGACCGTACAATTTTTCTATCCTACCGTTTGAGATTTTGAGTGCTATCATAGGAGCTACATACTGATCCGGCTGTCCCGGAGTTCCCATGCAATAGGGTTGAATAATTTTCTTTGTTCTGTGTGTAGCTGGTTTTGGGTTCATTTTATTGAATTTCTATGTTTATGTTGACAAATATTTGCCCTAATTGTTTAAGTATTAATAAGAATTTTTTTTTTTTACAAAACAGACATTTATTGTGATCCTAATATATAACTAAATCATTACCCCCCTTTACTCTAATACCCCCAACTAAAGTATAGTGGAACCAATTGCCTTCAGAAGTCACCTAGTTAGTAAATGGAGTCCACTTGTGTATAATTTAAACTCAGTATAAATACAGCTGTTCTGTGAAGTCCCCAGAGGTTTGTTAGAAAACCTTAGTGAACAAACAGTATCATGAAGGCCAAGGAACACACCAGACAGGTCAGGGATAAAGTTGTTGAGAAGTTTTAAGCAGGGTTAGATAATAAAAAAATATCCCAAGCTTTGAACATCTCATGAAGCACTGTTCAATCCATCAAAATGGAAAGCATGGAGAGTATAGCACAACTGCAAACCTACCAAGACATGGCCGTCCACCTAAACTGACAGGCCGGGCAGGGAGAGCATTAATCAGAGAAGCAGTCAAGAGGCCCATGGTAACTCTGGAGGAGCTACAGAGATCCACAGCTCAGGTGGGATAATCTGTTCACAGGACAACTATTATTCATGCACTCCACAAATCTGGCCTTTATGGAAGAGTGGCAAGAAGAAAGCAATTGATGAAAGAAAGCCATAAGAAGTCCCGTTTGCAGTTTGCGAGAAGCCATGTGGGGGACACAGCAAACATGTGGAAGAAGGTTCTCTGGTCAGATGAGACCAAAATTGAACTTTTTGACCTAAAAGCAAAATGCTATGTGTGGCGGAAAAACTAACACTGCACATCATCCTGAACACACCATCCCATGAAACATGGTGGTGGCAGAATCATGTTGTGGAGATGCTTTTCTTCAGCAGGAACAGGGAAGCTGGTCAGAGTTGATGGGAAGATGGATGGAGCCAAATACAGGACAATCTTAGAAGAAAACCTGTTAGTCTGCAAAAGACTTGAGACTGGGGCAGAGGTTCACCTTCCAGCAGGACAACGACCCTAAATATACAGCCAGAGATACAATAGAATGGTTTAGATCAAAGCATATTCATGTGTTAGAATGGCCCAGTCAAAGTCCAGACCTAAATCCAATAGAGAGTCTGTGGCAAGACATGAAAATTGCTGTTCATAGATGCTTTCTATCCAATCTGACAGAGCTTGAGTTATATTTTGCAAAGACGAATGGGCAAAAATTTCGCTCTAGATGTGCAAAGCTTGTAGAGACATCCCCAAAAAGACTTGCAGCTCTAATTACAGTGAAAGGTGGTTCTACAAAGTATTGACTCAGGGGGGCTGAATACAAATGCATGCCACACTTTTCAGATATTTATTTGTAAAAAATTTTGAAAACCATTTATTATTTTCCTTCCACTTCAAATTATGTGCCACTTTGTGAGTATATCACGTAAAATACCAATAAAATTAATTTACGTTTTTGGTGGTAACTTGACAAAATTGTAGAGAATTTCAAGGGGTATTAATACTTTTTCAAGGCACTGTGTGTATGTGTATGTAGGTATATATATATATATATATATATATATATGATGGTTTGCCTTTAAAATCCACAGTTTGAACAACACAATTGTGTATGTAGGCAATGAATAATAACTTACCACAGACAACATCAGCTCTGTCAGTTCCTGGACGGAGTTGTAGTTGTGATCTACCACAGCTAGAACGAAGACATAACAAGTTATGATATATTCCACATATGGATTTATTTTTTAACCAACAATACTCAAAGGATAAATGTGGTATGTAAAAAACTACCGCAAGTTAGTCATCAGCGCTACATTTTTTATTTTAAATGTAATTCTTGTAAGCATTTGACTTGGTACCAGCCTATTGAAATCCCCTGTATAGCGGCATTCAGATATTCAGAGAGAGGGGAGAGTTGGTGCCAATAGTCAATTAAGTGTGCTTCATAAAAATGTGCTGAAAGGAAAAAGCTGATAGGAGGGAACAGAATGAGCAGAGGGATGATTTTATCAGTTTGCTGCTTCTCCTTCACTATCCAATGAGCAGACACCACTGTACCCCTCCTACAGAGTATAAGTAACAGAAAATGTAATTGTTAAGTGATGTAATTTGCCTGGCTGTTCTTTGACAGGGCTGTGTAAATCTCAGGAATGAATGGATAGAAATGAAAATCCTGTGGTAGGTTCCCACATTTATATTTCATGTGTGTATTTACGTTTGCCTGGAGTTCAGATTTAACTTTGCTCCTTTCTATTCAAGGTTTTCTCAATTTGGGTTCCTCCAGATTTTTCTTGGAGATTCTTGAGCAATGGGAAATTTCGGCCTCTTTTATACTGCAAGTAACCACTGATACCAGTTATGTTTTAGCTATCTCTAAGACACCTTTCACATGGGTATTGTTGGTGCCGAAGAGAACAGAAGCCTAATTTTTACACATCTCAGGCACCTGTCAAAACCTGAAAATGGCTGCCAGGCAGCCCCATACACATTTTCACAGCCTTCAATTGCAAGAAAAAAGTAGGGTGTGGCAGTGCCCCAACTGCATATAGTTTATGAAGTTGTGGTGTGGTGAAGAGGGATTTCAATGCGAAATCCCTCTTCAAACAGTTGTGCAGGAGGTGACATATTGCCTTCCGATCGCCTGCTTCTCTTCACTGACCAACACTGTAAAGAGAAGTCTTTCCACTGAACACAGTTGTAAGGCTCATTCTTCCTATTGTTCACCAGTGTAAGAGTATTCTTCCCACTGTCCACAGATGTAAGGAGGATTCTTCCCAATGATTACGAATGTACGAATGTAAGGAGCATCCTTTCCACTGACCAACATGCAGGGTGAGGGCAGGTCATGGTGACAAGGTGCTTGTCATGCCCTCCATGTTTCCCTCCCTGTTGGGCACCAAGCAAGGTCACATGAGAGGCCTACACCAGGGCGGGTTCTTCTGGGCTATGCTAGGCACCTTGTACAGGGGGGTACCTTTACTTTGTGCCGTCTTCATCAATGCCCTGGGACAAGGCTGAGGCTGTTGTGGGGAAATGCTCAACTTTAATACGGACCTCTAATCTTAGATCTTAGAGATAAACGTATACCATGCACACTTGCACTGCAACTGTTCTACTCTTGGGTCCCCATGTTAATCGTCAATCTACACCTTCTCTGTATTCTGCATTTAGGAGGGACATGCTAAGCCTTGTTCACTTGCACCTGTCTAGGGTTTTCCACTACTACTCCCCAATAGCATACTGGGCCCTGCCTTACATTCTGCACAAGCTCCACATGTGGGAGGGTGGGAACCTCTGCAGAGCAAATCTGCTCTCGTTGCATTGGGAGTCAGCCTGCCGTCGGAAGGAGTGCTGACAATATCTCCCTCGCTGCTAGAGGCCCTTCCACCTATAATGGGTACATGCTACCGACAGGCCGATTGTTAAACATCTGTTTCCCTTGGTAACCACTTGTCTTCCCATTACTCCACTCCACACCAAAGTCTTTAGACCCACTCGGTGAACAATGCCGGTTACTTGCAATACACCTCATTCAGTAACTTCAGACCAGTCAAGGACAACATTTCAATGCTTTCAATGCTTTACTTTACAAAGTGCAAAATTGATATTTCAATGTCCAACATACAAGTACAGGGTCTTTCCTAAGTTCCTACTCCTAGCTACAGGCTTGTGCCCTGGTATACCTGCAAAGAAGAGGTCCAACAAATATAGTCCTTCAGAGGCACTCTCATGCAGATGTAAGTCCTCTAGAGGCATGCTCTAGTTCTGTCGTCTTCGGTCGAACCCCAAGTTCAGATGACTTTACATCCTGTTGGTAATAGATGGCCTCCTTCTGCTCCTCGCGAGTAACATTCTCTGTCTTTCTCCCTTACAGGCATCGGTCTCAGCTCTCTCTCTCTCTCTCTCTTGGGCTCTCCACGGGTGGGCAAATCCCCAAACTCTCCCTACTATAGCTCTCTGGGGGTTCACCATGTACTGGACCACTGTCCCATATTTATATATCACAGGATTAGTGGGCCGGACACACAGAGAAGAACCTGCCAAAAACCAAAGAATCGAGAAAGGCATTACCTCCTACCCTCCTGGGCAGAAACTATCTGGCTATTTCAACCTGCTTACAAACATGCTAAGCGGTAGCTATTGTAAGGTGTTCCCAAAGACCTAAAGCTATTTTAAGGATTCCTCCATGTTAAAAGGATTTAGAAAGTCTGGTCTATTCTAATCACATAAAAATTGAAAACACTGCACTTAACCAGCATTGCTGCACTAGAACGTGATCAGCACACCATACATATACCACAGCAAATAAGGCTAACCGACATTAAAGCCAATCAAACTGATATATGCTTTACAGCCATGAAAACACATACATACACTCTGCCTCCATCTTAATTTGTGACGGGAATAACTTTAATCGACTGATGTTTTATTAACCAGTAGGCCTAAAGCAAGCAGCATTACTGTTTGGTGCAATTTATGCATTTTTGTTCATCTGGAATTCCTTTGAAGGAAATTAACAGATTTAATTTATGTAGCCGAAACAGGTTTTCTTCATTAAAAAAAAACACACACACACACACATTTATATCAAATAGCCTATTTACTCAACACTTTGCAATTAAAGAGCTATCTTGATTGAGTTCTTCAAAGTTAATGCTGCCTGTAGCTACAACATTTTATTAATAAATGAAATGGAAACTACTATTTATAATTTATATTTATTATACTGCCTTCCATTTACCAATGTGATATCACAATGTCATTAAGAGTCGCTGAAAATTTCTCTATCTATAAATTATTAAAAATATGTAAACAATTGTCTTTTACAATTCCCAAAAACATATGTAGTGTCGACACTTTACTAAAGTGTGCGCTATATATGTAAATTTAGTTTTCCAGAACTTTAACAGAGTTCTGGGGGTTAATTGTACAGGTTTTTACTTTGGCATTAGTTTGGCTGGGCTGTACTGGAGTTCTGCCTGGTCATAGGTGCAGTGAGGCACCTGTGACAGGCTGAGAACCAAGCTTGGTTGGAAGTGTTAGGTACCAATCTTTCTCAGAGCCAATCAGTGGGCGCATCTGGCCCCGCGTGTATTCCGGGAAGGGGTATTTAAGATGCTGAAGTCACGTGTTCAGGGTTCGGCTGCTGCTTTGATTCCTGGTTCCGGTCACCCTGACCAGCCCCAGAGGCCCTCATGGTCTGGGGTGGGGATCCGTCCATCCCCGAGCCTCGGAACTGGCTAGTTCGAGGCCCAGTAACTGAAGGAGGATTCGGAGGTGTCCCGGTGTGCTCTCTCGTGAGAGACACGGCAACTTGTACAAGCGACCAGGGGAGGACTCTTCAGAGGAGGGCCAAGAAGCTGGCTGCTCGGTAAGAGTCTGGGAGCTGAAGTTGTATGGACACTAGAGGATCCACACTTCTCACAGTATCGCCAAGAAGGCTCTTCAGTTACAATCTAGTCTGTGGTATGGAGAGATCCACCGCTCCAGGATGATCCACCCAAACTCAATCCCACAGCTGTTCCTATGGTTAGAGAACCCAGGTGCAGGCACGGCACAAGCTGATGAAGATGCAAATTAAAAGCTATGAGTAAGCACTCTTGGTAGTGTGAAACGCGTTAGCCATTTTCTTGCTTTGCTGTGACCTATTTTTGTGTGATTCCATATTTTACCAATAAAGGCTTTTGAGTTTTTCTTGGAGTGCGGCCGTTCAGAGTTCTTAATTTGCATCTTTACAATCTAGTCTGTGGCAGAGACTTTGCAAATTTTCTGAGTCACATGTTGGCTGCTAAATCTATGGTTAGAGGTTTATCCAGCAGTGAAGCACCCAGTTGCGAGTGGCTACTCTCTGGGCTGAGAGACATTCAACATTCAATTGATGTCAGCAGTTCTAAGTGCCTGAGTTTTATCACCCGTGCCCTCTATTCCCAATTGAGACTGTGTTATATTTGGATGTTACCCCAGCAAAATAAAAATCCTCAAAAGGACTTTTGTGTGTCAGCATTTGAAGTTACTGGGTACTAACCCCGGGAACCGCTAGACAACGAACGACAAGCTACGAGGAGGTAATGGGTAAGCCCAGAAAATTCAAGGTCGCCCCAAGGGGTTATGGCCGCTACACATAGGTTGCAGTTGCATTTGCACCCTTTTACCTGTTTGAACCTGGTTGGCTATACTGCGCTTACAGTAGATCTAAACCCAATTACTAAAATCATATTTAAAACTTAAACACGCTAATGTAATTTTAAAAATTGTATTCACTCTTTTTTCTTCAACCTCTTCACATCCAGTCATTGCAATGAAACAGACCATCAGAGCACCTTTTTCTCTAAGTGGACATTTAAAGACATCTTCATTTGTTTTGTACATGTGCATGCCAGATGCACTCCCAAAGCCTGTGATCACGCTGTCATTAGACAGATCACAGACAAAACCAGTCAGAGTGGCTCCATGCCTTGTGATCGCTGTGAACTAATCAGAGCAATCGCATGTGGTAAACACTGGCTGTGATCAGCAGCTAGCCATCCCCTTCCTCTTACAACTTCTACACTTTGCCAGTTTATTTCCTTAGTAAACCACCTTATTTAGGATCTGTTAGACATGCCCTTTGACGCTTTAGTTCATCAAGCAAGCAATAGCCTGGTAGCATATCACATAGGAAGAGGATTCTGGAATACTAAACATTCCACTAATATAGTGTGATATTATGGGGTTTCGCTGAAGTTTTGTGCTTTCCAATGAGTTCAAAAGCAGCCTTTAGTCTGGTCCTTCAGACTGTCTCTCAACACCACTGTGCTCATGTGTATCTCTGCACCTCTCTCGGCTCTCTTGCAGTTCCCTACTGCACTGGCCCATGCCCTGATCTCTGGACAGGGGACCTTCTGTCTCCCGGGTCGAGCCCTGAACTGCAGATAGCCAGTTGATTATAAAGGCTGTGTACCTGTACACACAGCTTGCTGGTCTCCAGTGGAACCTGGATACATGTTTTGTCCCTCCCAAGAATCTTTAAAGGTTCTGGACTCCAGAACCGAATCCAAGAGCAAAACCTGCAGAAAACTGAAAAAACAACTTTCTCATAATATCCATTCTGGAGCCCCTCAATCTGCATCCCTGAGAACCCTGCATGCCATTTACCTTTTTTTTATACAGTGGGAGGGAATGCACTGTCACAAGCAGGGCCGGATTCCCCACAAGGCCACCGAGGGCAGGCCTCGGGGCGGTAGTGGTGCAGGGGCGGTGCTCCTGCGGCGACTTCTCTGCTCCCGCCGGCCCCCCCTGCACTAACATAGCATCCGGCGGCAGTGCTGTATCTTGCCCCCGCGGCCGCCTTCCGGCTCCTGCACAAATATAGCCCCCGGCTTGGTGGCCTGTAGCATGGCACTTGCTATACTAAGTACGGGGAGGGAGCAAATGACGCCCCCATTAAACGCAGTGACGGGCCAGAAATGTGACCATTCCAGTGACAGAGGCGGAGCCTAATGCTAATCCCTCCTCCGCGTGACAGCCCTATGCATCTTCTCCTTGGCCCGGGGGTGGAGTCTCTCTGTGACTATCTGTAGGAGGAAAAGAGAGAGGAGGCGGATGGGAACCCGGGAACCCCCGCAAGTGGTGGCCAGGACAGACAGCAGGTAAGTTGCATTTATTTTATTTAGTCATCATCCATATAAAGTGGCAGAGCTCAGCATGGATTAAATGCAAATTTTCAGAGCATATTGGAGGCCTCTTGAGCCCCTCCTAGGGAAAGAGAGCCTTGACTGATGGGGGCATGGCTAGGTACATGAAAAGGGGAACAATTGGTTGGGACATGTGGGATGGGATGGGCCTGAGCTCAGAAAATCGTGTGCCCCAGGGAATTCTGGGTCTTTTGGAAGAGTCGCTGGAAGAGCTGCCATGGACACTGATACGCTGTTGGCCAGGGTCCACGAGCTGGCTCTCCAAGGTCAAGCGGATTGGCTTTTCTCCCTCCTTACCCCTGAGATGTCTCCCCCTCACCCCCCTCCAATGCCACCTGCGGGGCCCCTGGCTGTTAGGGACAGGAGACGCACCCGTCCTCCTTCCCGCCTGAGCCCCAGTCCTTCAAGGCCTTCTTATCCCCCTAACACTCCACCTCCCCTCATGGGAGCTGCTGTGGCCTCTGATGCCGGCTCTCCCCCCCCTCCACCCCCCACTGCTCCCTCGCGCCGCCGCAGACATCCCAGACAGGTCCCCCCTCCGTCTGTCCCCAGCTCGAGCCGGGACTCCTCTCTCCCGGCCCGCTCCCGGAGCCCCAGAGTCCTCAGGCGGTCCGTTCGGGCTCCTCAGACTGTCCCCTCCTGTGAGGGCGCGCGCTTGGCTGCGCGGGCGGGAACCGCGGCACTTCCCACCGCCCGCGGGTGCCGTTCACCGCCGTCCCTGGCCCCCCTCCCCGCTCCGCCAGCACTCGGGGTTGCAGGGGTCACCCGGCGCTCGTCCCGCGGCACCAGATGCCGGGCACGTCAGCCCGGAGCTGCTGCACGGGCTGGACGTCCTCCTTCCTTCATGTCATGTAGCTCTGCTGGCGTGTCACTGCCAGTGTCTCTCCCTGCGCCCAGCAGGGCGGGTGATTCAAATGTGGATTCACTCCACTCTTCCTCTGCAAGGTCCGCTGTACATCCTCATCCCCCTGCACCCGGCCGGGTGGGGGATGGTAGGGATGTACATACCACTCACACCCTGCAGTTAACCCCCGCCTTACCAGGTACCCCAGCACCAGGCTGGGTGGGGGTCGTTATGCATACTTCTAACACTCACCCCCTGCAGCTGACCCCCACCTTATTGCACCACCCTGCACCCGGCCGGGTGGGGGATGTTAGAGCTACACATGCCGCTCACCCCATGCCACTGACCCCCTACTTCCCACATCCCCCTGCACCAGGCTGGGTGGGGGATGACACTGCTGGTAATGACTCTAATCTCCCCGCGCCTAGCCGGGCAGGGGATGGCGGACGGTCGCCTGCTCCCATCCTCTCATCACTGAACTCTGACCATCAGCAGCCCCCTGGCTGGGCTGGAGCTTCCTTCGGGACGCCCACTGCCGCAGCCTCGCCCCATCATCTCCCTGCACCCAGCAGGGTGGGAGAATCCCGTTGGGGGCCTGCCGATGCGACCTTGCACCTGCCTGCTGCGCGGCACCATCTCCCTGCGCCCGGCAGGGCGGGAGATGTGCACGCCACGCCGGGGTTGTGGGCTGCGAGCCCTCCATCCAGGGTCTCCGGCTGCTCGAGATGCTTCTCGGCTGCCGTCCTCGGCCCCGCAGGCTCCTCAGGGTCAGGGGCTGGACCACCCCCTCTGGACCTATCCTTCCGCCAGCATCCTTCGACCCCGCCGGCTGTCAACATCCTTCAAGGCGATGGACGTCGAGGCCTCCTGCCGGCTCCTCCCACGGACGGTCCTGTACCGGGTGTCCCTCCGGGACCTGCTGTTGGTCGCCCTGCGTCTTCAGCTGCACATCCGCGGCTTAGCGAGCGTGGTTGTGATTTGATTTCGGGTAGGTCCGGTGACGCTGCCGTATCGGGTCCGCCGGACGAACACATTGTCACAGTCGTGAAATCGGTCCTGTCTAGCATGGGTGTGTCGGGTCTGGCAGGCAGTTCGGCCTCTTCCACGGATGGCGCTTTGTGGGTGGTCTCGCCCACCGGCACGCACCTGCCGGAAGACGTCAAGGACAGAATCTGGCGTCGCAAATTTATGGAGTTCCTCGCCTTAGTCCCTCCCGACCGAGAGACGATCGGCAAATCCCGTCGGGTTGACGTGGCGGCGCAGTGCGAAAAATCCAAGCAGCTTCCTCGGACATTCGGGAACTGGCTGCAAGGGTTCTGTGCTTACGCCGGAGTGCTTTGTGAGCGTTTTCCGGAGTTAGCTGTATCACTTTTTTGTTATCTTGATCTTATTTGGGGGGCCTACAAAGTTTATGGGGGCCAGTGTTGGTTCCACTACGACACGCAGTTCCGCCAAAAAATGTCAGCAAAGAAGGAGTTCCGCTTTGACTGCCAGGACGGCAGCCTATGGTTATTGCTTATGTGCCCCCACAGGCCGTCGTCCGTTCAGCCCCCGGACAGCGCTCCCTCCGGTGCATCAGCTGCCTCCAAAAAAGGTCTATGCTGGCTGTTTAATGAGAGCCACTGCAAGTGGTACACTGCGTGTCGTTTTAAGCACGAGTGCTCGCTTTGCGGGGGCGCTCACCCAGCCAGCCGATGCTTCCAAAAGGAAAAACTACCTCTTTCCCGGTTGGGAGCCAAGCCTGACATTTCCAAACCAGGGCACCCCAGTGATCTTCTCGGAGATGCTTCATTGGTGCCCCCTTCATAGGGAAGCCTGGATCTTGAGGGTCGGTTTAGACCGTGGCCTTTGGTCCCCCCCCCCCTTTTACTCTCCTGTGACGGTTCCTCTTGGGTATTGACATTGATGCCCTGTTTTTCTGTGGACGGCTGGCGTGGGCCACAAAGGGGGTGCCCCCCCCCCCACCATTATATCCATGTCTCCAAGCCCATGCGGGATGACTTTGGGTTGTGGCTATCTTTCTCCAGTCCTACAATGGCTAGTCATGTTGGTTTCTGGGGGAGGTACCAAACTTACAGCTGGAGCTATACACTGATGCGGCAGGCTCCTGTGGTTTCGGTGCCCCCCCCCTTTTCCAAGGGGTGTGGTCTGCTTACTGCTGGCCGGCCTCATGGGCCCGCGTGTATCTTTTGAGCACCATTGAGCCGTGGGGGGCGCTTGCGCAATCGCCAGGTGGTTGTCTGGTCCGTTAATATGGGCGTGGTGCATGGGATCAATCGACAGTCTGCCAGATTCTCTCCGGTTGTGTCGTTGTGCGTTTTTTTTTTGGTTTTAAAGTTCCTTCAGTTTAACGTTGCTTTAGAGCTTGGCATGTCCATGGAACTGCTAATGATATTTCCGACTCTCTCTACAGTTTACAGCTCGATCGTTCCCGCCCCCCGCCCTGCGGCTTCCCTGGTTGGACTCCCCTGTCCGGCCTACTTGTGGAATCTCCTTTTCCGATGTTTGCTGGACCTACTTTGGGCAGCGCTGCCCCCTCGGTCATGGACTTCGTACTGTCGACCGGGGTTCAATTCCCCTACGGGTAGGCAGTGTTTTTGCTGTGGGACACATGTGCCCGGGTGTTGGGCGGTGAGTTTTCCATCTCGTCTCCACGGGACAGTCGAGTGGCTTCATTTTCTTAACTTGTTTATTTACTATAAAAAGGTTCTTTCGGTTCCACGTTTTTGTCGGCCATGTCTGCTTCGTCCTTCTGGTTTCAGCTTCTGGGGTGGGAGGACATCACAACAGCGTTCCCAATCCGTCGGGTCCTGCGGGGTTGTAGGCGTGCGACTTCTCCCCGGCGTTCGGCCCCCTCCCCCCCCCCCTATTCTTCCCAGTGTCCTTTCCCTGTTGCCGTCCGTTTACTTTCCCCGTTCGAGACTCTTCTCTTCCAAGTGCCTTTCTCGTTGGCGTTTTGCGGGGCCTTTTGTGTCGGCAAACTGGTTTAGAAATCCTCATCCTCGGCGGGCGGTGTCCAGGCGGAGGACATTGTCTTCTATGGGTGCTGCGTGTCAGTTCTGCGCATAATTAAAAAAAATAAATAAATAAATAAAAAATAAAACCAAGTTTTGGCATGGGCATGAGGGTCGTTTTGAACCCTTACGGGGGGCCCCTGTTGCCCTGTTTCTTTGGCCGTTGAGAATGGATGCCGTTCACCTTAATGACATTGGGTTGGACTTGTTCAACCTTGGCCTGCAGGGAGGTGTCGAACAGGTGCTGGCTGCGGTGGGGCGCTCGTCAGTTACTAACTGTCGAGCGGTTGGCGGTTTTCTTGACCTTGCCAGCAGTTAAAGTTGCTGTAATGGGCTATGCCCTTGATGGAGAATTGGAAGTAGACTGTCTGTCCAGCACTTATGGTAAGGACAGGCCCCACTTCCCTCTTTTGGTTAAGTGCTCACAGTACGACTGTGACTGGCACTGGTTAAACATGTTCACATGTTATGTGTTGGAATTTAATAAAGCTGGTTAAACATGTTCACATGTTATGTGTTGGAATTTAATAAAGCTGTGGCCTTGCCCTTTCCAACCTAATGGTTGTAAGTGTTTTATTTAATGGGGAAAAGGGCAAGGGTGGTTGGGGATTTGATCCCGTGGCGTTACGTTAATTGGGACCTAAGCCCATTGCCCCTCAGCAGTCATGGAGGCCTCTTGAGCCCCTCCTAGGGAAAGAGAGCCTTGACTGATGGGGGCATGGCTAGGTACATGAAAAGGGGAACAATTGGTTGGGACATGTGGGATGGGATGGGCCTGAGCTCAGAAAATCGTGTGCCCCAGGGAATTCTGGGTCTTTTGGAAGAGTCGCTGGAAGAGCTGCCCACCCACCCGCCCCATTTTTCCTATGTTATGGTATGTCACAGCTTGCTGCGGTTTTCTTGACCTTGCCAGCAGTTAAAGTTGCTGTAATGGGCTATGCCCTTGATGGAGAATTGGAAGTAGACTGTCTGTCCAGCACTTATGGTAAGGACAGGCCCCACTTCCCTCTTTTGGTTAAGTGCTCACAGTACGACTGTGACTGGCACTGGTTAAACATGTTCACATGTTATGTGTTGGAATTTAATAAAGCTGGTTAAACATGTTCACATGTTATGTGTTGGAATTTAATAAAGCTGTGGCCTTGCCCTTTCCAACCTAATGGTTGTAAGTGTTTTATTTAATGGGGAAAAGGGCAAGGGTGGTTGGGGATTTGATCCCATGGCGTTACGTTAATTGGGACCTAAGCCCATTGCCCCTCAGCAGTCATGCAATTAAGTGCTCCATGCATGTTCTGCTCAAACCCATTAAACAATCCACATTCACTGAAAATTCATGCACTGCAAAGTGCTCCATGCTATAATCACAACACAAAATGGGAGGCAGGACAATTCTGAACTGCGGGTTGGTGGTACAAGAGCACTGATAGAAGTCGAGAGCAGGAGTGGCCCAAGTTAACTTTTCAGACATCTCAAGTCTCCCGGAAGGTGCAGGAGACTCTTGCATTTCTGCGGCGGCTCCCGCACACCCGCAATCGCCTCCCATTCTCCTGGGAATGATCGGTGCAGCGGGGATCAGCTGTGATCATGATCTCCTTTGTATAGATTTTTAGCTGACAGACACTTCTCCTTCTCTCCCTCCCGAGGCTGACGGCTAAAAAGCTATACAGGGAGATCGGTGATAACAGCTGTTCCTCCAGGCGCATCGATCATCCCCAGCTGCTCTGTGTACTCCTCCCCCGTCCCCCTCTGTGTTCTTCTCCGCCCCCTCCCTCACCCCCTGCAACCAGCTCCCCTCCTCTCCTTTCCTCTCCCGCCAGCTGCGGGGGGAACTAGTAATAGGACACAGTGAGGGAGATCGCTCCTGTGTCCTGTGATTACTGAGCAGAGTAAACTGTGTACTTTGCTCAGTTTATGAATGAACAGGAGCCTCTGTCTCCTCTTTGCTGAGAAAGGGACTGGGGAATCTGTATCCTCAGTCCCTTTGTCTGTCTCAAAGGGGAGATGTCATCTCACTGTCCACTGCCCCAACCCCCCCCCCCCCCCCAAAATATAAAAAAGGATATTGTAAAAAAATTGTAAAAAAAAATGTAAAGTGTAAAAAAATAAAATAAATTACTGACACCACTCTCCCCTGCCCTATCAACACTGTCCACTGCCCCAACCCCCTCCCCCAAAAAGCATTGTGAATTTTTTTTAAAAACAAATTAAAATGTAAAAAAATCACCCACCCCTTTCTCCAAAAAATATTGAGCAAGTGATTTAAAAAACATTTTGCCGTGGGGGGGGGGGGGGGGGGGCGTTTGCGGGCACGAATCGCCACCTCCTTGAAATTTGTTTTTGCAGGTTGGGATGTCTGACGTTTTAGGTTAACTAGCAGGTGGCTGGTTGTAAGGACACAGGGTGGTGCTTGCAACCAATCACCAGTCTGTTAAAATGAAATTTCAACTCCAGCAGCTCCCTCCCTCCATCCAGTGCTGCTGTGCCTCCCCCTCTGTCTAAGGTAGGAGAATGAAGGGGGGCAGAGGACATGGCTGTGAAGGATGGGGGGGATTTGAATGGGGCAGTGGACACTACTGCGGGAGGGGGGGCTGGGCAGTGCTGTGTGTGGGGTGGGGCAGTGGGATGGGGAATTGTGAATTGTGGCAGTGAAGGGGGGGGGGCAGTGGGATGGGGAAATGTGAATTGTGGCAATGATGTGGGGGTGATGTGAAGAATGAAAGGCATGCTATTGTGTGTGTGTGTTGGGAGGGTGACTGATGTGGGTGATGTGAAAGGGGGAGGTAGAGGGGGGTAGTTTTGTGGGTCATGTGAAAGGGGAGGCGGGTGCTGTGGGGAAAATACGGGGAGAGGGCCGAGTAGACTATTGTGGGGGGTGGGGGTGAAATGGTGCAGTGCTGGGGGGGGGGGGGGGGATGTGAAGGAGGCAGTGCTGTGGGGGGTGGGGGGAGGTGATGTGAAGAGAGGTAGCGCTGTGGGGGTAGTGTAGTGAAAGTGAAAGGGGCAGAGGATACTATTGTCGTGGTGGGGTGATGATTTGATGAGGGGGTTGAGGACACTGCTTTGAATAAAGGGGGGCATGTGATCTGAAATGGGTTCAGAACACTACTTTGAAGGGAGTGGAGGGGGCTGATGTGAAGGGGCACTGAGAACACTACTGTGAAGGGGAAACTGTGAAGTGGGGGACTGTGTTGTGCAGGGGACTGAGGACACTGATATAAGAACAGGATTGAGATATAGAAGGAGAGAACTGTCATGTGAAGGATCTGAGTCATTGCACTAAACTTGGACCTCTGCTGAAAGAAAATGTTATATTATCGGACCTCCGTGAATTTTGATTTAATACTTCTGCTGTAGAAGAACTCAAGCGCCTTTTTTCAAATATAACGTTTTTTTAATGTACTTGTTCTTGGAGGATGTGGACACACTAAACCAACAGTCAAAATGTGCTTCATTTGACACAATTGATACTTCCAACATTTCTACACACACAAGTTAAAATAGGTCAGCTGATAATTGCAGTGTTCCTCCTTATGATATAGACATTTATCATTAGGATCAAATTAGCTTTAAGGAGCCCTTTATAATACCTTGTGGTAATGCATGGTTTCTTCAATTTTGAATGGCACCCCAATACTAATATAGTTGTGGACAACACTCCTGCCCTGTAGTGCACCACATTGCACGCCATGTGTATTTGGTGTGGTCCTTTGAAAAAACTGTGCATGTTTGTCTTTGCCTGCATTGTGTTGCTTTAGCAGTCCATTCATTAAGACTCCATAACACAGTTATAAAGACTCGTACACACGATCGCATTTTCCGCCAACAAAACCGTGGAATTTTGTCCGGAGGGCGTTGGCCCAAACTTGTCTGCTTCTGCTAATTTCATGTTAGTAGAAGTTTGGTGAGTGTTGATTTGCATTTTTCATTTTGCGCTTTTCATTTTGCGCTTTTCATTTCACGCCTTTCATTTCGCACTTTTCATTTTGCACTTTTCAGTTCGTTTCTGAACGGTCGTTCGTCAACCAGACATGTTGCAGAATCGGAGGAGATAACGTGTTATTTATTATTGGCCTTGGAGCTTTGACGTTATTTTTTTGGTTCAATAATGATTTGATTTGGTATATTTTCTATATTTTTGGATGCATAGAATGCACTTTTTGGTTTAGTTCTATTGGCAGATAGCATGTCTAATTTTATTTGTTTTCTTTTTTTTAATGCAGAATAAAAAAATTGTAGAGAATAATACTTGGCTAGGTGTTTTACTTCAAATGACAGTTTGGGAGTAGGCAGTTAGACCACTTTCACACTGAGGCGCTTTTCAGGCGCTTTCATGCTAAAAACAGCGCCTAAAAAGCTCACGAAAACTTATTTTCATTAAAATCAATGAACGCTTTCACACTGCGGCAGTGTACTGGCAGGGCTGTGAAAAACTCCCCTCCCCATTGAAATGAATGGAAAGCTCTTCAAAAGCGCCTGAAAAGCTCTTCAAAAGCGCTCAGTGTTTTTAATGGCAGTTTAGAAGTGCCTCAGTGTGAAAGTGGCCTTACATATAAAAAAATACAATGTAAAATTGACAAGGGACACCAACATAGTATCTTTGTAGTAATATAGTATAATAATAATATAGTATATTATAGTAATATAGTATCTTTGATCTTAAAAACTACGGGATAATGGTGTTGTGGTAACTTGCCCAAAAAAAAAAAAAGCATAATAATATTATTCTTGATATCACTAGAAAAAAAAAGCTTTTGAAAATTTGTTTGCAATAACTCCATCAGTATCACAGCAGAGCAGCTTCATTATTATCCCATTAAAGAAGAGAATGTGCGCTGCATTTGGAGATTTCATAATTTGCCACGAATGTTAATCCTCCAATACAAATGCTAGTTTACAAGACCGACCTCCTCTGGCTCGTCCTTGCTTCCGAGCATGCGTGTTTGTACTTTGGACTTTTGTCCGACGGACTTGTGTACACACGCTCAGAAAATCCAAAAACACACATTTGTTCGCGGTAAAATCTTAAAACATGCTAGCCAACTTTTGTTGGCGGAAAGTTCGACAACAATTGTCCGACCACAGCCTGTCATCAAACATTTGTCTGCGAAAAATCCGACAACAATTGTCCGATGGAGCATACACGCGGTCGGATTTTTCGCTAACAGCCTGACATCGAACATTTCCCGGCGGAAAAAATGATCATGTGTACGGGGCTTAAGATGTGAATGGTTCCTAAATCCATTCTGCCTGGCATGTACATGTCATTATGCATATGTCTTACCTTTGCCAATCCTTACAGGGCTCTGTGTCCGATAAAACATTAGAGAAGGTTCCATTTTGACATGGTGCACACTCAGTGTCTGAATATCTTTCAGCTGAAGAAAACAAAAGGACTTTGTTAAAAAACAGAGAATGCTTGTATGATACATGGGGCACCATTTAAAATTAAAATTAGATGTCGGTATCTGCTGGACACTGCAGTGACTATTCCAAACTATGACTGAAAAGTCATTCATAAAATGCAGGAAATATGAATCTTCACACGCACATCTTGGTATTGTGATGGTCTTCTTATATTAATTTAAAGCAAAAGGGATCAAAAGTCAATGATTTGGGATCAATTTCTCAAGGCACCATACCAAGGTGTAACTGGGGAAGATCTTTATTTCTTTATGATGGTATGGTGGCACAATCCAATAATTCCCTACAGCATCTTGTATGAACTGTAGGCCCTTTACTACTGTATGTATATGATGCAGGGCACAGCGTGCAGACACAAAATGCATAACATGGCAAAGAACAATTTGTGATAGAAGGGAAGCCTATTGGCATGACTTTGACTGGCCATGTGACAAGGCTGTCTTACTGCCAGTCTTTTCTTTTCTTTTTTCTCAAACTAGTAGTATTAAGGTAGGATCTAAATTGTCATTTTTTACTACCCTTGACTACTAATTAAGTCTGTAATATTTTTCTAATGATTCAATATATAAAAAAAAACCTTCACAGATGCAAACTAATATTGTGACCTTGTATAAGTCTCCTTATACAAGAACATCATATTTAAACATAGCTAACTAAATTAATACATAACATATTTTCCTGTCCTATATTTGCTACGCCAGAGACCCTAATATCAGCAACCTGGCTGACTTTCTACTGACAGCAGTCTTAATTCAGATACCTAATTGCTTCTGTAGTTTTATTAAACAGAACAATTATTTTGATTGATATTCCATTAATTAGCACATTGCAAGCGTAATAACTAAACCATGTATTTCAGTTTGACATATTTAATCAGACATCTTTACTGTACTATATTATTAGGAACACTATAATAATACTAGTTAGGGTCTTCCTTTGCTCTCAGCCTCATTTATTATTATCCTTTGCATACACCTTAAGATCAAAGGGATTTTACTGTCAGCATACTGTAAATTACACATATAATTTGACAAATTCTCAAGTACAGAAAAACTATATACTTTTATTAATAAAAAGGCATAAGGCATATTATACATTAGTTAAAAAAAATTGTATTAATAGCATCATTATTCTGTATATCTGTGCTTGCATGTATGATGTTCATATAGGCGATCTTTATGTAGAGCAGCAATTATTTCTTTCAGATCCTCAGAGAGTTCTTTGCCATGAGGTGCCATGTTGAACTTCCAGTAACCAGTATGGGAGAGAGAGAGAGATAACATCAAATTTAACACACCTGCTCCCCATTCACACCTGAGACCTTGTAACACTAACGAGTCACATGACACTGAGGAGGGAAAATGACTAATTGGGCCCGATTTGGACATTTTTACTTAGGGGTGTACTCACTTTAACTTTTATTGCCAGCAGTTTAGACATTAATGGCTGTGTGTTGAGTTATTTTAAGGGGAAAGCGAATTTACACTGTTATACAAGCTGTACACTCGCTACTTTACATTGTAGCAAAGTGTTATTTCTTCAGTGTTGTCACATGATGATATAATAAAATATTTTCAAAAATGTGAGGGGTGTACTCACTTTTGTGAGATACTGTATATGCTGACACCAAAAATTCTTTTGATCTTAAGGCATGCAAAGCATCTTATTGTCTGGGCGGTCAGCATTATCCTGATATATACGAGCTTCCACCAATTCTGTTCAACTGCCAGGAATGAGAAAGGAAGCCCCTTATAAAATCAGAGCCGCCCTAATCAAAGCATACATATGACTCAGAACTCCATGTAATGCCGCGTACACACGATCAGACTTTCCGGCTGACTAAGTCCGGCGGACATTCCGACGGACTTTGCAGCTGAGGTCCGCCGCACTTGGAACGGACATGGCCACACACGATCACTCCAAAAGTCTGCCGGATTCGACCGTAATGACGTAGAATAAGGAAGTTCATAGCCAGTAGCCAATAGCTGCCCTAGCGTCGGTTTTAGTCTGTCGGACTAGCACACAGACGATCGGACTTTACGACCGGACTCGAGTCCGGGGACAATTTTGAAGCCAGTCTTATTTCTAGGTCCGCTGGACTTTTGGGAAGAAAAAGTCCGCTGGAGCCCACACGCGATTGAATTGTCCGCCGGACTAAGTCTGCCGGAAAGTCCGATCGTGTGTACGCGGCATAACAGTGCTGGACCAGTCACCAAGAACTAATGCTATCAAGTGGAATAGGTCACATGCAGGTGGAGCTTTTCACTCCTCTTCACATTTCTCTGCTTCTGGCTGCTCTGTAAAGAAAAGCTGTTGTTTACTGAGCTGAATATTTCAAACCAAAATTTAAACAAAGAACTTAAGTCCTCTTGTCTTCCATTCTCTCTTCAAAGGAAGCCTTGCAATGTTTCAATCAGAAAAAGAGAGTCTGAAAGCAAAACAGCTTCTGCGGTGCTTTCTCTTTGGAAAACCCACAATACTTTGTGCATAATATTTTAAATGTTTATTTTGTTAAAATCTTTTATATAATAAGAATAAAAAAAAATATTTTAATTTTAATATGGGAGCCAGGCAACAAGACTTTTGAGAAGGAGAGGGCCGCAATCGCAGCTTCAATATTTCTCAACAGAGGTTTCTTTTGAAACCTATCATGTGGCCAGGAAATTCCTGCCAAAATAATCAGCACTCTCTCACCTTTCCGTGTGACTCCGAATCCTATATTGCAGGGATTATTCAACACACAAGTCTCACATTGTTGGCTGGAACAATGCTTGCCATCTTGACAAACGCAGTCTACATTTTTCGTATCTGTCCCCTCGCTTATCTTCTGAAATCCTAATTCTAGTGTACAAGAAAGGTATTAATTAAAATTTACCGGATAACACATTGCACACATCTAATACATCTGCCATGTTTTGTTTATATATACAGTATATATATATATATATATATATATATATATATATATATATATATATATATATATATATATATATATATATATATATATAGATAGATAGATGTATAAATACATATGATAAAAAAGTATTTGCGCTAAATAAATTCAGGAACCCAAAAAGAAAACAGAGCCAAATATAATTTTAAGGATAAACAGTTACGTAGGTTATGTATCAGATCAAGGAACTCTGAAAAGTATTGATACAGCTACAAATGCTTTTGAAGGCAAATAAAAATGTTTCTCTCAAAGCATGGATTTAGGGCCGGTTCACACTTGTGCGATGCCAGACATCGCATGTAATTCGCAGCGCACTTCTGTTCACATTACATGCGATGTCTGTGCGGTGCGATATCAGCCATACAGATACTATGGCTGATATCGCACCGCATTCGTTCCAAACGCGCACAGGACCCTTTTTTCTGTTCATTTCCGAACTGTCAGTTCGCATTGCAATATGCAAGCTGAAATGGGGGTGTTAACATATAATGACACTCCCCAGCAGTTCGCATATGGCAATGTGAACTGCCGTGTGTGTCGGGTGCGATGCGGGAATCCGCAGTGGATTTGCAGGGTTCTCACATCGCACAAGTGTGAACCGGCCCTTAAGCCTGACTCTAATTCTGTTTTTGTTTTGTATAATATGGATGAGGACAATGCCATAGCACTCTATCACATTCTCTGTTTTTAACACAAAAGGAAATAAAATTATCTGAATTTTTATTGTAATACTACACAAAAACCCAGTGTGTGCTACCCCAGAAATTCAGATTCAAAATGTGCGTTGGGTTTTTCACATAATTTTTAGTAAACATAGCCTGTAATATTTGAGCTGCTAAATACCTAGTGATCCTGCCAGTTCCCCTTGGTTCCTGTTTCAAACTGATCATGCAAAGCACAGAAGCAGATCCGTGTTTGAATGGTCATTTTGTGTTCTTGGACCAGTGCTAGGAGTTATAGGATGCTGTGCTGACCCACGGCATGCCTGTACCTCCTGTAGATGGTGGCACGCCCCCTACCTGCTTGAGTAGCAGGAGCTCTTCCTCATTACTGCCTATGAAGGTGTAGAGTCCTCTTGCTTTCATCTGTACAAAGAACTAATGCCATTCAAGGGGGCATGTCTTCTGTGTACAGGTGGGAGCAGAATTAAGTTTTTTTTCTCCCTTTAGGCAGCAATGTTAGGGTTGGCTGCCACTCAAGCTGGGAGGAGATGTGTCAGCAGCTTTTCACATGTGGATCGATGGGCAGCTCTTTCCCATTACCATTGCTACCTACAGTAGGGATAACCTTTTTGAGTGGGCAAGGAAATGGATCTGGAACTTACAGAGGTTCTATACCACTTGGCATTGAATCTTTTAAAGAACGGTTACATATTGGGAGACTTGTGAAGATCAGGGAAGCCCTTCACAGTTTGAGTGGCAACGGCTCTTGACCATTAGCTGCCAAGCATCATTTCAGGACTCCAGCTCCCTCTGTGATAAAAAAAATCCTACCTGTCAGCATTTTTTTAAAGTTTAACTCTATTTTAAGGCTTGTTTGATACTAGCCTTCCTGGTGGCGATTAGACCTTGCAAGATTGCTTGCTATGCAGGACACAGCAGGGCAGTTAACCACTTTCTGTCCATGGATATATTTTTATTTTTCAGTAGAAATCACTTTAAACTCTCTTTCCCCCCAAAAGGTATATCTTTTTTTTTTTTAAAGCAGAGGCCCTGGAGAATAAAATGGTGGCCTTTAAAATTGTATATGTCACACAATATTTGCACAACCATTTATCAAACACAAGTTTTTAGGAAAAATACACTACATTGGACTTAAGTGCGCACAAACACAAAATAATAGCCAATGTTTGATAAAATATAAAGGATTATGTTGCGTTGAGTAAATAGATACCAAACCCGTCAAAACTAAAAATTATGCGTGCACCGTGAAAAACTACAGAACCTAGAATTGGCACTTTAAAAGCATTTACAGGCTATCTTTGTAGAGTTAACCATGAATTAAGGCCCTAGAATAATTGACGTTTGCAGCAATACCACGTGTTGTGCAATCACTGTTTACATACATGTGTGGGACCTACACGCTTGTCTCCATTTGTATGTATATGTGGTGGGGAGGGGGGACAGGGACACTTTTACATTTTTTAAATAAATTTCATGAAAAACTTTTTTAGACTTTAAAAAAAAAAAAGAAATTTCATGCGCCCTATGTAATAGCTTTGGGTAGGTGACAAGATACTCTTTATGGAGAAATTCGTTTTTTTTTTTAGATCCCCCAATGTCTCTCCCCTGTCCTCCAATTAAGCTAGACAAGTACAGATCATCCTTGATTAGCTGCTTCCCTGACTGTAGAAGCAAGGAAATAAAAGCTCTGAAACTCTGAAATCATTGCTTTCGCTTCATTAGTCACAGAGAAGGTTGAAGACTGGATGTTCCTTGATCTCCTCTGTATCTAGTTGACCCGACTGTTTGCCATGGTCCCGAGCTCTTCCATTCCCCAGGGCAGCGGCATTGGGGATGTGCAGCCCTTTTCACCTTGGCTGTAGAGCTGCCCAGATTACTTTTACTGAAAAGCGGAATGCCAACTGTGAAAAAATGATACCGGAGACGCTTTGATGACTCGGTGGTGATGGTGAGGAGGTCATTAATTGGCCTGCATAGAGCCCTGACTTTAACCCTATAGAACACATTTGGGGTGAAGTGGAATGCCGATTGCTGGCCAGATCTTCTCTACCAACAAGTCCACCTGATCTCACATATACTTTTTTGGCTAAATTGGCACAAATTCCTACAGACACTCCAAAATCTTATAGAAAGACTTCCCAAAAGGAGGTGGTTGTTATAGCTGCAACGGAGAAGGCAGCTCCATATTAATGTCCGTGGTTTTGGAACAGGATGTCCAAGCAGCTTATAGAGGTTTGATGGACAAGTGTCCACAAATGTCTGACTATTTAGGCCTCATGCACACTGCAGCTGCTAAACGGACATAGGGCGTTTTTTTTTTTCAGTAGCCCCTGAATCATGATCCGACTTGTGGTACGACTTGTGCTCTGAGGATCTTGAAGAGGAACCCTGCGCCCATACCTCCCAACATTTTGAGATGGGAATGAGGGACACCTACTAGCAAACATATGTAGGCATAGGACACACCCCCTGCCACATCCCCTTAAAGGAGAATTAACCAAAAAAAATGTATTAAATCCACAAGGATTCTTTTACTACTATTATTCCTTTATATTGACTTTTAAAATTTACAAATGCAGCAATTTAGAATTTGGATGAAAGGTTTAGCACTGGGGAAAACGTTTTGAAAGATAAAAAGTGCATTTTATATACAACTATATAGATCAGACCAAAATGAGGGACAAATGAGGAGGGAAGAAGGACAGAGGGACATTGCTCCAAATTAGGGACAGTCCCTTGAAATTAGGGACAGTTGGTAGCTATGTGCACCAAAATGTAAAAAAAAATGGTGTGGGTCCCCCCCAAGATCCATACCAGGCACTTTGAGTCTGGTATGGATCTTGAAAGGGAACCCCACGCCCAAAAAAAGGGGGGGAGCGAGCGGGTGCCCTCCCTCCTGGATCCTCAGAGCACAAGTCGCACCACAAGTCAGATCATGATGATCCGACTTGGATGCGACTTCTATTCACATCAATAGGCTGAAAGTCAGACGGCTCTCATAGGGAACCATTGAATTTGAATAGAGTTTGAATACAGCTGCTTTTTCCTGGCGTTGGTAGTGGCTTTGCAGCTCGTTTTTTAATGCCCTGTGTGCATGAGGCCTTAGTATTTAGTACATTTTTGTGTACTATAACATTTTGGCAAAAAAAAAGCAAACTGCTGCAGTTTTTGGAACTCCTTTAATGCACCGGCAGCAGCCTCAGAGTGCAGGATACAGTCTGTCATCAGTCGGAAGAATTCATAATGCATGAACGCACCACACATTCACTGCTGCTCATGGATAATATGTTTTATTGTAAATCTCTGTAAAACATGACTGCCCAGAGGATCTGAGCTGTCGTGTTTTACCGAGGCTTACACTAAAATGTATTATATGAGCAGCAGTCAATGTGTAGTGCTTTCATAGATTGTACACATTCTGAATTATAACGTTTGACTGGAAGCATTATCTGATGTGGCTTTCACGTTTTTGCATAGTTGCTGTTCCATATTTCATACACCATTTTGTAAACTTCTATTCTGTCACTGATGTGTATTTCACTGTAATCTATCAGCCGCCCTTCCTAACAATGCCTCACATAGCCATACAGAGTGTGTATTGCTTTCAGAATGTTGTATCTGACTACCGCAACTGCTTTGCAAAACTAGAACGTAAGAAGCAAAACCTGAATATGTAATCGGCAAAGATGGATTCCACCCAGGGACGGTGCGAGATTATTTTCTGCCCTAGGCGAGACCAGCTACTTGTACCCCCCACCCCCAAAAAATAATAAAATGTAAACATTTTTAAAAAACAGTAGAAAATAATTTAACGGCCTGTAGCTTGGGTGACACGCCACCCGCTTTATATCACCTAATATCCTTGATGTTTCTCTGGACACTGGACTTTGGGTCATGCCCAGAAGGGGTCTAGCGGTGTGCCAAACTGGCATCACAGAAACCTTGATTTCTGTATGTCCTGAGTGCGGAGCCATGACAATTGGCTCTCACATCCTGGGCTTGTTGTGGGAGTGCCAGGCCTTCCTTTTTGAGGTGCTCCCAGTCGGTCTACCTGGTTCCCTGTCAAGACACAGTGCACTATGGACCATTGCTGCTAAGGTCACCACCGTGGCAGACATACTACAAGAGATAGTCAGAGACTGCAGATATACTACAAGAGATGGTCAGAGACTGCAGATATGCTACAGGAGATGGTCAGGGACTGCAGATATACTACAGGAGACGGTCAGAGACTGCAGACATACTACAGAAGATGGTCAGAGCAGGGCTCAAGTCCTGCGGGAACGCATGGGAACGGAGTTCCTGTACTTTTTCCACAACAGGAACTTAGTTCCCGTTAGCAGCCGTGTCCTGCAAGACTTTGAAGTATGTGAGCTGTGTGGCAGGTGCTACACCAGCAGCCGCTGAGACAGCTCACAATAGTAAGTGCCGCACACCTGACCATTCAGGCATTGCCAGTAGGGGGCACCATGACAGCTTCCACTTCGATCTACCTGTCAATCACAGATAGCTGACGGGTAGATCAGGTCCCTGCTGCTAAGAGATTGTATTTAGTCAGACCTCTCATGATGCGCTCCTCCCCACCAGCCCCTCCTGGTTTTCTGTCTCCTCTCCCCCCCCCCCCCCCCCCCAGTCTCCTGCATACTTGCTCTGTGTGTCCCGCTGAATCCTCCCCTCCTCTATCTTCAGTGCCATATGATGAGAGAACCCAGAGGAGCAGCACAGCTATTCTGCTCACAGGACCTGCAGGGAGAGAGGTGAGCTGAGGGAGGAACATCAGTTTGGGGTGGTAAGCTGAGCGCAATACCTGGCAAAGTTTAATGCCAGGAGGGAAGTTTATGTGGAAGTATGTGAAGGGTTGGAATAGCAGCGAGTGTGTTGGAGCCCTGCAGAGTTTGCAGCCCCCCCAAGCTAACATACATCTCCTAAGCAGGAACACATCACTATCTCCCCAAGCATTCTGTCCAGATAATGTGCAGTTCATTTATGACCTTTCCGTTTAACCCTGTGTTATCCAAACTCTGTTCAATGAAAAGTGTAAACTCACCACATAAACACTCTATATACAAAATAAAATAACAATAAACAAAATAAAAATGTACTAACAGTTAAGCTTCATACACACAATACGAAAATTGGATGAAAAATACCACTTTTGAAGCCTTTGTGCATATGAGCGTATCATTTTTTATTTTTTTGGTGGGCGAGTGGATCTTGGGTGGGAGTTCCCACACTTTTTTCCCCAGGACTTGACCCCTGGGTCAGAGACTGCAGACATAGTACAGGAGAGTGTCAGAGATTTCAGACATACTACAGGAGACAGTCAGAGACTGCAGACATACTACAGGAGACAGTCAGAGACTGCAGACATACTACAAAAGATGGTCAGAGACTGCAGACATAGTACAGGAGAGGATCAGAGACTGCATATCCACTACAGGAGAGTGTTAGAGAATGCAGACAGTGGTGTAGTGGGTAGCACTCTCGCCTAGCAGTAAAAAGGGTGGCTGGTTCAAATCCCAACCACGACACTACCTGCCTGGAGTTTGCCTGTTCTCCCTGTGCCTGCGTGGGTTTCCTTAGGGTTCTCCGGTTACCTCCCACACTCCAAAGACATGATGGTAGGTTAATTGGCGTGTGTCCAAAATTGGCCCTAGTATATGAATGTGAGTTGGGGACCTTGGATTGTGGGCTCCTTGAGGGTAGGTACCGATGTAAGTGTGCAGTGTATGTGTGGAGCGCTGCGTAAATTGACGGCACTATATGGGTACCTTAAACAGGGATAATTGTAGACACGTACCCACACTCACTCAGGTTGAACTGGATGGACTGGTGTCTTTATTTAACTTTACTAACTATGTAAGTATACAGGAGAAAGTCAGAGACTGCAGACATAGTACAGGAGAGGATCCGAGACTGTAGATCCACTACAGGGGAGTGTCAGAGAATGCAGACATACTACAGGAGACAATCAGAGACTGAAGACACAGTACAGGAGAGGATCAGAGACTGCAGATCCACTACAGGAGAGTGTCAGAGAATGCAGACATACTACAGGAGACAGACAGATACTGCAGACATAGTACAGGAGAGGATCAGAGACTGCAGATCCACTACAGGAGAGTGTCAGAGAATGCAGACATACTACAGGAGATAGTCAGAGACTGCAGACACAGTACAGGAGATGATGTGAAACATATTACATGGGGAAACAGACAAGAACACCTTTAGAGTAAAGCAAGAAAGGGGTTAAACCTCTGACAATATTTTTATAGCTGTTCCTGTGCCAGGGCCAGGAATTGGGGGAGGGGGTCTCCATTTAGTGGGGTCACAACACAGGAAATCTCTCTCTGGTGGGATCACAGGATACAAAGTGAGTGGAACCCCCCCCCCCCCCCCCCCCACCATTCCTTCCTCCTGCACAATGAATCTTCTATGGGACCTCTAATAACACAGCAATCATCTCCACTAAACACAGATTACCCCATACCTGTCCAGTGCACACAGCCACAGGGGACCCGACTACAGATTCAACTTCATCTGTGCAGCACTGACACACCGCCCCTACTGGTCAGGGGACACACCGCTTGAAAGCACAGCCACAGAGCTCCATACGACCAAAATAAGATGACTTGAGCTGTCTCCTGGATGGATGGATAGAGCCTGGTGAATGTGTGCAGCGGGCAGGGCCCAGTCTTCTTGATCCAGGGGTTCTTTGCTCCTGCCATCTGTCTGCGCCTCCTGCCTCGTCCTCCGGGCCCCGAGTCAGCCTGTCCTCCAAGGCTCTGGGCCGCTGTCACTGTAGATAATGGAACGGAGAGAAGGTCGGAGAAGGAATCCAGGCTCTGGAAGGTGCTCCTGTGCAGTGGATGCTGCGTCTGCTGCTGCTTCCCTTTTCAGGGGTAAAGGAGGCAATGGAGCTTTTCTCCCTCCCAGACTCTACGGCCTAGCTGTTCACCTTCTCCGCTGCCTCCAGCTCACCTCGTGGAGATAGATGCCTGCACCCCGAGGACACTTTGCTGTCCCTCTCCCGCCACCATTGAGCCAGGACTCTGCATGACAACCAGTGTCTGCGCCCCTAGGTGACAGTGCGCCCTAGGTGGCTGCCTAGTTCGCCTAGTTGTAGTGCCGGCCCTGATTCCACCATGAACATATATAAATTTAAAAAAAACATAGGGGGAGATTTACCAAAACTGGTACACACAGTGCAAAATCTGGTGCAGCTGGTCATGGTAGCCAATCAGCTTCTAACTTCAGCTTGTTCAATTAAGCTTTGCCAAAAAAAAACAAAAAACTGGATGCTGATTGATTTCTATGAAGAGCTGCACCAGATTTTGCACTCTCCAGTTTTAGGAAATTAGAGCTGCAAATTACCGCCTCACTTGCTGTGCTAATATCCACTTGAGTGGCATCAACACTTGGATGAGGGACAGCAGGGGCTTCACTGCAACTCTTTCCTACGTGAATGTATTTGCGCTATGAACTGATTACACAGTTGGCCCAGTAGCTTAAAGTAATGATTTGCACGGCTCTGTCTACTATCCTAGAATTAGGACTTAAGGCGGAGCTTCACTCAAAAGGGGAAGTTCCGCTTTAAGACCTCCTCCCCTGCTCCTGGTAAAGAAATGGCTCTTTTAGGGAGCAGGTACCTGATTTTGACAGGTACCCACTCCTACTTCCTCTCTGATCACCTCCCCCTTCCCTCCCTGCAGTCTTCTGGGTCACGGGACATGTCCCAGAAGACTACAGCACAATTCACATAGGGAAGCGCGACTCACAAGCTGTCACAGCCACGTGCCCACGGTTAACATTCCAGCACGAGGACAGATGAAAAAGATGAAAAGGTGAGCACATCGCTGGATCCTGCAACAGGTGAGTGACTGTTTATTAAAAGTTTTGTGGACACTTTGGTAGCTGCTGACTTTTTACACAGAAGACTGGAACTCCTTGTCAATAACCACCGTTTTTCAGAAGGCTTCACACTGGTTCAGTGGAAGGCTCTGTGGCTCAGTTAAGGTTCGTTTTTTATTTTCTAAATAGGTTCCTTTAAGCTAGTGAAAATAAAAATAAGTGCAGCGCATCTAAAAAATAAAGAATGATACAATAATAATTGGATATCATAAAATTATGATATGAATGTGAAACACAATACACATAATGGAAAATAATCAAATATGGTGACAAAAGTTCATATCTTGTGAGTCCAAGATGAAACAGTGAGAGTGAATAACTGATTGTAGATAAAACACCCTGGTGACTGTAGATAATCAAAATAAATTCTAAAGGTGATGTCCTCAACCGAAGGTAAATGGAGACTCTTACCAAATGTGCTATGCACATACGCATAGACTCAGTGGAGGGTGAAGTGTCTGATTCCAAGGGAAGCTGACTGTAGGTACACTGTTTTTATGAGCTGTGTTTTTATGCATATGTCCATAAGGCTTTGTTTTTTGCAGTTGTACATATTGAGTGTACCTACAGCATTACCTTAATTTTTTGTCAACTGCATAACGCATGTTATTTGCAGACACAACCATTTACCTTTTTCATCAAGGTTGTATTTTAAACTTCATTTTTAAATAAATCGTATACCAACAGTCTACACTAAGGCTGCTTTCACACTGGGGCGGTGCGGGGCGGCGACGGTAAAGCAGCGCTATATTTAGCGCTGCTTTACCATCGTTTTACCCGCGGTATGCGGCCGCTATCGGGGTGGTTTTAACCCCCGCTAGCGGCCGCAAAAGGGTTAAAAACCTCTGCAAAGCGCCGCTGCAGCGGCGGTTTGCGGGCGGTATCCCCGCGGTTTCCCATTGATTTCAATGGGAAGGAGCGGTATAGGAGCGGTAAATACACCGCTCCTTCACCGCTCCAAAGATGCTGCTAGCAGGACTTTTGTTGCGGTCCTGCTAGCGCACCGCTCCAGTGTGAAAGCCCGCCGGCTTTCACACTGGAGTGAATGGGGCCGGTTTTTTTCAGGCGGTATACAGGCGCTATTTTTAGCGCTGTACCGCCTGAAAACCGCCCCAGTGTGAAAGGGGCCTTAGAGTGTCCCCCCCTTCTTTTCTATTGTTTTATGCTGGGAGATCTTTTTTGCCTGGATCTACATTGCTTAGCATTGGGCTGTCCACCACATGAGGAGATCATCTGCCGGAGATCTGTCCAGTTGATTGGCCGTTTGCCCTGATTGGAGTCAGCTTCCCTTGGAATCAGACACTTCACCCTCCACTGAGTCTATGCGTATGTGCATAGCACATTTGGTAAGAGTCTCCATTTACCTTCGGTTGAGGACATCACCTTTAGAATTTATTTTGATTATCTACAGTCACCAGGGTGTTTTATCTACAATCAGTTATTCACTCTCACTGTTTCATCTTGGACTCGCAAGATATGAACTTTTGTCACCATATTTGATTATTTTCCATTATGTGTATTGTGTTTCACATTCATATCATAATTTTATGATATCCAATTATTATTGTATCATTCTTTATTTTTTAGATGCGCTGCACTTATTTTTATTTTCATATTGTTATTTGAAGGATTCGTGATTGGCCTTTTTGGTGTTCAGCTTGCACTTTCACTTATTTTATTTATTTGTTTTTTGTTGGTTTGCGCTGATTGTTCCATTCTATTGTCCTTTAAGCTAGTGCATTGTTGGTTCACTTACCTTTTCCTTAGATTTCCCTTCTAAATGTTTTTTTTTTTGTCTGAATTTCTCACTTCCTGTTTCTCCTCAGTAAACTTCACACCATCGTCCGAGCGGTGTTTAGTCAGCCAGAACAGCTTACTGAACAGCTTACTGAGGAGGAACAGGAAGTGAGAAATTCAGACATAGAAAAAAAAGAAAAAAAAAACATTTAGGCCCCATGCACATGAGATGCCGATGCAAACTCTGCTGAACGCATGTTTTAAAAATACGCATTTTGGCGCGTTTTCATACCTCGTTTAGCCGCGTTTTACCGCGTTTGCATCTATAAGCGTTTGTAAAGATATCATATAGACCCTCCCCAAGCTCAGAAAGCATGTATTATTAACTATTTCTGCCATTTTGATCAGAGTGAGCAGCAGCAGCAAAGAGAGCAGTTGCATTTGCCTCTCTTTCTGTGTTTTTTTTTTTGGAAATGGATCCCATATTGAATATATGTCAGGAAATGCTCCTGATGCTGCTCTTGATGAGGCAGCAACGTCGTCGCAACATCGTCGCTATGCTTTGGTCAGACTAGGTGGAGTCACTGATTAGATTAGAAATTGAATGAAGGGTTGGGGCAAAGAAGTGGAGGTATTCCTCATTGTCTAAGCCACCTAAAAAACTAGAGTTTTTTATGGCATTGCATCAGTGAGTATATATGCTCTATGAACATATGCTCTAAAGTAATTACAAAATTTTAAACCAGATTTTTTAGTATTTTTTATGGTTTACCATCATATTTCTGAGTTTTCTGGTCCAAAAAATTGGGTTCCTTTAAAAACGCTTATAAAGGCAAACGCGGCTAAACATTTTGCGTCTGAAACGTGGAAAAGCAGAGTGTCTGAACCCATTTTTTTTACTTTTGGAAAAACGAGGTTAAACGCAACTGCCTAAAAACTGGAAAAAAACGAGACTGTGTACATGGACACATAGGATAACATTGCATGCGTTCAGGGGCAGTTGAAAAAAGTGTCCAACTGCCTCTGAATGCGCGTTTAACAGCGTCTCGTGTGCATGGGGCCTTAGAAGGGAAATCGAAGGAAAAGGTAAGTGAACCAACAATGCACTAGCTTAAAGGAACCTATTTAGAAAATAAAAAAACAAACCTTTACAACGCCTTTAAGCCCATCTCACCATGACCTATTTGGTTATAATTTGTCAGTCTCCAAGTCCTCATAGAAGCCATGGTAACCATACATAGCACCAATAGGGAGGAATGAAATTGGAAGTTTTTTAGCAAACTCAGGTTCATTTAAATGTTGAAGGCATCATTAAGGTGACTTTTTTTTAGATGGCTTTTGGTTGTTTTAAAGGTCTCTGAATGACACCTGATCATCAACAACGCTGCTTTGCATTATCTTATGACCTGTTCTTGCTTCAAAAGTGCAAACCCTAATGCTAATCCTAACCCTAGAGCTAACTTCAACACCAACACTAACCCTAACCTGAAATGTAAACCAAGCTCTGTATATAACACTTTGGAAGCACTATCATAGCAATCATGTGACTTTATCAACAAAGTCATATTATTGTAGGCAAAGTAATTGATAATAAACAAAGCATTTTACCAAAAGCTTAGTTGATGCTTCAACTAGACTTCCAGCAGAGGTAGTGAGTCAGCCAACAGTAAGGCTGCGTTCACACCTGGGCATTCTGGAATTGTGGCCAGAACCAGACGATTCTGCCCGCAGTTCCAGAATTGTGGCGGAACGTGTTTGCGATGCCATTTTTTCTGAATGGCTCCTCAAATGCGGTGCAATTTTGGTACATGATAAATGGTGGCAAAAGCACAGTGTGCAAAGCTTGTCACTCAAAAAGCACAATTTATCACGCGACAACCGCGGAAAAATTGCACCGCAATTGTGCCATTACGAAGTAATGACGGCATTTTGCCACATTTCTGGAGTCGCTGGCAGAATCGCTAGATTCTGCCCTTGTTTCCGAAACACCCAGGTGTGAATGGAGCCTAGGTGAATTAAAACATGCTTGAGACAAACCTAGATCTATATTAAAATTGCCAACCCCCCCCAAAAAAAAATCAAACGGACTTGACGGATCACCTGCGGTAATTCTTCTATGTTTCTATAACTATGTCATCTGACATCAATGGCTTTTTTTCAGCAACAGAACCAAGTGATACGGCACCAGGGTCTAACAGCCAGAAACACTGTTCTCAAAAAGGATATCAGAGAACTGGAGAAAGTGCAGAGAAGGGCAACCAAACTGATAAGAGGCATGGAGGAGCTCAGCCATGAGGAAAGATTAAAGGAACTGAACTTTTTCCCTCTTGAGAAGGGTGGGATATGATCAATATGTACAAGTGGTCCATATAGTGAACTTGGTGTTGAGTTATTAACTTTAAGGTCATCACAGAGATTTCATCTCCAAATACGGAAATGTTTCTTCACAGTAATGCCCCATACAGACAGTCGGACATTCCGACCACAAAATCCGTCTTATTTTTTACGACGGATTTTGGCCGAATCTTGTGTTGCATACACACGGTCGCACAGAGTTGTCGGAAAATCCGATCGTTCTGAACGAGGTGATGTCAAACGCGTACGCCGGGAGTATAAACGGGCCAGTAGCCAATAGATTTTGTCTCTTAGTTTATTCTGAGCATGTATGGCACTTTGTCCGTCGGAATTGTCTACACACGATCGGAATTGAAACGATCGGATCATGTTGTCGGAAAATTTTAGATCCTGCTCTCAAACTTTGTGCGTCGGAAAATCCGACGTAAAAAGTCCGATAGAGCCCACACACAATGGGATTTTCCGACAACATGATCCGATAGCACATTTTCCGTCGGAAAATCCGACCGTGTGTATGGGGCATAAGCGCTGTGAAAATGTGGAATAGACTCCCTCCAGAGGTGGTTCTGGCAAGTTCAGTAGATTGCTTTAAAAAAGGCCTGGATTCTTTATAACTATATAACTGGGTACTAACATTTATAGGTAAAGTTTATCCAGGGAAAATCAGATTGCCTCTTGGGGGATCAGAAAGGAATTTTTCCCCTGCTATAGCAAATTGGATCATGCTTTGCTGGGGCTTTTGGTCTTCCTCTGGATCAACTGTGGGCATAGGATTGTATATATGGGATTGTATTTTTTTATTTATTTTTGGTTGAACTAGATGGACTTGGTGTCTTTTTTCAACCTGGCTAACTATGTAACTATAAGAAACATAATATAATGTATTATTATAATATAAAATACTAATAATAATATACAAATAATATATACATATTAGAATAGAAAGAGAGGTAAAAAATATCTGTTTAAAAAGTAATAAACCTTTAAAAGATGTAAAATATAACCATAAACTATTATACTTCCCCATTAGGCCACAAGGATCTGCCAAGAATGCAACATATTGTGCCATAGAGGTGCCCTAAATTAAAAGAGTTTCCTGATGCAATGTCACCACTGGCAGATGGACCACTTTTACCATTATAAATGCTTTTTGTACGGTTTTACGGGAAAATTATTGCCTTAAAATGTTAAAAACACAAATACTTCTTATTAGCTTATACAATTTATTTTAAACTCTTAAAAAAAATGACTTAATGTTGCCAATATTTTGTATTCCTTATACAATTTTGGATTTACAGTTTTAGGTTTTCCTGCTGCTTCATCACTGAAGCTTTTGTGAGTTGCTCTGACAAGGTCAGCAGGGTGAATGGAGTCAGAAGGGCACAGTGATGTGAACTGGCATCAAAAAGGTTAGCAATTGTAGTGAAATACAGTTAAAAAAATGAATGAAGAGTGTTCAGAAATGTTCCGGTGATAAAACTTATTTTGGGATTTAAAGAAATAACCACATCCAGGGAATAATTATGGTCAGCTTGCTTCCTCATGCTGTGTTCCAGTTACCCTGTGGAATTCAAGAGCAAAGGGCTAATTGGTTTGCCCTTCATGCTGTGATAAGGGCAACATGACTGACACTACTATGGATAAACATAAAGTACAGGAAAAAGCAGGAGAGCCATATTAAAAGTGAAATTGAAGGCAAATATTTATTTTTCATTTTGGATACAGTAAGGGAGGGTTATAACCCCTGTCAGGCTTGTTTTGCCATCTGTGTCGTATTGGGGGGGCTTTACCTCCACTTCTTGTCCCATAGTTAAAACAGGAAGGAAGAGAAAGGCCCTCTAAAGTGAGTGACTCCCGATGTGTCACCAGGGTCACCAGAATTAGTGTCTTCATTGGAAGATTTCTCTTCAATTACTTGTCTTGTGTCAACTCAAAATTTGGGATTTTCTTTTGCTTCTTTTAACCGCTTGCAGTCATACTACGGCAGGTCGGCACGATCCCGCGAGCCGTTGTAGCTATACGTCGGCTCTTTTAAGCGGGATAGCAGGCGTGCGAGTAGTGCACGCACACGCCGGGGGTGCCGATGCTCTTGGTAGACGGTCGCGAAGACCGCCGGCCACAAGCGATCATGGGCACGACAGGCAGAACAGGGACGTGTGTGTGTAAATACACAAATCCCTGTTCTGTTCTGGGAGGAGAGACAGATCGTGAGTTTCTAATAGCTAGGAACCACGATCTGTCATCCCCTCTAGTCAGTCGCCTCACCCTACTGTTGGAACACACACATAGGGAACACAGGTAACCCCTTGATCGCCCCTAGTGTTAACCCCTTCCCTGCCAGTGACATTTATATGGTAATCAGTGCATTTTTATAGCACTGATCGCTGTATAATTGTCAATCGGCCCAAAAATGTGTCAAAAGTGTCCGATGTGTCCTCCATAATGTCGTAGTCACGGTAAAAATCGCAGATCGCCGCCATTACTAATAAAAAATAAAAATAATAATAAAAATGCCATAAATCTATCCCCTATATTTGTAGACGCTATAAGTTTTGCACAAAACCAATCAATATACGCTTATTGCAAATTTTTATTACCAAAAATATGTAAAAGAATACATATCGGCCTAAACTGAGAAAAAAATTTGCTTTTTTTTAAAAACATTGGGGGTATTTATTATAGCAAAAAGTACAAAATATTGTTTTTTTTTCAAAATTGATGCTCTTTTTTTGTTTATAGCGCAAAAAATAAAAAAACCACAAAGATGATCAAATACCACCAAAAGAAAGCTCTATTGGTGGGAAAAAAGGACGTAAATTTTGTTTGGGTACAACGTCGCAATTGTCAGTTAAAGCGACGCAGTGCCGTATCGCAAAAAATGCTCTGGTCATTGAGCAGCCAAATCTTCCGGGGCTGTGGTTAAATGTACTTTACATGATAACAAACATATAGAACTGAATTTCTAATACTTAAAAGAGCAGTAGGGCCAAAGCTATTTTGGCTATACTTCTCCTGTGGGTCACAGGTGTGCGCATAGTTCTGCACTCCTGTGACCCGTATTCAGCCGACAGTAGGCTAAAGTCTGCTGTAGGCTGATGTCACTTAGCCAGTCCAGGCTCTGGAGGGATCCCGACTTTAATGTTGGGATCCACCCAAATGCCTGGACCGGCAGGTGGCTTAGACTCTCAGCATGCCGCTGAGAGCCTGAGCCAGCCGCTCCCTCCCCCTTCACAGCCCTGCACTCCAGTGAGCAATGGAGGACCAGAACAGACTTATGTTACACTGCTCAGTTCTCGGTCGCTCTCAGTCTTTGAGGCGGCGGGGGACATCCACCTAGATACAGTAAGTACAAAAGTAAAATTTTTTAAATTCCTATAATTCTCTTTTAAGTTTTCAAAAATAGCCCACAAACATTACCCATGCATAGAGTAGTAGATGGGCTTACAATCCTTCCTTTTTAATTTTATGCAAATTTGTTACTACTATCTGCGGTAAACACTATTACTATTTTTAAGAAGAAACTGATTTTTACAGTCAGCTGCAAGCTACAAACAGCGTTCCCCCACTTTCTGATAACATCAGCATTATCCCCTCCCTTCTCCCTGTCAGTTATCAAAAATCAGGAGGTAAACAGTGCTATTGCCACAGGGCAGTTCCAGCTTGAGTGGAGGTTCTAGGATTTACCCGCAGCAATGGCAATTGTTAATCCCCTAGTTATAGAAATGTCAGAGGTGGTTTCCAGAAAATTGGAGCTTTTGCCATTCTATACATTATAGTACAAAACCTTCTGTGCCAGGGAATCCCCCGAGCCCCCACTTATACATACCTGAACCCGAACTTGATCCAGCAATGTGCATGAGAGCAGCGTGTGGGTAGGCGCAGCGTGATGTGGCAGGCAGAAAACACACGGAGTCCACTTGCAGTAACAGGAATATATTATAGCAGAAGTCCAGCAATATAAGCAGACCTGACCGGGAGCACTCACAAGTAGTAACGGCAATGTGACGGCAGACTGGTGACTCAGAGGTGCCGACAGCATCTGTCTCAAGGAGTGGAATACAGCCTGGCCAGTCTGCACCCAAATGGGGAGGCTTCCAGGAAGGATTTCCCTGCACTTTCCCTATTCCTCCGTAACCTTTCCCTGATGCTAAGCACTGTCCCTGACAGACGGGTAACCTGTCCCTACTCTGACCACTCACAAAATGTGTACTAAACTTGGGAGCCGGGGGTTCTAAATAGACTCTGCCTGACCCAAGATGGCCACCAAAGTCATTGTGTTGAAACTCTGAGGAATTCTGGGCAAGCAGATAAATTGAACTGTCCTGAGCAGGCTCGCTTTCTTGGCACATGGGATTTAGAGCCTCAAAACAAGGGTCTGTCACTCCGGGTGCTGTTGGTGGGCAACTAACCCTGAGGGCTGCATGGCTGGGCGCAGGGTTGATGTCGCTGTCACTGCATCCGCTGCATTGCTGATCGGGTCCACATCCACTTCACACCCACGCAGTCATTGTTGGACTTCTGGGCCTTCAGGTTGCCAGTCGGGCACCTCACAATTCACTGCAGACATTCAAGAAACTGTGCAGGGACAGACTCTGAAGAAGAAGGATTGCCCTTTCGAAATACATCAGCCAGCCGGGACCTGGTCCAGTTCCCCCCATGCTTGAAGCTTCAGGCGCTCTGGTATAATTTAGCTAGGTGTGTGGCCTGAGGAACGATTTTACACCTCTGTTTCTGAGTTATTGTTAGTTTTCCATTTCTAACAAATATTTGTTGGATAATGCACTAGGCCAGCCCTCTTTTCTTTAATTTCACATCCTGTCTACCAGGATCCGTGTATTGGTTGGATTGGTGAGCGGACAAATCTTATCTCTGACACTTCACCTTTACACCTGCTTAGTTGGAGGGCCTTTGCTGGGGAAAATACAACATCTATTCCATTCAGCTTTATTGGCCTACTACTGCACAGTAACATCTCTGGGCCACACCATAGCTAGCTGAAGAGCACAGATACCGATACTCCAAGGACCTTCTCTCATCAAAGAAACTGCTGATAGAACCTGGGCAGATTAAATCCCCCTTATACACAAATTGTATAGATTGCTACCTAATTTCCTATGGCATCAGGGCCTAGAGGGAGCTGACTCCCAAATCAATACACCAAATCACTCAAATTGGGATATACCTGTAGCCTTTATAGTCTTGTTGACTTAATCTTCCAGTAAAGTGTTGACCTACAACTCTTTCTAATAATTGGTGTCTCTGCATTTGTATGTTCTGCTTGAAGTATGTTGGAACCCAGAGTGTCAGAGGTGTTGGGGGACTTGCAAGGTGAGGGCAACCACTGAGGACAAGCAACTTCCAGCCGCCCTTGGGGGTGTAGCACTACACAAGGAAATTTATCCCAGAGTTTAGTGAACGAGTTGAAGCTCTGCTGACTTCCACCAACCAATCACATGCAAAAATGTTTTCCTTGCACGTGATTGGGTATTTTTTGCAAAGTAAAATTTCACTACATTCACTAAGCCTCCCTTACAAAGTGAAAATCCTATTTGACTTTAGTAAATCAACCCCTTTATGTCCAAGCAGCAGCTGCTGTTCATGGCAGGACCAGAAGCCACTGCAGAAAAGGGAAGGAGAGAGAAGGCGCCTCTAAGGGCAGAATGTCAGTTTGTTATACAATGCAGTAAAATAACACTTACAAGAAGTCAGCATAAAACTGGCTCATCATGGTGTGCAATTCTGGGTGGGGCTCCGGTCACTGTTGGTCCATCTCCCTGTGCCCTCCAGCAGCTGTGAGGGTTGGATTTCCCAATCAAGATGGCTGCTTCTCTTCCGGGACCACGATGGAACACAAGCCATGCATGTGGAAGTACATCAGCAAAGGAAAGCGCCATACTTTCTCTTTCCATGCCGAAAAGTCATGGTGCCACCAACAACAGTGACCTGGCTTACTTCTCGCCCCCAGAGAATATAGATTAACATTCAGTTAATCAATATAATTTTGTAATGGGGACCAACAAAAAAAAAGGTATATCCCAATTATACTAGGAAGAGAGTCTGTTTTCATGTAGAATTTACTAGGGAAGCACAGTGGCTCAGTGGTTAGCACCACCATGGCAGGAGACCTACCACCACATCTGTGTGGGATGGTGAGCTAGTTTTACACTACTTTTTTGCATATTTTTAACCGCATTTTTTAATAAATACTGGTATTTATGCAGTTAGAAGCGCCTCTCTTTCTATTTATTTTTCTTTGTTTATATAATTAAAATTGTTGCGCTAATGTCTCCAAATATATTTTAAAAAAAGTGACCACCTATCACATGAAAATAAGGAGAATCATTGAGAACATACAATAAAGCAATTGAAATAAATAGTATCATTGAAAAAAGTCCACAAAGATTCAAGTAATTCAGTCTGAAAATGTGATTAGTAGAAGATCAAGAGTGCAGCACAAATCATATGGTGTGATGTGCTAGAATCCAAAGACCTCCACCCAGGTGCCACACACAAGGCTTACCAGAAGAAATTGACCATCCACTACAGATAGGTCAATTTGGGCATATAGTATGACAATCCCTTTGTCTCTCAATGGATAACAGCTCACCATAGGCAGTGTACTCTGGGTTCTTCTTGTAAGCCTTGTGTGTGGCTACTGGGTGGAGGTCTTTGGATTCTAATATCCCCTTAACCCCTTGGCACCGGCCGCATATTTGCGTGAATTGCTGTCAATACAGCTGTGCCGAGAGCGTGCGCGGTGCGCTCTCCCAACACAGTTACCGGCGCCTTATTAAAGCTCCAGTTCGCTGATTGCGATCGGTAATTGTGGGATCATGTGACTGCCGTGACAGCCAATCACAGCGGTCACATTCTCTTAAGCCACGCCCCATCAAATACCTCTTAAAGAGCCAGGAGGCACTGGTGTGAAAAGGTTAAGCACCTACAGTATGTTCCACAAATGCCATATTTTGCAGCAATCATAAGCAAGAGTAATCAAAACAATGAAATCATAAAAAACACAAAGATATAGGGGGTTATTTACTAAAGGGAAATCCACTTTGCACTGCAAGTGCACTTGGAAGTGCAGTCGCTGTAGATCCGAGGGGGGCATGCAAGAAAAATAAAAAAACAGCATTCTAGCTTGCACATGATTGGATGATAAAATCAGCAGAGCTTCCACTCATTTCAGATCTACCCCTTAGATTCAGAGCGACTGCAGTGCAAAGTGGATTTGCCTTTCGTGAATAACCTCCATAGAGACGGTTCACTTACTTTCATCACAATTATGATGGGGGAGACAATATGCTTCTCGGTTCCACTTATCTTGATACTCCCCATCATCGCAGGCCACACAATAGGTTTCACTGCTCTCTGTACAATCTTGAACTAGTTTGCGTCCTGTAAAGCAAAGACATTTCAAATCACTATATTTTATATTAATTCCACTTTTCCCTTTACTTCTTATACTGTAGATACAACAGGAATTGAGAGGAAATCTCTCTAAAACCTTCTTTTAGACCAACTGTCTTCCAGGCCTCAAGTCATCTCTGGGGCACAGCGGGCTGCACACTGAATGACAGCAGCTCCAGTGGGCTTTTAAGCGAAACTAACCCCTCCTATCCTTTTCAGCCAAGGAAGCTGCCATCTTATGCCCGGTACACACGGTCGGAAATTCCGACGGAAAATGTCCGATCGGACCATGTTGTCGGAAAATCCGCCCGTGTGTGGGCTCCATCGGACTTTTTCCGTCGGACTTTCTGATGAAAAAAATTTGATATCCTGCTCTTAAATTTTCCGACAACAAAATCCGATCTGACTTTTTCCGATCGTGTGTAGAGAATTCCGACGGACAAAGTGCCACGCATGCTCAGATCAAATTACGGGACCAAAGCTATTGGCTAATAGCCTCTACGTAGTTCTGTCGTACGCAACGAACGTCACCACGTTCAGAATGATCGGATTTTCCGACTACTTTGTCCGACCGTGTGTATGCAACACCAGTGTCGGCCAAAATCTGTCGGAAAAAATCAGACGGATTTTGTGGTCGGAATTTCCGACCGTGTGTACAGGGGCTTAGCCTCTGTTTAATCTGCAAGTGCCATGGTGCTGCACATGTGATCAGTTATGACTCCAGCCATTTGATGGTTTGACAGTTTGGTTGACAGCCCAAGCAAATGTGACAGTTAGCATTCCCGGCATGCCGGGAATTTAACTGTTTTTTTGACCACTTGCCGACCAGCCACTGTATATATACGGGGGCAGGTCGGCTCTATTGCGCAAACCGCCGTACCCGTACAGCGGTATGTGCATGTGACACTGTGGGCGCAGGCGACCCACGATTGCGGTACACAGAGGCAGAACGGAGATCTGCCTGTGTAAACAAGGCGAATCCCCATTCTGACAGGAGACATCATGGAGCTCTGCTGTTCCTAGTGATCGGGAACAGCGATCTCTGTGGTGTTCCAGTGGGCCCAGCCCCCCTACAGTTAGACCACACCCAGGGAACACAGTTAACCCCTTTATCACCCCCTAGTGTTAACCCCTTCTCGATCAGAGTCATTTATACATTGAACAGTGCATTTTTTTTAGCACTGATCAATGTAATAATGTCACTGGTCCCCAAAAAAGTGTCACTTAGGGTCCGATTTGTCAGCCGCAATGTCGCAGTCCCACTAAAAATCACAGATTGCCCACATGATCAGTAAAACATGAAAAAAATAATTAAAAGCCCATAAATCCTTCCGGAGGGTAGTTTAACAAGACACGTGGCCACTCATTAAAATTAGAAGAAAAGAGGTTTAACCTTAAACTACGTAGAGGGTTCTTTACTGTAAGAGCGGCAAGGATGTGGAATCCCCTTCCACAGGCGGTGGTCTCAGCAGGGAGCATCGATAGTTTAAAAAAAAATATTAGATAAGCACCTGAACGACCACAACATACAGGGATATACAATGTAATACTGACATATAATCACACACATAGGTTGGACTTGATGGTCTTTTTTCAACCTCACCTATTATGTAACTATGTAAATCTATCCCATAGATTGTAGACGCAATAGCTTTTGGGCAAACCAATCAATATACGCTTTTAGCAAATTTTTTTTACCAAAAATATGTAGAAGAATATATATTGGCCTAAACTGATGAATACATTTTTTTTTTTATATTTTTGGGGAGATATGTATTAAAGCAGAAAGTAAAAAATATTTGTTTTTTTTTTGTCCAAAAAATTTATTTTGTTTAAAAAAAATTTTTTTGTTTATAGGGCAAAAAATTCAGAGGTGATCAAATACCACCAAAAGAAAGCTATTTATTGGAAAAAAGGACATCAATTTTGTTTAGGTACAATGTGGCAATTGTCAATTAAAGTGACGTAGTGCAGTTTTCGCAAAAAATGGCCAGGTCATTAAGGGGGTAAAACCTTCCGGGGCTGAAGTGATTAAACCATAAAATTGATAGGTTTAGTTCCGCTTTGATCTCTGAAGCAAGATCTCATTCAGATTGCTCCTTAGAGAGCATTTGACAGGAGGCGTTGAATTGCTACCTGCTTAAACCCCCTGAGCCCCACACTAGCACGTTGCAACCACAAGCATTGCATGCGGTTGCAGGGCGCTTGCAGAGCGGCCCCATTCACCTAAATGGGTTGTGATTCAGGATGTGTACTTTAAAAAAATCTAAGCTATCATTCGGCACTCCAAACATGTCAGGGGTTGCACTTGAGCCCCCCTATATTTTCTAAGTTGCCCATCACTTAGTTGTCACCAGAACAAGTGTTCTTCCATTCTTATTCTGGTGAACACTCTAAATTTTGGATCCCATCAATCCAAGTCCCAGTGACAATGGTCACCAAGACAAGACAACAGAAAGTCAATTTTACTAGCGCACACATAGACGCCAATAAAAAACCTGATAGGGGCTCTAACCAAAATCTAACCAAAAAAATTGAGCTCTAGACATGTTTTTATGCGTTCCAGTGCATTTTATTCCTATTTTTCTTCATCTTAATTGAGGACAACGGGATATGTGCATTCTAGTGCATTTTTAAAGCGTTTTGCCATGTTCCATACAGAAAAAAATGCAACATGTCCTATTCTTGTTAACTGCACTGGAACGCACTGCACTGGTGTGAACTAGGGCCCTTGGAATCCATTAAACACTGTGCATGCATTTTTGATGGACTGTATCTGGTGTGAGCCAGCCCACAATAAAAGATGCATTTTTAATGCCCTGTTGAAACAAAAATGGCACCAAAGATGCAGAATGCAGGATTTTTTCAAATACACATCAGCACACTTATGTGAAGAGTTAAGCCTCGTACACACGATAGGATTTTCTGCCAACAAAACCGCGTATGCAAGTCCCAAACTTGTCTTGCATACACACAGCACACAATTGTTGGCCAAGGGTCACGAATGTAGTGACGTACTACATGTTTTTTTTAGCTCTTTAGCGCCACCCTTTGGGCTCCTTCTGCTAAATTCGTGTTAGTAGAAGTTTGGTGAGTGTTGATTCGTGCTTTTCTTTTCGCGCTTTTAATTTCGCGTTTTTCAGTTCGTTTCTGAACGCGCGTTCGTCAACCAGACATGTTGCGGAATCGAAGGAGATAATGTGTTATTTATTATTGACCTTGTAGTTATTGCTTTGACCCAAGTCCAGTTCAGGAACAGGAGGAGGAGGAGGATTTCTTGGACCAAAAATTGGTTGCTTTATTAATCGTGACCAATTATGTCATATACCTTTGCTGCGGGAGCTCCAGGAGAATAATCCAGATGATTTTTGGAATTATCTCCAGATGACGGACCCCTGCTTTCACCAACTCTTAGCATTGTTGACCCCCTATATTAAGAAGCAGGACACATGCATGAAACTTTTATTACATTTTTTGGTTGACTAATGATTTGATTAGATATATTTACTATATTTTTGGATGCACAGAATGCACCTTTTGGTTAAATTCTATTGGCAGATATCATGTCTAATTTTAATTGTTTTCTTTTTTAATGCACAATAAAAAAATTGTGGAGAATAATACTTGGCTATGTGTTTTACTTCAAATGACAGTTTGGGAGTAGACAGTTACATTTAAAAAAAATACAATGTAAAATTGACAAGGGACACCAACATAGTTGTATCTTTGATCTCAAAAACTACGGATAATAGTGTTGTGGTAACTTGCCCAAATAAAAAATTAAAAAAAGCATAATAATATTATTCTTGATATCACTAGAAAAAAAAAGCCTTTGAAAATTAATTTGCAATAACTCCATCAGTATCACCAGCAAAGCAGCTTCATTATTATCCCATTAAAGAAGAGAATGTGCACAGTGTGCAGCAACCAATCTGTAATCAGTTTTAATCGACATGTGATGAACTTGCCTAATAAGCCTTTAAGTTAGAGGGTCAAATAGGAAATAACAGAACAATAAAAGGCATATATAGGACATTGAAATGCAACTTTATCCTCTCAAGACAGTGACCAGTAAATAAAGGCAGAGGAGCTGTGGTCAGTGACCTTATGGAGTGGCAATTGTACTCTTTATATCCACTGCAGTTAATCCCTAGCTGCTCTCCTATTGTAAGTAGCAGGCACTAATTAATTACATTTTTATTTTTATTTTATTTATTTTTATTAATTCTATTTCAGCACTGGTTTACTTTAAAATAATATATTGCAACTTGTTTTGCATGTGGATAAAAAAAAATAAAAAATAAAACTAAAAAAAAAAAATGAGCAATAATATTTGGGTCCCAAAAAAGTCTAGCACTGGTTACTTCTCTAAACATCTGATCGAACCAAGCAATTTAGGCGACCACAGTACACGATACGAAAATCGGATGGACAAATTCGTACGAAGAGCTGTCTGTCGATTTTCGTAGCAGGCACTAATAAATTAAATTTTTATTTTATTTATGTTTAGTATTCTATATCAGCACTGGTTTATTTAAAAAATATATATCGCAAATTGATTTGCATGTGGATAAAAAATAAATAAATAAGAAAAACAAGAAATTAGCAATAATATTTGTGTCCCAAAAAAGTCTGGCACTGGTTACTTCTCTGAACATCTGATCGAACCAAGCAATTTAGGCGACCACAGTACACGATTTTCGTGCTTTCGACAGACGGTTTTGCTTTTTTCGTCAGACAAAAGCTGGATGTGCAGACTATAAAATTTTTGTTGGATGTGAACTTAACGTCCGATTTTCATTTCATTAGTACGGTTTTCGTACGAAAAAAAATGTAAGAGTAAAGCCCCATACACTCGGTCGGACAATCCGATCATTCTGAACGTGGTGACGTTTGTTGCCTACAACGGGACTACGTAGAGGCTAGTAGCCAATAGCTTTGGTCTTGTAATACGAAAAAAAAGAGGCTAGTAGCCAAAATCTTTCCAGCAGGAGATAAGACTTTGTCCGTCGGACAAACCGACGAGGACTAACACGCATGCTCAGAAATGAAAGAATCCATGAAAAAGTCCGACCGTGTGTATGGGGCTTAAGACTACGCATGCTCAGAAATGAAAGAATACATACAAAACTATTCAACAAATTATGTCATTTCTGACGTTGTATTCTGTCGTTCGAAAATTTTTGTATTGTGAGTAACCTCTTCACTTTCCACATGAGACTAGCATGGCACAAAAAACGGACGTTCTCTTGTCTGAAAATGTGTGTAATTTATTTTTTTTGGGGGGGGGATCTTTGGTGAGATATCAAAGGTCTAAACAGACCCCCATAACTCTTTTTTTGAGACAGAGTAAGGGACTGAAGATAGTACTTTTCTCTGTATCACTTTACTTGAATGAATGCATGGAATCCAAAAATGCATGGAAGTATAGAGATTCCATTCATTCATAAACCGACAGTCTGATGCATAGTAACACTCAGGGTTACATAGTAACATAGTAACACTCAGGGTTACATAGTAACATAGTAACACTCAGGGTTACTATTATCAGATGTCAGTGGGCATATAGGAGTGATCACAGTGATCGCTGCATGCGCCCAGGGTGCCACACTTAGGGGGGTGGTAAACACATGTTTACCCAGCCCCCCTAAGCCCAAACATCACCCGCACCACTCCCCCCTCCCCCCGCCGCGATCCCCAGCCTGTCAGTTTACTGGAGCAGAAGCTGCAGGCTGCACGTCTGGACCCCCCAAGCCCCCAGCAGCACCTGAAACCAGCGGGAGCGGCAGAGGAGGGATGCCAGCTTATGATGGTGGCTGCGGGGGGATCAAATTTGGGGGGGGGTCGGATCGGGTGTGGGGGGGGGGTCAGTGCTGGGGGGGGAAAAGGGGGTTGAAGGGGATAGGAGAAGAGAGTGGGGGGAGTAGTTTTATGTGGAAGGGAGCTGCGGGAGGTAGAGAGGCTGCGGACAGGGAAGCGATGGCATGGAGAGGGGGGTGTCACATAAGGGGTTAATAACTGATTAGCAGGTTGTAATCCGCTGATCAGGGTTATAGAATTGTTCAGTAGGGTCTGCTGAACAATTCTGATATAAGCTTATGGTCCGTACGCCGTACTGACCTTGCCACCTGCAGGCCCTTTTGTAGGTCCATACGGCGTAGGCAGTGAAAGGATTAAAGCATGTTATACGACACAGTGCTTGTCCTGTGTCATTTAGCCCCCTGTAACACCTATAAAACCTGGCTGATACTGCCAGTTTCTCCCCACCCCTCTGTAAACTGACCACAGTATATCATGGCTGCTGAGCCCTGACACCGTGGTCAGTTTACGTGCCTCTGTCATCAGCAGCCTGCTATCTGCTCTCCTCTCTGCTCCTGTGTCCTCCTCCCCCTCTCTGTCTGTGTGTGAGCCGCTCTACCCCCTCCTGCTGCTCTCATAACACTAACCTGTATACACCATCATCACTCCCTCCTATTGCAGTGTGCTCCTCTGTACATGATTTATAAATATAAATGCTGTAAATACCTCATTAAAGAGCCGAGATTGCGATCACATGACCAGCCAGCTCTCTCCTCCCCTCCAGAAAGACATCAGCAGAGGAATCTCAACCCCACCCACTGTATCTTTCAGAGGAGGAAAGGAGAAAGCTGGCCAGTCATGTGATCGCAATCTTAGCAGTAAAATTTGGTATTTGCGGCATTTATTTTTATAAATCACACACAGAGGGGGATACTACAATAGGAGGCAGTGCTGATGGTGTATACAGGGTAGAGTGGTTTAACAAGTGATTGTAAAGTCAGAAGGTTTTTTTATCTTATTGCATTTTATGCATTAAGATAAAAAGCCTTCTGTGTGCAGCAGCCCCCCTCGGCCCACCTAACTACTTACCTGAGGTCCCTCTCTGTCCAGCGATGTCCACGAATGTCTCAGCCGTCCGTGCAGGGGCGGGGCCAGGTCCGGACTCCGTGTCTGAATGGACACAGGGAGCTGTGACTCAGCTCAGGTGCCCCCATTGCAAGCTGCTTGCTGTGGGGGGACTCAACAGAAGGGAGGGGCCAGGGTCACAGAAGAGGGACCCGAGAATAGGAGAATCCAGGTTGCTCTGGGTAAACTCACTGCAACAGAGCAGGTAAGTATGACATGTTTGTTATTTTTATAGGAAAAAAAACGAGACTTTACAATCACTTTAATTCATTAGTCAAATCCATCTACAGTATATCTAATAGTACATCTAATACTACCCTCTTCCCAGATTGACAATTCCCTTGCTCTTCCATCCAGGGTGGAGACACCATACGACAAGAAGTGTGTTATGCTGGCCATACACTAGTCGAAAAATCGGCCGAACCCAATTTCGAAAAACGAACGTTTGGCCGCGAGCGCAAACGATGGTGCCATCATATAATGGCCGATAAATTGTTCAGTGAACATACAAAAAAAAAAAAAAATTATGTTAGTTTTTTTACATATACCTAGTGCAGACAGGTCGGACGGGAAACAAATTAACGTTTCAATTTATCGTTAGTTCGGCAGAAAATTTCCAACCTTGTCCTTCGTTTTTTCGGGTCAAAAATGTCCAAACGATTATTTATTTTGTGTCCATTAACTGGCCGAAAAATCGAACGAATGGTCTAATGACCGATTTTTCGGACGATTTTTCGTATAGTGTATGGCCAGATTTACTGATCAGATCACCACTCCCTCAAAAAAAAAAAAAAAGAAACCTAATGCAGCCACTAGAGCTGGGAGATTTTCGCCCCCAAAAAATCAGAGATTTTTTAAAAAGATTCGAAAAAAAAGATTCGAATTGAGTTTTTTTTTCTTTTATGGACACCGCGCCGGTCCTGAGGAGCTGCAGGCAGGATTTTTTAGGTGAGGCCGCGGCCTCAACCTAAAAACTCCTGCCTGCAGCTCCCCAGGCCTGCCGCTGACAACGCACCGGTCCTGAGGAGCTGCAGTCTCAGATTTTTTTTTGGGAGAAAGTTTTTTTGAGGAAGTGGTGATCTGACCAGTAACACACTTCTTGTCGTATGGTGTCTCCACCCTTGATGGAAGAGCAAGGGAAACAGCAGCATTGTCAATCTGGGAAGAGGGTAGTAGATGTACTATTAGATATACTGTAGATGGATTTGACTAATGAATTAAAGTGATTGTAAAGTCTCGTTTTTTTTCCTATAAAAATAACAAACATGTCATACTTACCTGCTCTGTTGCAGTGGATTTGCACAGCGCAGCCTGGATTCTCCTCTTTTTGGGTCCTCTTCTGTGATCCTGGCCCCTCCCTCCTGTTGAGTACCCCCACAACAAGCAGCTTGCAATGGGGGCACCGGTCCTAATATGGCCCCCGCCCCTCTCTCTCCTGATTGGCTGCGTTATTTTAACTAACAATTTTGCAGTCGTGCGACACTGTAACCAAATAAAATGTATGTAACTTTTTTTCCCACAAACAGAGCTTTCCTTTGATGGTATTGGATCACCACTGCATTTTTTATTTGTTGTGCTATAAACAAAATGGACTGATCAGTTTGAAAAAAAATAGCAATATTTTTTTTACTTTCTGCTATAAAACTCATCCAATGAAAACATTTAAAAAATCGAATTTCTTCATAAATTTAGGTCAATAAGTATTCTACTACATGTTTTTGGTAAATAAAAATCCCAATAAGCGTATATTGATTGTTGACGCTATAACGTAAACCAAACTATGGGATATATTTATGGAAATTGGATTTATTTTTTATACTAGTAATGGCGGCAATCAACGACTTATAGCAAGACTGCGATGTTGCGACTATCGGACACTAACTGACACTTTTGACACTTTGTAGGACCAGTGACACTAATACAGTGATCAGTGTCAAAAATATGAACTGTCACTGTACTAATGACACTGGCACACCCTCAGGGCTTTCACACTGGAGACACAACAGCAGCTGTTTCAGGTCAGTTTGCAGGCGCTATTTTTAGCGAAATAGCACCTGCAAACCGCCCCATTGTGAAACCAGCCTAAGGGAAAAGATCAATTCTAGTCTCTGGACACAGGATCATTACTTCCCCCCTGTCAGAACTGGGATAAGCCTTGTTTACATAGACATATCTTAGTTCTCTGTCTTTTTATTAATGATCTCTGGGTGCTGGAGTACATCGAGTCTCCGGAACCCGCAGATCAGCTTCTGCTGTGAATTATTGCACGCCCCCTACAGGTCGGAAGTGCAGAATCACGTATTCATACGTGATCTGCGCACAGCTGCTGCCCTGTAGAAGTAAAAGTACTATAGGGCGGTCAGCAAATGGCTAATCTTCAACTGCCATGATGCTGCACATGCGATCAGTTATGACACCAGCCATTGGATGGTTTTACAGTTTGGTTGAGAGCTCATCCATTGTGACAGTTACATTCCTGGCATTTGCCAGAAATTTAACTGTTTTTGCAACTGTTAAATCTATGGGTTTATGTTTGCTTTAAGAATCGTCAAGCTGCCGTACTGTTTTACAATTTTACAAAATTACAATTGGTTTTGGCATTTACTACCGCTTAAATCAGTTGAGAAATAACCAGACTTTTTTTAGGATCCAAACGTTATGGTTCATTCATGTTTATGCTGTACCCAGTGTTCTTTAATTCTGAAAGGGAATGTATTCCCACGTCCCTCAACAGGGAACCAGTACAGCATCAAGAATCATTTTACTTGTCAGTCATCATTTGTGGTTTATGCTCTCATTTGCTTGTGTGGTTTCATTTATGTGGGAGAAACTAAAACGAAGATCAAAGACCAAGTGGCTCCACACAAGTTCTCGATAGGCCACAAAAACCAGGTCTACCCATTTCCAAATATTTTACTGGAAAGCAGGGGCGGACTGACCGATCGGTGATTCGGTCGCCGCCCGAGGGCCCGGAGCCATTAGGGGCCCGTGTCGGGCCCAACGAGAGGCCCCTTGAAGCGGCTACAATAATATCGCTAACGGCGCGCTGCTCCCCGCCAGCCCCTCCTTCCCTCCCGTCAGATGGGAGGGAAGGAGGGGGCGGCGGGGAGCAGCGCGCCATTAGCGGTATTATCACAGGTTCTTGTTCTTCACTTCAGTGGCGTTGCTATGGGGGGTGCGTTGCTATGCACCCGGCTCCGCGCTGCATTGAGAGGGGCGCCGCGGCTCCCTCCTTCCCCTTCGGGATCTCCTCTGCTCTGCTCCGTGTGATGTGCGGGGAGAGTGGGGGAGGAGGGAGTGAGGCAGAGACAAACTGGTTGCCCGGGTCAGACCGTCCCCACATATAACTCCACACGTGGCTGCAGATCTCTGTCCCCCTAGGCAGCACTCGCTGCCGCTTTGATGTGTACACAGGCTGGGAGGAAGAGCCATGGATGAGGAGGGACACAGACACCATCCACGCTGCAGCACCTGCCCTAAGGTATGCAACAGGGGTATTGCAGAGGAGGGGGACATAGTGGTTGGGGAAGGGGCATTGTCAGGTAACAATTATGCTATGGGGGGGGGGGGGGGGGGCTTAGAGGATATCTGCTAGGTGGTGCTCTTTTTGTTTTGGGTTAGAGAGGACTTGTACTACAAGTAGGAGGGGGGCAGATTTGAAGTTTTACCCCCTCCCCCCAGCGCAATTCCTATCCCCTCCCAAAGCACCCCCTAGCACATATCCTTTAACCCCCTCCCAAATCAAATATCCCATCCCGGCTCCATCCACTCCCCCGATCCCATCCAGCTCCACCCACTCCCCGATCCCATACCCGCTCATCCATCCCCACTGATCCTAATCCCATCCCCACTCCATCCACCCCCCCTGATCCTATCCCTGTTCCATCCACCCCCCCTGTTCCTATCCCTGCTCCATCCATCCCCCTGATCCTATTCCCGCTCCATCCATCCCTCTGATCCTATTCCTGCTCCATCCATCCCCTGATCCTATTCCCGCTCCATCCATCCCCATGATCCTATTCCCGCTCCATCCATCCCCCTGATCCTATTCCCGCTCCATCCATCCCCATGATCCTATTCCCGCTCCATCCACCCCCCTGATCCTATTCCCGCTCCATCCATCCCCATGATCCTATTCCCGCTCCATCTATCCCCATGATCCTATTCCCGCTCCATCCATCCCCCTGATCCTATTCCCACTTCATCCATCCCACCTGATTCTATCCCTGCTCCATCCATCCCCCTGATCCAATCCTGGCTCCATCCATCCCCCTGATCCCATCCCAGCTCTATACATCCTCTGATCCCATTCCGGCTTTATCGATCCCCTGATGCTATCCCGACTCCATCCATTCCCTGATCTCATTCCAGCTCTATCCACCACCCCAATCCCGGCTCCATCCTTCCCCCCAACCCCAGCTCCATCCATTGTGGTAGGTTAAAGGGGGAGAGCCGCACTGATGCACTAGCCTGCTTAGTGGAGGGGGGTGACACCATGTATTACTGCACCAGGTGACACCAACCCTAGCGACGCCACTGCTTCCCTCACCCCATGCCTGTAATAATACCGCTAACGGCGCGCTGCTCCCCGCCGGCCCCTCCTCTCTTCTCGTCCATCCTAGACTCTTGGGTGATACAGTGCAAACCTTCCACTGTATCACCTAGGAGTCTAGGATGGACGAGAAGAGAGGAGGGGCCGGCGGGGAGCAGCGTGCCGTTAGCGGTATTATTACAGGCATGGAATGAGTGAAATTTCTTGTTTACTGGAGGGTTGCCATTGGAGGGAGGGGCAGTACAGGTGTATGGGGCCCGGGGAACACTTCAGTGTGCTCTCCCCACACTGTCCCCCCTGTGTGCTCTCCCCCTCCCCACACTGTCCCCCCTGTGTGCTCTCCCCCCACACTGCCCCCCCCTGTGTGCTCTACCCCCCCCCCCCCAGTGTCCCCCTGTGTGCCCCCCCAGTGTCCCCCTGTGTGCTCTCCCCCTCCACAGTGTCCCCCTTTGTGCTCTCTCTCCCCCTCCACAGTGTCTCCCTGTGTGCCCCCCCCCCCAATGTCCCCCTGTGCAGGTGTGGCTTGGGACGCAGGGGGCCCCATGATCTTTTATTGACCGGGGGCCCCATCAGTTGTCAGTCCGCCCCTGCTGGAAAGCATCACAATGATTTGCAGTATATGGATGTCGATAAGGTTTATTGTGTGAATTTGCCTCTAGGTTGTGCAAAATAATTTTTTTGGGATGAGATATATACAGTAGGGAAAATTATTATTTGATCTCCTGCAGATTTTGTAAGTTTGCCCACTTACAAAGAAATGAAGGGTCTTTTTTTTCATAGGTGTATTTTGAATGATAGAGACAGAATATCAACCAAAAATCCAGAAATAAAACATGATACAAATGTTATAAATTGAGTTGCAGTTCATTGAGTAAAATAAATGTAGCGCCCTACTCCTAATGAGCAGACGCTATTATTTTGTAAATTTAAGTTTGTCTATAGCTGCAGTTTGTCTCAGACTAATTACATTAAAGTTCTGGTTTCTGTACCAGTTTAGCTGGGTTGTGCTAGTTTCCACTTGACCGTGGGTGTCGCTGTCACCACCGGTAAGTGTTGGAAATGCTACAGGCTAAATGCATTGGGTACCTCTTTTACTCAGAAACAGCCCGTGGGAGTGTTCTGCCCGCTGTGCATTCTGGGTAAGGGTATTTAAGGTACAGACACCATTTTTTTTGGAGTTTAATATCCTGACCTCATGGCCCTCCTGGCCTAGGGTGTGTGCTGCCTTACTCTATGTCTCGGGGCCGGCTGGCCCGAGGCTTCGCAACTGAAGGGTAGATCCAGAAGTATTGGGGCCTTCCGATCCAGGGGTGGTCCTGTGCTGTCTTGCCTGCGGGGAGAAGCCAGGCGACTGGAGGATCCAGGGGAGGACTTTTCCAGGAGAGGACCGAGCAACAAGGCTGGTATCTCTGGAAGAGCCTGGAGACTCAGTTGGAGGACGCATCCCGGGTCACCTACCATGCAGTACCGCCGGACTGGCTGAAAGAAACTAGTACTGTGTGACAGTTCTTTAACTTTGCAATAAATTGATGGTTGTACCTACCTGTGGCAGAGGATTGCACAACGATTCCGTTATACTGACAAGTCTGTGGCAGAGACTTTAACTGAGCATCTCATCGGCTGCTAGGTGGTCCAGCCTGTGGAAGCTGTTGTCCTCTGGATCAAAGAAATACCTCTAACCCGCAATTACAAGGTACCCGAATTCCCCTTAAAACCCTCTATCCCTGTATTGCAAAATTCATGTTCTTTCAAATAAATCTTTGGAAAAAGGACTAATGCCCCGTACACACGGTCGAAAATTCCGACCACAAAATCCGTCTGATTTTTTCCGACGGATTTTGTCCGACACTGGTGTTGCATACACACGGTCGGACAAAGTTGTCGGAAAATCCGATCATTCTGAACGTGGTGACGTTCGTTGCGTACTACGGAACTACGTAGAGGCTAGTAGCCAATAGCTTTGGTCTGTTCTAGAGCCTGTAGTGAGTAATCTCTGTGCAGAAGGTCATTCAGATACCCGAGCACCAAGATCCCTTGGGCCCTTAAAAGACCCAGTACTGGTGCTAGGACCTTTGTGAACACCCAGGGAGCTGTGGCAAGCTCGAGGGGAGGCTAAAAGTACGTGTAAATACGCGTCCTTTATATCAATGGAGGCTAGAAAGTCTCCCATCTGGAGCGAGGCTACAACTGGCCGAACAGACTCCATCCAAAAGGGCTCGATTAGTAGATACTGGTTCAGAGATCCTAGATCCAAAATGGGCCTCGTGTCCCCATTTGGTTTTTGAACCATAAACAGGTTTGAATAAAACCCTTTGCCCTTTTGGATATAGGAACCTGTACAATCACTCCTTGATGCACTAAATGATGTAGTGCCTGAAACAGTAAGTCTTTTTTGGAGGATCCGAGGGAATGCTGGATCTTAGAAACCTCTGAGGGGGAACCCCCCCCCATTACTCCAGCTTGTAAATGCGGGATATAGTAGAGGTGACCCACTGTTCTCCAAATGTTCGCAAAGTGAAGCAGCCTCCCCCCTACCCGAAAGAGTGGGGGCGTCCCCTCAAAAGGAGGGCTTGGTGCCGGGTTTAGAAGAGCTTTTTCTGGCACTGGCCTTGTGGCTTGCCCCTGGCTCTAGCGCCCCGTTGGCGGTGGAACTGCCTTGGCGCTGAGACACCCGAGGAAGCAGTCCCTGAGGTTTTAAACAGGGGACGCCTGGTGCTTCTCTTTACAGGAAGTAGAGAGCTCTTCCCTCTTCCGGAAATCTGTTTGATGGTTTGGACAAATGTATATCCAAAAAACGTTCCTCATGAGAGGGGAACCAGCCAATAACTTCTTACAAAAGGAAGCTCAGCTGACCAGTTCTTAAGCCACAAAATAGTCTGCGCATATGTACAGACAAGAGAGCCAAAAGAGGAACCTGCTGTATTGAATACTTTAAAAGGCATCAACAGCAAAACACAGCGCTCAAAGAATATCAATCTTATTTTTAGCAAGATCATCCTCCTGGTTAGGCCTGTCAGGCCGTCTGACCTGATCCTTTACAGATACCAATTGCTACAACAGCTGCCTGAATAGCTGAACTGGTCAAAGAAAAGGAAGCCTTTAATAATGGCTCCAGTCTCTTGTCAACAGGGTCTTTAGAGCCCTGTGTATTGTCCACCAGACAAGTTGGGGGCACTCGAAAAGAGGGAGGGGCCAGGAGCACAGAAGAGGGTTCAGTGAAAAGGAGGATCCGGGCTGCTCTGTGCAAATCCACTGCGACAGAGCAGGCAAGTATAACATGTTTTTTTATAGGAAAAAAAAATGAGACTTTACAATCACTTCAAGTTCTTGTTTAACCACTTCAATACTGCCGACCATCATATGATGTCCACAAGGTAGATCTCCCATCCTGGGTGGACGTCATATGACGTCCTCCTATTCCCGGCCGTCTAGGGGGCACGCGCCGTCGCTTGGGACCCGGTGCGCGTGCCCGTCGGCCGCGATGTCCGCCGGGCACCCGCGATTGCCCGGGAATACAGCGGGACCGTGGAGCTGTGTGTGTAAACACACAGCTCCACGTCCTGTCACTGGTGAGGAGACCGATCATGTATTCCAAGTACAGAGGAACACCGATCGGTCTCCTCCCCTTGTGAGTCCCCTCCCCCCACAGTTAGAATCACTCACATAGGGAACATATTAGCCCCTGCCGCACCCCCTAGTGTTAACCCCTTCCCTGCCAGTCACATTTACACAGTAATCAGTGCAATTTTATAGCAACGGAAAAAGTCAGATGGAGCCCACACACGGTCGGAGTTTCCGACAACATGGTCCGATAGGACATTTTCCGTCGGAAATTCCGACCGTGTGTACGGGGCATAAGTGTCGGAGCTAATATTCTTTAATCAACTTTACAACAGGACCCCTAGGACGGAAACAGTGAACAGGTGAGGTAACGGTAAGCCCAACAAAAAACAGCAGCTCCTTCAGGGGTCAGTGCTACATAAATATTTGATCCCCTACCAACCAACAATAATTCTGGCTCCCACAGACTGGCTACAGTTTGTACTCATGTGGTACACAGATTAGTCCTGTCAATTTAAGGCTAGAATGGGCTACAAGACCATCAGCAAGAAGCCTGGTGAAGGAGCGATTATTCACAAATGGAAGAAATACAAAAGAACCATTAATCGCCCTCAGTCTGGAGATCCATGCAAGATTTCACCTCATGGGATAAGGATGATCATGAGAAAAGTGAGGGATCAGCCCAGAACTACAGGGGAGGAGCTTGTGAATGGTCTCAAGGCAGTAGGGACCACAGTCACCAAACAAACCATTGGAGACACAATGCGCCACCATGGATTGAAATCCTGCAGCGCCTGCAAAGTCCCCCTCCTTAAGACGGCACATGTACAGGCCCGTCTCAAGTTTTCCAATGAACATCTAAATGATTCAGAGAGAGACTGGGAGAAAGAAAAGACCAAAATTGAGCTCTTTGGCATTAACTCGACTCGCCGTGTTTGGAGGAAGAAAAATGCTGACTATGATCCTAAGAATACATTCCTTACAGTCAAGCACGGAGGTGGAAACATTATGCTTTGGGGCCGTTTCTCTGCTAAAGGTACAGGTCATCTTTAACGCATTGAGGGGCCAATAGACGGGGTCATTTATTAAAAAATCCTGGATATGAACTTTTTTCCCTCACCAAGATGGGTCGTGGATGGGTCTTCCAGCATGACAATGACCCAAAACATACCGCCCAAGGCAACAAAAGAGTGGCCTAAGAAGAAGCACATTAAGGTTATGGAGTGGCCTAGCCAGTCTCCAGACCTTAATCCTATAGAAAATGTATGTAGTGAAGAGAAACTTAGAGTTGCCAAGTGACAGCCAAGAAACCTTAAAATGGATTGTAAACCTTCGTGTTTTTTCACCTTACTTGACCCACGGGGACGCGCTCTCTCTGCCTGGGGTTCTCGGCTCTTGATTGGATAAATTGATAGCAGCGCAGCCATTGGCTCCAGCTGCTGTCAATCAAATCTAATGACACGAGCGCCGGGGGCAAGTCCTGCATTCAACCTCTATGGATGCCGAAAGCTGAACTCAGGAGCGCGCCCGCAAGGTAACCCCCTCGGGAAAGGGCTTCTCTGAGGGGGTTATCAGATGTGGGTAGGAGCCACCAAAGGACCCCAGAAGAGCATTGTGAGTACCCTGTACACATTTTTAAATCCTTTTTGGTAGTGTTTTAGTAAAATTTAGTAAAATTCAAGCACTACTGACTTTCTCTCTGCATGCACTTTGCTGCTCACATACTGAGAAGGAGACTATGGGAGAAGTGTGTTGGATATCTCATTGAGCCCTAGGGTGACTCACAAGCGTTATTTAACTCTGCTTAGTTGGGGGGGGGGGGGGTCGCATTCCCAAAGGTGAGCCTATACCCATTGGGGGGAGCACAAGTGGGGTGATTCGTTGGTGGTCTGGACGGTTTATATTTTTACACAAGTTGTTCACCAATCCAATATCCACCTGTGGGACATGCAATGTTATTATGGACTTTTTTGCACTTCATTACATGGATGTTTAATCATGCACTTTATATGCTGTTTTTGTTTCACATGATTTTTTGGTTTCTGCAAGTAATTCATGACTCAGTGCTGCACTTTCTATATCAATTTTTTGTGCATATGAATATGGGGATGTGATCAGTGATAGCAGCTGGTCCTCTGATTACCTTTCACACACGCATTTGTGTTCATAGCACATACACAATCAGATTTTGACTTTTTGGTTTATTGGATAGCTCACAAGAATTTTATATTTTATACAAATGCAAAATGTTATTCAGTACCAAAGATCTTTTATTCTAAACCTGAAAAAGCTAAAAACAATAAATTATTCTTTTTAAATAAAACTTAGTGGAAGTAAAGTCAAAAATATAACTTTTACCTACAGGTAAGCCTATAATAAGGCTTACCTGTAGGTAAAAAAAATATCTCCTAAACCTGTACGGTTTAGGAGATATTCCCCGTGCAATGCGGCGCTGACTGCAGCGGCGCATGCGCACGGGGGATTCTCGGCTGAAGGGCCGGCAGAATCCGAACCCTGCCGGGAAGAAGTCTCCCGTGTGCATGCGCGGGAGTGACGACATCGCGGCTCCAGCCACTCACAGCGCTGGAGTCGCGATACCCGGAAGACACGCCGAGGCAACATGTCAGCGACCTCGGCGTGGACCAGGTGAGTTACCGACGCTTCGTTCTAAGGTAAGTATTTCATAATGAGCTAGTATGCGGTGCATACTAGCTCATTATGCCTTTTCCTTTACAGGTGTTAAAAAAAAAAAAAAAGTTCAGCGGCTTTACTACCGCTTTAATAAACTTTAAGATGTTGAGCTTGGTAGTGAAGTGGCTGAAGAAGCCCACATCTTTAAATACACTTCCAAAGAAATCAGTCTATTAAGCATTGATTCTATAGAAGACACAACACAATGAACACTAGTTTCTAAATTGTTGTTGGTTATTTCCTTCCTACAAATATTCAAAATAACTACGGTAGGTTACTCTAAAACTCTAAAGCCCCATACACACGCACGGATTATCCGAGGACCAGGTCCGTCGGATCATGTCCGTCCTACTTTGTCCGATGTTGGTTTTGTGTACACACGGTCGGACAAAGTTGTCGGAAAATCCGATCATTCTGAACGTGGCGACGTTTGTTGCCTACAACGGGACTACGTAGAGGCTAGTAGCCAATAGCTTTGGTCTTGTAATGTGATCTGAGCATGCGTAGCACTTTGTCCGTCGGAATTCGCTACACACGATCGGATTTGGTGTGATCGGACTTTGTTGTCAAAAAATCTATCCAGCAGGAGATAGGACTTTGTCCGTCAGACAATCCGATGGAAACTGTCCGATGGTGCCTACACACGGTCGGAATTTCCGACAACATTGTCTGATAGGACAGAATCCATCGGAAAATCCGACCGTGTGTATGGGGCTTAAGAGGGACTTTACCCCATTGTGTTATTTTTTTTCTCCCGCTTCTTACCTGGTTTCTCGGATTATCCTCAAAACACATACTCGTACACTCATCCTGCTGTAACCCACCGAAGGTTGCTGCAACCTTTATTTCATCACCACTGTATTTGCTTATATCATCAGGAACCAGCTATCCCTTCCGGATTCTTTGCAGGTGGCCCCTGAGATGTGTGGTGGTGATTGTGCAGGGCGTTCTAGATTGCTGAAAAATACCCTCTTGAAATACATGATATGTGTATCGTAGGCAGCTGGGGATGCAATTCTCATTTAGGTGAGAAAGGCAGAAAAGTATCCCCTCTAAATAAAATGTGGAACTGCAATTTCTTGAAGGGGGGAAGAAATGTTCTTTAACATCTTCCCACCCGGCCTAATATTATGCAATATGGTTATGTTTCTTTATAGATCACCATTGCATTTGCCCCTGAAGAGTTGTTATACCACAACAAAACGCGTCAGGCTTACATAGATGCATGATGTCCATATAGCTGATTTTACGTCTCTTATATTGTTTTACTCTAGATTTTCCAACACCATCCAGCCCTTCCAGTGGCCCATGTTGTGCAGGACTTGTCTTTACCCTATGATATACCAAGTACCATAGCGTCAATATTTATATGTGCTTTTTAGCATGCCCTGCGTTAATGCGATTCTGTGTATGCCTTTTTTGTGTCATTCAGTATGCTGTACATGATTTCACAAGTAATAATGTTCTTTGCCAAGACTGCTCTTTGGTATACATCTCTCATTCAAAGTCCCCCAAAAAAAAAAAAACCTTTATGTTGGAACCCATAAAAGCAATACTGTGTTTTATATCTCACATGCTTACTTTATATAGTGATTGGCCTCATTCAAAGTCCCGCCGACCAAACTTTCTCTCTTCTCTCTTCCCACCTGGCCCATAGACCAATGACAGGCTGGGGGAGCTCTCCCAATCTGGGTGGACGTCATATCACATCCTCCCAGAATCGCACCTCATGAGCGCCGCGGGAAAATCTGCCACCCACAGCGTCCACCGGACACAGCGGATGACAGATCAGTGTACCAGGCTGCTGCCGGTACCATGTGATTGCTGTGACCAGTCACAGCAGATCACATGACAATTGTACACAATGAATGGTTTCCATTCTCACCATCCATTGTGTACTATTGTTTTGATCTCTGTGATTGGTCACAGTGATCACACGGTCTAGACAGGGCCAATCACAGTTGAAAACGGGAATACTTTAATTGACTCGTGCAACAGACAAATGTGCACAGAAAATGTCATACATTTTTGATACAAAATACAGTTTCAAATTCCGAGCTAACAGAATTTATTATGACAGCTTCCTACCTGGATTGCACAGTAAACAGCATCTGCCATCTTTCTCGTACTCTGTGCTTTTACATGAAATTGCTTCACTCTGCAAGAAAAACACATGACTACTATAGCATAGCAGTGATAACATAGCAACAATTACAATGCAAAATATTATATAATGAGATGGGTTAAAGAATATGTCAACCCAAATTTTAACATTCCTGATATTTGCCTCCTGTAGCATGTATTAGTATGAAAAAGTATCCTGTTTCTCTTTGTATTGCTTCCCTTGTGTGAAATCAATGGTGTTCTTGACAATCCTTCTGCTTGCCTAAAGTATGAAATTCATTAGGCATAAGAGCATAGCGTGGCCAGTTTTCTGGCTGTGCTGGGAACTCAGCCTGCTCTTCTCCAATGATCAGACTTGTCCTGACATGTCGCCCCTGCACAGCCCTTTACTGGGAAGATGGTTGTTCTCCCCCAGCTCTTTAAGATCCTTGTTACTAGAGGGTATGTGATCAATTATAAAAAAGGGTGAAAAACTTTTTTTTTTATATGTATTGTGTATAAGTTGGGGATTTTATAGCTAATTGGTAGTGCAAAACAGTTAGTTAACCACTTGACCACTGGGCACTTAAACCCCCTTAATAACCAGACCAATTTTCAGCTTTCGGGGGTGCTCTCACATTTTGAATGACAATTACTCAGTCATGCAACTCTGTACCTATTTGACATTTTTGTCCTTTTTTTTCACACAAATAGAGATTTCTTTTGGTGGTATTCGCTGTTTTTTTTATTTTTTGCGCTATAAAAGAAAAAAAAGCCTGAAAATTCTGTAAAAAAAAAATGCATTTTCTTTGCTTCTGTTATAAAATTTTACAACTTAGTAATTTTTCTTCATATATTTTGGCCAAAATTTATACCACTACATATCTTTAGTAAAAATAACCCAAATCCGTGTATATTATTTGGTCTTTGTGAAAGTTATAGAATCCACACGCTATGGTGCCAATCTCTGAAAATTGATCACCCCTGAAGTACTGACGGCCTATCTCATTTCTTGAGATCCGAACAAGCCAGGAAAGTACAAATACCCCCCAAATGACCCCTTTTTGGAAAGTATACATTCCAAGGTATTTAGTAAAAGGCATGGTGAGTTTTTTGAAGTTGTAATTTTTTCCCACAATTCTTTGCAAAATCAAGATTTTCTTTTCTTTTTTTTTCACAAAATTGTTATATTAGCAGGTTATTTCTCACACGCAGCATATGCATAGCACAAATGACACCCCAAAACCCATTCTACTACTCCTCCTGAGTATGACAAATACCACATGTGCGAGACTTTTACACAGCGTGGCCCAACATGCAGGGAGCGCCATCAGGCGTTCTTGGAGCTTAAATTACACACACAATTAGACTTTTGAAGGCCCTGGAGAACCAGGACAATGGAAACGCCCCAAAAATGACCCCATTTGAGAAAGAAAACAACCCAATGTATAATCCATGAGGCATATCGAGTCTTTTGAAAATGTAATTTTTTTCTACAAGTTTTTGGAAAATGTGTAAAGAAAATGAAAACGCATTTTTTTTTTACACAACGTTGTCCATTTACACAATATTTCTAACACATAACATGGACATACCAAAAATTACACCCCAAAATAGATTCTCCTACTCCTCCTGAGTACGGCGATGCAACATGTGTGAGACTTTTCCACAGCGTGGCCACATACAGAGGACCAACATGCAGGGAGCACCGCCCCTTTTTGAGGCACTGTAGTGGCATGGATGAGCATGAATGGGGATGGATGAGCCGTGGATAGGGATGGCTGAGCATGAATGAGTATGGCCGGGTACAGCTAAGTATGGGTGGGTACGGCTGAGTATGGCTGGGTATAAATGGGATGGCTGGGTACAGGTGAGTATGGCTGGGTATGACTGAGTACGATTGAGTATGGCTGGGTACAGCTGGGTATGGCTGAGTATGACTGAGTACGATTGAGTATGGCTGAGTACGGCTGGGTAATGCTGGGTCTGGCTATGTCTGGCTGGATGCGGCTGGGTACGGCTGAGTATGGGTGGGTACGGCTGAGTATGACTGAGTACGATTGAGTATGGCTGGGTAATGCTGGGTAATGCTGGGTCTGGCTGTGTCTGGCTGGATACGGCTGGGTATGGCTGGGTATGGATGGGTACGGCTGAGTATGGCTGAGTATGGATGGGTATGGCTAATTATGAATGGGGTGGATGGGATGGCTGAGCATGGATGGATGGATGAGTATTGCTGAGGATGGATGGATGGATGAGTATGGATGAGTATGGATGGATGAGTATGCTGAGTATGGATGGATGGGTATGCAGAGGATGGATGGATGGGTATGCAGAGTATGGATGGATGGGTATGCAGAGTATGGATGGGTATGCAGAGTATGGATGGATGGGTATGCAAAGTATGGATGGGTATGCAGAGTATGGATGGGTATGCAAAGTATGGATGGGTATGCAAAGTATGGATGGATGGGTATGCAGAGTATGGATGGGTATGCAGAGTATGGATGGGTATGGATGGGTATGCAGAGTATGGATGGGTATGCAGAGTATGGATGGGTATGGATGGGTATGCAGAGTATGGATAGGTATGGATGGGTATGCAGAGTATGGCTGGGTATGGCTGAGTATGGCTGGATATGGCTGAGTATGGCTGGATATGGCTAATTATGGATGGGGGTGGATGGGATGGCTGAGCATGGATGGATGGATGAGTATTGCTGAGGATAGATGGATGGATGAGTATGGATGAGGATGGATGGATGAGTATGCTGAGTATGGATGGGTGAGCATGGATGGATGAATATGCTGAGTATGGATGGGTAAGCATGGATGGATGGATGAGTATGCTGAGTATGGATGGATGGGTATGCAGAGTATGGATGGATGGGTATGCAGAGTATGGATGGATGGGTATGCAGAGTATGGATGGATGGGTATGCAGAGTATGGATGGATGGGTATGCAGAGTATGGATGGATGGGTATGCAGAGTATGGATGGATGGGTATGCAGAGTATGGATGGATGGGTATGCAGAGTATGGATAGATGGGTATGCAGAGTATGGATAGATGGGTATGCAGAGTATGGATAGATGGGTATGCAGAGTATGGATAGATGGGTATGCAGAGTATGGATGGATGGGTATGCAGAGTATGGATGGATGGGTATGCAGAGTATGGATGGATGGGTATGCAGAGTATGGATGGATGGATATGCAGAGTATGGATGGATGGGTATGCAGAGTATGGATAGATGGGTATGCAGAGTATGGATAGATGGGTATGCAGAGTATGGATAGATGGGTATGCAGAGTATGGATGGGTATGCAGAGTATGGATAGATGGGTATGCAGAGTATGGATGGATGGGTATGCAGAGTATGGATGGATGGGTATGCAGAGTATGGATGGATGGGTATGCAGAGTATGGATAGATGGGTATGCAGAGTATGGATAGATGGCTATGCAGAGTATGGATAGATGGCTATGCAGAGTATGGATAGATGGGTATGCAGAGTATGGATAGATGGGTATGCAGAGTATGGATGGATGGGTATGCAGAGTATGGATGGATGGGTATGCAGAGTATGGATGGATGGGTATGCAGAGTATGGATGGATGGATATGCAGAGTATGGATGGATGGGTATGCAGAGTATGGATGGATGGGTATGCAGAGTATGGATGGGTATGCAGAGTATGGATGGATGGGTATGCAGAGTATGGATGGATGGGTATGCAGAGTATGGATGGATGGGTATGCAGAGTATGGATGGATGGGTATGCAGAGTATGGATGGATGGGTATGCAGAATATGTATGGATGGATATGCAGAGTATGTATGGATGGATATGCAGAGTATGTATGGATGGGTATTTGTCACATATCAGCACTGTGGGCACTACACATGCAGCCCACAGCGCTGCTGCCACCGATCTCTCCTCTCTCCGCTCACACTAGACGGAGAGGGGAGGGAGGAACCGGAAATCACACCGGTTTGTTTACATGTGATCGCTCCGTGGTAAACGGCCACGATCAGTGGCCGTTCGCCGTGATCCGTGATGACCCGACGGTCACGGAAGTTCTCGGGTGGCGCAAGAGTGAAATACTGGGAGGACGTCACTGTACGCCCTCCCACAGTTAAGCAACCACCCTGTAGCCGTCATTCGCCAAGTGGTTAAAGAAGTTGAAACACTAAAAAAAAAAAAAGATTCCTAATGTTTTTTAAAAGCCTGTTAAATAGCATAGTTCTTGTGCAGTGTTATTTGTCCCTTTCTATGCTGTAAAATACCTGGTTGATCCTGCCTGTTTCTGTGTCCCCCTATGTGAACTGACAACAGTAATCATGGCTGCTGATCCATGATACTATGGTCAGTTTACGTGCATCCATTATCCCTCTGTGTTCAGAGTCTCTCCTTTCTCCCCCTCCCCACTAGGGATGAGCCGAACACCCCCCGGGTTCGGTTCGAACCAGAACCTTCGAACGGACCGAAAGTTCGCGCGAATTTTCGAACCCTATACGTTATAATGGACGCGAACGTTCGAAATCAAAAGTGCTAATTACAACGGCCAATATGCATGTTAATGTCATAAAACAGGTTTGGGGACCCGGGTCCTGCCCCAGGGGACATATATCAATGCAAAAAGAACTTTTAAAAACTAACGTTTTTTCGGGAGCAGTCATTTTAATGATGCATAAAGTGAAAAAAAAAAAGTGACATTTTCCTTTAAATATGGTACCTGGGGGGTGTCCAAAGTATGCCTGTGAAGTGGCATGTGTTTCCCGTGTTTAGAACTGTCCTTGCACAAAATGACATTTGTAAAGGAAAAAAAAGAAGCCATTTAAAACCACTTGCGGCTTTAGGTTTGATCTTAAGTAGAATCTGAACAGGTACATTATGAAGTGTAGCTCCATCCCAAAAAAATCTATTTTTAAGCTTTTTGGAGAACATAGGGAGGGGTTATCACCCCTGTAACATTTGCTGTCTTTGCACATCTGTTCAGAACATGTCACCTCACTTTCCGTCCCAATGACAAATGTTTTTGGAAAAAGTGGGGTTTTAATTGAAACAAGGATTGGTGATAAAGTATCAGTAGAGAGGAGATACCTTTTTCCCAAATTAAATCTAACAGGATAGAATTTCCCTTCCTAGGGGTAGATTTCCTCTCACTTCCTGTTTTCTCTTTCCATTTTCAAGTAGGAGTCGTTTGTAAGTTGGATGTTTGAAAGTAGGGGCCTGGCGTATATACTCTGCAGAAATTTGCCCTATTAGATGTTGGTGTAGCCACAAGACTGGTGGGCACAGGAATGGGCCCTGCTGTGAGTTAATAGATCAAGATTTGTAATTGCATGCACCTGTTGAACAGGGCAGAAAAATTGGGCCTTTGGCGGTGGTGGTGGACGGTGTTGCCACAAGACTGTAGGCCCTCATAGTTACTCTTGGTGGGCGCAGGAATGGGCCCTGCTGTGAGTTATTAGATCAAGATTTGTAATTGCAAGCACCTGATGAACAGGGCAGAAAAATTGGGCCTTTGGCGGTGGTGGTGGACGGTGTTGCCACAAGACTGCAGGCCCTCATAGTTACTCTTGGTGGGCGCAGGAATGGGCCCTGCTGTGAACTATTAGATCAAGATTTGTAATTACCCGCCCCTGTTAAACAGGGGCTGAAAAATTGTGCCTTAGGCACTGGTGCTGGTGCCACAACACTGCAACCCGGCCCTCACAGATACTGTACTTGGAGCACAGCAGTCACACGTGTTGCGAAGCATTTTTTTAAAAAATTGTAAGTACACGCCCCTGTTAAACAGGGGCTGAAAAATTGTGCCTTAGGCACTGGTGCCACAACACTGCAACACGGCCCTCACAGAGACTGTACTTGGAGCACAGCAGTCACACGTGTTGCGAAGCATTTTTTTAAAAAATTGTAAGTACACGCCCCTGTTAAACAGGGGCTGAAAAATTGTGCCTTAGGCACTGGTGCCACAACACTGCAACACGGCCCTCACAGAGACTGTACTTGGAGCACAGCAGTCACACGTGTTGCGAAGCATTTTTAAAAAAATTGTAAGTACACGCCCCTGTTAAACAGGGGCTGAAAAATTGTGCCTTAGGCACTGGTGCTGGTGCCACAACACTGCAACACGGCCCTCACAGAGACTGTACTTGGAGCACAGCAGTCACACGTGTTGCGAAGCATTTTTTTTAAAAATTGTAAGTACACGCCCCTGTTAAACAGGGGCTGAAAAATTGTGCCTTAGGCACTGGTGTGGTGGCATGGATCATTGAGGAGGAGGAAGAGGATAGTCAGTGAACATAAGAGGACAGTCACTCAGCATCAGCATAGGCAGTCTTGAAGGGATGTGACATTAAAAATTATTCGGTTATATCCGCCTCAGGTGCCTGGTAGCTGGTGGTGATCCAAGACTGATTCATTTTGATGAAGGTCAGTCGATCAACCGAGGCGGTGGACAGGCGCACCCTATGATCAGTCACAAATCCTCCAGCAGCACTGAATGTGCGTTCGGAAAGAACGCTGGAGGCAGGACAGGCCAGTAGCTCAATTGCATACTGTGCAAGCTCTGGCCAGTGATCCATCCTCAGGACCCAGTAAGCCAGAGGATTTTCGGTGGGAAAGGTGTCCAAGTCTGACCTTGCCCCAAGGTATTCCTGCACCATGTATATCAGACGCTGGCGATGGTTGCTGGAACCGATCATACCTTGGGGCTGCGGACTAAAAAAATTGTCTGAACGCATCGGTCAGACGTCCACCTTCCCCACCGCTCCTTCTGCCACTGACCGAAGCCTCAGCAACTCGTCGCCCAGGACCAGGAGTTTGTAGCCTCCCAGTTTCTGGGAACGCGTTGCACAGACCTTTCTGCAAGGCCTCCCTGAGATGTCTCATCCTCTGCTCCCTCTGCGACGGCAAGATAAGGTCCGCAACCTTACCCTTGTACCGCGGATCAAGGAGAGTGGCCAGCCAGTAATGGTCCCTCTCCTTGATCCGAAGAACACGAGGATCCTTCCGCAGGCTTTGCAGGATCAGGGAGGCCATGCAGCGTAGGTTAGCTGAGGCATTCGGTCCGGAGTCTTCTGGGTCACTGAGGATGACATGATCGCCAGCCACCTCCTCCCAGCCACGTACAAGTCCACTGGCTTGTTGGGACTGTACATCATCCCTAAAAGACTGCTGCTGCTGATGCTGAGTGCCAGGCTCCACCTCCATGCTCACACAATCCTCCTCCTCCTCCTCCTCCTCCTCCTCCTCCTCATCCTCTTCCTGTGTGATGGGTGGGACAGAAGGAACACTGTCCGGATAAAGGGGGCCTTGAGAGGCAAGGAAGTCCTCCTCTTCCTGCCTCTGTTCTGCCTCAAGTGCCCTGTCCATGATCCCACGCAGCGTATGCTCCAACAGGTGGACAAGAGGGACAGTGTCACTGATGCATGCACTGTCACTGCTCACCATCCTCGTGGCCTCCTCAAATGGTGAGAGGACAGTGCATGCATCCCTGATCATGCTCCACTGACGTGGGGAAAAAAAACCAAGCTCCCCTGACCCTGTCCTGGTGCCGTAGTCGCAAAGGTACTCATTGATGGCCCTCTGCTGCGTGTGCAGTCGCTGCAGCATGGCCAACGTTGAGTTCCACCTGGTGGGCATGTCAGATATTAGGCGGTTCTTGGGCAGGTTCAGCTCCTTTTGCAGCTCAGTCAGCCGAGCACTGGCATTATAAGATCGGCGGAAATGCACACAGACTTTCCTGGCCTGCCTCAGGACATCCTGTAAGCCTGGGAACCTGCCCAAGAACCGCTGCACCACCAGGTTGAGGACGTGAGCCATGCAGGGCACATGGGTGAGCTGCCCCTGTCGCAGGGCGGAGAGGAGGTTGGTGCCATTGTCAGAAACGACCATTCCTGGCTTAAGCTGACGTGGCGTCAACCACCTCTCGGCCTGCCCCTGCAGAGCTGCCAGAACCTCTGGCCCAGTGTGGCTCCTGTCCCCCAAACACACCAGCGCAAGCACGGCATGGCATCTTTTTGCCTGCGTACTTGCGTAGCCCCTTGTACGCCTACGGAGCACCGCTGGTTCCAAGGACAGAGCACTGGAGGAAGAAGAAGAGGAGGGGGTGGAGGAGAGAGGTGTGTCACAACCAGTAGCAGTAGTCGCGTTTTGGAGGCGTGGTGGCGGAACAACCTCCAACACTACTGCACCTTGTCCTGCATCCCTCCCAGCTGCCAATAGAGTGACCCAATGGGCCGTGAAAGAAAGGTACCGTCCCTGTCCATGCCTGCTGGACCATGAGTCAGCGGTAATATGCACCTTACCGCTGACCGCCCTGTCCAGCGAGGCATGGACATTGCCCTCCACATGCCGGTAGAGAGACGGAATCGCCTTCCGCGAGAAAAAGTGGCGTTTGGGAACCTGCCACTGAGGAACCGCACATTGAACAAACTCACGGAAGGGGGCCGAGTCTACCAACTGAAAAGGCAGCAGTTGAAGTGCTAGCAATTTAGCAAGGCTAGCATTCAACCGCTGGGCATGTGGATGGCTGGGAGTGTACTTCTTTCTACGGTCCAGCAGCTGGGGCAGGGAAATTTGCCTGCTGCATTCGGACGTCGGTGTACTGCAAGTACTTGGTTGTGACACACCGAATTCTACACCTTCAGTCCTCTCAGAGCAGCTTTCAGAGAGGACTGAAGGTGTAGTGGGGATGGAGATCCCAGCTGAGGAGGAGCAAGGAGAGGTCCGCTTAGTTCTTTGGTGTGGGTCTTTTATGTGTGCCTGCCAACGAGCTGCATGGCAGGTCGCCATATGTCTGGTCATGCTTGTGGTGCCCAAGCGGCTGATGTTTTGGCCACGCGAGATACGCTTGAGACAAATATTGCAAATAGCAGTGGTGCGATCTGCTGCACTCGTCTCAAAAAAGGCCCACACCAAAGAACTTTTCTGATAACGTGCAGAGGCAGCGCCCTGCACAGGCGGAGCTCTGCGGTGTTGTACAGTTGCTGTGCTGGCCTCTACCTGGCCTCCAGGGGGCATCCTGCCTCGTTGGACATGTGACGCCGCATCCTCCTCCTCCTCGTCCTCCTCCTCATCCTCTCTCCCTTGAGGCACCCACGTGGAGTCAGTGACCTCATCATCCCCTCCCTCTTCACCACTAGAGCAAACCTGGCAGTAAGCTGCAGCTGGTGGAACTGTACTGCCAGATTCCTCAAGCTGGGTATCGTCATCCGAGCCTTCGAATCGTTGGGCATCCTCCTGGAGCATGTACCCAACACTGTGCTCAAAGAGTTCGGGGGACTCCTCAGGAGGACATGGTGGGTCTAGGGAAGGGGTGGCTGATGATGCTCTGTCAGTACCCTGAGCCTGGGTGAGAGAGGATGAGGAGGATGAGGAGGGCTTGGTCATCCATTCTACCAAGCCTTCAGCATGATGCGGCTCCACATGTCCAGCTGCCGAAAACAAAGACGCGCGTGTCCCATGGCCACGTGCTGATGACGATGCACGACCACGTCCACGTCCACGGCCACGTCCACTAGAAACAGAGCCTGCCTGCCCTGTGTTCTTGGCTCTGCACGCTCTGCCTCCCCTTGGCGGTCTTCCAGCCATTGTAGTCGGTAGTCCTGTGGGTGCTGCTGAGAAGAAAATATAGGAGCTCTGTGTGATGCCACTAACACACTAGAAGTCCTATGGGTGCTTCTGCAAAGAAAATAGAGGAGCTCTGTGTGATGCCACTAACACACTAGAAGTCCTGTGGGTGCTTATGCAAAGAAAATAGAGGAGCTCTGTGTGATGCCACTAACACACTAGAAGTCCTGTGGGTGCTTCTGCAAAGAAAATAGAGGAGCTCTGTGTGATGCCACTAACACACTAGAAGTCCTATGGGTGCTTCTGCAAAGAAAATAGAGGAGCTCTGTGTGATGCCACTAACACACTAGAAGTCCTGTGGGTGCTTCTGCAAAGAAAATAGAGGAGCTCTGTGTGGTGCCACTAACACACTAGAAGTCCTGTGGGTGCTTATGCAAAGAATATATAGGAGCTCTGTGTGATGCCACTAACACACTAGAAGTCCTATGGGTGCTTCTGCAAAGAAAATAGAGGAGCTCTGTGTGATGCCACTAACACACTAGAAGTCCTGTGGGTGCTTATGCAAAGAATATATAGGAGCTCTGTGTGATGCCACTAACACACTAGAAGTCCTATGGGTGCTTCTGCAAAGAAAATAGAGGAGCTCTGTGTGATGCCACTAACACACTAGAAGTCCTGTGGGTGCTTCTGCAAAGAAAATAGAGGAGCTCTGTGTGGTGCCACTAACACACTAGAAGTCCTGTGGGTGCTTATGCAAAGAATATATAGGAGCTCTGTGTGATGCCACTAACACACTAGAAGTCCTATGGGTGCTTCTGCAAAGAAAATAGAGGAGCTCTGTGTGATGCCACTAACACACTAGAAGTCCTGTGGGTGCTTCTGCAAAGAAAATAGAGGAGCTCTGTGTGGTGCCACTAACACACTAGAAGTCCTGTGGGTGCTTATGCAAAGAATATATAGGAGCTCTGTGTGATGCCACTAACACACTAGAAGTCCTATGGGTGCTTCTGCAAAGAAAATAGAGGAGCTCTGTGTGATGCCACTAACACACTAGAAGTCCTGTGGGTGCTGCTGAGAAGAATATATAGGAGCTCTGTGTGATGCCACTAACACACTAGAAGTCCTATGGGTGCCTCTGCAAAGAAAATAGAGGAGCTCTGTGTGATGCCACTAACACACTAGAAGTCCTGTGGGTGCTTCTGCAAAGAAAATAGAGGAGCTCTGTGTGGTGCCACTAACACACTAGAAGTCCTGTGGGTGCTTATGCAAAGAAAATAGAGGAGCTCTGTGTGATGGGACTAACACACTTCAAGTCCTATAGGTGCTTCTGGGAACAAAATATAGCTCTGTGTGTGTAATGGGACTAACACACTTCAAGTCCTATAGGTGCTTCTGGGAACAAAATATAGCTCTGTGTGTGTAATGGGACTAACACACTTCAAGTCCTATAGGTGCTTCTGGGAACAAAATATAGCTCTTTGTGTGTAATGGGACTAACACACTTCAAGTCCTATAGGTGCTTCTGGGAACAAAATATAGCTCTGTGTGTGTAATGGGACTAACACACTTCAAGTCCTATAGGTGCTTCTGGGAACAAAGTATAGCTCTTTGTGTGTAATGGGACTAACACACTTCAAGTCCTATAGGTGCTTCTGGGAACAAAATATAGCTCTGTGTGTGTAATGGGACTAACACACTTCAAGTCCTATAGGTGCTTCTGGGAACAAAATATAGCTCTGTGTGTGTAATGGGACTAACACACTTCAAGTCCTATAGGTGCTTCTGGGAACAAAATATAGCTCTGTGTGTGTAATGGGACTAACACACTTCAAGTCCTATAGGTGCTTCTGGGAACAAAATATAGCTCTTTGTGTGTAATGGGACTAACACACTTCAAGTCCTATAGGTGCTTCTGGGAACAAAATATAGCTCTGTGTGTGTAATGGGACTAACACACTTCAAGTCCTATAGGTGCTTCTGGGAACAAAATATAGCTCTTTGTGTGTAATGGGACTAACACACTTCAAGTCCTATAGGTGCTTCTGGGAACAAAATATAGCTCTGTGTGTGTAATGGGACTAACACACTTCAAGTCCTATAGGTGCTTCTGGGAACAAAGTATAGCTCTTTGTGTGTAATGGGACTAACACACTTCAAGTCCTATAGGTGCTTCTGGGAAGAAAATATAGCTCTGTGTGTGTAATGGGACTAACACACTTCAAGTCCTATAGGTGCTTCTGGGAACAAAGTATAGCTCTTTGTGTGTAATGGGACTAACACACTTCAAGTCCTATAGGTGCTTCTGGGAACAAAATATAGCTCTGTGTGTGTAATGGGACTAACACACTTCAAGTCCTATAGGTGCTTCTGGGAACAAAATATAGCTCTGTGTGTGTAATGGGACTAACACACTTCAAGTCCTATAGGTGCTTCTGGGAACAAAATATAGCTCTGTGTGTGTAATGGGACTAACACACTTCAAGTCCTATAGGTGCTTCTGGAACAAAATATAGCTCTGTGTGTGTAATGGGACTAACACACTTCAAGTCCTATAGGTGCTTCTGGGAACAAAATATAGCTCTTTGTGTGTAATGGGACTAACACACTTCAAGTCCTATAGGTGCTTCTGGGAACAAAATATAGCTCTGTGTGTGTAATGGGACTAACACACTTCAAGTCCTATAGGTGCTTCTGGAACAAAATATAGCTCTTTGTGTGTAATGGGACTAACACACTTCAAGTCCTATAGGTGCTTCTGGGAACAAAATATAGCTCTGTGTGTGTAATGGGACTAACACACTTCAAGTCCTATAGGTGCTTCTGGGAACAAAGTATAGCTCTTTGTGTGTAATGGGACTAACACACTTCAAGTCCTATAGGTGCTTCTGGGAACAAAATATAGCTCTGTGTGTGTAATGGGACTAACACACTTCAAGTCCTATAGGTGCTTCTGGGAACAAAGTATAGCTCTTTGTGTGTAATGGGACTAACACACTTCAAGTCCTATAGGTGCTTCTGGGAACAAAATATAGCTCTTTGTGTGTAATGGGACTAACACACTTCAAGTCCTATAGGTGCTTCTGGGAACAAAATATAGCTCTGTGTGTGTAATGGGACTAACACACTTCAAGTCCTATAGGTGCTTCTGGGAACAAAATATAGCTCTGTGTGTGTAATGGGACTAACACACTTCAAGTCCTATAGGTGCTTCTGGGAACAAAATATAGCTCTGTGTGTGTAATGGGACTAACACACTTCAAGTCCTATAGGTGCTTCTGGGAACAAAATATAGCTCTGTGTGTGTAATGGGACTAACACACTTCAAGTCCTATAGGTGCTTCTGGGAACAAAATATAGCTCTGTGTGTGTAATGGGACTAACACACTTCAAGTCCTATAGGTGCTTCTGGGAAGAAAATATAGCTCTGTGTGTGTAATGGGACTAACACACTTCAAGTCCTATAGGTGCTTCTGGGAAGAAAATATAGCTCTGTGTGTGTAATGGGACTAACACACTTCAAGTCCTATAGGTGCTTCTGGGAACAAAATATAGGAGCTCTGCCTGCCTGCCACGAACACACTACAAGTCCTATAGGTGCTTCTGGTAACAAAATATAGGAGCTCTGCCTGCCTGCCACTAACACACTACAAGTCCTATAGGTGCTTCTGGTAACAAAATATAGGAGCTCTGCCTGCCTGCCACTAACACACTACAAGTCCTATAGGTGCTTCTGGTAACAAAATATAGGAGCTCTGCCTGCCTGCCACTAACACACTACAAGTCCTATAGGTGCTTCTGGTAACAAAATATAGGAGCTCTGCCTGCCTGCCACGAACACACTACAAGTCCTATAGGTGCTTCTGGTAACAAAATATAGGAGCTCTGCCTGCCTGCCACTAACACACTACAAGTCCTATAGGTGCTTCTGGTAACAAAATATAGGAGCTCTGCCTGCCTGCCACGAACACACTACAAGTCCTATAGGTGCTTCTGGTAACAAAATATAGGAGCTCTGCCTGCCTGCCACTAACACACTACAAGTCCTATAGGTGCTTCTGGTAACAAAATATAGGAGCTCTGCCTGCCTGCCACGAACACACTACAAGTCCTATAGGTGCTTCTGGTAACAAAATATAGGAGCTCTGCCTGCCTGCCACGAGCACACTACAAGCCCCTCTTTGTCAATCAATCTTTGTAACTGAATCTATCTAACTCAATCTCTGTAAGTGAATCTATCTAACTATCTCAATGCAGCAGAGTGTCACAGAATCTGCCTGCTCAATCTGCGCCGGAACAGCATGTGACCGGCGCAGACGGCGTGGCGGCGTTTTATAGGGGGGGGGCGTGTACTACAGCCCCTGAGCTGTAATTGGCTACAGGCGTCCTGCCTGTAGCCAATTATGGCTCTTCGATTTTCCGGGGCTGTGATTGGCCAAGCATGCGGGGTCACAGTGCATGCTTGGCCAATCATCAGCCAGCAATGCACTGCGTCGGCCGCGCCGGCCGCAATGCATTGCGGGGCCGCTCGCATCACACGAACGTGATGCGAGCGGCCAAAATAGTTCTGGGCTCGCAGAGCGAGCGAACGCCCGGTGCTCGATGCGAACGTGGGTTCGCATCGAGCACCGGGCCCATCCTTACTCCCCACCTGTCAGTTTCTAGTCTGTGAGCCATCTCCTCCCCTCCCCTCCTGATGGTATTCAATTTGTCTTTAAAGTTAGTGATGACCATTACTGGCAAACCCTCTGTAATAAGATAGACTGTGCAGTGTCTTTATGTAAAATCATGCAGCTAAATACCTTATTTCACATTCCTCGCTGTCATGTGACCTCCCGGCAGACGTCAAAAGGGAATATCAGCCCTTCCCGCTGCAGTCTTAAGATCGGAAAAGGAGAACGTGATCGTACAGCGGCAGTGTGAAATAAGCTTTTTAGCTGCATGATTTTAAAATGACAAAGACACTACACAGTATATCTTGCCATTAATTGTCATCAATAACTTACCAACAACTTTAACTCCATGCCAGAAGTATATTTCAGGGCTTTTTCTGGAATTTGATTTAAAGCAAAGCAAAAGTTCACAAAAAAAAAGTCTTTCCACACAGGAGTTCTCACCCTCAATACAACAAATGAACAATATTCAGCCTCGTGGCTCTCTTTGCAGCTTTACTGCCCAGGCCTCAGGCCTTGGTCCTCCAGCAGGACCTTCTACAGGCTGTCCCCTAGTTACAAACATCCGACTTACAAACAACTCCTACTTACAAACAGAGGGAAACAACAGGAAGTGAGAGGAAATCTACCCCTAGGAAGGGAAATTCACTCCTGTAAGAGTTAATATGGGAAAAAGGTACCTCCAATGATGCTTTATCACCAAAGCTTGTTTCCACAACAACCCAAAATCTTCAGACAGCAAAACAAACATTACAGGGGTGTTAACCCTTCCCTATGCTATCCAAAAAGCTTAAAACATAATTTTTTTTGGCTGGAGCTACACTTAAAAAAACGTACCTGTTCTGACTTACTAAAGATTTTAATGGATTTAAAATAAAGAGATATATTTTTTATATATATATATATATATATATGTTGTGGTGAAATATTCTGAATAAAAGTACCCTTAACCACTGCGTCGCTTTAACTGACAATTGCGCGGTCGTGCGACGTTGTACCCAAACAAAATTGACGTCCTTTTTTTTCCCGCAAATAGAGCTTTCTTTTGGTGGTATTTGATTGCCTTTGCGGTTTTTATTTTTTGTGCTATAAACAAAAAAAGAGCGACAATTTTGTAAAAAATGCATTATTTAACTTTTTGCTATAATAAATATCCCCCAAAAACATATATATATAAAAAAAAAAAAAATTTCCTCAGTTTAGGCCGTATATTGATTGGTTTTTGCAAAAGTTATAGCGTCTGCAAAATAGCGGATAGATTTATAGCATTTTTATTATTTTTATTTTTTTTACTAGTAATGGCAGAGATCTGCGATTATTTTTATCGTGACTGCGACATTATGGCGGACACATCGGACAATTTTGACACATTTTTGGGACCATTGGCATTAATACAGTGATCAATGCTATAAAATTGCATTGATTACTGTAAAAATTTCATTGGCAGTGAAGGGGTTAACACTAGGGGGCACTCGAGGGGTTAACTATGTTCCCTGGTAGGTGATTCTAACTGAAGGGGGAGGAGACTGACTAGAGGAAGTGACGGATCGTGGTTCCTAGCTAATAGGAACACATGACCTGTCACTCCTGTCAGAACAGAACAGGGAAGTGTGTGTTTACACACACTCGTCCCTGTTCTGTCTCTCATGGCCACGATCGCTCGTGGCCAGCGGTCATCACAACCGTCGACCAGTATAACTGCGGAAGTTAGTCGGGAATCGGTTAAAATCCCCCTGTTTCTCTTCAAAAGGTTATCTAATGATTAACGTTATATAGACAGAAAACGAGGCAGCAGAAAAAAAACTGAATAAACATACTTAAATAAACATACATCAGATTTTCAATGGAGTGCCATGTACTGTATACTGCCTTCTCAAACGCCGGCATGCTGCAGAACCGTTGAAATGTATTCAACATTTTCACAGCCTAACCATTCTTCATGAAATACAGCCCTGAAGAAGGGGGTAGAGGGGCAATTTCCCCAAAACGTGCTGGCTCTACTTGTGTACTTTTTTCCACAATAAGCAATAATATTAAATCATCAAGTGAGATGTTTTTCTGGACACTGGGTGCTCCTTTTCAATCACCCTAATGTACACTGTAACAATTACACACCGCCATCTCATGCCTGTCATATTTTTCTACTGTAACAATATTGCTCTGGCAATTTTGCTATGTAATTGTTTTTTTGGGGTAAAGTTCCCCTTTAAGGCGGTTAGTTGTAATTGCTTGAGATCACATTCCTGCAGTCACACAGAGCTTTGTCCTTTGCTACATTCTGAGATTTATTCAGGTAAACATAAGTTTCCAGAGAAGCTCCCAGGAATAAATCTGTCATAATAGACTTGTTAAATCCCCCTAACAGGGAGAGCTCTTGCTCATACCACCGACATGTATTTACATAATTAATGAGTATAAAACATGACAAGCCCATTAGTTTTAATTGTCTCAAATTTTCATGCATATTATTTCTCTTCATCCATGACAAAGTTCTCTGTGTCTTAAATCACCATACACACCATGGGGGAAAAAGCAAGAAAGAAAGAAAGATAAAACATGTTGGAAACATCGTAAGGGAGAAAGCATTAGAGGCATTTAAGTTAAAGCCGTAGTTAACTCTTTTTTAACTTGTACTTACAGGTAAGCTAAAGCCTGCGATCGCTGATCGAGCAGAAATTTCCCAACTGTCGATCTACAGATCAGCTTCTGTACAACCACCCTGCCCATACATGGATCGATGTTTGGCCAGTCCCTGCTGATCCCGGCTGAATTTCAGGCCATTTGTGGCTGGCTTAAAGTGATTGTAAAGGTTCGCGTTTTTTTTTTACTTACCTCCACTGTGTCCCCGAACACCGACTTCTGGGGTCCCTCAGCAACTCTCGTGGCTCCTCCTCTTATCAGATAACCCCCTAGGAGATGCGCTCTCCCCGGTGGTTACCTTGCGGGCATGCTCCCTAGTCCCGTATTTGCGTCCATAGACACGAATGCCGGACTCGGCCCCTATCCCCCGGCACCCGCATCATTGGATTTGATTGACAGCAGCGGGAGCCAATGGCTGTGCTGCTATCAATCTATCCAATCAAGAGCCGAGAACCCCCGGCAAAGGAGAAGCGCGTCTCCGCCAGGTGAAGTTCCAGGGCTCAGGTAAGTAAAACGGGGGGGCTGGGGGGCCGGTGACTGCCAGGTGTTTTTTTAACTTAATGCATAGGATGTATTAAGGTGAAAAAACATGAGGGTTTACGACCCCTTTAACTCACAAAAATACTAAATTAAACATTTTTTTTTCTATCCTACCTAAAATAAACAGGACCTGACGTTTGACCCCAGCCTTTGACCCTGACCATTGACTCTGTCCATGATCTTTACCTTGACTATAACCCTGACACTGACTTAAAAAAAAAAATAATAATAAATAAAGAATATAAGATAAAATAGCTACATCACTGTTTGATATTTTACACACACACTTTTCTTAGTTTACACTTTTCTCCTCTAGCAAGTAGAAAAGGGTATATTGTATTCTCAATTCAAGAGGAGAAAACAACACAGGGGTGGGCTGTTAAGTGACTGATCACTGTAATAGCCAATCAGTGATCCGATGATGAGGAACCGGTCCTTGCAGTTCCTGATTGTTAGTACGAGACCTTGAGTTCTTGATGAGAGCTCATTCTCCCTGCTGGGAGCGTGATGTGCAGGGCACTCTCAGTACAAACACAGCATCGTATGTATATATATGAGGTCCAACAGATAAAGATCCACTTCTGTGGGGCATATTTATGCCCACAATAGTCGGGAAGCGGTTAAAACAAAAACAACAATGACATAGCAATATAAAAGCAAGTCATTTCCCCTAAAGCATACTGCCTTTCACTTTTCTCTATTTTCCTCGAAGCCGATGTAGCACCCTGATGTGTAGGCAGGGTTTGCTGGTAAATTTACCTGCCAAGCATAATGCTTTGGCCAATTGATAGGAGATCTAATTCTTGAATTGCTGCACTTCCCTCTTCTGTCACTAGATGGCCGGGTATCTGGTGGCATTAGATGAGACAAGGGCATTGCAAGGACAGATTAAGAATAGATGGGGTAACTAAAGAAAAAATGGGCAAAAGATAACCCAGGGTTGGACTTTAGGGGCATATAGGACAGTAGTAGATATAAAAAAGATTTTATTTATGACAATACATATTACAGACAAAGCAAAAAAGAGTAAAGAATTAATAGCATATAATACACTCTAAACATAATACATGACATGGAAGAACATGCATCATATACATAACAGAGCCCCTGTGCGTCAACGCATTTCGCTGTTTAGCTTCATCAGGACACATTCGGGGGTTGTTGGAAAGAACAGGTCTCACTATATAAAATAAAACATATAGATAAGACTTTGTACAATAACAACACACATTTAAAATGGATCATTATCATATCCAAGATGAATGAATAGATGGGGTGTCTCAGCCAATGGGCAGGGATTTTCTTGGGTCCCTTGGCCTGCTGGGAGAGCCTATTTATTTAGGTGAGGTCAGGTGATCAGGGTTCTGTGCCACCTGGATGGCTGTCTGGGTGGATGTGTGTTTTATTGCCCCGAGCTGCTAGGCCAGAGCCTGAGGCCTATCCTAGCGACATCTGGCTGCTAGGCTGTCTGAGCGCCTATCCAGAAGCAAGAGAGCAGCACAGGGTTGGGACTGCGGCTTGCAGTCCAACCAAAAGTGGCGGTTCTGCTGGAGAACCTGTCATGGTCGGAGGTAGAGGGGAAGCTGTCTGTGTCATATCGGATAAGATCCTTTAAGAACTAAAGAGACTGCTCCACTGAAATAAAATATTAAATAAATAACAAGCCCTTATCTTAAACAATAGTCATCAATTGGCTCTTTTTCTCGCATGAACAACTCCTCTCCCACTCCCACTTCTGCCAACTGTGCAATGACTAAACTCGATAGACTTTGTGACGTACAAGAAAAAAAACACCTTTTCCCTAAGGTGGGTACCTATGCAGAAGAAAGGGAAATTCATAAAAAGGGTATTTCCAAATTTGTGTAGTGAAGAATGAGTGCAATTATGCATAACATACTATTTAACCATGAGAACCACCTGAGAAACCGCAAAAGCTTATTGCGCTATTTAAACCACAACATATTTAGTATACTGTTTTTAAAACACCAGTAAAAACAGAGCACTTATTAAAAAAAAATTATTTCACTATCATCATATTGGCCAAATGTTGCAGCTATCTTTATTGCTAATTGCATTCTCATATTTAAAAAAAAATAATAAAAAATAAATAAATAAAAAAACAGAGCGTTTGTTACAGTACAGCAAAATTACAGCATTAGTAGTTCATCAACAGCACAGTGGCTTAGTGATTAGCACTTCTGCTTTGCAGTAATGAGGTTATTGATGGTTTCCTCCCACACTCCAAAAACACGGTGGAGCAGGGCAATAAGTAAATTGTCGGTTATATATAAATACCTGTAAGCCTCCATACACGCGGTCGGAAATTCCGACGGAAAATGTTGTCGGAAAATCCGCCCGTGTGTGGGCTCCATCAGACTTTTTCCGTCGGAGAATCCGACGGAAAAAATTTGAGATCCTGCTCTCAAATTTTCCGACAACAAAATCCGATCAGACTTTTTCCGATCGTGTGTCGAGAATTCCGACGGACAAAGTGCCACGCATGCTCAGATCAAATTACGAGACCAAAGCTATTGGCTACTAGCCTCTATGTAGTTCCGTCATACGCAACGAAGGTCACCACGTTCAGAATGATCGGATTTTCCGACAACTTTGTCTTTGTTGTGTATGCAACACCAGTGTCGGACAAAATCCGTCAGAAAAAAATAAGACGGATTTTGTGGTCGGAATTTCCGATCGTGTGTACAGGGGCTTAGAAATAATACTAAATATGGTGTTATAGTTACCCATACTAGCTTGACACCTGCAAAATAGTAATAATAAACAGTATAAAATACTAAATAAACACCTGAATAATATGACTAGAAAAGGTTGCCAGTGTCTTGAACAGTTAAAGTGTATAACCACACAAAACTTATTTCTGTTAGGTACAGTGCCTTGAAAAAGTATTCATGCCTCTTGAAATTTTCCACATTTTGTCACGTTACAACCAAAAATGTAAATGTATTTTATTGTGATTTTTGCGTGATAGGCCAACACAAAGTGGCACATAATTGTGAAGTCGAAGGAAAATTATAAATGGTTTTCACATTTTTTTAGAAATAAATATATGAAAAATGTGTCGTGCATTTGTATTCAGCGCCCTTTACTCTGATACCCCCTAACTAAAATCTAGTGGAACCAATTGCCTTCAGAAGTCTCCTATTTAGTAAATAGAGTCCACCTGTGTGTAATTTAATCTCAGTATAAATACAGCTGTTCTGTGAAGCCCTCGTAGGTTTGTTGGAGAACCTTAGTGAGCAAACAGCATCATGAAGGCCAAAGAACACACCAGACAGGTCAGGGATAAAGTTGGAGAAGTTTTTAAGCAGGGTTAGGTTATAAAAAAATATCCCAAGCTTTGAACATCTCACGGAGCACTGTTCAATCCATCATTCGAAAATGGAAAGAGTATGGCACAACTGCAAACCTACCAAGACATGGCCGTCCACCTAAACTGACAGACCGGACAAGGAGAGCATTAATCAGAGAAGCAGCCAAGAAGTCCATGGTAACTCTGGAGGAGCTGCAGAGATCCACAGCTCAGGTGGGAGAATCTGTCCACAGGGCAACTATTCGTCGTGCTCTCCACAAATCTGGCCTTTATGGAATATTTTGCAAGAAGAAAGCCATTGTTGAAAGCCAAAAGAAGTCCAGTTTGCAGTTTGCGAGAAGCCATGTGGGGGACACAGCAAACACGTGGAAGAAGGTGCTCTGGTCAAATGAGACCAAAATTAAACTTTTTGGCCTAAACACTATGTGTGGCAGAAAACTAGTAGTGCACATCACCCTGAACACACCATCCCCACTGAAACATGGTGGTGGCAGCATCATTGTTGTGGGGATGCTTTTCTTCAGCAGGGACAGGGAAGCTGGTCAGAGTTGATGAGAAGATGGATGGAGCCAAATACAGAGTCTGCAAAAGACTTGAGACTGGGGTGGAGGTTCACCTTCCAGCAGGACAACGACCCTAAACATACAGCCAGAGCTACAATGGAATAGTTTTAGATCAAAGCATATTCATGTGTTAGAATGGCCCTTTCAAAGTTGTAATTGCAGTGAAAGATGGTTCTACAAAGTATGGACTCAGTGAGGCTGAATACAAATGCACTCCACACTTTTCAGACATTTTTTTGTAAAAAAGTTTGAAAACCATTTATAATTTTCCTTCCACTTCACAATTATGTGCCACTTCGTGTTGGTCTATCACATAAAATTCCAATAAAATACATTTACGTTTTTAGTTTTTCAACATGACAAAATGTGGAAAATTTCAAGGAGTATGAATACTTTTTCAAGGCAGCGGTGTAAAGATTAGAACCACATTCAGGTTTTTACTGCCTTCCAGAGCTTTTATCCTCATTTCTGCCCTGCTGACAATGTTTACCAGACAGGAAGTCTGGGGAACCCTTCAACAGCAATACAGACAGAAAAAACATGTGCACTGCCGAAAAAATTTTTGTTTACCTTTCCATTTGTTTTTTTTTTCTCTGAAAATTCTTAAATTCGAAAATTCGTAATTCGAAGATTCAGAAATTAGAAAGTTTGAAAGTTAGAAGGTTCGGAAAGACAAAAATTCGGAAATTCGGAAATCCGTAAATTTGAAAATCCAAAAATTAGAAAAGAAAATCTGAAAATTAGAAAGATCGAAAATCCTAAAATTCCAAATAATAACTAACAATAACTTTTAAATTGTAGGTATTGTAATTTTCTTTCAAATTTGTCTGTTAATGAATGTATCGAATATGAATTTATCTGAAGTTATGAATTAAAACAAATGGAATGGAACAAAATAATAATAAATAATAATAATAACGTTTTTATTATTATTGTTATTTATTTTTATTAATTTGTTATGTTCCATTCGTGAAGATACGGCATTCATTATTACGGATAATTTGTAACTTCGGATAAATTCGTATTCGTTACGTTCACTAACAGCCAAATTTGAAAGAAAATTCCAATACCTATAATTTAATAGTTAGTAATAGTTAAAGAGGAGGGCCCACTAAAAAATTTTTTTTAAAAGTCAGCAGCTACTAATACTGCAGCTGCTGACTTTTAATAATCAGACACTTACCTGTCCCAGGGTCCAGCGATGCGGGGGAACGAAGCCCCCCCTCATTCCCTGCTCCACTCGCGGCGCCGGCATTCTTACTGTGGGCACCCGGCTGTGGCTTCACAGCCGGGCACCCACTGCGCATGCGCGAGCGGCGCGGTGCGCTGTGATACGACGCTCAGTCATCTGGGACACGTGACAGGTCACGGATGACTGTGCGGCGCCGAGGGGAAATGATGTCAGTGCCCGGGCACTGAAGGTGGCAGACTACGAGGGACCCCCCTAGCAACAGGCATTTAGAGGTGAGTAAAAAAATGTATTTTTCCAATTATTTTTTTTAATTTTTTTTTTATGATTTTTAAGCAAATTTTTTTTTTGGTGGCAACACCACTTTAAGTAATTATTAGTACAAAAAGAAAATTGCGCTGGACAAAAAAGCTAAAATGAAAACTAAAAGCTGCAACCGGAATGTGATAAGCATAAATAAAGTAAGATTAGAAGAGGCTGCGCTACATTATATTTAAGTAAACAACACTAATTAATGCCAAAACCGTGGTAACAGTGTCAGTGCATATACCTCACTCGTTAAGAGTAAGAAAGTGACTAATGAAAATAATAAATAGGATTACTAGATACCCATAACGGTTATAGCAATCAGATACAACAAAATTCAGTGGACCTAGTATCAAACATATAAGTGATATACAGTACAAAAAAATTCAAATGGGCTGTAAAATAACCCAACAAACATTGGTGAGTGATGGACTTATTAATCCAATAAGTTATCGGATTATATTATACCGTGCATTAATAAATGTCGGAATAAACTAGTAAAATAACCCAAAAAATAAAATAAAAAACAAAGTCCAAATAGGCTGCGAGATCAATCAAGTCCAGCAGTAAATGGCTTCCACGTGTTGAAAGATGGTGACTTTGTGTAGATTCAAATTTAAAGTGACAAGTGCTTGTGAAAATCCCTCCACCAGAAAGATTGCAGGCTTACCAGACTGTGGAGAAAACTCGCATGTGGCTAATACCCAGCCAGGGCCTTGACTTCCATCATAGCTCACTTACGCCCCTCGCGATATCCAGAAAGGCTGCTAGCTTCAGATGCAGGTAAACGCGGGGCTCACCACTAATGATAGTGGGTCGTAGCCTGTGGGTTGCATAAGCTAATTGTATGGATCTCCGGAAAGGTTGGCCCAAAAAAAGAAGAAGGGGGACACACCATGGGTGGAATCCAAAGGATTTATTTGGTAAAAAGTGCCAATATGCACAAAAAAACAAGATGCATAAAAACGATTGAAAATACTCTTAAAATTATGCGGCCGGCCGGCAGCAGTACTCGTCCGTGCTAAGACGTAAGACGCGGTGACGTCAGCACGTCGGTGCTGACGTCACCGCGTCTTACGTCTTAGCACGGACGAGTACTGCTGCCGGCCGGCCGCATAATTTTAAGAGTATTTTCAATCGTTTTTATGCATCTTGTTTTTTTGTGCATATTGGCACTTTTTACCAAATAAATCCTTTGGATTCCACCCATGGTGTGTCCCCCTTCTTCTTTTTTTGGGCCAACCTTTCCGGAGATCCATACAATTAGCTTATGCAACCCACAGGCTACGACCCACTATCATTAGTGGTGAGCCCCGCGTTTACCTGCATCTGAAGCTAGCAGCCTTTCTGGATATCGCGAGGGGCGTAAGTGAGCTATGATGGAAGTCAAGGCCCTGGCTGGGTATTAGCCACATGCGAGTTTTCTCCACAGTCTGGTAAGCCTGCAATCTTTCTGGTGGAGGGATTTTCACAAGCACTTGTCACTTTAAATTTGAATCTACACAAAGTCACCATCTTTCAACACGTGGAAGCCATTTACTGCTGGACTTGATTGATCTCGCAGCCTATTTGGACTTTGTTTTTTATTTTATTTTTTGGGTTATTTTACTAGTTTATTCCGACATTTATTAATGCACGGTATAATATAATCCGATAACTTGTTGGATTAATAAGTCCATCACTCACCAATGTTTGTTGGGTTATTTTACAGCCCATTTGAATTTTTTTGTACTGTATATCACTTATATGTTTGATACTAGGTCCACTGAATTTTGTTGTATCTGATTGCTATAACCGTTATGGGTATCTAGTAATCCTATTTATTATTTTCATTAGTCACTTTCTTACTCTTAACGAGTGAGGTATATGCACTGACACTGTTACCACGGTTTTGGCATTAATTAGTGTTGTTTACTTAAATATAATGTAGCGCAGCCTCTTCTAATCTTAAGTAATTATTAGTTAGTTATTATTTCAGATTTTTGACTTTTCGGGATTTTTAATTTTCAAATTTTCGTTCTTTTAAATTTTGGTTTGAACACCGTTTTCATATGCGGGCGCTACTCACGTATGCGTTCGCTTCTGCACGCGAGCTCATCGAGACGGGGCACTTTAACCACTTCCCGACCGGCGCACGACGATATTCGTTGGCAGAATGGCACGTACATCAGGAGGGCGTATATATAAGTCCCTCCTTAATGCCTGTCCGTGCCATCGGGAGCACGCCGGGAGCGGCGCGCTCCCACGCCGGTCGGGACCCCCCGTGAGTCCGGTCGCGGTCCCCGCGGACTCGATCGCCGCTGGGACACCCGCGATCGTTTCACGGGAAGGCTGAATGGGGAGATGCCGAGATAAACAGCATCTCCCCGTTCTGCCTAGCAACTAGTGACGCCGATCTCTGCTCCCTGTGATTGGAGCAGAGATCAGCATTTACTAGCTGACAGCCATGCCCCCCCACAGTAAGAAACACACCCCTAGGCATACTTAACCCCTACAGTGCCCCCTTGTGGTTAACCCCTTCACTGCCAGTGTCATTTATACAGGAATCAATGCATTTAAATAGCATTGATTGCTGTATAAATGACAATGGTCCCAAAAATGTCTGATGTGTCCGCCATGTCGCAGTCACAAAAAAAAAAAAAAAATCGCTGATCGCCGCCATTACTAATAAAAAAAAAATTATTAATAAAAATGCTATAAAACTATCCCCTATCTTGTAAACGCTATAACTTCTGCGCAAACAAATCAATAATCGCTTATTGCAATTTTTTTTACCAAAAATATGTAGAAGAATACGTATCGGCCTAAACTGAGGGAAAAAAATGTTTTTTTATATATTTTTGTGGGATATTTATTATAGCAAAAAGTAAAAAATAATGCGTTTTTTTTCAAAATTGTCGCTCTTTTTTGTTTATAGCGCAAAAAATAAAAACCGCAGGGGCGATCAAATACCACCAAAAGAAAGCTCTATTTGTGGGAAAAAAAGGACGTCAACTTTGTTTGGGAGCCACGTCGCATGACCGCGCAATTGTCAGTTAAAGCGACGCAGTGCCGAATCGCAAAAAGGGGCCTGGTCCTTTGGCTGCAAATTGGTCCGGTCTGAAAGTGGTTTAAAATTTTTTTTTTTTTTTTTTCTCATTTATTTTTCTTGATTTTATTTATTTTTACACTGTTTTTTAAAAAAGAAAATTGTCTCACTTTTATTCCTATTAATGTAAACATCCCTTGTAATAGAAAAAAAGCATGACAGGTCCTCTTAAATATGAGATCTGGGGTCAAAAAGTCCTCAGATCTCATATTTGGACTTAAATGCAAATTTAAAAAAATGACATTTGAAAAATGTGCCTTTAAGACGTATGGGCGGAATTGACGTTTTGACGTCGCTTCCGCCCTGCTATGGTATAGAGACGGGTGGGGACTATCTTAGCCTCACTCGTCTCTATACCCAGCCAACGATAGGACCCGATCGCCTCCGCCGCTGCCGACGGCTCCGATAAGCGGCGGGGGCGCGGGAGAGCAGCGGGAGGGTTGGTGGCACCTCTCCCTCCGCCGATAACGGTGATCTCCCGGCGAATCCGCCACAATGACCACCATTATCAGAATTACGACCGGCGCCTGAAGAGATGGATATCTCGGTTGTGGCAGCAGCTGCTGCCATTACGGAGATATCCCTCTTCAAAATCAGGACGTATATAGGCGTGCGCCGGTCGTAAAGTGGTTAACTCACATGCAATTTCCCCCACTGCTGTATGTGTGTGCGATATTAAAGTCTCAGGTTTTTTTGTTTAAAAATAACAAACATTTTATACTTACCTACTCTGTGTAATGGTTTTGCACAGAGCAGCCCCAATCTTCCTCTCCTTTTCTGGGGTCCCTCACCTGTGCTTCTGGCCCCTCCCTTCTGCCGAGTGCCCCCAAAGCAAGCAGCTTGCTATGGGGGCCCTCGAACCGAGCCGATGCTATGTGTGTCCATTCAAACGCTAAGCTGTGGCCCGGCCCTCCCCTTCTCTCCCCTCATTGGCTCACTAGCTTTGATTGACAGCAGCAGAAGCCAATTGCGCCAGCTGCTGTCTCAGCCAATGAGAAGGGAGAGTCCTGGACAGCCAAGCCTCTTGTGCAACTTCGCTGGATGGAGATGAGGCTCAGGTAAGTATTAGGGGGCTTTCTATGTATTAAGATAAAAAAAAACTTCTGTGTGTAGCAGCGAGGTCCTCTCAGGAAACATAAGAGAGCAACATCATCATAGGGAGACAGTAGGGGACTAGCAATCTAGAACTCAATTCACACTGCTGGATTTGTGTTCCCCCAAACCTAGAAACCGCCAGCGAGGGACCTAGAGAGGGGACTTAGGTGAGTATATCTGGCTTCACAGGGTAGGGGGAAAAAATGGCTAGTAAGATGCAGTGTTAATTTAGTCAACGAAAAGTTTTAGTCGACTAAAATAGGACTGAAACTAAAATAGTTCAGATGACTAAAATATGACTAAAACGAAAAAGGCATTTTAGTCAAAAGGCTAAAATACAACTAAAACTAAATCGAAATTTGATGTCAAAATTAGCATTGCACTACCACATAAGAATAAGTAGGGGGCATCTACTAAGCTGCAAAAAAGAAAAAGGCTTTTCTTAATATTTAATGTTGGTAATATATTCCATGTATTTGCAATATTTTTTTTTTGTTGCAGTTCTGTTTGTAAAAAAACAATATTTCAGTTTGCTTATGAAACTTGGTTTTATTTATAAAGACATTATGGGGGTTATTTACTAAAGTCAAATCCACTTTGCACTACAAGTGCACTTAAAAGTAAAGTCGCTGTAGATCCAAGGGGGACATGCAAGGAAAATAAAAAACAGCACTTTAGCTTGATTGGATGATAAAATCAACAGAGCTTCCCCTCATTTCAGACCTACCCCTCAGATTTAAAGCGACAGAACTTCCAAGTGCACTTGTAGTGCAAAGTGGATTTGCCTTTCGTAAATAACCCCCTATGTATCACAAACGCTAAATCTGTGTCTGTAGCACATGTTCAAACTTTAAAACCATAAATAATAACATGTTATTCGATTTTTACGAGTATATAAAGAGTTTGGCAATTCTACAGAAATGCTTAACCGCTTCCCGACCGGCCACTGCATATATACGTCAGCAGAATGGCACGGGCAGGCAGAATCACGTACCTGTACGTGATCGTGCATGTGCCTGCCCGTGGGTCGCGCGCGCGCCGCTAGCGGCGCGCTCGCGACCCGGTCGGGAGCTCCGTGACCCCGGCCGCGGGACCAGCGGACCCGATCGCCGCTGGTATCCCGCGATCGGGTTACGGAGCTGAAGAACGGGGAGAGGTCTATGTAAACAAACCTCTCCCCGCGCTTCCTACACTGACTGTCAGTGATCGGCGGTTCCCTGTCATCGGGAACGCCGATCAATGACGTCAGACGTACAGCCACGCCCCCCTACTGTAAAAAAAAAACACAACACGTCACACTGACTCCTCCCCGCCCCCTAGTGGTTAACCCCCTAACTACAACTGTCATTTACATAGGAATCAGTGCTATTTAAATAGCAGTGATTGCTGTATAAATGACAAATGTCCCAAAAATGTGTCAAAAATGTCCGATGTGTCCGCCAAAATGTCGCAGTCACAATAAAAATCGCTGATCGCCGCCATTACTAATAAAAAAAAAAAATATTAATAAAAATGCTATAAAACTATCCCCTATTTTGTAAACGCTATAACTTTTGCGCAAACTAATCAATAATCACTAATTGCGATTTTTTTTACCAAAAATATGTAGAAGAATACGTATCGGCCTAAACTGAGGAAAAAAAATGTTTTTTTATATATTTTTTGGGGATATTTATTATAGCAAAAAGTAAAAAATATTGCATTTTTTTCAAAATTGTTGCTCTATTTTTGTTTATAGCGCAAAAAATAAAAACCGCAGGGGCGATCAAATACCACCAAAAGAAAGCTCTATTTGTGGGAAAAAAAGGACGCCAATTTTGTTTTGGAGCCACGTCGCATGACCGCGCAATTGTTAGTTAAAGCGACGCAGTGCCGAATTGCAAAAAGGGGCCTGGTCCTTTGGCTGCCAATTGGTCCGGGGCTGAAGTGGTTAAATAAAGCATTACAATTTAACTAAACCCATTTTATTTTGTGTACTGGAGATTTTAGTTGACTAAAATACGACTAAAACAATTCAGATGACTAAAATTTTTGTCAAAATACTATGACAAAAACTAAACAAAAATTTGATGTAAAAAATTAACATGACACTACCACATAAGAATAAAGCCCCGTACATACGATTAGAAAATCGTACAAAAAAATACCGCTTTCAAAGCAATCAAACGATTATCTGTAGTACACCGCTTTTATCCAAAATTATCCACAAGGAGAAGCACGAAAATCTTTCTCATATGATACCAGATCGTACGATTTTCGTTTAATCAGAACAGTGATCAACCAAAAATGCAATACAAATACAATAATTAACTTAATAATTCATTAATAATTAACAATTACATCACTTTCAAATTTTGATTCTGTTGTACGAGAATTTTTCTTTGTTTTTGATATGGAGAATGCATACAAAAAAAAATGCATTAAGATAAAAAAACCTTCTGCCTTTACACCTCCTTTAAATAATGCATTACAATTTAACTAAACCCATTCAATTTTAGTTGACTAAAATGTACTGGAGATTTTAGCCGACTAAAATACAACTTAACCACTTACCCACTGGGCACTTAAACCCCCTTCCTAACCAGACCAATTTTCAGCTTTCGGTGCTCTCACACTTTGAATGACAATTACTCAGTCATGCAACACTGTACCCATATTAATTTTTTATCATTTTCTTCACACAAATAGAGCTTACTTTTGGTGGTATTTAATCACCGCTGGGTTTTTTATTTTTTGCGCTATAAATCAAAATATTCAGAAAATTCGGTAAAAAAATAAAATAAAATTCTTTGTTTCTATTAAAATTTATTGCAGAGTATTGGCGAGTATTGGCAGAGTATTGGCAGAGTATTGGCAGAGTATTGCAGTGTTGCACAGTATTAGTAGAGTATTGTACAGTGGTGGCAGAGTATTGCACAGTGGTGGCAGAGTATTGCACAGTGGTGGCAGAGTATTGCACAGTGGTGGCAGAGTATTGCACATTGCAGGCAGAGTATTCCACACTGCTGTCACTGACCAGCGCTGTGGGCACTACACATCCAGCCCACAGTGCTGGTCCCATCTCTCCCCCTCTCCGCTTCTCCCCTCTCACTGTACCGATCGGTACAGAGAGGGGAGGGAGGAACCCGGCGTCATGACATCACGCCGGTTTGTGTACATGTGATCGCTCCGTCATTTGACAGAGGGATCACGTGGTAAACGGTCGCTATCAGCAGCCATTTACCGTGATGCGCCGGGTCCTCGGGACCTGGCGGTCACGGATGTTCCCAAGGGAGCAAGGTTCTGGGAGGACGTCATACGGACGTCCACCAAGAATAAGCCGACCGCGCTGTAGCCGTCTTTCGGCTATGGGCCGGTCGGCATGTGGTTAAACTAAAACAATTCAGATGACTAAAATAAAACTAAAATTGCATTTTAGTCAAAAGACTAAAACACGACTAAAAACTAAAATGGCATTTTGGTCAATAGACTATGACTAAAACTGAAACGAAATTTGACGTCAAAATTAAGACCTGGAAGATGGGTTTGAGGGGGTAGTAGGGATATGAAAAAAGAATTTTAGCCCAGAATGGGGCTTTAATTTTAGAACACCACAAATAGCTGAATGAGGACAGCAGCCAAAGTGTTATATTAACACTACGAATTTCCAAAGTCAAATGTCCCCAACTCCACATGTGTATGACAGAGCGCCATCGCTCTATATCCCTCTGTAGGTTAATGCATTGTGTGAGCTCTGCTAACGACCTCATTTTTAGGAGAATTAAATGGCACCATGTTGTTAAAGATTTTTGTTATGGCCCATATATGCAAGGGAATAATGCTGCAGTGTTGTCAGATGGGTCCCTTAATAGATACTTATTCAGCACAAATTATTTTAATGTAGAAGACCTTCGTTAAACCTTCATCAAACATCTGATAATAGCGTGCTCCCTTGTACACATACAGCAATCGTATGACCATTGAAAGAGCGGCAAATTGTTCAACTGCCACACGAGAAGTGATGTTCCTATAGCCTCTTGCTAGGGTTGCCACCTGTCTGGGATTCACCTGGACAGTCCATTTTGAATTAGGTGTCCAGGTTTAGTCCACCTAAAACCCGGACACATTATTCAGACAGGAATGTGGCTCAGAACAGGGCCCGACAGAAGGGTGAGCGGGCACCATGTGTGCCGCATTACTATTCTCTTCGGAGTTCCCAAAGGTGTCCCAGGTCTATTACAATTCTATAGTGTATATTTTTTGCTGGGCACCACTAAAGTTCTCGGGTTTGGCTTGAAGAAAAAGTGGCAACCCTACCTCTTGCTGAATCATTATTTGTGCTTGTACACACATCTGCCATTCTAGCAATTACCGTATATACTTGAGTATAAGCCAAGTTTTTCAGCACATTTTTTAGGCTGAAACCCCCCCCCCCTCAGCTTATACTCGAGTAAGGGTTTTGAGTGAGGGTGCAGCCTCACTGTGCCTATCTGCAGCCTCACTGTGCCCATCTGCAGCTGTACCTTTGATAACTAAAACAGCGGGTATCTCCCGCTGTGTCATGCAGTCTGTTCGGCGGCCGTCCACTGTAATAAAGCCCCGCCTCCTCTTCGTCCATGATAGACGGAACACTGATACAGTTTCCCATCATTGTATCAGTGTTATGTCTATCATGGATGAGGATGAGATGGGGCTTTGTTACAATGGACAGTCGCCGAACAGACTGCATGACACAGTGGGAGACACCCACTGTTTTAGTTATCAAAGGTACAGCTGCAGATGGGCACTGTGAGGCTGCAGATGGGCAGTGTTAGGCTGCAGATGGGCAGTGTGAGGCTGCAGATGGGCACTGATGATACAGGTGGGCACTGATGATACAGGTGGGCAGAGTGAGGCTGCAGATGGGCACAGTGAGGTTGCAAATGGGCACAGTGAGGCTGCAGATGGGCACTGTTTACCCAGTAGCTGCTGCATTTCCCACCCTACGCTTATACTCGAGTCAATACATTTTCCCATTTTCTGTGGTAAAATTAGGTGCCTCGGCTTATAGTCGGGTCGGCCTATACTCGAGTATATACGGTATATCTTGTCTGTCTCTGTATGTTATTGGGCACAAGTGCCAATTAAGCCACCACATTTTGCTGAGCTAGTTATCGTGTTGCAGACATAAAATGGGAAAATCTCTTACATGTGCACATCAATTCATTACATGCAAAAAAAATGTCAGTTCTACATTAACCACCCTCACCCTTCCTGCCCAGGCCAATTTCAGCTTTCAGCGCTGTCACACTGTGAAAGACAATTGCTCAGGCATCCAACACTGTACCCAAATAACATTTTTATCTTTTTATTTTTATTGTTGAGACAGATAAAGTTTTATTTTGGTGGTATTTAACCGCTTCCCACCCGCTCAACGTCATATGACGTTGTCGACTTTGAGCGCTGATATCTGAATGATGCCTGCAGTTACAGGCATCATTCAGATATCTTCTTTTACAGCCGGCGATTCCCTTCACCATAAGAACAATCATAGTGGCTGTTCAGCTCCGGTGCTTCTGCCGGCTCACCCCTGTGATCGGTGAGCTGGAGAAGGAACCAGCCAGATGGTCTCCAAAGTCTCTACGATCGTTCAGAGGTCGGGCGCAATGTTATGATGCCACGCCTGGTCTCTGCATTTGAAAAAATGCTGACGCCTCAGCTGGAAAGCCAGGATCGTTTTTTTATTGCAGGCTTCCCAGCCTAGAGGTGAGATCTGGGGACTTAATAACACCAGATCTCACTGTAAAGAGGACCTGTCACGCACTATTCCTATTACAAGAATGTTTACATTCCTTGTAATCGGAATAAAACTGATCAAAATAAATGTAAAAAGAAAGCATCAAACTAGAAAAATAAAAGTAAAATTAACAATAAAAATTGAAAGCACCCCTGTCCCTGCATGCTCGCTTGCAGAAGCGAACGCATACGTAAGTCGCGCCGACATATGTAAACGGCATTCAAACCACACATGTGAGGTATCGACATGAATGTTAGAGCGAGAGCAATAATTCTAGCCCAAGATCTCCTCTGTAACTCAAAACTTGTAACCTGTAAAAAAATGTAAAGTAAAGGTTTTTAAGTACCAAAGTTTGGCACCATTCCACAAGCGTGTGCAGTTTTGAAGCATGACATGTTAGGTATCTATTGACTCAGTGTCACATCATCTTTCACATTCTGCAAAAGAATTGGGCTAACTTTACTTTTTTATTTATGCAACTTTTTTTTCCCACAAAAAATTTTGTTTAAAAAATTGCTGCGCAAATACCGTGCGAGATGAAAAGTTGCAACAACCACAATTTTATTCTATAGGGTCTCTGCAAAAAAATTATGAGAGAAATGTCAGAATTGGCCTGGTAGGCAAGTGGTTAATCACGGCTGGGTTTTTTTATTTTATTTTATTGTTTTTTATTATGCTATTTACTGTAAATTAACCGCTTCCCGACCGCCTCCTGTAGATATACGTCAACAGAATGGCACGGGCAGGCAAAAGCACGTACCTGTACGTCCCCTTTAATTTGCCTGCCCGAGGGGCGCGCGCGCGCCGCCATCGGCGCGCGCGCGACCCGGTCGGGAGCTCCGTGACCACGGCCGCGGGACCAGCGGGTTACGGAGCTGAAGAACGGGGAGAGGTCTATGTAAACAAACCTCTCCCCGCGCTTCCTACACTGACTGTCAGTGATCGGCGGTTCCCTGTCATCGGGAACGCCGATCAATGACGTCAGACGTACAGCCATGCCCCCTACTGTAAAAAAAAACACAACACGTCACACTGACTCCTCCCCGCCCCCTAGTGGTTAACCCCCTAACTACAACTGTCATTTACATAGGAATCAGTGCTATTTAAATAGCAGTGATTGCTGTATAAATGACAAATGTCCCAAAAATGTGTCAAAAATGTCCGATGTGTCCGCCAAAATGTCGCAGTCACAATAAAAATCGCTGATCGCCGCCATTACTAATAAAAAAAAAAAAATATCAATAAAAATGCTATAAAACTATCCCCTATTTTGTAAACGCTATAACTTTTGCGCAAACTAATCAATAATCGCTAATTGCGATTTTTTTACCAAAAATATGTAGAAGAATACGTATCGGCCTAAACTGAGGAAAAAAAATGTTTTTTTATATATTTTTTGGGGATATTTATTATAGCAAAAAGTAAAAAATATTGAATTTTTTTCAAAATTGTCGCTCTATTTTTGTTTATAGCGCAAAAAATAAAAACCGCAGGGGCGATCAAATACCACCAAAAGAAAGCTCTATTTGTGGAAAAAAAGGATGCCAATTTTGTTTTGGAGCCACGTCGCATGACCGCGCAATTGTTAGTTAAAGCAACGCAGTGCCGAATTGCAAAAAGGGGCCTGGTCCTTTGGCTGCCAATTGGTCCGGGGCTGAAGTGGTTAAAAGAAATTTTTTTTTTAGTTTCTGTTATAAAATGTTTCAAATAAATAATTTTTCATAAATGTAAACCAAAATGTATTCTGCTACATTTCTTTGGTAAAAAAAAAAAAAACCTAAGTCACTGTATATTATTTATTCTGTGTGAAACTTTGAGTCAACAATCTATGGTATATATATCTGAAAATTAATTAGTCCTAATGTACTGACCATTTCCTGAGGTCCTAGAATGACAGGACAGCACAAAAACTGGAAAATTACCCCCTTTTGGAAAGTAGACAGTCCAAGGTATTTAGTAAGGGGCACACACAGCATAGGCATACTTATAAATACACCCCAAAACACATTCTGGTATTGGGATCCCATACGTGTGAGACTTTTTTAACAGCCTAGCCACATATAGGTGCCCAAAATGCATTGACAACCTTCATGCAATCCAAGCGCATAAATTACATCTAATTTCCGGATCACCGATCACATTTTTTGGGGCCCTGGAGCACCAGGACAGTAGAAACATCCACAAAATGACCCCATCTTGGAAATTAAATATTCCATATTATTTTCTGAAAGGCATAGTGAGTCTTTTGAAAATGCCATTTTTCAACACAAATTTTTTTACCAAATGTTGTCAATTAATAAGAGCATAGGCATACTTAGAATTACACCCCAAAACACATTCTGCTACTCATTCTGAGTATGCCGATACCACATGTGTGAGATTGATAAAAATCCTGGACAGCCGCACTCAGGAAAAATTGATTGCCTTTATTTTAAAATCAAAAATACATGCCACAGCAGAACGGACAGAAGAGCTGACGCGTTTCACACTATCAAACAGTGCTTAATCATAGCTATGATTATAATCATAGCCCAGCAGGGTCCACATCTCACACCCAGGAGTGCCCAGCAGAGTCCCACTTACATCCAGAAGTGCCCATCAGGGACCCACTTGCATTCAGGGTGCCCATCCACATCCAGTTGTGTCCATCAGGGATCCACTTACATCCATGAGTTCCCATCAGAGTCCCCCTGACATCCAGGAGTGCTCATCAGAGTGCCCCCTTTCATCCAGGAGTGCCTTACAGAGTCCCCACTTACATCCAGGAGTGCCCAGTAGTGTCCCATCTTACACCCAGGTGTGCCCAGCAGAGTTCCCTCTTACATCCCGGAGTGCCCAGCAGAGTCCCTCCTTACATCCAGGAGTGCTTATCACAGTCCCACCTTTCCTCCAGGAGTGCCCAGCAGAGTCCCATCTTACACCCAGGAGTGCTAAGCAGAGTTCCCTCTTACACCCAGGAGTACACAGCAGAGTCCCTCCTTCCATCCAGGAGTGCCTATCAGACCCCCCCCCCCCCATTCCACACAGAAATGCCCATCAGAATCCCCCTTTTACATCCAGGAGTGCCCAGCAAATTCCCCTCTTTCATCTAGGAACTGCAGGCCAGATAAAACCTTGTAGCATGTCAGATGTGGCCCGCAGGTCTAGCTTGAAGACCCCTATTGTAAAATACTCTCTCTAGTAAAGAAGGGATTCTCCTTTAGGCAGCACCGGTGGATAATAGCTGTGGGTTGGCTCTTGTCTCAGATACACTAAAGCCTCGTACATACGGTACGATTGTTGACCAACTGAGCGTCTGATTTTTGTCAATAGAGCGTGTGCCAGGATCTTGTCTTGCATACTAACGTTACACAATTACGAACATAGTGACATACTATGAGGAATTTCCCTTCTGCTAATGTTATGTTTGGTGAGCATTGATTCCAAGCATTGTACATTCGACTTTTGCGTGAAGGATTTGTGTGCTGACCATATGAAAATCAGACGTGAAGCTGTTGTCTGTCAACAGACAATCCCCTTCCAACAATCGAGCCGGGTGTACAAGGCTTAAAGCTACAAGGTGGACAGATTGTGTGAATAAAATCCAGAAGTGGTTCTGGTCATAATATAAAAAGATTTGTCCTTTAAAAAACAAGACACGTGGTAAGCATGATATAATACTTAGCTTATTTTGGGGAGATTCCATTTCACTTCCTGTCCCATAGCCAAAACAGGAACTGAGAGGAAATCCCTCCAAAGTGAGGGAATTCCTTGTTGTCACAGGGTCACAAGAACTAGTGTCCCTATTGGAAGATTTCCCCGCGATTTCTGTTCTGGGGACAACCCAAAGTTTGGGATTTTTTTTTCACTTCAGTAACTGTAAAAAGGACAGATAGAGAGGGTGGATCTCTCTAACGGGAGCAATCCTAAATTCTCTCCACTCTATCTAAAATTTAAAAACAATGTTTTTCTTTTGGTTATACTTTAAATACCACCAATATAAAGTGCTATGTATGTAGTATGAGTAAAAGGCAGTCAAACTATCACAGCATTAAAAACTGAAAAATGGTCTGGGCAGGAAGGGGGTGTACCATGCCAGTCCTCATGTGATTAAAGAGGTACTGAACAAGATGACTGCTGCTCTGTAAAATGATATGGACTTGCCCAAATAAATTGCATAACTAAATAAATAAATTACATTGGCATTATCCAAAATAATCCTTATCATTCAGTTTCTTCCAACTGAGCACAACACATTTTATGTTTTTTTATTCTTTCAGCATCACACAATGGGGTTGATTTACGAAAACTGGAGAGTACACAATCTGGTGCAGCTGTGTATGGTAGCCAATCAGCTTCTAACTTAAGCTTGCTCAGTTAAGCTTTGACAAAAAAACCTGGTAGCTGATTGGTTTCTATACAGGGCTGCACTGGATTTTGCACTCTCCAGTTTTAGTAAATAAACCCCAATGTCTCCGAACTGCAAAGTAATGCTGTCATTAGTGCAGAGTTGTAATGTGACGTCATCATGTCCCATTGGGTTGGCTGATTATTTATACATTTATTCACTTTTTGGGTTTAGATTTTATTTAAAAGGGATAGTTCACTATTACACATAATTGCAATGTTGCTTTTGCATATGAAATAATCACTATATAAATAATCGCTATATTTATTTTTGGTTATTAGATATTTATTTCTAGCTTAAAGCATTACCAATGAGGGCAGCACAGTATTAATATAGAACTAGCTTAACCTCGCTGGCGGTATGATTATGTCTGATTTTTGCGTCTCAAAGTGGTACATTGTTTTGCATGGAAATTTGGCATTTTATATTGTAGGCCTGTAATTCTTAACAATAACACACTTAAAGTGGAGTGCCAACCAAAAAAAAAAAAAAATGTGGCTTAAAAATCCTAAAAAAAATAAAAAAAAAATAATAATTGGAAAAAAAAATTTTTTTTACTCACCTCTAAATGCCTGTTGCTAGGGGGTCCCTCGTAGTCTGCCACCTTGATTGCCCGGGCTAAACGTCACTTCCCCTAGGCAGTGCACAGTCATCTGGGACCTGTCATGTGTCCCAGATGAGTGAGCGTCGAATCACGGCGCACGGCCCGCTCGCGCATGCAGGTAAGTGTCCGATTATTAAAAGTCAGCAGCTGCAGTATTTGTAGCTGCTGACTTAAATTTTTTTTTTTGTGGGCCCTCCACTTTAAATCTGTCCAAACAAGAGTCTAGTAGACATCCCGGGTATGATAAAGTTTGAAACATGAAATCAAAAATTATAATATAATAAATAACTATAAATAATTATAACAAATAATAATAATAAAATGTATTCAACAATGTAATCAAATCAAAAACACTGACATTTTCTCAGTTGCAGAATTGTCGCTGTCATCACTTTCAGTGTTTGATGACGAATTTCCCCACAAATCACTATCGCTCAATTCTGCAAGTGATTCTAATTATTATCGCTGTTTTCTAGCTGATCTAAAACCGCTTTTGACGTAAAGAGACAATTTTTGGTTGCTATGGACATTCTCAAGTTTCCAGGCAGAAAGAACAGCATATATAATATAAAACTACATACAGGGCACTGGACAAAGCACTAGGGACAAAGGGGAGGTGAAATAATTTGATTTTGTATTTGTATTTTGAATTTGTTTTTCACTTTTTGAATTTGGCACCGGGCTCCGTCCCCATGCGGCACGACGCTCACAGGGAACAGAGCCTGGAACTTTGATAGCTCAAGCGGAGGACAGAGCCTGCGCACACAGCGGGGGGACATCGCAGGATCCTGGGGGACAAGATAATAACTTTGCCTGGATCCTGCGATGCAATCCCGAGTGTGGCTCGGGGTTACCGCTTTTGGTAATGAAAATTCACCCCAAGCCACTATAAGGGGGCTACTTATAATGATATACCATTTTGATAGGGGTTGAAATGAATATGCTTAACTTTCAGCTTTTAAACAAAGCTGGTGTAAGTATATTTCTTAGAAAAACGGTTTGACCAGTGTTGACATATCAGCATGACGCATCTGTTTGTGGTTTTTATCTTTGTACTTCACCAGAGGATATGAAATTAGCTAGCAGTGACTTAGGAGTTTTTTGGTCAAGTTTAGCAGATGTGTACAGATAACGAGAACTAACCATCATCACATGACTAACCTTTGCCCCATATTCCATATTGCAAATTAACAACCATCACATGACTAGAAATTGCTGATGTATGCTTCTGTGTAATGCCCTGATTGGCTCCACATGGGGCAGGGTCTTCTAGTATTACACATAAAAGACGATGTACTCCTCAATAAACCTTGTAACCATTTACACTTACAAACCCGTGTATGTGTGTGTGTTAACCACCGGTGAACTGGGATCTCCGCTCCTACCAATTCCTGGCCTAGGCACTTAGAATACAAGAAGAAAGACGTGTACCTTTACAACTGGTGTTCAGAAGTGGGATATCTTGTGACAGGTAAGTGATTTTGCCCTTTTTACCCTTTAAGGTGAATAGGTGTAAATGCTTACGCTGTCCAGATAATCGCCACGAATTTAGTTTAAAGAGGTTGTTGTGCCTTCGCGGAGGACTAGGCTGGTCCCCCGGGAGGTTAAAAGGACACGCAGGTAGTTACGTAGGTTATTTGGCTATTTAAAGAGGGTCTGACTAGGTTGGTCTGACTATAAAAAAAACTATTGTAAAAGAGATTATTATTTTAATCACCGGGAAGTAGCAGATTACGCCCGTGATAAAAGGTTTGGTTGAGCGGACGCCCATTAAGTTTTTTGAGAAACAAAAAGTGCACTATAAAATTGAACAAATGTATGGTTTTATAATGATCATTTAAAATAATTCTGTTCATAAGATTTACAGTATAAGACCTATAGAAATAAGTATAAAGTTTTGTTTAAGATATATATATATATATGTATATGTGAGACTTCTTTTTCTACAGAACAGCGTAAGTACCTAAAAATTTTAAGAATTGCATGTTGTATAAAGTATAAGAGTTTAATGACTTCGGAATACGAAGAACCTGATTGTAGCGACATAGCTTTATCTTGTCCACATTGTACTATAGGATTACTGTTTTTTTAAAATAGAAAATAGGTGGGTTCTATTAACCAATAGACCAGGGGGCTATTCTTGTAGATTAGGGGTAAGAGGAATATATCCCGCCACAAAGAAAGGAACCATAAATCGAGTACTAAGGGTAAACCTTCACAGTCCCATTAGTCCATCTGATTTGACGGACCAAGCAGTGATTACCCAAACGGGTTGTTATCACTTGTGCCCACATACTAGTCATACCCTGCCCACTTTGTTAGATGGGGAATTCTGCGGCCACCCCAGGATCAGACATAGGGATCCCGTGCCCGTATGAATATATTAAAAACAATCTACCTGGACCACAGGTGGAACCTTTCTGGGCTCAAGTCCAGGAAAGATGCCACCAGTTAGGTATTCATGATCCGGGACCACAAGGTCCTTGTTCAGAGGAAGATTGGAAGAAAGTTAGCAAAATTTGTCAGACGCATAAGCATTCCTACCCCCCGGGTAAATCTAATGACCTTCAATACATGAAAGATTGTTATCACTCATGGTGCAAATGTTTAAAAGATTATAGAAAGAAATATGCTAAAAAGACTCCTGCAGTTAAAACAAATGTATCCGCCCCTACCTTTGAACCCCCTCCACCTTATGTCACTGTAAAAATGGACTCAGGAGAGCCTGGTCCTCGCCTACAATTATATCCCTCACTAGAACCTCATGTCCTCGCAAGTATGGTATATGGTGTAGCAAGTGATGATCAGATAGCTGAATGGGAAAGAGATGGCAGAATAAAAAGAGAAAGTGAAAGAATAGAAGCTGAAAGTATCAGAGAAAAAGAAAGGCAAAGAAACCTAACACATAAAGAGAAACAGTATGAGAAAGAAAAAGAACAGTTTGAATTAGACAGACTGGAAGCAGAGGAACGGATATATAAACAAAGGGAGGAACTAGAACAGTATAAGAAAGCTCTTGAAAAGAAGGCAGAGGAATTAAAGAAAGCTGAGGAGTCCATTATTTCACAACCCTCTACGGCCACACGTAGCCAAACTAAAAGAAAGGAAGAAGCTCCTCCCAAAGGGGAAAAATCCGGGGACATTACACAAACAGAGAGCCCCTTAATAGGTTCTGACAATGCCTCAGAAGAGGAGGAAATGTGTAATATTAAAGCACCTTTAATGCATATTGGTACGACTCAGGTACACATTCCCCTGCCTCTGGGAACCCTTTCTAAAATAAAGGAGTTATGCCCAAATCCAAAGAAAAGCCCCGAGAAGCAGCTGCCTTTTTGGCAAAATACAGTATTGGGTCAAGCTTAGATAAAGAGGATGTCCAAGGCATACTTAGTATAATAGACCCTGACAGCCCGAAGAAACCCCTGTAGACACTCTATGGGCAGCCCACGTCCAAGGTTTAAATGACTGGACTTCCTTTTGGAAGGGTATAGGTAGTCACTGGTCAACCTTATACAAAGGTTCATCAGCTCTGCAAGAGTTAATTCTAGCCAAGCAAGGACCTAAAGAGAAATTCTTTGACTTTTGTACCAGAGTCTACCATTTATGGAAAGCGGTAGACAAACCCTCAGCACAAATTTTTACAACCACAGTTATGTCTGGTGGTGACCCTAAAGTTACCCAGCTCCTTAAATTTACAAATCCAAAATGGACTGAACAAACGCCCGAAGATTTTATGAAGGATGCAAGATCCAGAGAATGCTCTGGAGTCTTTGAACAGAAAGGGGGAATTTTTACTTCCATTGGCATGGGGCCAGAGACAGTGTCCCCTGTTCCCCTTATGACCATGCAACCGTATCCTGATCCAGCTGCTATATACCCCCCGGACCAGGGCTGTTATAATTGTGGCCTACAAGATCATTGGAAATCTCAGTGTCCCTATAGGATAGGACAGAATAGGGGTAGGGGTAGGGGAAGAGGAAGAGGATTTTACCCCCCGACCCAGTTCCCACGTTACCCACCCTATCAGGGTCCTCGCCAGCCACAACAATATCCTTCTCAACAACAACAAATGCCACCTCAGCCTCCTAATGGACCACCACCTTTTGTCCCTAACACTCCCGGATCCCTATGCAGTGGCCATCAAACCGCCAGCAGCCAAACCCCCAATAGGGATGCCTAGAGTATGTCCCTTCCCTCAGTCTAGTGTGTTATAACCTTTCATGGAAGAGTCTTCCCCAAGTTGTATTAAAAGTCGATGGGCAGCGTGTCTGTTTTTTGATTGACACGGGCGCCTCATCAAGTTCAGTGAATAATGTAATTTTTGACACACCACAATGTACTGAGGGAAACTCTATTGGTATAAATGGGACCCCTGTTACCCATCCCATCACTCCACCATTACCTGTAACCACTCCCGAGGGGCAACATTTGTGCGATCAGTCTTTTGCTGTGTTGGCCTCCTGTCCTGTATCCCTTATGGGAAGGGACCTGTTGTCCAGTCTAAATATCACTATTAAATTTGACAAAGAAGGGTCACTAACTGCAAGTTCCCCTTTCTGTGACCTGACTGGTCCTAAACGACACACACATAAAGGATTCTTTATGTTACTGCCCGCCACTTTAGAGACTCACAAGATCTGGGCAGAAAACAAAGGTAGCGTAGGATTTATCAACTGCACACCCTACACTCCCCAATTACGTCCAGATGCACAGCCACAATACCACAAACAGTATCCCTTGCCCCCAGAGAAAACCAATGGAATTGCACCACAGATTGAAGAATACATACGCTTAGGCATTTTGAAACCAGTAATCAGCCCCTGGAACACGCCCATTTACCCCGTAAAAAAGACCAGTGGCGAATGGAGGCTAGTCCAAGATCTAAGGGCAGTTAATAAACAAGTACTACCCCTCCCGCCCTTGGTATCTGATATAACATTCATTTTTTCATGCATACCTGCAGATTCCCTATGCTACACAGTGATTGATTTGGCAAACGCATTTTTTAGCATTCCTATTGCCGAAGAGGCTCAGCCCATATTTGCCTTCTCATGGGCCGGCGCGGGCCAGTTAACTTGGTCGCGTTTACCGCAAGGGTATGTAGACAGCCCCGCCGCCTTCTCCATGGTACTCAACGAGACTGTCAAGTCTTGGACTTCCGAGCATGGGTCGGTACTAATACAGTATGTGGACGACTTGCTCTTGTGCAGTCGTTCTGCTGAAGATTGTGCGGTCGATTCAACATTACTGTTAGAACATCTGGCCGAAGCCGGCCACCTAGCCTCAAGGAAAAAAATACAGTGGTGTCTACCACAAGTAGAATACCTAGGATGTATTCTGGACAAGGGGACCAGGCTAGTGTCCCCCAAACGTGCCGCAGCCTTACAAGCTCTCAGTCCTCCAAAAGACAAAGCAGCTTTGTTGTCATTTTTGGGCGCAATTGTATATTGCCGCCAGTGGATTCCTGACTGCTCTCATTATGATAGTATCCTACGAGAGGCTGCCGGGTCAAACGCCCCTAAATTGATAGACTGGACAGAAGACAGAAAAAAATGCTTTTGATGCTCTTATTAAGAGTTTGTCCACCGCCCCCGCCCTGGGATTGGTAGATTATGGTAAAGCCTTCCAGTTGTACTGTGTAGTTTCAGGAAAATCTTTTGCTGCAGTACTTGCGCAATCTCATGGCTCAGGGTATCGCCCAGTGTCATATTTATCTAGAAAACTCCCTATCCAAGTCCAGGGCATGCCGTCCTGTCTTCAGAATGTCGCTGCCTGTGCCATGTCTGCACAGGATGCCAACAAAATAGTATTGGGACACAAAATGACACTGTACACCACTCATTCAGTTACCCACCTCATACAGAATATGAACACACAACACATGACTTCCCAAAGACTCAGTGGATACGAGATCACTTTGTTAAATACTGACAACTTGGTACTTAAATATGTTCCGAATAGCAATCCAGTTGTACGTTTACTACATTCCATGTTACGTTTACCACACGAACCTGATCACACACATAATTGTGTAGAAAAAGTGGAACAAGTCACTTCACCAAGACCTGATCTTTCTGACATTCCAATTATAAATGCCGAAAATGTTTTTGTAGATGGTAGTTGTTCCCGTCCCTCTGACTCTACATTTTTAACTGGCTATGCTGTAGTTCAGCTGCCACATACAGTACTAGAGGCAAAACCATTGCCCCCTGTTTCTGCCCAAGTAGCAGAACTAGAAGCTCTGACCAGAGCCTGTATTCTGTTCACAAACAAGGAAGTCAACATTTATACAGACAGCAGATATGCATTTGGAGTGGTACATGATTTTGGTGTGATATGGGCCAATAGAGGATTTAAAACAGCAGACAACAAACAGATAGCTAATTCAGAGCAGATCCTTAATCTACTGCAAGCAATTCTGCTCCCTAAAAAGGTTGCTGTTATAAAAGTAAAAGCCCACTCATCAGACAATAGTATGGTATCAAAAGGAAATGCTTTCGCAGACAGAGAAGCAAAAAAGGCTGCTGCCAGTTCACCCAATTCACCAGCCCCTACCACAATCTTCTTTAAAGAGCACTTCTCATCCCCTGATTTCAAAACTGTTGTGGCCCAAATGCAGTCAATGGCCACAGATACAGATGTCCATTTCTGGGCAAATGAAGGTTTGACCAAAGACTCTGAAGGTCTTTGGACAAAAGAGGGGAAGATCCTGGGTATACCTGAAGCTAATTGTATCCTAATTTTATCCTACCTCCATGGCCCAGGACACATAGGACCCGCCCCTCTTGTAAATATATATTCAAAATCTTTTTGCACAAATAATTTACAAAAACAAACTAAGCTTCTAACTAGAAGCTGCTTAACTTGTGCCCAGAACAATGTTCAAGGAAAAAGACATGGCCTACATGGCCATCTACCTCCACCCTTGGGACCATTGACAGATTTACAAATAGACTTCACACACCTACCAAAGCAAAAGGGAAACTTGAGGTGCCTCTGCGTAATCGTTGACAAATGGTCAGCCTGGGTTGAGGCAATTCCCTGTACCGGAGAAACCGCAAATATAGCAGCGAGATGCTTGTTAAATTATTGGATCTGTAGGTTCGGGATACCCACAACCATATGGTCCGACAGAGGACCCGCATTTAGTTCCTCAGTGACCCAAGTTGTAGCCAAATCTCTGGGGATGCAATGGAAACTACATATTCCCTATCATCCCCAGAGTGCAGGAGTAGTAGAGAGAATGAACAGGAACATCAAAGACAAATTAAAAAAGGCTACAGGAGGTACTCTAAAAGGTTGGTTGGAACACTTACCTTCTGTCCTTTTTCAGATAAGAACCACCCCCCATTCTAGGACAGGATTGTCCCCTTTTGAAATTCTAATGGGAATCCCTGCAAATATAGAATTACCCCCATTAGACCCAAATTCTGACATTAACGTTTATTCCCAACAGGAAGTGTACGTGAAAAGTCTGGTAAGTATGCTTCATGAAATAAATGAACAAGTTTCTGTCACCTTTTTTCCTCTTTCAACAGAACCAACCCACCCCTTCATCCCAGGGGACAAAGTACTGATTAAGCAGCTGGCTCACAGGAAAAGAATTGGACCAATCTACTCCGGACCGTGGAAGGTGGAAAAGGTATCCAGGACCGCGGTACTGACGGACCTAGGCAACACCTGGATCCACGCCAGCCGACTGAAGAAGTGTCCCCAGCTCCCCCCAACTCCAGAGCCCTTAACAGTAACCGAGGATACACTCCCTTCAAGACAACAACAAAATCTACAAGATATTCAGGAAGGCATAGGACAAATCTCCCTGGAGGACACGATGATTTTACCTGGAAACTAAACAGAATCTTTCCATCATCAGGACAAGTGAAGAAGAAGAAGAATAGTGAATTTTGAGGACATTAGATATGATCATTATGTTGAATCAGAATGATCAAAGAGAGGATTATAAGGGGGCTACTTATAATGATATACCATTTTGATAGGGGTTGAAATGAATATGCTTAACTTTCAGCTTTTAAACAAAGCTGGTGTAAGTATATTTCTTAGAAAAACGGTTTGACCAGTGTTGACATATCAGCATGACGCATCTGTTTGTGGTTTTTATCTTTGTACTTCACCAGAGGATATGAAATTAGCTAGCAGTGACTTAGGAGTTTTTTGGTCAAGTTTAGCAGATGTGTACAGATAACGAGAACTAACCATCATCACATGACTAACCTTTGCCCCATATTCCATATTGCAAATTAACAACCATCACATGACTAGAAATTGCTGATGTATGCTTCTGTGTAATGCCCTGATTGGCTCCACATGGGGCAGGGTCTTCTAGTATTACACATAAAAGACGATGTACTCCTCAATAAACCTTGTAACCATTTACACTTACAAACCCGTGTATGTGTGTGTGTTAACCACCGGTGAACTGGGATCTCCGCTCCTACCAATTCCTGGCCTAGGCACTTAGAATACAAGAAGAAAGACGTGTACCTTTACAGCCACACTCTGGAATACCGCCAGGTTAAGACAGTACCAAAGAGAACAATGCATTATTTATATAGTACAATCTATTAGTCCAGTATTCAGGATATCTACTTGCAGCAGTCCAAATATTTATTTGGAACGAAGCTTTGGATTGTTAAGGATGGCTAAGGATTGTTCTCTATATACAACGGGTAAAATAAGTATTAAACACGTCTCCATTTTTTCTAGGTAAATATATTTCTAAAGGTGCCATTGACATTAAATTTTCACCACATGTTGATAAACAACCCATGCAATTCATACATACAAAGAAAGCAAAACAAATAAGTTCAGAAATTAAATTATGTATAATAAAATGGAATGACACAGGGAAAAAGTATTGAACACACTAACAGAAATGTATTTAATACTTAAATAAAATCCTTTGTTGGTAATGAAAGCTTCAAGATCCCTCCTGTATGGAGAAACTAGTCACATGTATTGCTCAGGTGTGATTTTGGCCCATTCTTCTACACAAACATCTTGAAGGTTCCGTGAGCCTCTTCTATGAACGCTGATCATTAGGTCTTTCCATAGATTTTCTATTGGATTCAAGTCAAGTGATTGGCTGGGCCTTTCTAGCAGCTTTTTTTTCCTTTCTTTAAAAACCAAATAAGAGTTTACTTGGCTTTGTGTTTGTCATTGTCTTGCTGAAATGTCCACCCTCGTTTGATCTTCATCATCCTGGTAATGTCTTGGTACATTATTTCATTCATCCTTCCTTCAATGAAATAACATTTGGCAGTACCGTATGCTGAAAAGCAGCCCCCATGATGTTCCCACCTCCAAACCTCACTGTTGGTATTGGGCTGGTTTTGGGATGATGTGCAGTGCTCTTTGACCTCCAAACATGGTGTGTATTATGGCATCCAAAGAGTTTAATTTTGGTCTCATATGACCAGACTATATTCTGCCGGTATTTCACAGGCTTGTCTAAATATTCTGTGGCAAACTTTAAATGAGCTTCAACATGCTTTTTCTTCAACAATGGAGTCTTGCATGGTGAGCATGTATACAGGTTGTGGTGGTTGAGTGAATTACTTATTGTTTTCTTTAAAGCAATTATATCTGCTAATTCCTGGTCTTTCTGAAGTTCTCCACAAGTGGTCCTTGGCTCTTGGACAACACTTCTGAAAATTCTATTCACTCCTCTGTCAGAAATCTTGTGAGGAGCACCTGGTCATGGCCGGTGTATGGTGAAACGATGTTCTTTCCACTTCCGGATTAGGGACCCAACAGTGCTCACTGGAACATTCAGAAGTTTAGAAATCCTTCTGTAACCAATATCATCAGTATGTTTTGCAACAATAAGGTTGCAAAGGTCTTGCGAGAGCTCTTTGATTTTACCCACCATGAGATGTTTCTTGGGTGACACCTTGGTAAGGAGGCAGCTTTTTATAGGTCATTCATTGAGACTGAACCAGCTGATATTAATTTGCACTGGCAAGGGTCAGGATTGCTTTCTAATTACTGATAGATTAAAACTGGTGTCTTGGCTTTCCATGCCTTTTTGCACCTCTCTTTCCTCCCATTCAATACTTTTTCATGTCAATAGCACCTTTAGAAATATTTTAACCTAGCAAAATGGTGACGTGTTCAATACTTATTTTACCCACTGTATCTAATGCTGTCATTACACCTATAGAATTGCGTTAGAAAATGAACTTTTTCAGAACGTTTGTTTGATTATCTAAGAGTTAAAGGGGATTATTCGACAATAGGTTGAGATCATAGAGAGTGAAAAAATTTAAATGAAGAGATGGAAATTTTTTGTCTAATCTAAGTGGAACAAACTCATTTTTATTAGTTGAATTAACTTCTAGTTGAGTAAAATTGTAATGTGCATGCATTTTTCAAAGTTAACCCGGAAGTAGAACTTTAGTAAGCAGGGTTGTTTAATCCTGTAAATTGTCTTATAGCTCTTGCTGGATCATTGTCAGGTGTACATTCCCCCCCCCCCCAAAAAATCAAAATATTGACAAGGTATTTGAGGAAAAAGTAATTTGAAATTAATTGAGTCTGGAGAAGAGACGTTTGAGAGAAGATATGATTTCAATTTACAAATACCGTACTGGTGACCCCACAATAGGGATAAAACTTTTTTGTGGAAGGGAGTTTAATAAGACACGTGGCCACTCATTAAAATTAGAAGAAAAGAGGTTTAACCTTAAACTGCGTAGAGGGTTCTTTACTGTAAGAGCAGCAAGGATGTTAATTCTCTTCTACAGGTGGTGGTATCAGCGGGGAGCATCGATAGTTTAAAAAAACGATTAGATAGGCACCTGAATGGCCACAACATACAGGCATATACACTGTAATACTGACATATAATCACACACATAGGTTGGACTTGATGGACTTGTGTCTTTTTTTAACCTCACCTACTATGTAACTATGTCACCTACTATGTAAATGATCGGATGATGTTTTTTTATACTTTCTCTTCCGAACATTCAAACAAAATTTTACAGGTATGAGGTTAGCTTAAGTCAAAGCTGGAAGACTTACCTCTACCAGGTACTGTAGTCACAGGTTTGAACAGGGGGAGATAGAAATATATAACGTCCAGCAGCAGTCACTGACTTTGAATCCCAATCTGATCAGAAGTCTGGATCAGGGAATATCTCCACTCAGGACCTCCAGTCCTTTAAGAGCCCTTTCACATTGATCTGCGGGCCACGTTAGCAGTAAAACGCTGCTAGTTTTAGCGGTGCTTTATCGTTGTTTTAATTTGGCCACTAGCAGGGCGCATTTAACCCTTTCTTCGGCCAGCGCCCGCTATCGGCCGACTAGCACCGCTAAAACTACGAAAAGTGCCGCTGCCGAAGCGCTTTGGCAGCGGTGCCCATTCATTTCAATGGGCACACCGCTCCAAAGATGCAGCTTGCAGGACTTTTTATAACATCCTGCAAGTGCACCGCATCAGTGTGAAAGCACTCGGGCCTTCACACTGGGGCTGCAGGGGAGGCGTTTTTCAGGCGCTTTACAGGCTATTTTTAGCCCTTTAGCACCTGAAAAACGCCTCAGTGTGAATAGGGTCTAAATGTTATTATTACTGGCCCAGGGAGCAAATGCCCCTCTATGCCCCCAATCCAAGACATGAAAGGGAATGGACACAATTATGTTTTCTATATACTGGAAATGCAATCATTTAGAGCAGGGGTCTCCAAACTTTTCAGCACAAGGCCCACATTGGATATTTAAAAAATATTCGTATGCTAAAAAAGTCAGTTTGATAAATGAACAAATCAAGTTTAAGACCCCTTTCACACTGAGGCATTTTTCAGGCGCTTTAGCGCTAAAAATAGCGCCTGTAAAGCGCTTGAAAGAAGCCTCAGCTGCAAACCCAGTGTGAAAGCACGAGTGCTTTCACACTGGGGCGGGGCGCTGGCAGGGCGTCAGAAAAAGTCCTGCAAGCAGCTTCTTTGCAGTGCAAAGCGCCCATGCCCATTGAAAACCATGGGGCAGCGCTGCTATACCACTGGCAAAACGCTGCTGCAGTGGCGTTTTGAGGGTGGATTTAACCCCTTTTCGGCCGCTAGTGGGGGTTAAAACCTCCCTGCTAGCGGTCAAATAGTGCCACTAAAACTACGGTGACACTCGGAGTGGCACAGTGTGAAAGGGCTCTAAGAGATAAGTTCACTTTTAGGAACATGTTACAGTAAGGCTACTTGCACACTGAGGCGCTGGGTGCGCTGGCGGTAAAGCGGCGCTATATTTAGCGCCACTTTACTGTAGTTTTAGAGACGCTTTTTGGCCGCTAGCGGGGCAGTTTTACCCTTGCGAGCAGCCGAAAAAAGGGTTAAAACCGCCCGCAAAGGCGGGTTTGGAGCGCTGCCCCATTGTTTTCAATGGGAAGGGGTGCTTTAGGAGCGGTAAATACACCGCTCCTACAGCGCTCCAAAGATGCGGCTTGCAGGACATTTTTCAGCGTCCTGGAAGCGCACCGCTCCAGTGTGAAAGCCCTCAGGCTTTCACACTGGAGAGACAGCAGTGGCTGTTTAAAGGCGCTTTGCAGGCGCTATTTTTAGAACTTTAGCGCCTGCAAAGCGCCTCAGTGTGAAAGGGGCCTATATGTTCCACCCGTTATAAGGGTAGGACAAGTAACATGTTCCCAGTGCTGCAGCAGCTCGCTGTAACAATTAAAAAAAAAAAAAATACGACCTTGCGGGGCTCCACCCTACAGGCTGCTACATTTATTCACAGAGTTCTGTGAATGAATGAACTACAAGTGCAGACACCCTTTGTGGCTGTCGGGTTGTAGTTCTTAATGAACTACCAGGGTGCTGTTGAGCACTAGTTGAGTAGCTAGTTTATTGATACTTCCTCTGTGTGTAGCTGCCTGCTTGTATGAGCAGATGGCTTACAGACAGTCTGCTGGAGTCGCGATCTGCTGATCGTGCGGGGCAATGCTTTGCAGGCTCCTAGTAAAAACGAAATAATAAATGCACATTTTTTTACCTGAAAAAAGATGTGCATTTATTTTTTATTTTTTTTACAAAGGTTAACTTATTCTTTAAATCAATACGTTGAAGGACAGTTGGGACCTACGGATTACATCTTTGTCAACATCACCGAAAACGTGTCCTGTGCAAATATTTGTATCAAATTTCTTCAGAAAGCGAGATGCTCATTCTCAAAAACCATGGTAGTTAACACGGCTCACCTCATTATCTTGTTTTTACACAACTGAGAAGAAAAATATACTTTTATTTCCTCTTTCACATATCAAGTTCCTCTTTGTTTTTTTTGTTTTTTTTTCTTCTGTATATACTGTACTTATGAATAACAATCTCTCTAAAGCTAGATTTTAAGGCCAGCTGAATCCATTCAGCATAATTCTCAGCATATTTCTTCCGCCCAGGCAGCCCAGATGCACCATACAGTCTGTCATTAACATGAAAAGTTGTGTGCCTTTGGGGTTTGCAAAAAATAGAATCTTTTTTTTGCATATGCAAAGGTCATTTTTTCAGCAGCTTAGACTTTAGTGTTTTTTTTTTTAGTACCTATTTTAGGAGCGAATTCGTTTTATTTCTGCAGCTTGATCTTTGTGTGTTTTAGTACTTGTTCTAGCAGGCACTAACCTTATTTCAGCAGCTTATCTTCTCAGCACATTTTTATTTTGATGCAATGCCCAAGAGTGTTAAGACAGTGCTTGAAAATAATGGTGGCCACACAAAATATTGACACTTTGGGCCCAATTTGGACATTTTCACTTAGGGGTGTACTCACTGTTGTTGCCAGTGGTTTAGACATTAATGGCTGTGTGTTGAGTTATTTTGAGGGGACAGCAAATTTACACTGTTTTACAAGCTGTACACTCACTACTTTACATTGTAGCAAAGTAGCTAAATTTCTTTAGTATTGTCACATGAAAAGATATAATAAAATATTTACAAAAATGTGAGGGGTGTACTCACTTTTGTGAGATACTGTATATCATTGGTATCTTTTAGGCTCCGTTCACATCTAGGCATCCTGGATCGTGGGCAGAATCACCGCGATTCTGTCCACAAACCCGGAGCATGGCAAATCACATGATCCCTGTCACTTTCAATGGCTCTCTCTCGATTGAAGCACAATTTTACTGTGATAAATTACAGTTCAAACCGCGCAAACAGAATCGCGGTACGCCTGTTGCCCAAAAGATGTTGCTCCTGAAAAGCATTGGATGTTTTTATATGACTTTTTTACCAACAGTAAAATTATTTGGGACACTTTTTTCCAGTTTTGGATTGGCACTCCTTTCTTTATTTTACTGCTGCAGTTAACCACTTCAGCCCCGGACCAATTGGCAGCCAAAGGACCAGGCCCCTTTTTGCAATTCGGCACTGCGTCGCTTTAACTAACAATTGCGCGGTCATGCGACGTGGCTCCAAAACAAAATTGGCGTCCTTTTTTTCCCACAAATAGAGCTTTCTTTTGGTGGTATTTGATCGCCCCTGCGGTTTTTATTTTTTGCGCTATAAACAAAAATAGAGCGACAATTTTGAAAAAAATGCAATATTTTTTACTTTTTGCTATAATAAATATCCCCAAAAAATATATAAAAAAAACATTTTTTTTCCTCAGTTTAGGCCGATACGTATTCTTCTACATATTTTTGGTAAAAAAAATCGCAATTAGCGATTATTGATTAGTTTGCGCAAAAGTTATAGCGTTTACAAAATAGGGGATAGTTTTATAGCATTTTTATTAATATTTTTTTTTTTTATTAGTAATGGCGGCGATCAGCGATTTTTATTGTGACTGCGACATTTTGGCGGACACATCGGACATTTTTGACACATTTTTGGGACATTTGTCATTTATACAGAAATCAGTGCTATTTAAATAGCACTGATTCCTATGTAAATGACAGTTGTAGTTAGGGGGTTAACCACAAGGGGGCGGGGAGGAGTCAGTGTGACGTGTTGTGTTGTGTTTACTGTAGGGGGGCGTGGCTGTACGTCTGACGTCATTGATCGGCGTTCCCGATGACAGGGAACCGCCGATCACTGACAGTCAGTGTAGGAAGCGCGGGGAGAGGTTTGTTTACATAGACCTCTCCCCGTTCTTCCGCTCCGTAACCCGATCGGGTCCGCTGGTCCCGCGGCCGTGGTCACGGAGCTCCCGACCGGGTCGCGCGCGCCCCCCGGGCAGGCAAATTAAAGGGGACGTACAGGTACGTCCTTTTGCCTGCCCGTGCCATTCTGTTGACGTATATCTACAGGAGGCGGTCGGGAAGCGGTTAAGTAACACTTACTAAACTTGTCCCTCCCCGTGAGCTCATCTATCTGTCACCCTGCTCTCTGATCATATCAGCATGTGCCTTAATACCGCATGAACATTGCAGCCAGAGCCGCTGATAGGAGAGTGTAAAGAGTCCTAAAGAGCAAAGAGTCGCATGGGGCCTGGGTCCGATGGGGTTATCATGGGGGCTTGAGCCCAGCAGAGGCTGCCTTTGGCTTTCTCCTCGCCCCGGTGTGAAGCATGTCCCATCATTCTTTTGTATATATGCTCCTCTTCTGTACCCCCCCTTGGTGCTGGAAGTCAGCGAGCTCTCTCTAAGAGCATGGGATCATCTCCCCAGAGGGGGGCTGGCTAGCAAGAAGGTGGGTCGGGCTGGAAGTATGGCCTCCTGTTCTCCACCTCATACATCCCCCCTATCTATATTGCTTACCCTGTATAAAGAAAAAAGATATGTGTACTTAAAGCGGAGTTCCACCCAAAAAGAACTTCCACTTTAAGGAATCCTGACCCCCTGACATGCCAAATTTTTTTTTTTGGGGGGGGGAGCGGGTACCTAGTTTTCACAGGTACCCAGCTTTCACTTCCGCTCCGGGCCACCTAGGCAACTCCTTCTCTCTCCCGGCAATATTCGTCGTATTTGGAAGTTAGAAGCTGAGAAAATTGGATATATTCTTTGCCTAAGATAGGCAGAACAGCAGCCTCATGGTTAGCACTCCTGCCTAGCAGCACTAGGATCCCTGGTTTAAATCTCAACCAGGATACTACCTGCATGGAGTTTGCATGTTCTCCCTGTGTTTGCTTGGGTTTCCCTGGGTTTTATGCTACCATTTAAAGACTGGCTGGTAGGTAAATTGGCTTTAGTATGTGTATGCATTTTAAAAAGGGACCTTAGATTGAAAGCTCCTTGAGGGCAGGGACTGATGTAAATTTGTACGATATGTAAAGTGTTGCATAAATTAACAGCACTATATAAATACCTGTAATACATAACAACGTTTTTTTTTTTTTTTACAATTACAAGAATTTTGAATAAAGAGATTATTTAGATTAGATATGAGGAAGAGGAAGGGGAGCATTTGAAGTTGGAGATGTCAGATATTAGTTGAAGGGATATTTAGTTTAACTACTTCTTTTGTATTATAGTCAGCTTCCATTTTGTGTGTCTCTAACATCCATTTTGTGAAGTATGCTCAAGTCTTGCTTATCTAGTTTCGTTTTTCCATAATATTGTAATCTTCTTGTTGAGTTTCATTTCTCGTAAAGCACGTGATATTTTAGAAATAATTAGTTTCACTGTGGGCGTCAGACTGTACTTGTGCGTCTCTGTATATGATTGGATAATTGTCTAAGGGTGGTCTTTTGTAAAAGCCCCTTTATATATTCACACCCATGAATAAAGATTAGATTTGCTCAATGAGAAACCTGCTGTGTATATGTTTCTTTATCTCAAAGGGCAAATCTCCCAGATCTGGTCTCGGATTGTATGGTACACCAAAGCAGAGAATACCCCTAATCTTGATTTATTTCCTTTCAGTTTGGGAGCTCGTTCCGCGATCGATTATTATATGTCGGGTGAGTAGACTTGATATATATCTTCTCTCACCGTGACCTCTATTTAGAAATCGTTCCTTTAACGGGACCTGTGATTTATGTAGAAATAGTTTTTAGACTTTGAAGAAAGTCAAGCGCTGTTGAGATAACAGCACCCGCAGCCTTGAAGGCTGAACGGGATAGCTATTCTGTGTGATAGCATATGCTTTAGAAGAAAGCAACTGTTCGGTGTGAACAGGGAGGATTCTGTGTAGTCCTCTTTATAAGTCTGCAGCAGCCGTCTGTTCGGGGGTGGACAGTCGTTAATGTGGACCTCGGGTAGGTCCCAGGAAGGACTCTGTGAAGTGAATACAGTACTGTAATTACAAAACAAAACAAGAAGTCTGCTAAGGTGTGCTGGACAAAACCGATCTCTTTGCTTTTCTTATCTTTTGCGTAGAGGATAAGTTAATTTGTAAACTGTCTGTGTGGAATTTGTCAGCGTTTGTAAGGTAAGACAACGCCTTCCACTGCTCCGTGTTATCATAGGACTTAGATTTAGGGGCGGCAGACGTGCCTTTTCGTTCTTTTTGTGATTGATGGAAGTTCCCGATCGAAACGCAGAGTAATGCTACAGTATCCGGTGATGTATTGATGTTTATTCTTAATGATTTATGTATGAATGTTTTGACTAAAGAGTTAGCATAATAGCAGTGTTTGTTTGGTTGTAAATAATAAGAAAGTAATAATGTATGAAGCTTGTCTATAAAGAAGATGCTGTGGGAGATCTCTGGCTGGCCCGGGGCTCCCTATGGCATCCTAGCCCAAAAGCTGCCCAAGATAGGTTAGCAGAGCCATGGGATGGTGAATTTAGAGGTTAAATTAACTTTCTCCATGCCTTTATCAGGCGCCCGCCTCCTCCCCCTTACATTCTATACCCAGATAGCAGCAGCACAGACACAAGGACACAGAGAATAGCAGAATGAGTTTGAGTTTGAAAAAAAAAAAAGGGATCTTAAAAGGGAAATTACCTTGTTCTATATTAACAAAAGAGAAGGTAAGAAAAGTAAAGAAGGCAATTGTGACTATAGGTTTGTACAAGACCTAAGGGCCATCAATAGCCTAGTGGTACCGATTGCCCCAAAAGTGCCTGATGTGCCATCAATATTTACCGCCATACATTACGATGCAGAGTATTTTATTGTGATTGATTTATTGAACGCATTTTTATTTCCGTCCCTGTGGATGAGGAGGCACAACCAATCTTTGCTTTATGTTTTTTTTAAAACCGCCAACTAACATGGTGCAGAATGCCCCAGGGCTATATAGACTCCCTTGTAGCCTATTCCAAACTACTCTCAGAGCTTGGATACCAGGATATTGTTCATCCCTGCTGCAGTATGTGGATGAATTCCTCGTCTGCAGTTCTACTCGGGTGGCCGCCCTGGAGGATGGGAGGGATCTTTTGAAATGTATTTTTGAAAGTGGTCACAAAGTGTCAAAGAAAAATTGCAATGGTGTCAGAAAAGGTTGAATATTTTGGTTTTGTACTCTCAAAAGGAGAAAGGAAAGTCAATCACAGAAGAGCTATGGCTCTTGTGGGTCTGCCCCGCCCACTTGCTAAGAAAGACATGTTCACCTTTCTTGGTAATTATGATTGGTTACTGCCGCCAATGAGTACCTGACTGTTCCTACTACAATCTCCTGAGACAAGCCACATGTTTACACATGCCAGATTGTATAAAATGGTCAAATGAAATGTGCAATGCTTTTGTGTATTTGAGAAATGCTATGGTAATGGCTCCAGGGCTCGGCCTCCCTAACTAGGAAAAATGTTTAATTAGTTTGCAAGAAAAATGTTTCATTTGTTTGCAAGGGAAAATTGTAAGGACATGTCAGGTGTCCTCGCTCAGGAGCATGGAGACAAGTTGCGCCCTATTTTTTTTTCAAAGATGGTTCCGGTGCAGGTTCAAGGCATGCCTGTGTGTCTCAGAGGCATCCTATTCGATGATGGTTTTGAGATGGCCACTTCTTTCACTCTGGGGGACGACACTACACTTTACACCACCCACAATGTATGAAAAATGTACATACACAGCAAATGTCTGCTCATAGGTTGAGCGGCTATGAGTTGATCTTGATGTCCAATCAAAAATTGCACATCAAATATGCTTCTCCCACTTCAGGACCAGCACCAAATACAAATGCCCTTTTAGGATTAAAAGGAGAGCAGAATGAGGTTGTGCCACAACATGATTGCATAGACCTCATTCACTAACACACATCACCCACAACACTGCAGAGCATACACAGGCCAACAAACAGATAGCCAAGGGAAATGCTCTGGCTGATTAGCTGCTAAACAAGCTGCTACTTCACAAAATGCACAGATCCAAATGCCCATGCTAGCACCAGAATTGTGGTTTTCTTTTTGTTTTTTGTTTTTTGATCAGGTTCTTTCAGATTTGCAGGTATGGCAAACGAAGCTGATCTCAGAGGTTGGGACAAAATAGGTGTGCAGAAAGATCCAAAGACTGGACTTCTCTGCAAAGAGGGGAAGCCATGTATACCAGTAGCTAGTGCATCACTTTTTGTAGCTAGTGCATCACTTTTTATGCATCATTTTTATTTCCCATTTCCATGGAATAGGTCACAGAGGCTGGAAAGCCACGTGTGAACTATTGGAGAAAGACTTTTACATTACAGAACTTTCCTGGCCAAACTTTCCTGGAACAACCCACACAAGGCCGAACATGAGCACCTGATATATCCAACAATTCCTTTTACACATTTGCAGATTGACTTCACACACATGCCCAAACTAGGCAAAAGACAGGAATATCTTTTGGAAATTGTGGACAAGTTCTCAAGTTGAGTTGAACTTTTTGTCACCACAAAAGAAGATGCACAAACAGTAGTGAGGATCCTCGTTCAGGAAATCATTCCTCGATGGGGATGCCCACTTCTTATAAACTCAGACAGACAATGGACCTACATTTGTATCAAGGGTCTGCCAGGACTGGGTAAAAAAAAACTCTCAAGATAGAACGGAAGTTTCACATTCCCTAACACCCTCAAAGCTCAGGGATAGTAGAAAGAATAAACAGCACAATAAAAAGACAAAATAAGAAAGGCCACAGGAGGAACCTTTGCCAACTGGAAGAAGGTCCTCCCAGCAGTCCTGGCAGAAATAAGAATGACCCTTCCAAGACAACAGTGTATTCACCTTTTGATGTCTTGATGGGTCGATTTTTCCCCACCCCATGGGCCAGAGCACATTTAATGATAGAAAAGGGAGATTTAGACTTATTACAGGAAGAATATGTAAGGTAATTGGTTGAAACATTGTAAACAGTTGAGAGAAATGTTGCTTGCACCTTTTCTTTTTCTTCACAGGAAACTACTCACCCCTTCAAATTGGGAGACACCGTGGTGGTCCATCAGCTGAACAGAAATAAGAAGCAAGAGTATCCCTTTGGACCTCCTACCACAGTGGTTGCAGTGACCAGAACAGCCATCCTAGTGGAAAATTGCCAGTCCTGGATCCATGCCAACAGAGTAACAAAGGTTGCCCAAAGCCCCAAGAGCAAGAAGGAGATCTTGGATACAGGAGGCCCTCAAGCAGAAGTCCAAGCAGATGAATGAGTTCCTGGGAAAGCAGGTGCGGCCAGAGAAGATGACCTTGCTTACTTCACCACAGACTTCTGACAAGGCATTCTGCCCACTAATCCTGATCTCTCTGACAGTGTTCCTACCCACCTGGATCACCACTAACTGTATCTACCACCCTAAAGATTTGGGTGCAATTAAAAGTATCTGTGGGAACACAAACACACACACACACACAAGAACATTATATTGACACAAGCTAGAACCAAGAGAGAGATTGGAGATAGTTTTACTGATAAGATGCTTTTGCTAAAATTTAAGTATGCTTATGCTAAAAAATCAGGGTATGAAGAATGTTGAATATGTAGCATATTAAGCGCTGCGCAAACGGTTATATAAATCCTGTATAATAATAATAATAATGATAATATTACATCCTAGCCCTGCCTGAATTGCCCTTTTGGCTGTACCTTTAAATATTTCCTCCTTTCTCAATGAGACTCCTCCTGTATTCTTGACTAACATATCCACTCTGTACATAAACAACATTGTTACCTTTCCAATAGCAGGTAGAAGTCATTCCCCTGTTTGGTGTTTTAATTTAGGGAATGAGACACAGACTAACCCCTCTTTCTGCAGCAGGTCAATATTTAATATCTCCATGTGCGAATCCGGAGTCTCTGCCCCTGCCTGCTCACTGTTTCAAGTAACTGACCCAGGGTTAAACTGTACTTTGCATACTTTTCTTTTTCTCTAAAAAATGTAGGTGAAATATTACACTAATTTATAAATCGCAACACAGGACAAGTACACTCAGGAGTTTGTCGCTAAGAGACCTTTTGCACTGGGACAAAGTATCCATGTATGCTGTAGGAAAGTGTGTTATCCCTGGGTGCCCCTCCATGTTAAGGGATGGTGTTACCTTGTATCCTTGTTATCTGTCATGGGAATGGTAGGGGATTATAAAAGGGGACATCTACTAGAGGCCAGCTCCAGCAGTAAGCTAGGGACATTGCTAAAACATGGAGCCCATTTGCCAATGCAGGATTTGAGCTTGGAGGTATATTTTATGGTTAAAAGACATTGTCCTTGTTATGGTATTTATCCTTGCCCTGATTCTTTACCTCTGTTTTAAATGTTGCACTTACATAATTGCGCACCTTCGATCTCCTGATAAGGTTCTATCTCACATGACATACATGAAGAGCCATCAGGCAATCTATGCCACAGCCCCAACGAAGTATTAAAGCACAACATAGAATGTAGAGATCATCTTATATGATCTAAGAGGGGATTGAAGGGATATTTAGTTTAACTACTTCTTTTGTATTATAGTCAGCTTCCATTTTGTGTGTCTCTAACATCCATTTTGTGAAGTATGCTCAAGTCTTGCTTATCTAGTTTCGTTTTTCCATAATACTGTAATCTTCTTGTTGAGCTTCATTTCTCGTAAAGCACGTGATATTTTAGAAATAATTAGTTTCACTGTGGGCGTCAGACTGTACTTGTGCGTCTCTGTATATGATTGGATAATTGTCTAAGGGTGGTCTTTTGTAAAAGCCCCTTTATATATTCACACCCATGAATAAAGATTAGATTTGCTCGGAGAGAAACCTGCTGTGTATATGTTTCTTTATCTCAAAGGGCAAATCTCCCAGATCTGGTCTCGGATTGTATGGTACACCAAAGCAGAGAATACCCCTAATCTTGATTTATTTCCTTTCATTAGTAAGACCTCATCTGGAATATACAGTTCAGTTTTGGGCACCAGTTCTCAAAAAGGATATTGGGGAACTGGAAAAAGTGAAGAAAAGGGCAACCAAACTGATAAGAGGCATGAAGGAAAGATTAGAGGAACTGAATGTATTCTCTCGTGAGAAGAGGCGATTAATGGGGATATGATCAACATGTACAAATACATAAGTGGTCCATATAGTGAACTGGTGTTGAGTTATTCACTTTAAGGTCATCACAGAGGACAGGGGGGCACTCTTTACGTCAGTAAAAGCTGTGAAAATGTGGAATAGACTCCCTCCAGAGGTGGTTCTGGCCAGCTAGGTAGATTGCTTTAAAAAAGGCCTGGATTCTTTCCTAAATGTACATTATATAATTGGGTACTAACATTTATAGGTAAAATCTGATTGCCTCTCGGGGGATCAGGAAGGAATATTTTCCCCTGCTGTAGCAAATTGATCATGCTTTGCTGGGGAGTTTTGCCTTTCTCTGGATCAACTGTGGTTGAAGAATTGTGTATGTATATGGTATTGTATTATTTTTTATTTTTTTGGTTGAACTGGATGGACTTGTGTCTTTTTTCAACCTGACTAACTATGTAAGATTTTATAATTTATGGAATGACTATGAGTCATTGGGCATGCGAGGGGGGTTACACATTGAGCAAGGCTTCCCACACATTGGTACTATGACATGGGTATCTGACTATTTGAAATGTTAATATTTGCACAAATCTTAAGAGTTCTATTGTTTATCATTTCAAGAAAATCAAAGCACCAAGTTTAAACCCTTTGGGGACCAGACATTTTCAAATAGTGCCCTTTTATTTGTTCAAATGCCTATAAACATTCCAGTGTATTTTGGGTGTCTTTAAATTCTTACTTCTTCAGGGTTTTATAATCTAACAACCTGCCAAGCACTGCTGGATGGGAACCGCTTTTCTTGTGTAGTAAAGTATGTGAGCCCTTACCTTATAATTATATTATATATAATATTACAACTAGGGCTTATTTTCCCACCAGAATACGGTGGAATGGAGTTCTGACACCTTCAGCACTGGACCTGTACTTTTTGCTCTCTGCTGCCACTTGTAAACACAGAAGCCTGGCTTCTGTGTCTACAAGTGACAGTGCTGCTCTCCCAGCAGCCCGCACAAAACCCTACCTGCCCTGCACATTCCAATAATAGCAGAGGAGGGGGCAGTGGTGTATGTAGCATACCTCCCAACATTTCAAGATGGGAATGAGGGACACCTACTTGCAATAGTAGGCATGGGACACGCCCCCTGACACACCCCCTTAAAGGAGAATTAACCCCAAAAAAGGTTAGTTAAATCCACAAGGACTTTTTTTTTTTTGCCACTCCTATTCCTTTATATTGGCTTTTAACATTTACAAATGCAGCAATTTAGAATTTAGCACTGGGAAACACTTTTTGAAAGATAAAAAGTGCATTTTATATACAACTATATGGATCAGACCAAAATGAGGGACAAATGAGGGGGGAAGAGGGACATTGCTCCAAATCAGGGACAGTCCCTTGAATCAGGGACAGTTGAGAGCTATGTATGTAGGGGAGTTCAGAGGTGTGGTATGCACTGGGTACTGCAATCCAGGAGGTGCTCGCATGGGCAGAATTTCTTTCTTTTGAACCTGATTGTTTTGTTTACCTAGTGTCACTAATGCCGCGTACACATGACCGGACTTTCCGGCAGACTAGGTCCAACTGTCTTCCCGACAAACTTTCGAACGAACGGACTTGCCCACACATGAATGGACTAAGTCCGTTCGAAAGTCCGTTTGTTTTGAACGCGATGACGTACGACGGGACTAAAAAAGGAAGTTCAATAGCCAGTAGCCAATAGCTGCCCTTGCGTCGTATTTGGTCCTTCGGACCAGCATACAGACGAACGGTTTTCCCGATAGGAATTGAGTCAGTCGGAACAGATTTGAAACATGTTCTATTTCTAGGTCCGTCTGATTTTTTTTTATAAAAACAATCGGATTATCCCACACACGATCGGAATGTCCGACGGACTGATCCCGTCGGACCTAGTCTGCCGGAAAATCCGGTCAGGTGTACGCGGCATAAGTGCCACTAGTCAGTACAAGCACAGTCTGCAAATTATTGGTCTCAGTGGGCAGAAGCAAGAGGGGCAGAGTGATCTGACAACACCCTCCTCCTGCTTAAGTTAGGTCCACCAAGAGCCAGCACACAGAAACACGCCGTGCACTCTGCAGGTGCCCTCCTCTTTTCTCCCCTCCACAACTACATTCTCTGATATGGCAGATGTAAAACTTGAAAGCTGGCTATACAATGAAAAACATACAGTGTATGCAATATTATTGTTTGGCTTTTGGAGAATATTATATCTATCCAATAAAACAACATTGGGGGGCATGTCCGGACGTAGAGCTGAGAGGACGTGTCTCAGTTGAGCTCTTCCCAGGAGATCACAATCCACCGCCATCCGGAGCAAATTTTCGGCCAAAAAAGCCTCATCCACCTCGAGATACTTGTGGGACCCCCTGCCCTACCCGGCCGGAACATTTTGCTGTACTTACGGGGGAAAAGAGCCGCGCCATACGGGACTAATTGGTGCCACAGCACACGAGGCACCCGGCGCCATCTTGCGGCCTTCGGGCCCGTCGGCCTCCGCAATCCCCGGCCTCGCCTGACCCATCCCGGCGGTAAACCGCGGCCACCACCAGCCACAACACCAGCGGTCACCCGAGGGCGGAAAATCCGAGCCATTTGAAGCGGCCCCCCTGCATTCCGGCGGCGCCCCCCGGACCGACAGGCCCAGGCATCTGCAGACCCAGGGACGGAGTGAGTACCGGCCAACGGCCCCTAACCACCCGCTTAGGCACCCCGAAAAACACCACCCCAGCAGCAACGGCCCCCCCCTCCAGACTGTGTGACAGGGGGGGATATCAGGCCCACACATAGAGAGTAAATTATAGCGGCGGCCGTCACTGATAATTGAGCTCCCGGCTCCGGCCTACCTCCCGGCGGCCATCTTGCTACCCCCAGTGCACCTAGTCCTTCACCCACCAAGCTGCACAGGATACTTCTGCCTTTACAACTGCCCCACTGTGCCCTTAACACTAAAACACCCGCCAAACAGTTGACAAAGGGGGCAGCGGGCTGGTACACTTGGACGGCTGCCTGGTATCTCCTGAAACACTGCAGCCATCTTGGTACTCCAAGTACACCCAACCCGGCCAATATACAGCTGCACCCTGAAAAGGGACAGGGACTGCCTAATTTCAGCGTGGACCTTCTCTCACTACCCTTCATCCCTGTATGCTTTCTGTTTGAAGCAAGTTTACATGAGACGCGGGCCCACAGACCTACGATTCTCAGACTGTAGCGCACACATGCTGCTAACTTAATATGACTGTGAGGCGCTCCGCCTGACATCCAGCGTCAAGCTCCAGCTATGCCAGCAAAAACACCTAAAACCCGTTCGGTAATTGCAAAGAAATCCAGCAAAGGCTCATCAATAAATCAGACTGTCTCCGGCTCCATACAGAAATTTCTAGCCACTAGCAGGGCAGGCCCCTGTGCAAGCAACTCCCAAGCCAGACCCTCGAGGCGCAGCGCATCCCCGGCCTCACTAACTGCCTCCGTGAGGGAAAGCTCACCCGCATCATCCTACTGCTCGGACCTCATGGAAGACCCAGGGTCCCCTACGGGTTCCGAAATGACATCCCTAATGAGTGGTATTAAAAAAGAACTGGCCGGCATGTTCCACGGTTTAGAAAAATCTATCAAAAAGGAAATCACGGGGGTGAGAGCAGACATAGCGCACATCCTAGATAGAGTCGAAGAAACGGAACAGAGGCAGGATTCACACGCAACGGCCATAAGAGAGCTGCAGGATACGGTAACACAACTAGCCTTTGCCCACCGTGCCTCGTTATACAAACTCGAAGACCTCGAGAACAGAAATCGCAGAAACAATCTGCGCATTAGAGGCCTTCCTGAGGCAACCGGTGACGATGACCTAGAACCGTCCGTCCGAGGGGTCTTTAACACAATACTGGGAAAACCTCCTACTGACCCACTGCGATTTGACCGAATACACCATGCGCTCAGACCTCGCAGCCCCAACACCGAACAACCCAGAGATGTCATATGCCGCCTTCACTATTTCTCAGACAAAAATGCCATTACAGCCAAGCTGAGGAACATCCTTAATATTGACTTCCATGGAGCGATCCTAAGCATCTTCTCTGACCTATCCAAAGAAACCCTGGACCGCCGCAGAGCACTTAAGCCACTCCTGGAACACCTACGCCCCAATGGGATCATTTATAGATGGGGCTTCCCGGCGTGCCTTATCGCCACCAAAAATGGTCGCTCACATACCCTCAGATTCCCAGAAGAGTTGCCACAATTCTTAAAAGACCTTAATCTACCTCCAGTGGATCTGCCCGGATGGCATGACCCGGTCCCGAAGTTTTCACACATTCAGGACTCCCAATGGCAAAAACCACCCACAAGGAACAGGCATACCCCTGCGCAGGGACCTGCACAGTCGCACGGCTAAGAAAAAGGGCAGAGTGGCCTAAAGGCTATGCTTGCTGATTTTGTCTCTCACCCCGTTTTTGTTTTTTGTTCTTTGCTATTTCCCTATATGTTTAGCTTGTTGCAGGCACTCCTACTCCATGAAGCACTTATAAGAAGGGATGCCCACCGGCAAAGAATACGTATCTCCTCTTGTCTACTCAGCCGGGTTCGGCCCACCCTTTGGCGAACTGTCAGGACTCCAGGGGACAACCCCATACAAGAGCATTCTACAGTTGGATGAGTACCCCTGCCTTGTATAATGTTATAATGTTATATATTTGTTGTCTCAACAGTAAAAGTTATATGGTTAATACGGGTTTGATTGATATTCACTACTGGAGCAAAATGTTTTCTCCCAGGTAATTTGCACTATAGCTGGATGCGGGCGGAGCGTATTGCTCCCATGTACCTTTCACACGGTACACCCCCCCGCCCACACCTCCTCCTGGGGTGGGTGAGAATGGGCAGCCCTCAATTTTCCCGGTCCAGGCCCACACCGAGGCCGTGGACGGAGGCCCGCTCTCCCTTTCCCCACAGGGATCACCGCAGGAAACTGCGTGACAGGTTAAGATTTCCCTCATGTGTCCACTTGGACGCTTTTGCTGATTTTGTAAAATTGTCTTTTTCTCTTCTCCCTCCTCTCCTTCCTTATTCACACTGTCTCCCTTCTCCTCTCCTTTGTCCCCATTTCCGTGGTTGGCGTGCATGGTATCTTAAGCCTGAGGGGTGCGTCCTGCCGACATGATGGCCACAATTAAAATCACCTCCTACAACGTCAGGGGTCTGAATGTCGCAGCCAAAAGACACCAGATAACCCGTGAACTACGTAAATCATCCACTTCCATTGCATTCCTACAGGAAACGCATCTGACCCACACCACACAGGTCAAACTGACCTCGCCTTACTTCCCCCAGTGGTACTATAGTCTGTCAGACACAAATAAAGCAAAAGGGGTGGCCATAGGATTTGGTAGAGACGCACCCTTTCGGCTAGTAACAATGCGTGCGGATGACCATGGTCGCTTTCTTTTCTTAAAGGGCTTTCTGGGCAACACCCATTGCACATTGGCAAACATTTACTCTCCGAATCACAACCAGCCCACCTTCTTCTCCCAAATCCTAACGGAATTGGCTGAGTTTGCAGAGGGTCTGGTGATATTAGCGGGGGACATAAATATGCCCTTAGATCCCGTCCTGGACACTTCTCAAGGGCGCTCACACATACCCTTTAAACGCTTGGCCCATGTTAAAAAAAGACTCATGGAGCGACAATTAGTGGACGCCTGGCGCATGCTTCACCCCAAGGACAAAGATTACTCCCATTTCTCGAAAACGCACCTGTCTTATTCTCGCATTGATAATATTTTCATAGACCATTACCACCTCCCACAACTACAATCCGCAAATATAGGTACTGCAACGTTATCAGACCACGCACCTGTATCGATCACCTTGAACATGCCCTCTTTGGCCCGCCGCTCCTATAACTGGAAACTTAATGATTCCCTGTTATCTAACGAAACTGAAGTTGCAATGATATCTACACAGATATCGCAATATTTTAATGAAAATAAGCCTGCGGAGACCTCACCAGCAATAGTATGGGAAGCCCACAAGGCTACTATGAGAGGCCGGTTTATCGAACTAGGGGCGGGGAAAAAAAGAGAGCATGGTCAACAACTCGAGCGAGTCTTGCAGGAAATAGCAGACCTGGATAAACAACACAAGCTTTCCCTACACACAGCACATTTAGAAGCCCTAACGCTGAAAAGGGAAGAACTGAAAAATCTTTTGAACCTAGACACCGTTAGAAAATTTCAACACTATTCGCAAAAACTGTACGAATGGGGGAACAAACCGGGTAGACAGTTAGCGAGATCACTTAAAGAAAAGCAGACCAGGTCATTTATACCGAAAATAAAACTACCTAATGGGAATTTAGTGCATGCAACCCCACAGATAGTGAAGGCCTTTAGGGAATACTATGCGGACTTATACAACGTACAATGCGACTCACCGTCCCTGACTGTGCAAGAAAGGCGGCGGCGTATGCTTGCATATTTAAGGGAAGCGAATCTTCCGAAACTGTCACCCCGGTCCCTCAAAGAACTGGAGGCTGAACTCTCTGTTGAGGAATTCCAGACAGCTTTGAAATCAACCCCGACAGGTAAAGCCCCAGGGCCTGACGGATACACTATCCTCTATTACAAAAAATTTAGCGATGTTCTCTTACCCCACCTTACGGCCTACGCCAACTCTATCTCACAGTCCTCGGGTCTTCGCCCAGAATCCCTTACAGCTCACATCTCGGTCATCCCCAAACCGGGAAAGGACCCTACCCAATGCAGCAGTTACAGGCCAATTTCCCTGCTAAACGTAGACATCAAACTTTACTCTAAAGTAATGGCCAATAGACTTCTCCCCCTTATTCCCAGCTGGATCTCCACGGACCAGACGGGCTTCATGCCACATAGAGAAGCCAAAGACAATTCCCTCCGGGCAATATCGCTAATACAGTATGCCCAAAGATCGGCCCAGTCCACCCTACTTATATCCACTGATGCTGAAAAAGCGTTCGACAGGGTGGACTGGGACTATCTGAAAATGACCCTACGCCATTTCGGGCTGGGGCCTAAAATGTTCCACCGCATAACCTCCCTATACTCCTCTCCCACAGCCCAAATCCGGATAAATGGTACCCTTAGCGACTCATTCCAACTGTTTAATGGGACTAGACAGGGATGCCCCCTCTCACCCCTCCTGTTCGCCCTCACCCTAGAACCTTTTCTAGCAACCGTGAGGCGCGACGTAAACATTCACGGGATCCAGGTAGGCAATAAGACCCACAAATACGCGGCCTATGCCGACGATATCTTATTTTTCACACAACAACCCCACATCTCACTCCCCAACCTAATGAAGGCCTTCTCCACCTTCCAGACAATATCTAACTTTAAAATCAACCTATCAAAGTCTGAGATTTTAAATATTAATCTACCCAGCAGGGAGGCAGAACGATTAAAACCCCTCTTTTCCTTTAGATGGGTTCACCGTAGCATGAAGTATTTGGGAGTATTTCTCACACCCAACATCCAGTCCCTCTTTAAACATAATTACATCCCTTTGCTGAATAACATCAGAAATGACCTCACAAAATGGAAAACGCTTGCACACACATGGCTGGGTAAAGTGAACATAGTCAAGATGAATATCTTGCCTAGAGTGCTATTCTATTTCCAAATGCTACCACTGGGTGTGCCCATAGGGTTCTTTTCCTTGCTGCAGACCATGGTCTCCCGCTTTATCTGGGGGAACGGCCACCCCAGAGTGTCCAGGGACGTGCTTTTTCGTCCCAAGGGCGCTGGGGGACTGTCCCTCCCAAACTTTAAGGCGTATTATAACGCTGTGGCCCTGTCAAGGATCTCAGAGTGGAGATATGCCGCCAAATCTAAACTATGGGTAAGTCTTGAAAATGCTCTAAGCAATACGGACCTAGCAGTCACTCCATGGCTCCCACGCCCCCACAGACACCTAGCCACAACCACCTCATCGTTAACTACTTCCACCTTGGACATCTGGGACTCTCTGCATAGAAAGTTTTCTTGGTCTTACACATCACCCTTGCTGCCACTCCTGGGCAATGCCTTCTTCCAACCTGGTCAACTAGATCCCGGCTTCCAGGCTTGGTCCCCAAACAGACCTCTCCTACTTCACCATGTTCTTCAAGCCAACACTCCCAAATCCCTAAGGGAGATTCTTGGCCCTAAACCACCAGTGCTCCTTGATAAATGGAGGTATATTCAACTACGGCACTTCCTCGGTTCCCTTCAGCAGCCTCTGAGGGGGCTACAGGACCTGAACGGCATTGAGGAAATACTATACCCCGCAGACCCACCTGATCACTGTATCTCACTTTTTTATAAAGCGCTCATCAAGTTACAGGACGATAAACACCCTTCCTTCCTTGCGAAGTGGGAGGCAGATCTGGACTCCTACCTCTCAGACAACCAAAAGGATAAAGTGTTGCAGCTGGTCCACGTCTCCTCAATAGCGTCAAAAATGACCGAGGTCAATTACAAATTACTAACTAGATGGCACTATACCCCATCAAAGCTCCATCGGATGTTCCCCGCCAATTCCCCGTTGTGTTGGAGGAATTGTGGGAACAATGCAACCCACGCCCACATATGGTGGTCGTGCCCACTTATCCGCCCCTTCTGGGCCAAGGTCATCCACAGTATACACCAGATTTCCAAGGTCAACCTTCCCTCCGAACCCTGGATCATCCTCTTCCACGCAACCAAGGAACCAATTGGAAAGTACAAACGTTCTATAGTCCCTCACCTACTTAACACAGCCAAGGCATTAATACCTGCACTGTGGGGCCAGCCAGAGACCCCGACACTGAAAATATGGTTTCAAAAAATATCAGAAGTTGCCCTTATGGAAGACATCACACACCGCGACAGGAACACCTCGGAACGTCACACCTTGACCTGGTCCCAGTGGACGGACTTTAAAACCACCACAACCTATAAGGAGATAATTGCTCAATGAGTGATAGAGCCGAACTTTTATATAAAGGTCCAGGCCTCATACACCCTAAGTGGCCCTGTGAGACAACCACCCAAATGTATGCATACCCCCCTTTTTTCTGTAATAGTACAGTTTAAGTTTTCTTTGTATGAAGGTTACATGCACGCTGACCACCCCCCCTTCTCCCCCCTCTCTTTTCTCTATCTTTCCTCCCTACATTTCCTCTCCCCCTCCTCCTGTTCTTCCTAGATACTCTAGATTACATATGCCTAGACTATGCACTTCTATCGTAATGTCTGATTACCGACCACCAGCATAGACGGTATGGCCAAAGGTTTAAGTACTGCCTGGTCGGACTAGAATTATAAGGTGCTAAAACCGGCCCAGCAGTTTACAGTGGGGCTACCAATGGCCGATAAATGCTTTAAACGCTGTCTGAAATTACTCTCGTTCTTACCACAATTGTTGCATGGTCTGCTCTGAAGGTTTATACTGTTTGTTTGTCTTGTATTTCTTCAATAAACATTTATTAAACAAAAAAAAAAAAAACAACATTTAGTCTAGGTTCACTTGTTTGCAGCTGTGGGGCTGTGTGCAAATTACACACTTTCTCACACTCACAGCAAAAAACACGTTGCTGTTAGCAGATATTTAGAGGTGCCATTAATTCCTAATGGTGCCCACACGCACTGAAAACTGCAATAAGTTTTTGCATGCTGGGAAACGCATAGCACTATGTGGTTTCCCTGCAGCTGCAATTTTAGGGCTTGGTGGCCCATTTTTATTTAAAGAAAACGTTTAAAAGCAACTCACTCTTATTTTTGCAGGGGCTTCCAACAACACTTCAAAAGTTAATCAGTAGTAAGCCTGCTGGCTTCTTCTTGCAGTATCACTGCTCTGGCCTCAAGCCTAGGCCCTTTGTCTGTTCCTTCAAACTGTCCCATAGCACCACCACTGTGCTCACGCACAACCTCTGCAACTGCCTCTCGCAGCTCCCTGCTGCATTGGCCCATGCTCTGACCACTGGGCAGGGCACATCCTGTCTCCCAGGTGGAGCCCTAAACTAAAGACAGCCCCTTGATTACAAAGGCTGTGTGCACCTGCATACACCGCCTGCTGGTCCCCGGTAAAACCTAGACCCAGAGTTAGAGGCTTTGTCCCTCCCAAGACCCTTGGAATTATCCAGATTTCTGAACCCAATCTGCGAGTTACAAAACCCAGAGAAAACTGAAAACCCAATTTTTCATGCATCCACGAGAACCCTATGTGATCTTTAACCACTTCAGCCCCGGACCAATTTTGCAGCCAAAGGACCAGGCCCCTTTTTGCGATTCGGCACTGCGTCGCTTAACTTGACAATTGCGCGGTCGTGCGACGTGGCTCCCAAACAAAATTGGCGTCCTTTTTTTCCCACAAATAGAGCTTTCTTTCGGTGGTATTTGATCGCCCCTGCGGTTTTTATTTTTTGCGCTATAAACAAAAATAGAGCGACAATTTTGAAAAAAATGCAATATTTTTTACTTTTTGCTATAATAAATATCCCCAAAAAATATATAAAAATAAATAATATAATATATATAAAAATATATAAAAAACATTTTTTTTCCTCAGTTTAGGCCGATACGTATTCTTCTACATATTTTTGGTAAAAAAAATCGCAATTAGCGATTATTGATTAGTTTGCGCAAAAGTTATAGCGTTTACAAAATGGAGTTTTATAGCATTTTTATTAATATTTTTTTTTATTAGTAATGGCGGCGATCAGCGATTTTTTTTTTGTGACTGCGACATTATGGCGGACACATCGGACATTTGACAAATTTTTGGGACATTTGTCATTTATACAGAAATCAATGCTATTTAAATAGCACTGATTCCTATGTAAATGACAGTTGTAGTGAAGGGGTTAACCACTAGGGCGGGGAGGAGTCAGTGTGACGTGTTGTGTTTTTTTTTTACAGTAGGGGGGCGTGGCTGTACGTCTGACGTCATTGATCGGCATTCCCGATGACAGGGAACCGCCGATCACTGACAGTCAGTGTAGGAAGCGCGGGGAGAGGTTTGTTTACACAAACCTCTCCCCGTTCTTCAGCTCCGTAACCCGATCGCGGGATACCATCGGCGATCGGGTCCGCTGGTCCCGCGGCCGTGGTCACGGAGCTCCCGACCGGGTCGCGCGCGCGCCGCTGGACGTACAGGTACGTGCTTTTGCCTGCCCGTGCCATTCTGTTGACGTATATCTACATGAGGCGGTCGGGAAGCGGTTAATCCTACTAACAAAGTGGCACTGACACAATATATAAACCTTAAAGTGATACTAAAGTCTAATATTTTTACTTTAAAAATAACAAACATATTATACTTACCTGCTCTGAGCAGTGGTTTTGCACAGAGCAGCCCAGATCCTCCTCTTCTCTGGTCCCTCGCCGGCTCTTGGACCCTCCCCTCCTGTTGAATGCCCCCACAGCAAGCAGCTTGCTATGGGGGCACCCGAGCCGTTTGTCCATTCAGACACAGAGTTGCGGTTCGGCCCCGCCCCCACTCTCTGATTGGCTAACTAATTTTGGTTGACAGCAGCGGGAGTCAATGGGGCCAGAAGAACTGGCTGAAATTCACTCTGTGTATGGACAGATTTACTCTTTCCCACTCTATCCAAAAGAAAAAAAAAAAGTTTTGCCTTTACATACACTTTAAACAAGGTTCCCGAAACCTTTCATCTCATCGATTCCTTTTCTAGGATTCAGATTGTTCATCAACCCCAAACATTTATTATATGAAAAAAACCAAATACTACTTTAACCAGTTCCAAACCGGCGCACGACGGTGTACGTCAGCAGAATGGCACGGGCAGGCATAAGGGCGTACAGGTTTGCCGCCATGCCATTGCATGCGCGTGTGCCGGTTGAGACCTCCTTGAGTCCGATCGCGGGTCCCGCGGACTCGATTGTCAAGGGGATACCCGAGATCGTCTCACGGGGAGGACAAACAGGGAGATGCTGAAGTAAACAAGCATCTCCCCGTTCTACCTAGCAACAAGTGACACTGATCTCTGCTCCCTGTGATTGGAGCAGAGATCAGTGACTGTCACACATAGCCACGCCCCCACAGTTAGCAACACGCCTCTAGGACACACTTAACCCCTACACTGCCACCTCCTGGTTAACCCCTTCACTGCCAGTGTCATTTACACAGGAATCAGTGCATTTGTATAGCACTGATTGCTGTATAAATGACAATGGTCCTAAAAATGTGTCAACAATGTCCGCCATAATGTCGCAGTCATAATAAAAAATCACTGATCACCGCCATTACTAGTAAAAATAAATTATTAATAAAAATGCTATAAAACTATCCCCTATTCTGTAAACGCTATAACTTTTGCGCAAACCAATCAATAATCACTTATTGCGATTTTTTTTACCAAAAATATGTAGAAGAATACGTATCGGCCTAAACTGAGGAAAAACATTTTTTAATATATATTTTTGGGGGGTTTTTACAAAAAGTAAAAAATAATGCGTTCTTTTTTTGTTTATAGCGCAAGAAATAAAAAACGCAGGGGTAATCATATACCACCAAAAGAAAGCTCTATTTGTGGGAAAAAAGCAGGTCAATTTTGTTTGGGAGCCACATAGCACGACCGCGCAATTGTCAGTGCCAAATCGCAAAAAGTGCTCTGGTCTTAAGCCAGCAAAATGGTCCGGTCTGAAAGTGGTTAAATAATAGTACCACTAATAATAATAAAAATAATGACTTTAAAAATATGAAAAATATAAGATTTAACAGTCCTTTCACATTCTGAAACTGTTGATATCATTAATGGGACTAGGGACTAAGGCCCCTTTCACACATGCGGACCGTATGTCCGTTTTTTAATCCATCCGTTTTTGGATGAAAAACGGACATACATGCATGTCTATGGGGTAGCGGGTGTCAGCGGATAAGCATCCGCTGACACCCGCTATTGTGCGCCCCTGCAATTGTCCGATTCTGCAGATGGAGGAAAACCCTATTTTTTCATCCGTCTGCAGAGCGGATCGGATGAACACAGACAGGCGGTCATCCGATCCCCCATAGAGGAGAGCGGAGATCTGACAGGGCGATCCCTGCACAGTGTGCAGGGACCGCCCTGTCATCAGCCGGCTCAGCGGGGAACAGCTGTGCGATCCGCTGAGCAGCGGATCTTCAAGGGATCATTACGGATCATTACGGATCCGCCCCGTGTGAAAGAGCCCTTATGTGGAGTTCTTCAGAGACCTAAAAATCTTACAGCATAATTGATCTCAACCAACCTTCCATCATTAATTGACTACCTAATGACCCACATTTTATTGCCCCTTGGATAGTTCCATTGACCCTTGGAGTCAATAATGAACACTATGGGGAATCCTGCTTTGAAATAAGCATTATATAACAGTGGTCATCAACCCTGTCCTCAGGGCCCACTAGCAGGCCAGGTTTTATGTATTACCTTGGGGAGATGCAAACTAGAATACTTCTGTGACAGACTTAGCCGGGACAGAGGCTGTTGGAGGGGACTGAATGCGAGCCTATTGCCTTGCGATTATGGGCCCTGGCATTTGGGGGAACGGTGCTCTTTGTCCTGCATGCCTGGGGACCCCTGAGCTGGTGTTACTTGGATTCAGGTCCATGCTGGCCCCCAAGACACAGACTCTGTATATGTATTTGGCATATTAGCAAGAGATGCTAATGTCATGAACTCCAGCCAGCCTGTCTGTTGTGTAAATGAGTATATGGCTTGTAGGAGTGTTTCACCTATTGTTGTATGTGCTAATTAACCCTGCAATTGAATGAAGGAGTCCAGTGTTGATTAAGATAATTAGCTCATGCTAATTAGGTTAGGTTTTAGTCATCTGGCTGTATATATGTGTGTGACATGTCAAATAAAGATAATTCCTGATGTACCCTACACTGGTGTTGTCTGGTGACTTGGTGAGCTAAGGGGTCTTGGATTGTGTGGTACCGGACAGAGGAAGCATTTACGGCGGACATCTTGAGTACGGGGTCTGTCACAACTCCAATCACTGAGCAGCAAATGATATCACCTGTGATGTATTTCAGTTATCTTGGGAGGACAGGGTTGATGACCACTGTTATATAAGACTTCATAAAAAATAGGTCATGTTTGAAATATGAAAAATATAGAATTTAACATTCCTTTTTAACTGAAAATGTTGATATCATTAATGAGACTAGGGACTAGCAGGGAGCTCTCCAGAGACCTCAAAATATTAATTGAACTCAATCCACATTCTGTCATTTATTGACCACCTATTGACCCACATTTGATTGCCCCTTGGATAGTCCCATTGACTCTTGGGGGTCAATATTCACCACCTGCTTTAAAACAAACCTTTTATAAGAAATTATATTTCTACTGTTTTTCCGCCAACAGCCTGTCATCACACATTTCCCGTCAGAAAATCCGATCGCGTGTACGAGGCTTTAGGCTGCGTTTTTGGGTGTTTTTCTGCTGTAAGCCTCAGCTCTAAAAATGCCCAACAAGACAAATCCCATTCATTTCAATAGCCCCTGTTCACATCTGAGCGTTCTGTCACCTGAAGCAAAACGCTCATCGCTCAAAAAACTACAGGAGCTTCTTTTTTTGCAGATTACAGGCGTTTTCTGCTTCTTACTTTGGTGACCTTTTGACCTTTTCAAAATCGAGGCAAAAATCGCAGGAAAATCACGGCAAAATTGTGGCAAAAATCGCTGCAAAAAACAATGGGTTTGAATGCAGCCTTAAGCTGGACCTGCATTACTCAGAATAACATCTTTCCCTGGACGTGAAATGCATTCATTTAGACCCAATTAGCTTACTTTGTAATGCTCACATTGACATGACAACAGTGCCTGTCTGCAAATTCTTTCTAAATCTATAGCAGGTGTCTGAAAATTACTACATTCAGCAATGAAGACTTACCACAATTAACCCAAATCACAGAAGATTACACACCAGTGCAGTGCTAGGACACGGTTATCTAAAACCCAGGGCAAACATGCCAATATGTGCCCCCCCTTAAGCATAAATCAACTCTTGAGCCCCATACACACGGTCGGAAAATCCGACCACCAAATCCATCGGATTTGGTCCGACGGATTTAGTCCGACACTGGTGTTGCATACACACGGTCGGACAATGTTGTCGGAAAATCCGATCATTCTGAACGTGGTGACGTTTGTTGCCTACGACGGGACTACGTAGAGGCTAGTAGCCAATAGCTTTGGTCTTGTAATGTGATCTGAGCATGCGTGGCACTTTGTCCGTCGGAATTCGCTACACACGATCGGAATTGGTGTGATCGGACTTTGTTGTCGGAAAATTTTTAGAGCAGGAGATACAACTTTGTCCGTCGGACAATCCGATGGAAAATGTCCGATGGTGCCTACACACGGTCCGAATTTCCGACAACATTGTCCAATAGGACAGAATCCATTGGAAAATCCGACCGTGTGTATGGGGCTTTCCTCCCAGTACCAAGACACCCCCCTGCTGAAATCCCGACTCCTGGCACAAATGTTTGCCCCCCCCCCCCAAACCCCTCCAGCTCAAATCCTCTCTATTGTCATATGCCCCCAGCACAAACCCCCCCCAAAAAAAACTTTCCCCTCCTAGCGCAAATCCTTTACCCCTCAAATTTCCCCTCAAATTCTCTCCACTCTAACTCCAGCCCTTTAGCACAAATCCCCCCCCCCCCCCTCCAATTTTCTCCTCCTAGCACAAATACTCCCCCCCCCCCAATCATCTCTACTAGTATAAATCCCCCACCGCAAAAAAAATGTCCCCTCTTAGCACAAATCCCCCCCCCACACCATATTACAGTTTCTCCCCCTCTTAGCACAAAACCTCTTCCTCCATCCCCCCTCTCAACACAACTCCCCCCAAATCACCACTCCTAGCACACCTACTGAAATTCCCCCTCCTAAAACAATTCTTACCACCTGCCTCCCCCCCTTTTTGCCCCTCCCAACACAAATTCCCTCCACCCAATCTCTTTGTGGTGCCCCCCCAACCTTAAATGATACTGCAATGCCCAGGGCAGCCGCCCCTCCTGCCCACCCCTTGTCCTGTCCCTGCACACCAACAAGCTTCATCTTGTGAGATTTTGGATGAATAGAAGTGTCCCTTGTGATTCAATAAGGTGCTGTCAAGAGTGCCGTCAATGCCTGTCCCTTCCGTCCCTCCTCCATTCATAGAAGCTGTAATATAGCTTCCAGCAATGAGCAGCACTCTATGAATGAAGGATGGGCAGATAAATTAACGTTCCGCTTACTCCTCCATTCATAGCCCCCGTACACACGGTCGGAAATTCCGACCACAAAATCCGTCTGAATTTTTCCGACGGATTTTGTCCGACACTGGTGTAGCATACACACGGTCGCACAAAGTTGTCGGAAAATCCGATCATTCTGAACGTGGTGATGTTCGTTGCATACGACGGAACTACGTAGAGGCTAGTAGCCAATAGCTTTGGTCTCGTAATTTGATCTGAGAATGCGTGGCACTTTGTCCGTCAGAATTCTCTACACATGATCGGAAAAAGTCTGATCGGATTTTGTTGTCGGAAAATTTGAGAGCAGGATCTCAAATTTTTTCCGTCGGAAATTCAGATTGAAAAAGTCCGATGGAGCCCACACACGGCCAGATTTTCTGACAACATGTTTTTTCGTTGGAATTTCCGACCGTGTGTACGAGGCAATAGAGCGCGTTTCATTGCAGAAAGCTACAGCTTGTATGAATGAAAGAGAAGGGCAGAAAGGGCAGGCATAGTTGTCACTCTTGAGAGTGCCTAGAACAGGTCCAGCGGCTCATATTAAAGTATATGTAAACCCTCATCTTGTAAAACACTCCATTCAGTTTAAAATAGAAATGAAAACAGTTGTACATATGTATAAAAAAGCATTATAATTATCTTTTTTTCCTTTTTTTTCCCTAAGTGATCACATGACCCCACATGACCTCTGCATAAGAAGCTCAGGGAGGAGAAACAGCAGCATACTCATCTTCCCAGTGAATGGCTGTACAGGGGGGGGGGGGGGGTCAGGACAAGTCTGATCGTTGGAGGAGAGCAGGCCAAGTTTCCAGCACAGCTAGAGAACTAACCATCCTGCCTAGTGTGGTCAGTTTTTAATAGGTAAACAGAGAGACTGACAGCAACACCAGAGATTTCACACAAGGCAGCATTACAAAGAGAACAGGATACTTTTTCATACAAGTACATGGTACAGCAGGTACATATCAGGAATATAAAATGTTTACATATTCTTTAGCCCAGTGGTCATCAACCCTGTCCTCAGGTCCCACTAACAGGCCAGGTTTTATGTATTACCTTGGGGAGATACAGACTAGAATACTGCAATCACTGAGCAGCAAATTATATCACCTGTGATATATTTCAGTTATCTTGCGAACATGGCCTGTTAGTGGGCCCTGAGGACAGGGTTGATGACCACTGCTTAAGCCCCTTCAGCCCCTGGAAGGTTTTACCCCCTTAACCACTTCCCACCCGGCCAATGCATATAAACGGCCAGGTGGGCGCTCTCTCTCTTTCTGAGTGGACGTTCAGGAACATACCGAACATTCCGTCAGTGAGTATGTGCTGTTTTTTACAGCTTTTTACTCACTGATCACCAACCTAGTGTAAACACACATGTCACCACACAATGTCCCCAAATAATAAAAACACATGTCCCCCACATATGTCCCACTAAAATCACATGTCCCAATGATCATTTGCACACATATGTCTGTGATCATCTGCGCACATCTGTACATGATCATTTGCGTACATATGTCCGTGATGACACAAACCAATTATTATATACTTAACAGGATTTTTTTACCAAAAACATGTAGCAGAATACATTTTGGCTTAAATTTATGACAAAATTCGATTTTATTGGATTTCTTTTAAAATAGAAAAAGAAAATATTGTTTTTTTTTCCAAATTTCCGCTCTTTTTTCGCTTATATAGCAAAAAATAAAAAACAGAGTCGTGAATAAATACCACCAAAAGAAAGCTCTATTTGTGCGAACAAAATGATAAAAATTTCATTTGGGTACAGTGTAGCATGACCGCACAATTGTCATTGAAAGTGCGAGAGCGCTGAAAGCTAAAAAATGGTCTGGGAAGGAAGGGGGCGAAAGTGCCCAGTATTGTAGTGGTTAATGACCAGAGCATTTTTTGCGATACGGCACTGTGTCGCTTTAACTGACAATTGCGCAGTCCTGCGGTGCTATACCCAAACAAAATTTATGTCCTTTTTTTCCCCACAAATAGTGCTTTCTTTTGGTGGTATTTAATCACCTCTGCGGTTTTTATTTTTTGCGGTATAAACAAAAAAAGAGCGACAATTTTGGAAAAAATAAAATACAATTTTTACTTTCTGCTATAATACATATCCAAGAAAAACGAATTTATTCATCAGTTTGGGCCGATATCTATTCTTCTACATATGTTTGGTAAAAAAAAAATCTCACAAGGCATACATTGATTGGTTTGTACAAAAGTTATCGCGTCTACAAACTACGGGATCGCTTTAGGGACTTTTCTTTTTTTTTTATTGTTTTTACTGGTAATGGCGGCGATCTGCAATTTTTAGCGGGACTGCGACATTGCGGCGGACAAATCTGACCCCAAATGACACTTTTTGGGGACCAGTGACATTATTACATTGATCAGTGCTATAAAAATGTCAATCAATGTAAAAATTACACTGGCAGGGAAGGGGTTAACACTAGGGGGGGGGCGATCAAGGGGTTAACTGTGTTCCCTAGGTGTGTTCCCTAGGTGTGTTCCCTAGGTGTGTTCTAACTGTAGGGGGGGATGGGCTTTCTGAAATATGACAAAGCTCACTACTCCCGATCACTGGGAGCAGTAGATCCCTGTCATGTCACTAGGCAGAACAGATAAATGGCATTTTACATAGGAAGTTCCCTGTTCTGCCTCTCCTCGCTGCGATAACAGGCCGCTGGCGGACGTTGAGTCCGCGGGACCCGCGACCATAATCCCGCAGAGCGTGCGTGCCCGCTATCCTGGGCATTTTGGGCAGGAGTGCCATTCTGCTGACGTATATCGGCGTGAGCCGGTCGGAAAGCGGTTAACCTCCGCTGTACTAGAACTTTATCTCTGTGGGGGTATGGAGGGAGGGGAGGTTTAGAGCAGCCTTTTTCAGCCAGGGTGCCTTGAGGTTTCTTCAGTGATGCCTTGGCAAAATGTCAAAAAATTGATCAAAACTTGTATACAAGCCAGCAGGTGGATTAAACCTGCCTGTTAGTTACAAAAAGCCATGGACTTTCATTATGCACCATTATGACTTTCTAGACACTGGCATCCTAACAACCAATGATGTCATCCGTTGATAAGGAGGATGTCTGTTGCCTCCACAGCATCCTTGTTTGACCCTCCTCTGCCCATCTCCCTCAGCACTGAGGTCACATTAGCTGACTGATGGAGAGAAATTGAGGGAGAAGAGAAACATTGGCATGCTAGTCAGTACCAGTGTGCAAAAGTGTTTTTGCTTTGGAAGAATAAATCACCTCCAACGTTGGGTGTCCTACATGTGGATGTTGCTGCATTGTGTAAAGCTATTACAATATTTTTTTACATTTTAGAATGGGATGCCTCGAGACTGTCCATAATTTTAAAGGGTGCCTTGAAATTGTCTATAATTTGAAAGGGTGCCTTGAGATTGTCCATAATTTTAAAGGGCACCTTGAGATGGTCCATAATTTTAAAGGGTGCCTTGTGATTGTCTATAATTTGAAAGGGTGCCTTGAGATTGTCCATAATTTTAAAGGGCGCCTTGAGATGGTCTATAATTTGAAAGGGTGCCTTGAGATTGTCCATAATTTGAAAGGGTGCCTTGAGATTGTCTATAATTTGAAAGGGTGCCTTGAGATTGTCCATAATTTTAAAGGGCACCTTGAGATGGTCCATAATTTTAAAGGGTGCCTTGAGATTATCTATAATTTTAAAAGGGTGTCTTGAGATTGTCCATAATTTTAAAGGGCGCCTTGTAATGGTCTATAATTTTAAAGGGTGTCTTGAGATTGTCTATAATTTTAAAAGGGTGTCTTGAGTTTGTCCATAATTTTAAAGGGTGCCTTGAGATGGTCTATAATTTTAAAGGGCGGCTTGAGATTGTCCATAATTTTAAAAGGCGCCTTGAGATTGTCCATAATTTGAAAGGGTGCCTTGAGATTGTCTATAATTTTAAAGGGCGCCTTGAGATTGTCCATAATTTTAAAGGGCGCCTTGAGATGGTCTATAATTTGAAAGGGCGCCTTGAGATTGTCTATAATTTGAAAGGGCGCCTTGAGATTGTCTATAATTTGAAAGGGCGCCTTGAGATGGTCTATAATTTGAAAGGGTGTCTTGAGATTGTCCATAATTTTAAAGGGTGTCTTAACTGGAAAAAAGGTTGAGAAACACTGGTGGTTTAGAGGGCTGAAGACTTCAAGGGAGCAGCCACCAGCACAAGGGACACTTTGCATTCAATGTATGTGCCAATTTGAAAAACATAATTAAACTTCGGCTTCTTCTGATGACATGTAATTTATTCATTCAGACCCGAGTAGCTCACAATCATATGATATGCAACACTGCACTTCTGCAAATTCTTTAGAAATCTAATGCAGGTGTCTGGAAACTACCCCATTCAGAAATGAGGAAGAAACATAAGACTTAACCCTTTATAGAAACAATCAGCACTATATACACACTTTACGGTCTTACAGAACAGGTTTGCCGTTCTTAACGGTTCACAATAAAACAACGACAGAAATGACAATAAGGCATTATTGGCATGTCTCACCTGGCAGTAACGGCTACATAGGACAAGCAGTAACATCCACCAAGCCATTGTGACACGGGGTCCCATGGAGGTATGAAGACAGAAGACCCAGGAACTCCTACAACAGTATAATCCCAGACTCACAAGGAGTTAAAGGGTCTGGTTACAGGAATGGAAGACTGCAGCAATACACAGAAGAGGAAAAGGTTCATTAGTATACACACCACCAGCTATTGTTCTTTATGGGCTAAGAAAACACAGACCTACAGCACAGACCTGGAATGAGAGCTGTCAGCGTGGTTATTGTGTCACCAAAGCTCCTGCTTATAAGGACCCGCCCAAATTCCCGAAAGTGAAACTAGGGAACCACAGGGAAGCCAGGGGATTTCCGTTAGAGAAGCTCACACAGATGTCCCATGATCCATTTAGAAGAAAGAGAAAAAGAAAGCAGAATATTAGAACCATGCCTATGTATTAAGGTTTTTTTTTTTTTTTTTAAAGGGGTATTAATTCCAAAAGCAAACATTTTAAATATTGAAGCTTAGCAATTTTTAGATGTGATGACTGCATTGTTATTGTTTTTTTTTTTTTTTCCCTTTATTTTCACTCAACGATCCTGCCTGTTAGGACACGTTTACATAAGCGTTGTTTGACATTGACAGGAGGCATTATGCCAAAATGACCCCAATTGGGACTTTTAGGCTCCTTGCACACTGGACGTTAAAATAACGTTATAAAAAACGCCAGTAGCTTTGCAGTGAGGCCCCATGCGCATTGGAGCTCAAAAGAAGCTTTTTCTGGACGCCAGATTGCTGGCAGAAAACGCTGGTTGAAAAACGCGATTTTAACAGCGTTTTGTACTAGCGTTTATGCACGTTTTTTAGCGTTTATGGGCGTTTTTAATAAAAATACACAGGGGACACTCCAAAAATCCCACAATGCATTCCCAAACTCCCACAATGCGTTGAAAAAATAGAACGCCGAACGCTAATTAACGCGCGTTAATTCGCATTTATCAGCGTTTGGCTTCTTTTAGCATTTTTTGTGGTCAGAAATACTGAACTTTGAACGCGATTTTAGGCTCCATGTACACTGGAGCTCATAAACAGAAGTTTCCTGACAGACTCCATGGCAGCCAACGTGTGGGTTTAGTCCCGCCTCCACTACCCTATAGGACGTTACTCCCATAAATCTTTGCTCCCTGCCAGAGGCCGTGTTCTTTTTTTTGTCCTCCTCCGAAGGACCTATACTATGTCTTTCTACCTGAAGATTATCGTTTGCCGCCGAGTCCCTTCCTCGTTCGCTGCGCGGTCGTTCTGCGCATGCGCAAAGCCAGCGCGAGAACGAGGCTTGGTTCGCGCATGCGCGTAGCGGTATTCGCGCATGCGCACTAGCATCGTGGCCGTCGCGCTGATGACGTCACGATAGGCGGCAGATTTAAAAAGGGAAAGACAGATTTCAGGCTTTGGAATGCCTGTAAGTCTGCAGAAGCACTCCAGAGAGCCCGTTTTTGCTGCAAAAGGTAGGGAATCCTGGTGGACTGCTCTGCTGTCTTTGTTGTTGATGCTCTTCTAATTATTGATTTGGGTCAATTCTGATTGCAGCGTAATGGACCTTCCCGGACCACTTGTTCCGTCACCGCCTGCTAGTGGCCAGCCCTCTCGCAGCAGGTATTTTGGGGGGGGCATTCCCTGGGATGCCTGCTGGGGAGGGGGGAGGGTGGAACATCCTCATAGGTGATGTTCCGCTGACACGGTGGATCTGTCTTTTCTCTTTCAGCCCTTCCAGGTCTACTCAACACCGGAGTTCTCATAAAGGAAGCGGTTCATCAAAATCCCGCCGGCACTCCTCTTCCAGATCTAGACACCACGGTTCTTCTGCAAGATCCAGTCATCGTAGCCGGGAACCATCCCGCTCTTCCACGGCTCGCCCCAGCCATTCTGAAGGATCATGCTGGGGGTGTAGGGCTCAAGTCCCTAGGGACAAGTCCCTTTGTGATGCCTGTTATGTAAAGGCGACTGGAGAAAGGACTGACTCTGACCGACAGTTAAAGTCTATGGTTGAGAAGATGGTCAAGGACAGCTTAAAGGAGCTGGAAGCCCCTCATGTATCCCCCGTAGAGTCGCCCAGATCTCCAGTGAGGGATACCCAAGTTCAAGACACTTGGGAAGCCTCGTTACCAAGCCATCCATCCGCGGATCTCTCCGATAGTGAATCTGAGGAAGATGTGGCTGGTTCCGGTTTTGATTTTTCTCTGCTCCCTCCTTTGGTCAAAGCCATCAAGGAAACCTTGAATTGGGAAGAGCCGGTGACGGCTCCAGCGAAGCAGAGAAAATTTTTCAAACAATTAAAGAAGGAGCGTATCAGCTTTCCTTTTCTGTCAGAACTAGGAGAGGTTATTACGGAAGAATGGGGGAAGGTAGAGAAGAAGAACTCTCTCCTGCCAAAAATTCAGAAGCTATACCCATTCAGAGAAGAAGAGGTAAAACAGCTGGAATCTCCCCCTCTAGTGGATGCGGCAGTAATGCGGTTGGTCAGACATGTGACCCTTCCCTTAGAGGACACGGTCTCCTTCAAGGACGCTCTAGATAGAAGAATTGACTCTGACCTGAAGCGGGTCTACCTTATGGCAGGCACGGCCTGTAAACCGGCCCTGGCTCTGGCGGCCTTGTCTAGAGCGATGGAGGTCTGGTCCGACAGTGTCGACGAGACACTCAGGGGTGTCTCAGAAGAGCTAGCCAAGAGTTCTCCTATACAGGAGCTGAGGCTGGCCTCGGCTTTCTTGGGGGAGGCCTCAATTGACATTATTCGTCTCTTGTCTCGAGTTATGCTATCCTCTGTGACTGCCAAGCGTGCCCTGTGGCTCCGTCCTTGGCTGGCCGACCCGGCATCTAAACAGGTTTGGTGCCGGATCCCCTTTGACGGTTCGACTTTGTTTGGGAATAGGTTGGATAGTGCTATAACTCGGGCCACGGGCGGTAAGTCTGGGTTTCTTCCCCAAGACAGGCGCCAACAAAATCCCAGAGGATCATTTCCAAGGAAGCAAGGTCAAGACCGTGCCAGGGAGGCACGCAGTTACAGGCCTGGGAGGGAATTCTCCAGGTCTTGGAGGTCCAGGCAATCATCTTTCAAAAAAGCTACAAAAAGCAGTTTGTCGGGTGAGAAACAACCGACCAAGTCCTTTTGAGAGCGAGCCCGTCCAGACGGACCGGGTGGGAGCTCGCCTGCTCCTTTTTCGGCACGTCTGGGCGGCCTCAATCCAGGATTTTTGGACCGTCAGGACGGTTTCCTCAGGACACACTTGGACGTTCAGCAGGGTCCCCAAGTGCAGGTGTGTTCCCACATCCATTCCAACATCAGAAGGAAAAAGGATGATACTTTCAGCCTACGTAAAATCTTTATTGGAACAAGGCGCAGCTATTCCCGTGCCAGTCGAGCAACGTGGTATGGGAATATATTCCCCTCTTTTCTTAGTCCAGAAGAAGAGCGGGGCGTGGAGACCCGTAATAGACCTGACATATCTGAACCGCTTCATAAGGAAGGAGAGGTTCAAGATGGAGACCCTGGCCACAATCCAACAGTCAGTACAGCCAGGGGATTGGATGGTCTCCATAGACCTAAAAGACGCCTACTTCCACGTGCCCGTCGCAACAGACTTTCAACAGTTCCTGCGGTTCTCCATAGACCAGATTCATTTACAATTCACTTGCCTTCCCTTCGGTCTGTCCACTTCTCCACGTACCTTCTCGAAGGTCCTACTGGCAATCGTAGCTCTGCTAAGGATCAGAAAAATCCGGATCCATCACTACTTGGACGATCTACTCCTGTTGGCTCAGGACAGAAATTGTCTAGTAGATCACAGAGATCAGACTATCTCAACGCTCAAGGAGTTCGGATGGCTCCTGAATACGGAAAAGAGCCAGCTGGAACCTTCACAGTATCTCGTGTTCCTGGGAGCATTCTTCAACACGGTGAGAGGTACCATCTCTCTGCCCGAGGAAAAGGTCAGAATAGTGCGAGACAGGATCCACCTGGCTCTCGCGTCTCCTCATCTCAGCACTCGGTATTGCCTGAAGGTCATAGGCACCATGGTGTCCACAATACCGATGGTGAAGTGGGCACAATGGAGAATGCGTCCTTTTCAGAAGGGGTTTCTTCTCCAGTGGTCGGGAAACAAAGTCCAGACAATTCGTGTCACTCAAGTCATGAGGAGTTCCCTCTTCTGGTGGCTTCAACGAGAGAACCTGCTGAATTGCCATTCCCTTCTTCCGATCAGGTGGATAACAGTAACATCAGATGCCAGCAACAGCGGTTGGGGGGCCCATTGTCTGATGGAGGTGGCTCAGGGCACTTGGGATTTTCCCTCTCGAGGGATAGTCTCGAACGTCCTAGAGTTGCATGCAGCCTTCCTAGCTCTGGTGGCCTTCCCTCATCTGATATCGGGAAAGTCGGTAGTTCTCAGATTGGACAACACAACAGCTGTTGCCTACATAAGAAAACAAGGGGGCACCAAAAGTCGTTCCCTACTGGCGGAAGTGGAGCCTATCATGCGTTGGGCACAGAGGAATCTAGCCAACTTGACGGCAACCTATGTTCCCGGGGTTCTCAACGTCCAAGCGGACTTTCTCTCAAGGGTGCAGCTGGACAACAACGAGTGGGCTCTTCACGAGGAGGTGTTCAGTTGGGTGGTATCCCTAGGGATCTCTCCAGAAGTGGATCTCTTTGCCTCCCAGTACAACAGGAAGCTGGCGAGATACTACTCGCGGTTCAGGGACCCACAAGCCTACGGGGTGGATGCACTAACAGAGCACTGGTGGTTCCGCACAGCTTATGCCTTCCCTCCAACTCCGATCATCTTTCAATTCCTGAGGAGACTCAGATGGGAGGAAGTGGAGATGGTGGCCATAATCCCACACTGGCCCAACAGACCGTGGTTTCCTCTCCTGTCTCTGCTCAGCTTCCGAGACCCAGTTCCTCTTCCGACCCGTCGGGACCTGCTCTCCCAGGGCACGATCCTCCACCCGTGTCCAGGTCACCTACAGTTGAAGGCCTGGTTCTTGAGAGGGGAAGGTTGGAAGCACTAGGGTGTCCCAAGGAGGCTATTCCCACCCTCCTGAGTGCAAGGAGGCGTAGCACCAATAAGGTATATGAGCGGATCTGGGCAAGATTTTCGTCCCATATGTCTTCCAGAGCCAATTCATGTGGTTCTCCGGCAGTTCAGGACATCCTAAGTTTCCTGCAATCAGGTCTGGACCTACCCTTGTCGGTCAGTTCCCTTCGTGTTCAGGTGTCAGCTATTTCCGCCTTCACGGGAGTGTCATGGGCCAAACATGCCCTTATCCAACAATTTTTCAAAGGGGCAGTGAGACTGAGACCCCAAAGGAAGCCCAGATTCCCTAAATGGGATCTGCCTCTTGTTTTGGACTTTTTCTCTCATCTTGACAAGGGCTCCCGAGCATCAGTCAGATCTATTGCTGCTTGGATAGTTCAAGCGATCCAGTGGGCGTATAAGGAGAAGGGCTTGGCTCCTCCTCAGGCGGTGACAGCACACTCAACCAGAAGTCTCTCAACTTCGTGGGCAGCCTCGCGCCATGTAGCTCCTGATGTGATATGCAGAGCGGCGTCTTGGTCGTCAATCCATACTTTTATGTCTCACTACTGTGTTGAGCCAGCGGCTCTGTCTTCAGTTGATTTTGGTGCTAAAGTTTTGTCAATTGACGGTGTCAAATAAATCTTTGTTTGTTCAGCATTTTGCCCACCCGGGTGTGTATGGCGAGTTGGCTGCCATGGAGTCTGTCAGGAAAACGGAAAATTCCTATCAAAATACTTACCGTAATTTTCCTTTCCTGATGGACTCCATGGCAGCCGGAGTTCCCTCCCAAATGGCTGGAGTAGGATAGTTACCGAACACGGCCTCTGGCAGGGAGCAAAGATTTATGGGAGTAACGTCCTATAGGGTAGTGGAGGCGGGACTAAACCCACACGTTGGCTGCCATGGAGTCCATCAGGAAAGGAAAATTACGGTAAGTATTTTGATAGGAATTTTCTGTTTTTTTGGAGTTTTGGCGTTTTTTTTAACAGCCCATAAACTCCACTCTATGTTAGCATATGTTTTTTTTTTTAATTTTATCAGGAGTGGAGTTTATGGGCTGTTCTCTGAACGAATTGCGTTCAAAGTGCCGTTTTTCTGACCACAAAAAAAGCTAAAAAACGATAACCGCGCGTTAATTAGCATTCGGCGTTCTTTTTTTTCAATGCATTGTGGGAGTTTGGGAATGCATTGTGGGATTTCTGGAGTGTCCTCTGTGTATTTTTAATAAAAACGCCCATAAACGCTAAAAAACGCTCATAAACGCTCATAAACGCTAGTACAAAACGCTGTTAAAAGTGCGTTTTTCAACCAGTGTTTTCTGTCAGCAATCTGGCGTCCAGAAAAAGCTTTTTTGAGCCTTTTTAACATTTTTGCAATAGCATTTATTAGCATTTTTTTATTGTTTTCTTTTTTTTTTTTCAATGGATCAAAAACGCTGGTGAGCCATGTTTTTGAGTGTTTATGAGCGTTTGCCATTTTTTGTGGTCAGAAACACGACTCCTGAACGCGATTTTATGGCGTTCAGAAAACAGCACATAAACTCCACTGCTGATAAAAGTTGAAAACGTCCATAAAATCACGTCCAGGAGTAGTTTTTCTGACCACAAAAAACGGCAAACACTCATAAACGCTGATAAACGTTGATAAACGCTCAAAAACATAGCTCACCAGCGTTTTTGATTTATTAAAAAAAAGCTAATAAACGCTATTGGAAAAACGTTAAAAAACTTTGAAAGACTCACTGCAAAGCTACTGGCATTTTATAACATTATTTTAATGTCCAGTGTGCATGAGGCCTTAAGATATATAACAAAAATGCAAAAAGTAAAATATTTTTTTTTTTAATAGTATTGATAAAATAAGGTTGACCACATGGTCTGAACTACATCATGTTCAGTGGACAGAATACATCCCCACCAGACTACCTTTGCCACCTAACCGCTTCAGCTCCTGAAGGTTTACCTCCTCCATGACCAGGCTATTTTTTGTGATACGGCACTGCGTAACTTTAACTGACAATTGCGCGGTCGTGCAACGTTAATTTTTTTCCCCACAAATAGAGCTTTCTTTTGGTGGTATTTGATCACCTCTGCGTTTTTTATTTTTTGCGCTATAAACAAAAAATTTTTTTTTACTTTCTGCTATAAAACAAATCCATTAAAAAAATGTCAAAAATATATTTTCTTCATCAATTTAGGCCAATATGCTACATATTTTTTGTAAAAAAAAAAAAAAAAATCACAATAAGCGTATATTGATTGGTTTGCGCAAAACTTATAGCGTCTACAAACTATGGGATATTTTTTATAGAATTTTTATTTATTTTAATTTTTTACTAGTAATGTCGGTGATCAGCGACTTATAGCAGGACTGCAACATTGCGGCGGACAAATGGGACACTTTTGATACTTTTTGGGGACCAGTGACACCATTTCTGTGATCAGTGCAAAAAATTTGCACTGTCACTGTACTAATGACACTGGCTGGGAAGGGGTTAACATCAGGGGCAATCAAAGGGTTAAATGTGTTCCCTGGGAGTGCTTACTAACTGTGGGAAGACAGAGATCCATGTTCCTGCTTAGCAGAAACACAGGATCTCTGTCTTCCCTACTAACAGAACGGTGATCTGCCTTGTTTACATCTGCCTCTGTCAGGAACAATCCACGGGTCCCGGCAGGCATCGGGTCCGCCGGACCCGCTGATAGGCTCCCTCTGTGTCCAATCAGTGCCCGGAAGTGCAAAATCTCATACCTGTATGTGATTTTGCACCAAAGAGCCATCACCCCGCAGTACATATATGTGGGGCGTTGGCAAGAAGTTAAAGTGGACCTAAAAAAATTTTTTTTAACTTTGCGAGCAGGTAGGCTTTTTATTGTAGAAGTGACAATGTCTTTTTTGCAGGAAAAAAAACCTACCTGTCTGCTTGCAGTCTTTCTTAAAGTGTACACTGAGCTGCGCATGCGCAGCATACATTCCAGTAATGTGCCTGTGTGGCAGGATGACTGAACTCCTGTGCATACCAATGAAGATGGCCAACTACCAGTACCTGGATGGAGCAAGGGAGAAGATGCCGGAGTGGGGCCTTGCGGGCATCAGATCGTTGAAGCCAACAAAACATGTTTGCTTGCAGTTTTTCTTTTTTTGTAGCTCAAATTAGGCAGATTTTATTCCCATAGAAATTAATGGAAACTCGCCATTTTGCGTGTTTTTGTGCACATTTGCACAATTTTCTGCTCAAATGAAAAAATGTAAAAAAAAAAAATAGAAATAATTTATGAATAACTAAATGTAAAATAAATATACAAATAACTACAAATCATCATAAATAGATAAAAAATAAATCAAATAAATTAATAATATGTGATAATACATAAAAAAATAATAATTAACACCTAACCTTAAAAAATATATTAAATGAATACATTATTATTAGTATTAATTATAATAAAATATTAATACACACCCAAACAAAAAAATATTATTAATAATATATTATTATTAATAATAATGTATTTATTTTGTGTTAGGGTGTTTAGTTACATTTATTTATTTTTAAGGGCTAGGGGTTAAGGTTAGGGGTTCATTATTTGTAGTAGTAGTAGTAGTAGTAGTAGTAGTAGTAGTAGTAGTAGTATGCTATGCATACTAGCTCATTATGCCTTTGCCTTGCAGGTTCCTTTTTTTTTTTTTTTTATGTTTCAGTGCCTTTACTTCCTTTTTAAGTAGAACTGTCATGTCATAGATACTAGATCTGTTGTTGCTGGGACAATCTTAGAAATAGCTAGCAGAACTTCAGTTCTGTGAAGTTCTTGCACGCTGCATTAACATGCATTACTTAAGGCAGCTCATTGATTTTAAATGGGTTTTTAATGCAATAGAACAAAAAAAATACATACAGCATTTTCTCCAGTGCAGTGCAGCACACCCTATGGTAAAATGTTAGTATGCGTGTTGTGAAGTGCTACAACGCATGTGTGTTGGAGCTGCATTGCCTTATTGCTTTGAGATACCATTGAGAATGAATAGTACTGCACACACTTAGACCCCATACACACTATTAGATTTTCTGCAGATTTTTGTCTTTAGATTTTCCCAAACCATGTAGTTCAAGGGCCTGCCTGATTGCATACTAATTGAAACTCTTAAGGTTTGACCTCATATCATAGGCGTCGCCAGGGGGTGGCTATGGAGGCTGGAGCCCCGAATCTGGAGTCCATATTCTCTTTCCACAGGGTCCCTGCCTAACCAGCTGGTAGCGGCTGCTGCGGGCGGGCAGGCTGCATTAGAGGTGGAGGAGAGAGACGAGCAGGTGGACAAGCAGAGGTGACATCATCTCTCACTGCCCGCCACACATCAGTGCTCTTCCGCCCTCACAGCGCGGGCCTCTTCAATGTCAGAGGTGCGGCAGGGAGCAGAGATATTACATCATCTCTCACTGCCCGCCCAACATATCCACTCTCCTGCCTTCACTAAATGGACCAGTGTGCCAGCCTGCCACCAATGCAGCGACAATGCACATTTGGTGGCACTGGCTGGCATGGCACATCAGTTGGCAAGTGACAACCCACATCTAGTGGCAGGTGACGTGGCAAGTGACAATCCGCATCAGGTGGCAGGTGACGTGGCAAGTCACAGTCTGCAAATGGTGGCAAGTGATGTGGCAAGTGACAATCTGCAAATGGTGGCAAGTGAAAATCTGCAAATGGTGGCAGGTGATGTGGCAAGTGACAATCCACATATGGTGGCAGGCGACATGTCAAGTGATAATCCACATCTAGTGGCAGGTGACGGTGGCGAATTAAAAAGCTGCATCTGGTGACAGGCGACAGTGGCAAGTGACATGATGCATCTGGTGGCAGGAGATGTGGCAAATGACACGCCCAGAGCTCCCACTGATTCTGCATTATGGTGAGTTGAACCACTTCATTATATATTAGAATGTAACAATAGAAACAATGCGCTTCGATCACCCTGACACCATATCAACCATGGTGCCATGATGATTGAAATGCCAACACCAGCCTTTGCCCGTGAAAAATTGCTTAACCCCGGGCCCGCAGAAAGGTTGGTGACCGCTGCTATGGGCTCTAGCCCCAGATTTTTTGCAGACCTAGCAACGCCCCTGCCTCATATTATATGATTTTTGTAAATCTGAAGAAAAAAATCTGCAGAAAATCTCATAGTGTGTATGGGGCCTTAGGGGTTGATTTACTAAAACTGGAGCACTCAGAATCTGGTGCAGCTGTGCAGGGTAGCCAATCAGCTTCTAACTTCAGCTTGTTCAATTAAGCTTTGGCAATAAAACCTGGAAAATTATTGGTTTCTATTTAGAGCCGCACCAGATTTTTCACTCTGCCGTTTTAGTAAATAACCCCCAGCATGTGCATTATTACATGGCAATGCAAACCTGTGATCCAGCCCTTAGTGTTTTAAAAAATTTATAGTAAATAGGTTTTTATTGTAGAAAAGAGTCTATATGACTATTGCTTCTGCCATAGAATCTTATCCCCTACCAGCTAGAATTTGTTTTACTGATTTTACAATGAAAAGCCACGCATGCACAGCTCAGTGTACAATATGGGAGTAAGTGTCAGATGCCAGGATGTTGCCTCTGAAAAGAATGTTCTTGAAATACTGTGTAGCGGTACCCCCGTAGGGGCAGCGGATGTGGTTATAGCAATCCGCCAATCACCCTGATGCCAACCCCTCATCAATCACCCAAAAGACAATGAACAGTCAATTTCCTGTACTCCAGAACTCCCCCCTGGAAGCATGTGACCCCAGCTTATATGGGAGGTCTGCCCCCTGCCAATGCAAGTTAATAATTGGTCAGGGCTCCCCACACAAGCTGCCTGCACTCAGGTCTCAAATCTAGCCTCTCTGGAGTGCATGCGTGGAGGCTCCCGGGATGGCTGTGTAAGCCTGGAGCTCCACACAGCGCTAGCCATACAGCTTTAATAAGCAGCGGGAAGAGGCTGACAGGATTTCCCTAAGTAACAGGAGAAGGCAGAAGATATCACAGGGCTTCTTCATATGCCGGGAAGACATTCCAGAGGAACCCCGGGTCCTGAGTTTGAGCTTTTTGAAAAGCGGGACATATCTAAAATGGCGGCATTACCTCAGACAGGTGCACAGAATGCAGCTGAAATCTCCACAGCAGCCAGGCAAGTTGTTCTCCCTGCGACCCTCACATATTTACCTCAGTTACAGAGTGCAGCTACCTCTCTCAACACTTCATTGCCTGAAAACACAGTATCCCTTACTCACCCAGACTTTGCTTCTACACAAGCAGCACAGGCTCTTGATGTTCCCTTCAATGTTCCTGACCTGTTTTTTAAACTTTCTGAATTGTTGGATAAAGGTTTAACCCTGAATGCTGAAAGGATCACAGGGGAAATCAGGGCAGATTTCCAAAATCTGGGAACCAGGATTGATCATATAGAACACAAGTTGGATGTTACCATTTCTAGGGCAAACCAACATTCTGACCAGTTGCATTTTATGCAAGAACTGCTTGACACAGCCCAGACTCGGATCGACAACCTTGAGAATCGTCTGAGAAGGGACAATTTTCGGATTAGAGGGATACCAGAAACTGTTTCTGACGTACAGGCTGCAGTTCAAGAAGTTATCAAATCCCTGATACCTTCGGTCCCGGTACATAAATTGGAGTTGGATAGGGCACACAGATCCCTAGGCCCTCCCAGGAAAGATGTATCCCCGAGGGATATTATAGTAAAACCGCACTTTTACTCAATAAAAGAAGAAGTAATGAAACGTTCCCGCCAACAGGACCAGATACAGTACCAAGGGAAAGTCCTACAAATTTTTGCTGACATTTCCCCAAACACCATCCAAAAAAGACGATCCTTGAAACCCCTTTTGACAGCCCTCACCAAGAAGGACATTAAATATCGCTGGGCCTTTCCATTCGCTCTGAAATTTACTTATAATGGTAAACAACAGACATTCCACAGTTTTCCAGAGGGAGAGCGCCTGTTACTGGATCTGAAGATCATTACCCACGATTCGGAGATGGATACATCTACCGCACAGCAGGGATCTGCTAAACGCCAATCTCCACTAAGCCCAACCTCTCAACTATGGAACAAGGCTAAACACAAGAAAATCAAGGATAACTCCCCTCCCTGATGTGGGGACGTATAACACACCTGTATTTAAATCTTCTTTTCTTTGCCTTGTTACTTAGGCAGAAAATGTTGTTTGATCTTCAATCTTGAAGTTGAACTGACTTTTTCTTCTCACACATGACAGTTGATGGAGTTTAGTTTAGAGGTCTGCACAATGTTTCTATACCAAGAGTGTAACTGATACTTAATAACCTTGTCAGTTTCGCCTCACCCCTATTTACTTTATCTCCCCCAGTTTGTTCTTTTAGAATGCTATATAAAAGATGTTACTGCGATTTCTGCACATTTGAATGTTCTAGGGGTTTTTTTTTTTATGTGCTGTCACTGGCTGGAGCTGATGCATTGCGCTCCCACCTACTACTCAGGCAGTTTTTTTCTGCTCTGTGTGGTGGGGATATAGCCCTCTGTATGGGCTATGCAATTATTTTTGTTATGAATGAGGGGAGGGAGTCTTCCCCCTCACCTCATTCCGGGCCGGGTTATGGCCTTATGGTATTAAGCAAACTGCTGACATTTTATTTTTTTCGTTTTTTCTTCTTCTCTTTCCTTTCTATCTTCCTTTTTCTCCTAGCCTGCCTGTCAATGAGATGTTGCATCAGGATGTTCTTGGATATATTGACCCTTATAATGGGGGATGATCCTATTATGTATTTAGTTACTCCTTTATGTACTGAGGGAAGTGGATATAGGTTGGTCATCGCTCTCTCCCTTTTGCTCCATGGCTAATAATAATTCTACTTGTTCTACCTTACGCATAATATCTCATAACACTCAGGGGTTAAATTCCCCAGTCAAAAGAAGGAAGGCCTTTCAAGTCTACCGTGCTCGTCGCATTGATGTGGTCCTCCTTCAGGAGACTCATTTTCCTCAGCAATTTACCCCCTCGTTTTTACATGCACACTTTCCCACATTTTATTTGGCAAATGCGGAAAACAAAACAAAGGGGGTGGCGATTCTATTTTCCAAACACTGCAAATTTCACTTTAAAATGGAACACAGAGACCCAGTGGGAAGGTTCCTACTAGTTAAAGGTATGATTGAGGATAAAATATATACATTTATTTCTTACTATGCTCCTAATAGAGGACAGCTACAGTTCTTCCGACAGATGTTCAACATCCTTGACCCATTTATGGAAGGTGTGACTCTAATACAGCCTTTGATACTAGTCTAGATAAATCTAAACCACCTAAAGCTCAATCAATTAGTCCTAGGAAATCTAGTGTACAAATTGCACGATTGATCTTTCAATCGAGACTAACAGACATTTGGAGGGAACTAAATCCAACTGCGCGAGATTTTACACACTTCTCTGTAGTGATCTAATCTATAATCGTCGTTCCTCGTAGATGGTATATAGTTATTGAAAAGTACTTCCCGCAGCAACCCCGGTTCGAATCCGGGTCACGGCACCAATGTAGTGATCTAATCTATAATCGTCGTTCCTCGTAGATGGAATATAGTTATTAAAAGTATTGTCTCCGCAGCAAAACCCGATTCTCCCAGAGAGAGATTTTATTGACTTCCAAAACAGAACATTATTACAGATGACAAAATCCAACAGAGTATATGACAAAGAATATCTTCTCCTAGACCCGTCTTTCTCTAGACTAGCTGACAACCTGCCTGTCTTCTCATATACTGATCTGACACTGGGGGGGGGGGTCAACCAAATGTTTACCATGAATACCCCCCTCAATTCTAATTACCATCAGTAAATACTAGGTTTAAAAGGCTATCCCTCACACACACAACTTGCATAAGATTTACACATCAAAGGGTAACAGATAACATTGTCAACTGACATCTGGCCTGGTCACTAATACTGTGTGTGGAATATATATATCCAATACATAAAGTCCCACATAAATCGGCCAACACATTACAACATTCTCAAACCCACATTTATCTTATTCCCGTATAGATCATATTCTGCTCTCAACGCACCACATTCCATTAGCTATTTCATCATCTATTTTAAAAGTATCCTGGTCAGATCATTCCATGGTTCTATTGGTTTTGGGTAAAGATAATTATGGACAACAAGCCTCTCATTGGACTCTCGGAAATACAGGAGGCTCTGCGGGAATACTTTCGCCTTAACGATGTGGAAGAGGTTTCGGCAGAGACTCTATGGGCTGCACATAAGGTGACCATTAGGGGTAAACTAATTCAAATTGCAGCAAGACGTAAGAAAGAGAGAATGAGAGACATAGAAAGAATGGAGAGAGACTTTATTTCTCTGAGCAAATTACATAAAAGTGATCCCTCCAAAGTTTCTAGTTCTACTCTAGATGCTGCTCGAGTGGCTCTAAATTTGGCTCTCACAGCGAAAGCTGATAAATCTATTAGGTGGACTGGGGCCAAGTTTTATCAGACAAAAGATAGAATTGGTCCCATGCTTGCACACAAATTGTCCCCCAGGTTTCGTTCTCACGCCCTACCCAAAATTAAAAAAAAGGATGGCACCTTTACCCTGAATCCACAACGAATAATGAAGGCTTTCCAGGAATTTTATGGTGATTTATATAAAGCAGATAAAAATTCTAACCCCACTAAAGTAGGAGAATTTCTGGATAATTTGCATTTACCAACACTGATGGACTCTCATAGAGCTGAGATGGAAGCGCCTTTCTCTATAGAGGAGGTGTCAAAAGTTATCAAAACATTAAAGGGAGGTACAGCACCAGGTCCTGATGGATTTTCCTCACCCTATTATAAAACTTTTTCTGAAATACTACTTCCATACCTTACTAGATTTTTCAATGACATGACTAAGGGCACCCCGTTAGGTAGCCAACTCAATATGGCATATATAACAGTAATCCCTAAACCAGATAAAGATCTCAGTCAGATAGAGAACTACAGACCTATTTCCCTAATTAATAATGACCTAAAAATATTGACCAAAATATTAGCAAACCGATTAGCGTCCTTTATAGGCATTTATATCCATAAAGATCAGGTAGGGTTTATCCCTGGTAGGCAGGGTCCTGATCAAGTGAGAAGAGCGGTGGATCTGATAACAGTTATGCAATCGCAATGGGAGGGAGGTCCTAAACAAGAAGGCATGCTATTATCATTGGATCTTCGTAAGGCCTTTGATTCCGTTTCATGGCCATATCTCTTTGCGGTTCTTAGACGCTGGGGATTTGGGCCGAATATTTTAGGTATACTGGAAGCCCTATATTCTACACCTAAGGCTAGAATCAGACTTCAGGGACTTTTCTCTGACCCCATAGAGATAGCCAGGGGCACTCGTCAGGGATGTCCCCTATCTCCCCTGATATTTGCAATAATGATTGAATCTTTGGCGATAGCCATTCGTAATGACCCAAACATCAAGGGGGTCCGTTGTGGTCCAGCAACTCATAAATGCGCACTGTTTGCAGATGATCTATTGCTTTTTGTAACATCCCCAACTTCCTCCTTACCAGAAATATGTACATTGCTCAATAAATTTGGGTTAATATCAGGTCTTAAGGTGAACATGTCTAAATCTCAGGCTCTTAATGTGTCTCTCCCAGACCCTTTAGTTTCTCAACTACAGGAGAAATATGAATTCAGTTGGAGCATGTCCTCCATTAAATATTTGGGAATTAATATTACTCCCAAGATTGAAAATCTCTACCAAGCAAACTATCCCCCAATGTACCAAAAACTAGAAGCTGACCTTAGGAACTGGGAGTCACATAATATAGCCTGGATGGGCAGAATTAATTCAATTAAGATGACTCTCCTACCTAGACTCCTATATCTGTTTAGATCTCTTCCAATCCCAATCAGAAGGGACCATTTAAAAACCTTTCAAGGCAAACTTACCAAATTTATATGGAATAAAAAGGGACCACGCCTTTCACACCGTACCCTGTTTAATCTTCCCAAACAAGGGGGGCAAGGCCTACCAAACCTTCTTTGGTACTACCAAGCAGCTCGGTTAGCACAGCTCTCAGCTATATACCTTAAAACTGAACAACTGGACTGGATAAAAATTGAAAGTCAAGCAGCTCCTACATTTACTTTGGAAGATTTATTATGGTGTCCTCCCAAGAGTAGACCCCCCATTCTATCTCCAACTCTCTCTCAATCTCTCTCTATGTGGGATTCACTTAGGAGGCTTCCTTCCCTGGTCTCTGAACTACATTGGCTAATTTGTTCCGAAATCCCCTGTACAATCATGACTTCAAATGGTGGCTAGACAAGGGGATATATCGCTTAGGACACTTTATATCTTGCACGGGCCCTCTACCTTTTAAACAATTTGTGGAAAAACTGGAGCTCCCTTCTTCGGAAAGGAGTAGATTTCATCAGATCTACAGTTTCATCCACTCCATATGGAAAAATAAATTGAATCCCTTGAGAATTACAGCTTATGAAAGCTGGTGTGAACAAGCCATGGGGCGGAAGGGGGGGATTTCTGTGATCTATGAGTCTCTAGCGTCTAACTCTGATAAACTACCATACATGCTGGCCTGGGAGAAGGATCTACATACTGACTGGGAACTGGTAGACTGGTATGAGAACTATTCTCGATCGATCAAAGGCATTTACAATACCTCTCTCATTGAGGCTAACATCAAAATATTTACAAGATGGTACTTAGTTCCTACAAAATTAGCGGCAATGTATCCTTCCACTTCGCCTCTATGCTTTAGAGGTTGCCAAGGACTGGGCTCTATGATACATATTTGGTGGGAATGTCCCAAACTCCGGGGATTTTGGAATAGGGTCTTCCATATTATTAGAAAAGTTACGGGTTATGCTGTCCCCCAAACACCAGCGATTGCCTTGCTCAATGGATTAGTGCCGCACGTGCCTAAAAACACTAGAAGACTGATTCTATTTATATTAACGGGAGCCAAATTAACTATTGCAAAAGATTGGAAGAAGCCCTCGGTATCTGTATTGTCCATGAAAAGGAAAATTTCATGGATAATGGAACAAGAGAAAATGGTCAGCTCCCTATTGGATAAGACCACACAATTTGAAATCATATGGGATCCCTGGGCTCAGTATCTGGGTATTTCACTGATGCCAGGCACAGATAGCAATATTAATCGCTGATCTTTGGATCTTTTATAGGACATAAAGGCATCATCTCTTCTTCTTTCTATCTCTTTTCTCTCTCTTCTCAGTTTTTAGTCTTTCCTTTTTTATTTTGGATATTATTATTCTTATTATTTTTTATATTATATATATATATTATTATTATTATATATATATATATATATATATATATATATATATATATATATATATATATATATATAACATTATATATATAATGTATCTTTCCTTGAATTACCTAGGAATTGACAGGTTTTTTACATTAGTATGTCTTACTAAATATAGGATTTTTTCCTGGGCTTAATCCAGTGAGAACATGATGTTGTATCCATGTTAGAATCTACAATTTTATTTTGTCTGGGCAACTCGAAAAGTTAATAGTATTATATCTTGCTTCTCAGAAGTTATATAGTAAATTCTATTCGTTCAGGGGGGGGGGGGGGATATCTGCACCTCCTGGGACACAGCTTGATCCCGGTTGGGGTGTCGGAGGGGATGCGGAGTTCCTACACTTCTTGGAGTGTTCTGGGATATAGCATACAAATGAGTTGTCACAGCTTAAGTTACATACTTATTTCTTACTTTGTTAAATTCTCAATGTCTCATTGGTATGTTAACTAGTCACATTTGTTAGCTTTAATAAGAATTTTTCTGTAATGATTTTACTTTGTGAAAATAAAAATCTTAATGAGAAAGTCCAGCCTCTCTTCCAGAATAATCCTTCTGCAAGCAGAGGAGGCATCTCTGAGTCCAAAGTGTAGGTGGCCACACCCCCCACTATACGGACACTCCCACTCCTAGATCAAAACAACCAGGCCTGTAATGAAAACACAGGCCTGGCTAAATTTACCTGTATCTCAGGCCTGTAACTAGAAAAAAATACAAATCTAGCACCTACCTGAAAGTAGAGGGTGCTACATTCACCCCCCACTAAAATCACAACTGTCCTCAATTGTAGGAAAGATACATTGAAAAATACCTCCTTAAGTAAGGAGGATGGGCATCTCATATCAATTTAGTCGGAAAGGGGAATGGGTAAAAGGAACAAACTTGGATAGGAATAACATGGTATAAAGTTACAAAATGCCACAAATACATTTGTACAAATTATACTTCCTGACTGCAGGTCCCTGCAACTATCAGATACATACAAGCAGAACCAGAGCATTGCTCCCTAGAGAGGAATACTCTGCTTACCACAGGTCTTGATCCGTTTCCAACGATGGGGATAGACAGCCGTCACGTCCAAGGGTTTTCCTAAGAGAAGACATAAACCATTTACAAACTAACTAAACAGACTAGCTGAAAATTACATTTCACCAAACAGAGGGGGTTATGATCCTCTATTTGGTGACGGAATAATAATGAATCAAAGTGGCATGTGTTTCCCTGCCAGGATTGTCACCCCCTTAAAAGGAGTCTAAGAGACCTCCTGCAGGGTGCAACCTGAACAGACATGCCAGTGGTGAGACATATATGCCCGTAGGCCAATATACTTTCTGTTTGGCTCCTAAACAGAAGTCTCTTTTTTATTTTTTATTGTAGCAAAGGGAATGAAGAGGGACAGCACACCCTAGTGTCTTGAGTAGCTCCGGGTATGCTGTCCACATGGGCGTCCGCAGGTAGGGGCAAGGGGGGTCAAGTGCCCCCTCCTGGAATCGGATCTTAAATTCAGCACAGTTGCGTCGAGTGGGGTGACACCATCAAGGTTCTGTCAAGCCCCCCCCCCCATCAGTGTAGTGTGACTTCGGCTCTTTTCCCTGCTCAGTCCAGCAGATAACTCGGTGGCGCTGTAACAGGAGAAAGGCGAGCTGCGGGCTGTCAAAGGTTTCCCCCGATCGCCCCATTCTCCTGTCAGGGAGAAGAGACGGTGGCTCTCACCAGGCCCCCCCCCCCCCCCAGCTTCCTGCCCACTCCGTTCCTTCCCTATTGGCCATAACTGAGGGCCAATCAAAGAAGACTAGGAGAGGAGAGCATCATGGGACATGTAGCCCCAAAGATTGGCGACCCCCATTTTCCACAGGGAGGAGGCTACAGCTCGATCGAGAGAGATTGAGAGACTACAGCCTGGAAATAAAGCTGAGGGAGAGAGTGCTACAGGACAAAGAACGAGCTGTGTGCTGGGCAGAAGCCAGAGAGAGCCACGCTGCCCAGCGCCACCAGAGAGAGAGCCATGCTGCCCAGTGCCACCAGAGAGCCACACTGCTCAGCACCACCAGAGAGCGAGAAAGACTGAGCCACTACCAGGGTACAGACATGCTACTCTACTGACAAGAGTCGCCCCCTGGGAACCCAGAGTGAGCGATCATCCAGCTGGAGGGATCACTGCTGTAGTTTCCCTGGGTCTGATAAGAGGGCCTGTTGGCCATTATCCATTACTTATCCTAGGGACTGTACTACGTCTGCAGTCTCTGACCATGATAATGTGATAATGATATTGTCGAAAAGGGGCGGTGCATGGGTGACCATAAAATGATGCCCCCTCCTGAAAAAAGTTCTGCGGACGCCCATGGCTGTCCAGCTTTAAGAACCAACACCTTGTCCCGATATATGGCCCTCCCGAGCTTCCTTAAAACAGACCCAGACCTCACTTTCTGGTGTCTGCTGGGGTTTTGGGACATGTAGATCCCAGACCAAATCATTCTCCCACTGCTCCCGGGAGCTCTCCACTATCTCCATGATATGGTCGGGAACATATGGGTAGTCCAAGCCCCACTCCTGTGCAACTCTCCTCTGTATATCCCTTTGGAACCGGGAAAGTCTTGGCAGTTCTTTGGGCCTTCCCCGCCCAGGCAGAACACAGGAGTCAGTAGCCTTGCTGACCCATTGCTGATAGGTAGCTGCTCTGGTAGGAAAAGCATTAGATGGATTGACTGAAAGTTTGAAGGGGGGTACTGGGGGTTTGGGTGACTTTAAAGATCCCTCCGGTGCTTCAATAGATGCTCCAGTTGAGACAGGGCTCTCTAAAATCCATGCTTTCTTATCACCTGATGAGTCCTCTTCGGGGAATGACCACTCAAAGAGATTTTCAATGGACCCGTACTTCTCCAATACTTCTCCAATACTTGAGGTGACCCCCAGTCCACAGCCGGCCCTTGTTCACCCTGTCCGGCTCACCTAAGGGATCCCCCTCCTGCTTAGGCTCCTTCCGGACAGGCACAGCAAAGGACTTACTCCCGGCCGGCTCCTCAGGGGTTTCTTCCAGAGATTGCCCACTAACACTGACAACCTCTGAGTCCCTGGCCAGGCTACAGGCTTCCCCAACAGTTCCTACCTGATCCTCCGATATCTCCGATTTAGCCGAATCACATGGGAGCTCCTTCACTGCTGAAGCAGGCGACACACGACCCTCTCCAGGCTTTCTGGGTCACCTGAACTTGCGGCAGACAAAGTCCGGTTGTAAGACTGGAGGAGTAAAATTGGACCTCCTGCTGTACCGGTCCCAGACGAGTTAACTGGGCGCCACAATGTCCACATTGGGCCCAAGCACTAACACCGACCGTAGGCTTCTGACATCCAGGAGACAGCATGCACAATCTCCCCATGCCTCCGATCACTCCTAGGGCCAGTTCTTCGGTGAGCTCTAACCGAATTCCGGTGCCTATTAGGACCCGATCCTGCACTTCAGGTAACCACTGCATGGCGGGTGTGCTCTGAACATCCTCCACCATCTTCCTCCACCTTGGGTATGGCGCGTGGCGCGCTGAACGCTGGTGATCTTCTCCTCCGGGGTGTGGCTCCACCCCCCACTTGTTGGTTCAGCGCAAAAAGAACTGTAGTTGTACATTTTCAAAGTACCCTCCAGTGACACCTGGTGGCAGGCACTGTTGAACTGCAGGCTAACTTGTCAGCAGTCACTGATTACACAAAATGCCTCCCTTGTGATGTCCCAACTGTAAAAGACCGACTCCCTGCAGTCCCCGTCTGCGACACACCCATGTCCATGTTTCCAAGGGCAAAAGAAACGTCCACAAACTCACTCCGAAAATTCTCAAAATTGTGTTAGCAGGATAATAAAGTTAAAGACAAAACAGTGGGTAGTGTCTGCGCTGTACTTAAGCCGGACACATTTGTAATCCAAAAGGCACGATTGCTGCTGTGGTTGCCATGTGTGACAGCACATGGTTACAGTCACTGAATTGCAGGATTTGTTACTGTTGTGTGTGTCCTTTGGTGCAACTGGGTGCAGAACGTGCGCAGGCTGCACTAATCCTGAGGGTTGCTATGGGCAACAGCACTGGGTAACAAGTCCAGTTTGGTTGTTATGGGTAACAACCTGTAGCAAATAATTTTTAAAGCAAACACATAGACCCTCTCCCTCGGTGCATTCCAGCGATTAACAGTTGCGAGGGGTGATGGCCAGCAGGTTAGCTGTGAAGGCAGATCTCGGTGGGACCTCCAAAATGTAGCGGTACCCCCGTAGGGACTGCAGATGTGGTTATAGCAATCTGCCAATCACCCTGCTGCCAACCCCTCATCAATCACCCAAAAGACAATAAACAGTCAATTGCTCCATTTTCTTGCTTTTATTTGTGGGATAAAACTTGGATGGGAATTAGGGAGGTATGAGATGCCTATGGAGATTTCAATGGATAGGTTGTCATCCATGGCCTTGGCCTTGTTAATGGATTTCCCCTGTAGAATACTGACTGCAGACTATTGCTTCTTCTTTTATATCTGAATGAAGATTTACTACTCACTGCTTCCAGTTAAACAAGATGAATCACTCTGAATAATTCCCCTGTATTAGACTGATGTGGTATTCCTGCTACAAATCAGAGAGCCAAAGGCCTATACCGCCTATCTTCCATGGCTCAATGAACTAAACAGCCCCACAGTCTCTGGAAGTTATCACCATTGCGCACACACAGGATCTTCCCTCCTGATGGCTTGGCACATGCAGACCGACAAGCTACTGTTCCCAGCATGTAAACTTCTATCCATACTGTGCTCCCTGGCCACACAGCATGCTACGCTACTCTCTCCAGTACTTCTGCTTCTTCAACGTTACACTGACCTTCTCCTTTGTATCAAAGTCCTGTGTTCCCCGGTCACAGAAATCTACTTCTACTTCCTCCACTTGGTCCTCTTTACAGTCAAGCACTGTGTTCCCCGGTCACGGAAACCTGATGCACTCCGCAGAGATGAAGATCCTTAACTTTAGCTTCTTCCCCGCGGCTCCTCCATCCCCCCTCCACGCACGGCACATCCCCGCATGGGGATGCCCGGTACAGAACCTCAGCATGTCATGCTGTCTTTCCTGTACTCCAGAACTCCCCCCTGGAAGCATGTGACCCCAGCTTATATGGGAGGCCTGCCCCCTGCATGCCAATGAAAGTTAATGATTGGTCGGGGCTCCTCACACAAGCTGCCTGCCACTCAGGTCTCAAGTCCAGCCTCTCTTCCAGAATAATCCTTCTGCAAGTAGAGGAGGCATCTCTGAACCAAAGTGTAGGTGGCCACACCCCCACTATATGGACACTCCCAACCCCAATTCAAAACAACCAGGCCTGTAATGAAAACACAGGCCTGGCTAAATTTACCTGTATCTCAGCCCTGTAACTAGAAAAAAATACTAATCTAGCACCTACCTGAAATTAGAGGGCGCTGCAACTGTGAGAGGGCCAGTCGGTTGATTATGAATATTTGTCTGAACTTAGCCCATCTTGCTATGAGGGCACCCGAGCTGAGCCACAGCTCCGTGTGTTGATTCAGACACAGAGGCTAGGCCCTGCCCCTCTCTCCCCTCATTGGCTCACTGAGTTTGATTGACAGCAGCACGGGCCAATGGAGCCCTGTTGCTGTCCCAGCCAATCAGGAGGGAGAGTCCAGTACAGCCAAGTCTCTTGTGCAACATTGCTGGATCAAGATGAGGCTCAGGTAAGTATTAGGGGGCTGAGGGGGGCTGCTGCACACAGATTCTTTTTATATTAATGCATAGAATGCATTAAAGTGATATTAACTACTTGCCTTTCGCGCTATAGCCTGCAAACAAGCGGGTCGTGCACGGCGCACTCTGTGATCATCGAGTCTATGAGACTCGGCTGATCACAGATCCGAGTAAAGGGTCGATCCCGGCCCTTACCACGTGATCAGCTGTCAGCCAATGACAGCTGATCGTGTGATGTAAACAGAAGCTTGATAACCTGTGTTTTTTTCTACCTCACGTTATCAGTGTGAGGGGGAAAAAAAGCCGATCACCGGCTTCTGTCAGAGTGACATCAGTCCCTCACACAGAAAGCCGCGGCTGCATTTTCTGTGCCCACCAGTGTCAGCTGCCAGTGCCCACTGTGCCACCTACCAGTGCCACCTACCAGTGCCCACCAGTGCCACCTACCAGTGCCCACAGTGCCATCCATCAATGCCCACCAGTGCTGCCAATCAATGCCCATCAGTGTCTCATAATCAGTGCCAAAGTTCAGTGCTGCCTATCAGTGTCACCTACCAGTGCCTACCAGTGCCACCCATCAGTGATCATCAGAGCCACCTATCAATGCCCTTCAGTGCCAACCATCAGTGCCACCCATCAGTGCCAACTCCCAGTGCCACCTATCAGTGCCGCCTCATCAGTGCTTATCAGTGCCACCTATCAGTGCCCATTAGTGCCGCCTCATCAGCGCACATCAGTGAAGGAGAAAAATTACCTGTTTTCAAAATTTTATAACAAACTATGAAACAGTTATTTTTTTTTTTTTTCAAAATTTTCGGTGCTTTTTTGTTTTATTTAGCAAAAAATAAAAAACCCAGCAGCAATAAAATACCACCAAAAGAAAGCTCTATCTGTGTGAAAAAAATTTGGGTAAACTGTAGCATGACCGCGCAATTGTCATTTAAAGAGTGACAGTGCTGAAAGCTGAAAAATGGTCTGGGCAGGAAGGGGGTTTAAGTGCCCAGAAGCAAGTGGTTAAAGTCTTGTTTGTTTTTGCCTAAAAATAACAAACAAGTTATACTTACCTGCTCTGTACAGTGGTTTCTGCATAGAGCAGCCCAGAGCCTCCTCTTCTCAGGTCTCTATTCGGCTCTCCTGGCTCCTCCTCCTGTCGAGTGCCCCCACAGAAAGCAGCTTGCTATGGGGGCACCCGAGCAGAGCCACAGCTCATTGTGTCCAGTCAGACACGAAACCCCGGCTGTGCCCCGCCCCCCTCTCTCCTCTCATTGTCTCACTGAATTTGATTGACAGCAGCGGGAGCCAATTAGCACTCCACTGCTGTCTCAGCCAATGAGGAGGGGAGTCCCGGGCAGCCGAGTCTCTCCTATGACATCGCTGGATAGAGATGGGGCTCATGTAAGTATTAGGCCTCATGCACACTGGACATTAAAATAACGTTATAAAAACGCCAGTAGCTCTACAGTGAGTTTTTCAACGTTAACGTTTTTGCAGTTTTTAGCGTTTTTCCGTGTTAGTGTTTTTTAGCATTTTCTTTTTCAATAGATCAAAAACGTTAAAACACGCTAGTGAGTCGCGTTTTTGAGTGTTTATCTATGTTTATCAGTGCTTATGCGCATTTAACGTTTTTAAGTGTTTTTTGTGGTCAGAAAAACAGCTCTTGAACGAGATTTTAGGGCGTTCAGAAAACAGCCTAAAAACTGTGCATGGACACATAGAATAACATAGAGGGGAGTTTATGGGCTGTTAAAAAAAACTTTAGGGTGCATGGAGCCTTAACCTCTCTGGCGGTATTCCCGAGTGTGGCTCGGGGTGGATTTTCAGTACCAAAAGCGGTAACCCCGAGCCACACTCGGGATCGCATTGCAGGATCCAGGCAAAGTTACTTACCTTGCTGTACTTACCTTACCTTGCTCGTCCTCTGCTCGATGTATCACAGCGCCGGGCTCCGTTCCCTGCGAGCGTTGCGACCCACGGGGACAGAGCATGGCACCAAATTCAAAAAGTGAAACACACACAATACATACAGTACACTGTAATCTTACAGATTATATTACTGTATCAAATAATTTCACATCCCTTTTGTCCCTAGTGGTTTGTCCAGTGCCCTGCCTGCAGTTTTATATTATATAAACTGTTCTTTCTGCCTGGAAACTGGAGATTGTCCATAGCAACCAAAACTGTCCCTTTACATCAAAGCGGTTTTAGACCAGCTAGAAAACAGCGATAATAAATTAGAATCACTTGCAGAATTGAGCGATAGTGATTTGTGGGGAAATCCGTCATCAAACACTGAAAGTAATGACAGTGACAATTCTGCAACTGAGTGTTTTTGATTTGATTACATTATTGATTCATTTTTATAATTATTATATTATTATTTGTTATAATTATTTATAGTTATTTATTATATTATAATTTATGATTTCGTGTTTCAAACTTTATCATACTCGAGCTGTCTACTAGACTCTTGTTTGGACAGATTTAAAGGGTTTGTAAAGGTTCATGTTTTTTCACCTATGCATTAAGGTGAAAAAACATCTTACAATCACTGGCCCCCCAGCCCCCCCCCCCCCCATTTTACTTACTTGGAAAGTCCTGCGTCGCGAACGCACTCTTCCTTTGCTCGTCTTCTCGGCTCTTTATTGGATAGATTCATAGCGGCACAGCCATTGGCTCGCGCTGCTGTCAATGACGCAAGGGCCGAGGGGCAGGCTGAGTCCTGTAGTCGGTGGCTATAGAACGCCGAATACAGGACTCTGGAGCGCATCCGCAAGGTAACCCCCCTTGGGAGAGCGCTTCCCAGAGGGGGTTATCAATAGCGGGGAGGAGTCGAGACAGCCATCGAGGGACCCCAGAAGATGAGGATCGGGGCCACTCTGTGCAAATCGAGCTGCACAGTGGAGGAAAGTACGACGTTTGTTATTTTTAAAAAAAAAATATTTGAACCTCTAGTGTCACTTCAAGTGTGTTATTCCTAAGAATTACCAGCCTACAATATAAAACGCCAAATTTCCAAAAAACATTGTCCCGCTTTGAGCATCAAAAATCTGAAATAATCATACTGCCAGGGAGGTTAAGGGGGCTGAGGGGCGCTGCTGCACACAGAAAGTTATTTATCTTGATGCATAGAATGCAAAAAAAAAACTTCTGCCTTTACAACCACTTTAATGCACTCCTTGTATTAAGGTAAAACAATTTTTTTTATTCCTTTGTCCTCACCCTTCCCTGTGTGAAGGGGAAGAGAGGGGGGGGGGGGTAGATCCAGCACTGTGCACTGCTACATCTCTTCTCCCCTCTCTTCCACTTCACACAGCACTTGAGCACTTCAGGAGCTATTGGCTCCTGTTGCTGTCAATCAAATGCAGTGAGGACAAAGTAGGAGGCGCAGCTCCATAGACACAGGAGCGAGCGGACACCATGTGCCCCCATAGCAAACAGCTTGCTATGGGGACATACTAAGAAGAGTCAAGATCCGTGCTGGGGGACCTGAGAAAAGGAGGATTGGGGCCGCTCTGTGCAATACCACTGCACAGAGTAGGTGAGCGTAACATGTTTGTTATTTAAATTTTTTTAAACTGACTTTAGTAAAACTTTAGTTTGCTGGGAGACACTACCTGTAGCAGCTGGGTTGGAAAGGGAACCCTTTTACTGAACAGTGTTAAGGGGAGCTGGTTGGGAGCTGCCCCTGGGCATTATGAGTAGGACCTTACGCCTACACCTCCGGGTATGGAAATGTTTGAGGGTGAGAAACCGAGGGTTGCTGCTAAGGCCTGTGGCCTGTGGCTGCTCACATAGGGTCTCAGATTGACTGGCTGTCTTCTCCACTATCAGCATTATTTTTTTTTTGTTTTTTGAGGACACTGCTATAGGGTCCAATACTAGAAGTACCCTCAAAGTCTGAATCTGAGACAGGACTTTGAGAATCTGTCCTCTAAAACCTTTGTGTGCTTTTGAGTATCCTGCACCCTCATCCCTCCTTCCTACCTATGTTAAAGATCCAATCCGCCCATGTGTGGGCGGCGGTGGACTTTTTCCTCCCAAAAGTCCGGCGGACTAAGTTTTAAGTTCAGACTTAAAATTGTCCGCTGGACTCGGCAGTCCGGCGGAAATCCCGCGGTCTGTGTGCTAGTTCGTAGGACTTTTGAAATGAACAGACTTGCCTCGCACATGGAGGAAAGTCCGTTCATTTAGAACGTGACTCCAGGTAGACAGGACTAGCAAAGGCATGCCGCCACGCTAGCCCCGTCACCTGGCATGGATTTAAAGGGGAATCCCTACGCCGAAAAAACAGCCTGGGGGTCCCCCCCAAATCCATCTCAGACCCTTATCCGAGCACGCAGCCTGGCCGGCCAGGAAAGGGGGTGGGGCGAGTGACATCATATGGGGGCGGGGTCACCATGTGACATGATCCGGTGGCCCCGCCCCTTGTCCCTATATAAGTCACAACACCGCGTGTCTCTGCCATTCCGGCCAGAGAGAGCGACGAGTCAACATCGAAAAAAGAAGAAGACGACGCAGAAGGCGCAGCAGGCGGCGGCGACAGCGGCAAGAAGAACAGAAGAGCGGACCCCTGAAGGCGGAACGAGACCCCCAGACGACGGCAAAGAGCTAGGTAAAAGAGCAGAAGAGAGCGGAGGAGTCCGGCGAGAAGACCCCCCAAGATGGAAGAAGACCCCCGGAGCTGTGCAATAAAATATTTTAAAAAATTGTGTGTTTTTTTTATTTACACTTTTACACCTTAGGTGAATGGGTAGGGGTACATCGTACCCCATACTCATTCACATAGGGTGGGGGGCCGGATCTGGGGGCCCCCTTATTAAAGGGGGCTCCCGGATTCCGATAAGCCCCCCGGCCGCAGACCCCGACAACCAATGGCCAGGGTTGTCGGGAAGAAGCCCTTGTCCTCATCAACATGGGGACAAGGTGCTTTGGGGTAGGGGGGCCGCACCCCCCATGTTGATGGCACGCGGCCTGGTATGGCTCAGGAGGGGGGGCGGCGCTCGCTCGTCCCCGCCCCCTTTCCTGACCGGCTGGGCTGTGTGCTTGGATAAGGCTCTGAGATGGATTTGGGGGGACCCCCACGCTGTTTTTTCGGCGTAGGGAGTCCCCTTTAAATCCATACCAGGCGACGGGGCTAGCGCGGCGGCATTTGCTGCCTTCGCTAGTCCCGTCTACCTGTAGTCACGTTCTAAATGAATGGACTTTCCGATCGTGTGTCATCAAGTCTGTTCATTTCAAAAGTCCCGCTGACTTTTTCCTGCGGATTGTCCGCTGTAAAAGTCCGGGCGTGTGTGGGCAAGTCCACACGGTCGGAAAGTCCAGCGGAACTCCGATGGAAAGTACGTCGGTTTGTCCGCTGGACTAGGTCCAGCCGACAATCCCGCCGGAAAGTCAGAGCGTGTCTACGCCGCATGAGCCTGACTTTTGTCAGTATGCTTCTAGAGCTGGTAAAATGGCTAGTAAGGAAAACCTGTATAATTCCAGCAGCCGCCTGGCAATTATCACTTCATGAACAATCAGGCTTCTGGCTCAATGTAGTGGTTAGGAGGAGTTGAGAGTTGGGAAGGTAAGTAAGTTAAATTGTTAGGGTTGGAGGAGTTCAGTGCTGAGTGTTCATTTTATTGGACAATTCAAGTAGAACTAAAGACAAAACTTTTTCCCATTTTGAATAGAGTAATGCAAGCCATACATGGTCGAATTCCGAACAAATTTTCTTTCTAAAATCAGAACTTTCGTGCATTTTGCTGCCACTATTGATTTTGAAAATTCGACCAGCCAAAGCCTTCAATTTCACGTCATGTTGCTACAGAAAATATTTTTTGTGGCCAGGAATCTTCTTTTCTTTTCAAGGTCACAGCTCATCCGCATTTCTTTTTCAATTATATTTCTCGCACGATTCTCCCATCATTGATCAGAAACTTGTTAGTTTTTCAAAAAATGTCCTATATCGGCATTTGCCCACTAATGGTGCGAGATTCAAAAGAAAATTCTTAGTTACATTTTTCGAAGGAAAATAATTTTGCTACCTGCAACCCATTAGGGAGATTTCCCTTCACTTCACTTCCCATAGCCAAAACAGGAATTGAGAGGAAATCCCTCCAAAATTGGGGAATTACTCATTGTCACCAAGGTCACCAAAACTAGAGACAAAACTAGAAAACAAGATTTCCCCTCTATTCCTGTGCTGGTGACAATCCGAAATGTTGGATTTTTTTCCTTTCACTATTGGTGATAATGGCCACCAGGACAAACAGACAGGGTGGGGGCACAGACAGCAATAAAACCAGACAGATGTTCTAATCTCTCTTAATTCTATCCAAAACGGAAAAAAAAACTTTAATTGTTGGGGGGGGGGGGGGGGGGGAGTTTACATTAATGTAGAGGGTAATATACTTACCAGCTATACTATTCATACTGGATCTGGATCTCAGTGCCGAGAGCCTTGTGCTGTGAAATGCCAGTCCTAGGCACTTAGGCTTTTGTATCTTGCATGAACCAAGATTGGAATACAGAATTTGGTGAACCGACCCTTTATTTACTGACACATCTGAGTTATATAGGCTCTATGGTTAAGTTGATTCGCATAGTGCTTTATCTACATTTAATCAGCTACAAAACCTTTGTAATTCTTGTGTGTCAGTAATTAGAGCAATGAGCTGGCATCCTTGCTGGCAGAAGAGACTCAGCAGCACTTATGTAATTTTCTTGCACAGTCTGCTGCTATAATTAGTACAGGGAAGTGGCACCCTGTAGTATATGGTGCAGGAGTTTAGAAAGGCAAAATAGCATAACAGACGACAAAAGCGGAGTACTACTACAATATCAGCATCACATTAAATTTTTTTACTAAAAACTGTGGAGTTTACGTTTCAGTTAAATGCTCTGTAGAACCTGATATGCTGATAACTGGTGTTCTGTTAAAGTTTTGGACAGGAAAGCTTATAAAAACTGTCTTTAAAAGCACGAAGGGACTTTCCCGTGGGATTGTCCGCTGGACTCGAGTCCGCCATCGTGTGTGGGCGCCGGCGGACTTTTTGGCGCCAAAAGTCCGGCAGACTAGGTTTTAAGTTTTGTTTTAAAATTATCCGCTGGACTTGGCAGTCCGGCGGACAATCCCGCCGTTAGTATGCTAGTCCGCCGGACTTTTGGAAATGAACGGACTTTCCGATCATCAGAAAGTCCATTTATTTAGCACGTGACTTCAGGTAGACGGAGCTAGCGAAGGCAGTGAATGGACTGCTCCGTGTGTGGGCAAGTCCGTTCATTTTCAAAAGTCCCGCAGACTTTTTCCCGCAGATTGTCCGCTGGAGAAATCCGGGCGTGTGTGGGCAAGTCACATGCTCGGAAGTCTGGGCGTGTGTGGGCAAGTCCCCCCTCGGAAAGTCCGGCGGTTTGTCCGAACGTGTGTACGCGGCATAAGACTTTGAAATATGCGAGCTGTGTGGCAGGTGCTACACCAGCAGCTGCTGGCACAGCTCGCAATAGTAAGTGACGCACACCTGACCATTCAGGCATTGCCAGTAGGGGCCCCATGACAGCTTCCGCTTCGATCTACCTGTCAATCACAGCTATCTGACAGGTAGATCAGGTCCCTGCTGCTAAGAGATTGTATTTAGTCAGACCTCTCATGATGCGCTCCTCCCCGCCAGCCCCTCGTGATTTTCTGTCTCCTCATCTCCCCCCCCCCCCCCAGTCTCCTGCATACTTGCTCTGTGTGTCCCACTGAATTCCCCCTCCTCTATCTTCAGTGCCATATGATGAGAGAACCCAGAAGAGGAGCACAGCTATTCTGCTCACAGGACATGCAGGGAGAGAGGTGAGCGGAGGGAGGAACATCAGTTTGGGGTGGTAAGCTGAGCACAATACCTGGCAAAGTTTAATGCCGGGAGGGAAGTTTATGTGGAAATATGTGAAGGGTTGGAATAGCAGCGAGTGTGTGTTGGAGCCCTGCAGAGTTTTCAGCCCCCCAAGCTAACATACATCTCCTAAGCAGGAACACATCACTATCTCCCCAAGCATTCTGTCCAGATAATGTGCAGTTAATTTATGACCTTTCCGTTTAACCCTGTGTTATTCAAACTCTGTTCAATGAAAAGTGTAAATTAACCACATAAATACTATATACAAAATAAAATTCCCCAATAAAGATCAGAACATGATGTTCACATTTGCATGGAAGCACAATTGAATGAATGCTGATTATTTAGAGAATTACCGTATTTATGTTTATTGAGGATTGTTTTTTTTATGTACTAACACAATACGAAATTTGGATGAAAAATAACACTTTTGAAGCGTTCGTGCTAATGAGCGTATCATTTTTTTTTTTTTTGGTGGGTGAGTGGATCTTGGGTGGGAGTTCCCACACTTTTTTCCCCAGGACTTGACCCCTGCATAATGGTGTGTATTTCCTTACCTGCATACAGTTGCTTTTGGCAAAAATCTTACATTCAGTGCCTCCTTCAGAGCTACCAGATACTGTCATGATTGGCTTTCTTCCTGCATCATGAGAGGTAACAAGCGCTGCTACTGAGAAAAGTTGCATCAGTTAGTCACCCACTTCTGCCCCCTCCATGATTCATATTGCTTGTATTACTTCTCTAAAGCAATGAATCTTGTTCTTTGACTGGGCAATGGAAATCTTCTCATTCAGCTTCTCCTTTCTTCTCATTCACAGAATTCTATGTATTTTTGCATTGTGGGAGATTATTAATACAAGCAATATGAATGGTAAAGAGAGCAGAGGGGAGCAGGGGAGCAGCTCAACTTTTCCCAGTAGCAGCATCTGCTATTGACCTTCATAGCGCTGGGAGATAGCCACCCAGGGCAGTATCTAGTAGCTATTTAACCACTTCCCGACCGCCCCATGTAGATATACGTCGGCAGAATGGCACGTACAGGCAGAACCACGTACCTGTACGTGCCATTCTTCCGGCGGGTGGGGGGTCCGATCGGACCCCCCCCGGCCGGCGGGGACGGTCGGGATCGCTTCAGGAGCGATCCGGGATGAGGGGACGGCCAGTGGTTTCTGGCCACCCCCTCGCGATCGCTCCTGGCGAATCAGATGCTTCCTCTGTCTGTGTCAATCAAAACACAGGCAGAGGAAGTGATGTCACGCTCGGTGCGCCGGTCTATGTGACCGGAACACCGAGCTGTGAACATCTAAAGGTTAGTGCACCAACAGTACACTGACACCAGTACACATAGGCACACAAAACACCCCCCTGTCACCCCCAGATCACCCCCCAGATCACCCCCCCCCCCCCCCCAGTCACAGTGTCACTAATTGCAGTGATCATTTTTTTTACTGATCACTGCATTTAGTGTCAGTGTGACTGTAATAACTGTCAGTGCAGTTAGTTTTAGGTCCAAGGTAGCCCCCTACCCCCCCCTAATAAAGGTTTAACCCCTTGATTGCCCCCCAGGTAACCCTTTCACCCCCTTTTGCCAGTGTCACTAAGCGATCGTTTTTCTGATCGCTGTATTAGTGTCACTGCTGTCGCTAGGTAACCATTTATTTTTTTTAGGTAACCGCCATGTTTATATAGGTTCATAAATAGGTTTATAGGTCAGGTACCCCCATATTACAACCTAAATAAAGGTTTTAACCCCTTGATTGCCCCTAGAGTTAACCCTTTCACCAGTGATCACTGTATAACTGTCACTGGTGACGCTGGTTAGCCAGTTAGTTATTTCGTTATTTAGGTTCCCCGTCAGGTTTTTATATAGCGTCAGGTACCCCCATATATTACCTAATAAAGGTTTTAACCCCCTGATTGCCCCTAGTTAACCCTTTCACCCCCTTTTGCCAGTGTCACTAAGCGATCGTTTTTCTGATCGCTGCATTAGTGTCGCTAGGTAACCATTTTTTTTTTTTTAGGTAACCGCCATGTTTATATAGGTTCATAAATAGGTTTATAGGTCAGGTACCCCCATATTACAACCTAAATAAAGGTTTTAACCCCCTGATTGCCCCTAGAGTTAACCCTTTCACCAGTGATCACTGTATAACTGTCACTGGTGACGCTGGTTAGCCAGTTAGTTATTTCGTTATTTAGGTTCCCCGTCAGGTTTTTATATAGCGTCAGGTACCCCCATATATTACCTAATAAAGGTTTTAACCCCCTGATTGCCCCTAGTTAACCCTTTCACCCCCTTTTGCCAGTGTCACTAAGCGATCGTTTTTCTGATCGCTGCATTAGTGTCGCTAGGTAACCAGTTTTTTTTTGTATTACTGTTACGGGTGACGCTGGTTAGTTAGCTTGTTTTTTATACTGTCAGGGCACCCGCCATTTATTACCCAATAACGGTTTAACCCCCTGATCGCCCGGCGGGTGATATCAATTAGGTTTTAGGGTCAAATAAGGTCTGCGTCGCCCCAGGTTAGTGCCAGTACCGCAAACACCCACGCGCAAAGCATACACCTCCCTTAGTGGCACAGTATCTGAACAGATCAATATCTGATCTGATCAGATCTATACTAGCGTCCCAGCAGTTTAGGGTTCCAAAAAAAAACGCATTGTTAGCGGGATCAGCCCAGATACCTGCTAGCACCTGCGTTTTCCCCCTCCGCCCAGCCCAGCCCAGCCCACCCAAGTGCAGTATCGATCGATCACTGTCACTTACAAAACACTAAGCACACATAACTGCAGCGTTCGCAGAGTCAGGCCTGATCCCTGCGATCGCTAACATTTTTTTTGTGGTAGCGTTTTGATTCAGTCGCTTCAGTCAGGAGCTTTTTTACCTGTGAATCTCAAAAAAATAAAAAAAAAAATAAAATAGTTGTCGTTTTATTGTTCTCTCTCTCACTCTATTCTCTCTCTATTGTTGCTCTTTTTTTACTCCATTCTATTCTGCAATGTTTTATTATGTTTTATCATGTTTTATCATGCTTGCTTTTCAGGTATGTAATTTTGTTTACTGTGTTTTAGTGTTAAGCATTTTTTTGTTTTCAGGTGCGCCATTCAGTTGCAACGCGGATTTATTTATCTTGACAGCAACAGCGTTTGCTCCCACGATACATAAAGCCGCGACTCCAACGCTGTAGGAGGTGATTTCACCACCACAGTTAAAAAAAAAGAGCATATATGCCGAAGCATGGGGGCAGCAGGGGGGGGGAGGAGCGATTGGCTCCTAATGCCACGTACATACGGTCGAAATTCCGACCGTGTGTACACGGCATAACTTTTGCGGGAGGATGCCCCCATGCATCGGCATATATAAATGGTGCATGTATGCCCATCATTAGAAGTGGGTGGATGAAGGGAGGTATTCTAATGGTGGGCATACCCACCAATCAATCTCTTTTTTTCGTTCAGCCAAGAGGCTGCATGAAAAAAAAAAGATTACAATATATGTCCAGTATGTTGCTGGACTTTGAATGGTTATACCAGAATGATGCCTGCAGGTTTAGGTATCATCTTGGTATCATTCTTTTCAGCCAGTGATCGGCTTTCATGTAAAAGCAATTCTAGCGGGTAATTAGCCTCTAGACTGCTTTTACAAGCAGTGGGAGGGAATGTCCCCCCTCCCGGATATAAACCGCGCCATTGGGAAATTGGGAAAGCATTTTATCACACCAATCTTGGTGTGGTCAGATGCTTTGAGGGCAGAGGAAAGATCTAGGGTCTAATAGACCCCAATTTTTTCAAAAAAAGAGTACCTGTCACTGCCTATTGCTATCATAGGGGATATTTACATTCCCTGAGATAACAATAAAAAAAATAACAAAAAAAAAAAAAATGGAAGGAACAGTTTAAAAATAAAATAAAAAACCTAAATAAATAAAAAAAAAAAAAAAAAAAAAAAAAAAAAAGCACCCCTGCCCCCCCTTCTCTTGCGCAAAGGCGTACACAAGCGTTGGTCTGGCGTCATATGTAAACAGCAATTGCACCATGCATGTGAGGTATCACCGCGAAGGTCAGATCGAGGGCAGTAATTTTAGCAGTAGACCTCCTCCGTGAATCTAATGTGGTATCATGTAAAGGCTTTTAAAGGCTTTTAAAAATGTATGTAGTTTGTCGCCACTGCGTGTTTGTGCGCAATTTTAAAGCATGTCGTGTTTGGTATCCATGTACTCGGCCTAAGATCATATTTTTTATTTCATCAAAAATTTGAGCAATATAGTGTGTTTTAGTGCATTAAAATAAAAAAAAAGTGTATTTTTTCCACAAAAAATGCGTTTGAAAAATCGCTGCGCAAATACTGTGTGGAAAAAAAAAATGCAACACCCACCATTTTAATCTGTAGGGCCTTTGCTTTAACAATATATATAGTGTTTGGGGGTTCAACGTAATTTTCTTGCAAAAAAAAAATATGTTTTCATGTAAACAAAAAGTGTCAGAAAGGGCTTTGTCTACAAGTGGTTAGAAGAGTGGGTGACGTGTGACATAGGCTTCTAAATGTTGTGCATAAAATGCCAGGACAGTTCAAACCCCCCCCAAATGACCCATTTTGGAAAGTAGACACCCCAAGCTATTTGATGAGAGCAATGTTGAGCCCATTAAATATTTTTTTTTTTTGTCCCAAGAGATTGAATAATGAAAAAAAAAAAAAAATATATATATTTTTTTTACAAAAAGTTGTCACTAAATGATATATTGCTCAAACATGTCATGGGCATATGTAGAAATACACTCCAAAATACATTCTGTTGCTTCTCCTGAGTACGGGGATACCACATGTGTGGGACTTTTTGGGAGCCTAGCTGCGTACGGAACCCAAAAACCAATCACCGCCTTCAGGCTTTCTAAGGGTGTAATTTTTTTATTTCACTTCTCACTGCCAATCACAGTTTCGGAGGCCATGGAATGCCCAGATGGCATAAAACCCCCCAAAATGACCCCATTTTGGAAAGTAGACACCCCAAGCTATTTGCTGAGAGGTATTGTGAGTATTTTGCAGATGTCGCTTTTTGTCACAAAGTTTTGAAAATTGAAAAAAGAAAAAAAAATTTTTTTTTTCTTTACTTTCTTCATTTTCAAAAACAAATGAGAGCTGTAAAATACTCACCATGCCTCTCAACAAATAGCTTGGGGTGTCTACTTTCCAAAATGGGGGTCATTTGGGGGGGTTTTGTGCTATTTTGGCATTTTATGGCCTTCGAAACGGTGATAGGTAGTGAGGAGTGAAATCAAAAATTTGCACCCTTAGAAATCCTGAAGGCGGTGCTTGGGTTTCGGGGCCCCGTACGCGGCTAGGCTCCCAAAAAGTCCCACACATGTGGTATCCCCATACTCAGGAGAAGCAGCAAAATGTATTTTGGGGTGCAATTCCACATATAACTATGGCATGTGTGAGCAATATATCATTTAGTGACAACTTTTTGAAAAAAAAAAAAAATCTTTTTTATTTTTGTCTTTATTCAATCACTTGGGACTAAAAAAAAAAATATTCAATGGGCTCAACATGCCTCTCAGCAAATAGCTTGGGGTGTCTACTTTCCAAAATGGGGTCATTTGGGGGGGTTTTGTACTTCTCTGCCATTTTAGCACCTCAAGAAATGAAATAGGCAGTCATAAATTAAAAGCGGTGTAAATTCCAGAAAATGTACTCTAGTTTGTAGACGCTATAACTTTTGCGCAAACCAATAAATATACGCTTATTGGCATTTTTTTTACTAAAGACATGTGGCTGAATACATTTTGGCCCAAATGTTTGACTAAAATTGAGTTTATTAGATTTTTTTTATAACAAAAAGTAGAAAATCTCTTTTTTTTTTCAAAATTTTCGCTCTTTTTCCGTTTATATCGCAAAAAAAATAAAAATCACAGAGGCAATCAAATACCATCAAAAGAAAGCTCTATTTGTGGAAGAAAAGGACGCAAATTTCGTTTGGTTACAAAATTGCATGACCGCGCAATTACCAGTTAAAGTAGTGCAGTGCGAAATTGAAAAAAGACCTCTGGTCCTTTGGCTGCCAAATGGTCCGGGGCTGAAGTGGTTAAGAGGTACTGCAGGAAAGATTTCTACCAGAATCAGCTGTAGCAGGTAATGGGATGCCCTTCATTACACATAACTAATATGTTTGGTGCTGTACCCCAAATAAAAAAAATAAAAAAAACCTTCAGCTTTAACACAAGGATAAAGGCCTTCTAAAGTGAAAGTTATTGCATTCTGGTAACTGTATGAGGTTAATAATGGTAATTATAGTGTTCAGTGTATGAATTCCTTTTTTTAATCTGCGGGCACTTTTTTCCCCCACCTTTCCACACAGACCAAGCTGTCCAGAAAAAGTGACAGTTGTGACAAACTTTTATACTGACATGGCTGCTTACAACGGTCACATTTTGATCATATAATTTAAGAGCTCATGCTCATGGCTGTAATGGATCTAAATGCAGGTGCAATATTTTCTATGGATCCATGTTGTTTTAACACATGTAGCGCTACCCACATAGGAGCCACTTGAGTATGCTTGGTTCCGTACTCTGCCTCTCAACCCCAAGAACTGTCCCAGCCCCTCTGACATACCTAGCAAACAGTGTACTTGCAAACACAGTAAAATAGACACAAATGTAGTGAACAGGAAGTTTTGTTTACTGGGAGACTTTCCACAATCAAACAGTCAGTCTGTTTCCCTCAAATCCAGAAATCACAGACCCAGGCAATGTGTGAGGCAATAGGCCACAAATGCAAATGATCTCTTCAACAATTAATGTGAGAGTTCCCCTTTAAAGATAGTCACTGGAATCTCTAAATTACTGATACTGAAAGAGTAATAGAAAGGGTCCCAACAATGGAGATATCCAGGATCTTCGACTAGCCTGGCGTTGGTGCACTTGGTGTCCTGTTGAGCAGGATAAACATAGTGTACTTGAAAGTATCCTGGTAAGGCAAAGTGGAATGTAGGATACTAGCAGAATCCTGGTAAGGCAAAGTGGAATGTAGTGACTGTTCAGCAGGGTGTATGTTTTCCTAAAAATGTGGGCACTGTGGGCACTGGTAAGTGTCTTTAACAGTGGGCAAGTTGCCCGCTCACCAGTCATGTGACCAAAGGATCAAGCGACAGGTTCCCCAAAAGGCCCGACAGGCCACCTCGTAACCGGAACGATCCACGCCCTCAGGAACCCCTCAGGAATCTGCTGCAGATTGTCTCCTTGATGCTTCTATTTCATTGGATCCCTCCTTGTCAATAGGGACACAGGGGAGGAAGCAGAGCGGTCCAGGTGGGGGCCAGCTTGGTAAGGCAACCCCTACACACTCCCTCATTAAAGAACCTTTGGTCCCCCAAAGGAGATAAAGAGTCCATGACCTGTTACATGCCTTCTGTGTACAAACTGAGGAAAGCAGGTTAGTGTGCACAGAAAGCCAGATAATTTACATCAGCATAAAACCCTGACAGAGGAACCTCCCACCAATTAGCATAGGAGGGGATCTTGTCCTGCCTTCAGGCCACCTTAATTGGTATGTCCTAGCTAGATGTGCCAGGGGGTAAGTTGGGATTGTCCACCACCAAATCTGCAGTGGAAGGATCAGGTGCTTCAAGAGTCCTTATTTGCAGTGGGAACGACCTTCTCAGAGCTTTCACCCAGAGCGTCATATGTCAGTCTCTTTGGCGGATCTTTGGAGCCTTCACTCTCGCTGTTCTTTAGGCTCTGAGGTTACAGGCACACTGGTCTCTTCTTCATCAACAGCCTTTTCTTCTTCTTCCTGCATGTCAGATTCAGCTTTCTCTTCAATGAAGGATGGAAAGTCTTGAGGATCTGCTGTCAGCAGGGAAGATGGAGGGTCTTCAAAAGGTGGACTTTGAGACACAAACTCAGGAACCTCTGGCCTAAGAATCCCGTTGTCAGTCACCTTGGGAGGGGAAGACTGGGAGTGTCAGGCCCTGGCATTTGAGATGGCTACAGCAAATCTATTCCCATTGTTTCATCCCCGCTGTTCTCATCCTCTTTAGCAAGGGGCACAGACTGAGATCTAGTTACTGGTGGCAAACAAAATGCTTCTGGCATTGACTATGTAACTATGTAAGTCTTCAGCGGACCTGTGCTCCCTTATGGCCGTATTTGATACACTGGGAGTCCTGGCAGCTGCTTGCAAATGACGTAGGGCTGCAACTTCCAATGGTCAGCCAACTTGTGCTTTCCAGGGACAACCAGGTTTCTTAGCATTACCTTGTCACCCGGCTGTAAGTCCTGCACTCGTACCCTGAGGTCAAAGTTTCTTTTGTTTCTCTGTCCTCAGGCATCTGAGGCACCTTATCACAGGTGGTCTTCAGACTTCTCCATAGGCGATCCACATAACCCCTGTGGGAAGTTGCTGAGGTATGGTCGAGGAATGTGCCAAAGGCCAAGTCTACTGGCAGCCGAGTCTCCCATCCAAACATCAGCCAATAGAGAGAGTATCCTGTGGCATAGTTTGCAGTGCTGTTATAAACATGCACGATAGCAGCTTTATGCTTGCTCCAGTGCTGTTTTTGTTCTGAAATCAGAGTCCCAAACATATCCAGGAGGGTTTGGTTCAATCTCTCTGGCTAAGGATCCCCTTGAGGTTGGTACGGGGTGGTTCTGGACTTCTTAATGCCTAACAGGTCTAAAAGTCTCTCTTGATGAGGCTACTCTCGAAGTCTCTCCCTTGATCGGATGTGTTGAGGTAGCAAGGGGGGGGGGGGGTGGCGCATAGGGAGTCAGAGCTAGCTGCACACCCCGTTATCGGATTAGAAGGATCTGGTAAATTCCCAGTGTTTTTTTTTAGCAGCAATGAGAAACCAAATTTTTCATAAAAAAATCCTTGATTTTATTATCCAAGACATAAGTTGAACATTATTAGGTGCAAAATAGATTAAAATAAGAGCTCTGGTGTACAATAGGCAGAACAGTATTCAGGTAAAAAAAGGGTACATACATTTTTTACAATCCTTTAGGAAATATTCATATAGTATTCAAATAAATTTCCATAACATTTGATTAACCGCTTCCCGACCGCCCACTGCATATATACGTCAGCAGAATGGCACGGGCAGGCAAAATCACGTACCTGTACGTGATTCTTTAAATGCCTGCCCGTGGGTCGCATGCGCGCCGCCAGCGGCGCGCTCGCGACCCGGGTCGGGAGCCCCGTGACCACGGCCGCGGGACCAGCGGACCCGATCGCCGCTGGTGTCCCGCGATCGGGTTACGGAGCTGAAGAACGGGGAGAGGTATGTGTAAACAAACCTCTCCCCGCGCTTCCTACTCTGCCTGTCATTGATTGGCGGTTCCCGGTCATCGGGAAAGCCGATCAATGACGTCAGATGTCAGCCCCGCCCCCTAATGTAAAAAACACAACACACGTCACAGCCCATAACCCCTCCCCTCCCCCTAGTGGTTAACTCTTTCACTACAACTGTCATTTATACAGGAATCAATGCATTTAAATAGCATTGATTGCTGTATAAATGACAATGGTCCCAAAAATGTGTCAAAAATGTCTGATGTGTCCGCCATAATGTCGCAGTCACAATAAAAATCGCTGATCGCCACCATTACTAGTAAAAAAAAAAAAATATTAATAAAAATGCTATAAAACTATCCCCTATTTTGTAAACGCTATAACTTTAGCGCAAACCAATCAATAATCGCTAATTGCGATTTTTTTTACCAAAAATATGTATCGGCCTAAACTGAGGAAAAAAAAAAAATTTTTATATTTTTTTGGGGATATTTATTATAGCAAAAAGCAAAAAATATTGCATTGTTTTCAAAATTGTCGCTAAATTTTTGTTTATAGCGCAAAAAATAAAAACTGCAGGGGCGATCAAATACCACCAAAAGAAAGCTCTATTTGTGGGAAAAAAAGGACGCCAATTTTGTTTGGGAGCCACGTCGCACGACCGCGCAATTGTCAGTTAAAGCGACGCAGTGCCGAATCGCAAAAAGGGGCCTGGTCCTTTGGCTGCCAATTGGTCCGGGGCTGAAGTGGTTAATATGACCATTAATATACATGATGTGTTGAGGTAGACCATAATGCACAAAGAATTTCTCCACTAGGATCTTGGCCACCGTGGATGCTTGTTGATCCCTCGTGGGAAACGCCTGGGCATACCTAGTGAAGTGGTCAGTTACTGCCAGGATATTTCCCTGTCCATTCAGATCAGGCTCCAAGCACAGAAAGTCAATGCACACCAGCTCCATGGGTCCCTGACTCTGAAGATGGCCCATTGGGGCAGCTCGAGGAGGCAGAGTCTTCCTTTGGATACATCTGATGCAGGAGTGGCAATAACCCTTGACTTAAGCTCACATGCAGGGCCTGTAGAATCGGCCTCTCACCAGGTGGAAGTTCCTTTCAGGCCCTAAGTGGCCATGACTGTCGTGCAGGACAGTTAATACTGTCTCCCTGTGTTTTTATGGCAGGAACAACAATAGATGGGCTTCCTTTGGGGAGTCAGTAAGGAGCAAGTCAGGGCATTAGCCATCCAAGTCCCGCAGTGCCAAACTACAGAGAGGGTTTTCCAAGTCCCCTAAAGGAATCCATCGGACTCTTTCTCTGAACGGCTTGCGCTTTTGAAGACGGATACAGTGTTCGGCGCTTTTTGCACACTCCACATCAAACTCACTCTTGGAGAATGCAGCCTGCCATCTCAGGAGCTGAGTCTTGGCCCTTTCCTTCCATTCAGACGAGAGAGGTGTATTCTTCGGATAGAACTCCTCGACAGGGATTCCATCCTTCGCTCCCCCCACCAAATCAGATGGTGAAACTGGGGTGGCCGGATTCACTTGACCCAGCAACATCCAAGCTGGCATCTTCACAGGCAAAGCTGTTATGTTGTGGATACTAACTGAGATTTCCCTGTGACTTCTGTGCAACGCCTTAGTTGAAACCATTCTGGGAATTATCTCCACTCCCATATCTTCTCTCTGGCTGTCTGCTTCAAGGACGATGAAAGGGCCTGGTTGTTCCCAATTTAGCTTGACCGATGCTCGTAGACTAGTTACCTCACCAGGCTGTAACACTTTCTCACACCGGTCCAGGCGCCAGATCTTTCCCACTCCTTCAGCTGGGGCTTTCTGCTCTTACACCAACCACCGGTAGGCTTGTCTCAGCATGGGGTGTACATTCGTAGTCGAGGTGCTAGACTCCAGAACAGGAGGTGTCAACAGTCGTCTGACAAGATCCATATTGGTCCCTATGATCAGGGAACTCTTGCTGGCCCCTGGGGGGTGAGGACAAACCACTGCCAGTGCGTCAAAAGTCTCTGCTTTCCCAGCCACGGAGGGATTGAAGGTCAGCTTGACTGGTAGATAGCCATCAAATGGGAAGTTCTGAGTCCCAATGCCCCATTTCTCTAACTCTTCCAACTTCAGCAATGGCAGGTGCTTGAGGTGCCTGTCATAGAAATCTCTGTAGAGGAGGGTCACTTGAGCTCCAGTATCCAGGAGGGCCTTGGTGTAGATTCCCTCTACTTGGATGGAGACAACCAGAGAAGGTCCCACTAGCTTGTGGGAAGTGGTAGCCTTGGCCTGTTTGGTGGCTTGTATCCATGCTCCTTTCTTTTTGAAGTTCTGATCCGGCTTGAGTCTCCGTTAAGCTCTGAGAGTCTGGTGTGCACTGACCCTCAGACCCCAGGTAGCACGTGTCGAATGGAGCGGGGCACTGGGTCGCGCAGAGACAACCATGGGAGCCCTCAGAGATGGTTGGGACTCCCTCCATCGTCTCCTCACATCATTGCTTCTGGAGCTAGCTGCTGTAAGTGGGCACCCGGTTGACACCTTCACCAGGGCCCTCTGAAGTTTTCTGCTGGCTTTTGACGCTGTGCTTCAGGCTTCACTGGGCTTGGGCACACTTGTCGATAATGTCCAGCTCCTTTGCAGTTAAAGCAGATTCCTTGATTTGCGGGCTTCTCCACCTGAGCAAATGTAGAGCTTGAGGACTTCTTGGATTCTGAAACTTCATCACTGGGTAGAGCAGGGGGCTTGGCGGGCCACAGGGCCATCATCTCTATCAGCTGCGAGACCTGAGTCTTAAGAAGCTTGACTTCATGGTCGCCATCAGCTGCACTGGTCACTCTGACCCTGACAACAGATTCCGGCTTCTGACTCTTCTTTTTGTTTTCCAGCATGGCCTCCTCTTCCAGCACAATCCGGATCAGATATGGATACTTCAGGATGCCACCATCTTGCCGGGCTCTCAACAGGAGGGTAATGGAGTGCAAAGGCTGGGCACCTCTCAAAACTTGTTGTGCATGGACTTCATCCACCTTTCAGGGGGGTCTAGACCCTTCTTTAGCAAGATCTGGTGCATAATCTTGTCCAAACATCTCATGTAATACGACAGCTTTTCTTCCTCATTTTTGGTAAGTGTGCTCCAACTGATACATAAGATCAGAAACCTTCTTTGTGTGCCCAAACACATCCTGAAGAATGTTCAGGTAGTCCTGGACAACACAATCTTGCTTGCTGAGCTTTAAATTGTGAATGGCTTCTGAAGCAGGCCCCCTTAAACTCTCTGGGATTCTATGTTTCTTGTGGGTCTCGGGATGTCCTATTCATCCAAGGCTTGTGTGGCCTGGTCCTTCCACACTTTAAAGTTGTCCTCCCCTGTAGGCACGGGTTGTCTTCCAGAAAAGGCCCTGAGCTTCTGATACCCAGTTCCAGCGTATGCGGGAGCTTCTTTCTGGCATTTTGACACAAAGTCTCCCAGAGCAGCAAAGAACTCTGGTCCAACTGTGGCCAGGGGTGCCGTAGAAGTGAATTCTTCCTCTGTTGCCTCGGCTTGGCTGGAACTGGCTGGGCATGTATCTGATTCTTTCGGCTGAATTAGACAAAGCTCAGTCTTGTTAGCCAATTGTACACTGGTCCCTTGGAAAGGCTTCACTGGGCTTGGGCACACTTGTCGATAATATCCAGCTCCTCCACAGTTGAGTCGCTGCAGACCTGAGTCTTAAGAAGCTTGACTTCATGGTCGCCATCAGCTGCACTGGTCACTCTGACCCCGACAACAGATTCCGGCTTCTGACTTTTCTTTTTGTTTTCCAGCATGTCCTCCCCTGTAGGCATGGGTTGTCTTCCAGAAAAGGCCCTGAGCTTCCGATACCCAGTTCCAGAGTATGCGGGAGCTTCATTCTGGCATTTTGACACAAAGCCTCCCAGAGCAGCAAAGAACTCTGGTCCAACTGTGGCCCAACTGTGGTAACAACGCTGGATCACAACGGCAGGGTCCATCCCGGTGCTTGCATATTGTCTGGGGGAGGTGATTGCAGAGTCCCTTGACTATGTTTGGTTCTGTACTCTGCCTCTCAACCCCAAGAACTGTCCCAGAGTCTCTGACACACCTAGCAAACAGTGTGCTTGCAAACACAGTAAAACAGACACTAATGTAGTGAACAGGAAGTTTGTTTACTGGGAGACTTTCCACAATCAAACAGTGATCTGGTAACTCAGTAGTCAAGAAAAGCAAACTGTGATCTTTAAACCAAATGTAGACTTCAAAATAGCACAGTCAAACAACTTAACTTACTCTAAAGTGGCCTATGCACTCAGGCATAAAGGGGAACAGATCTGGCTTAACAACGGTCAGTCTGTTTCCCTCAAATCCTGAAATCACAGACCCAGGCAATGAACGTGTGAGGCAATGGGCACCAAATGCAAATTGTACCTTTAACAATTAATGTGAGAGTTACCCTTTAAAGGTAGTCACTGAAATCACTAAATTTCTGATACTGAAAGAGTAATAGAATGGGTCCTCACAATGGAGATATCCAGGATGTTCGACTAACCTTGCGTTGGTGCACTTGGTGTCCTGTTGAGCAGGATAAACATAGTGTACTTGAAAGTATCCTGGTAAGGCAAAGTGGAATGTAGGATGCTAGCAGTATCCTGGTACGGCAAAGTGGAAATGTGTCTAAAAATGTGGGCACTGGTAAGGCAATGTTGCCTGCATACAGTGTCTTTAAAAGTGGGCAAGTTGTCCGCTCACCAGTCCTGCGACCAAAGGATCAAGCAACAGGTTCCCCAAAAGGCCAGACTAGCCACCTTGTAATCAGAACGGCCCACACCTTCAGGAGCGCCTGGAGATACATCTGGGGTCCCTCTCGGATGGGTTTTCCATCACCGTCCGACTCCTGGAACTGTGTCAGGATTAGCGCACCGACCTCTGGAACTATGGCAGGGTGGTCGTCTCCGTGGGTAACAGCAGCCCCTCAGGTCATGTCTGTCTCCCTCTCGGCCTCGTGGAGAACTCTCCTCAGCCTTTCAAAATGGAGTCCTTCCTCAGCCCCTCTGTAACAGAGCAGACTGGGGTTTGTTGTTTTGTTCCCTTTAAAAGCAAATGGGGCCGTCTGGTGATGAGACTTCATGTCCCATGTGTGCCAGAGATACATTCACTTGCCACTGAACATGGCCATATAGCTCTGGGATGCCCTTCTGCGATAAATATTTCCTTCCTGGGACCTTCCATTGTGGTGTTCCAATGGCCACAAATTTTCAAAAAGCCTCCGAGTCCACCAGTTTATATGGCAGTAGTTGGCGGACTATCAGTTCCGACAAGCCAGCAGTCAACCATTGGGCAAGAGGGTTATCCGGCGTCATCATTTTTTTACGCTCGAACATTTGGCCCACGGAAGCCTGCCTTTTTCCAGAAAAACGTGAGGACGGCTGGACGATGAGAGCCTGGAGTGTGGCTTTGTGGGTTCTGACGGCGTTGCTCGCACTGGGCTCGGTGATGGGAGTTCATGTGCCTTCTTAAGGCGGTCGTCCCTAGGTGAGTGTTGGGCTTACCGTGACTTACGTGTTGACTGCAGATGGCAACACTATTGTCAGCAGCAGACACGTTAAAAAAAGCCCACACTGCGGAGCCATGTGCCGGCGTCCTGGGAGCGCCAGATGGTTGATGGCTTGCTCCTGATACATTAGCAGTCTGGTTTGTCCCTCCTGTGCAGTGTAAGTTCAGCCTGCTTCTCCTCCATCTCTCCCTCTGAACTCCCCTCCTCTTCCTCTCTTGTGGGCACCCATGTGACGTCCATAGACACGTCATCATCGACGTCACCTTCCCCACCACTAACATTAGAGATCTCGGAGTAGGCAGCAACAGCGGGGACCAACCTCCTTGGGCTGATCTGGGTACTGTCGTCAGACTGCAGAGTGGCGGTTGTTGCTACCCCCTCTTCCTGATCCAATGCCAAGAATGGCTGCGCATCGGAAATGTCTTGTGATGGATCGGAAAATAATTCCTGTGACTCAAGCGGAGGGTATATGGTGGTGGTGTTGGTGGTAGTGTCTTTGGGGGTGCACACAGCAGAGAGTGAAGAGGGTGCAGATAGAGAGGATGAGGAGGGTGTAGAAGAGGAAGGCTGAGTGAGCCACTCAACCAAGTCTGGTGCGTCCTTTGACGTAATCGAATGCACCTTCTGCAACTTCCTACTTTGGCTCCGGCCTGGTGCTCCTGCCCTACCCCTACCACTCCTGCGGAAAGGCCTGCCTCTTCCTCTGCCTGTCACTTTTTAAACGACCCTGTGACAAAAGTCTCTAGAGAAGCGCAGTATATGTGGAAGAAGGTATATAACACCCCGCTTCAATCTGTCATTTTGGGGGGCCACTGGTCTATCACACCAGTTATAATACTTTTTTCTAATTGCGTTTGTCACTCTTTGTAGTTGTAGTATCGTTGCAGAACCGCTCAGCAGTCACAATGCTGCACAATACAAATCCACTATAATATGCTTTCTATATTAGTAAGTGTATTACACCCCTATATACTGCACACCAAACAATAGTACACCTATACCAGTCCTTTAAAGGACTTTTGTGGACCTATATTAGTTAGCGATTTGTGTCACTACAGTCTGTCCCTGCTCCACACAGCAACCTATCCCTACACTGACAAAAGACAGCTGCAGAACCGCTCAGCAGTCACAATGCTGCACAATACAAATGCACTATAATATGCTTTCTATATTTGAAAGTATATTATAAGTGTATTACACCCCTATATACGGCACACCAAACAATAGTACACCTTTACCAGTCCTTAAAAGGACTTTTGTGGACCTAATAGCTAGTGATTTGTGTCACTGCAGTCTGTCCCTGCTCCACACAGCAACCTCTCCCTACACTGACAAAAGACAGAATGTGAAATGGCAGCCATATCAGGTCTATTTATAAGGTAGGGGGTATGTCCATGTGCTGAAATGTCTCAATTGGCTGTCCTGTACCACATGATGGATGCGTCATTGGTCAAAGTTCTTCATAATGTAAAAGAATATGGCAGCCGCGAATATCGTCATATGTTCGCCGGTTCGGCGAATAGCGAACGCGCAAAGTTTGCCGCAAACCGACCGCGGGGCCATCTCTACTCCTGTGTACCTGTTGAAGACTTACTTGGCTGATGTCCCCTCTGGTTCCTGATCCTGCTTGCTGTTCCACTATGCTGATTCTTTGGTTTGCTGATTTCCTGGCCTGTCCTTATGTCCTGGCTTGTCTGACTATCAGTCCCGGTTACGGAACTCTCGCTGTGATTTGGCTGCTCTGTTTACCTTTTACTATTATTAATAAACAAGTGTGATTTTAACTGAACTTCTGTCTCGGTCTGATTCATGGTTTCTGACACATAGGCGATACCCTCCAGCAATTATCCTTAGTCAAACTTATTTTGAGTCCTTAGCTAAGCACAAGCTGGGTAGCTGCCCCAGGACAAAAGCACTCTGAACAAGTCTCCCAAATATTTATCATCTCTCCACCCTCTTGGTGCCTCTTCCTTGGGTCTGAGGTCCGATAAATATTCATAACTCAGTGGTTGATCCTCCTACTCTATCTTCTGGAAACTTGCTACAGAAGCAAGCAGGGGTAATCAGCCACCAAACTTAGGGAAACCTGACCAGATCAAAAAAATTGATCACTACTCCACTGAGTACAGCAGAGTCCAAACACTAAATTTAGCCTAAGGCATGATGCTACATCAATAAGATCAAATGTGTACATTTTGAAAGTAGACTGTATGTGGTACTGTGGACAGTTAAAATAAAAATTATTTTTGCATTTTGACTACTTCTGAGAATTTTGAAAATAATTGTTTAGGAATGCTGGAAAAACACTTAAGCCCCATACACACGGTCGGATTTTCCGATGGATTCTGTCCTATCGGACAATGTTGTCGGAAATTCCGACCGTGTGTAGGCACCATCGGACAGTTTCCATCGGATTGTCCGACGGACAAAGTCCTATCTCCTGCTGGATAGATTTTTTGACAACAAAGTCCGATCACACCAAATCCGATCGTGTGTAGCGAATTCCGACGGACAAAGTGCTACGCATGCTCAGATCACATTACAAGACCAAAGCTATTGGCTACTAGCCTCTACGTAGTCCCGTCGTAGGCAACAAACGTCACCACGTTCAGAATGATCAGATTTTCCGACAACTTTGTCCGACCGTGTGTATGCAACACCAGTGTCGGACTAAATCCGTCGGACCAAATTCGATGGATTTGGTGGTCGGATTTTCCGACCGTGTGTATGGGGCTTAATTCTGTCTCTAATAATGGAAATCCCCTTTCAGAAACTTCCATTCTTTCACTTCCATATTAAGGATATACAATTGTAGCTTCTTCCCAGTTACACAGATTGAAAGGGTTTTACCACTCTGAAATGACAAGTGATACACAATAGTCATCGTGACCTTTACATAATGATTAACCAAAAAGAGTCCTATTCATAAAACTTTTTTGGGAAAATCTGTTCTTGGAAATCCAGAGCAATTTATTAGTTTCAGCTCCGGGGCTAAAAAAAATAACAGTTACAGAAAAAAGTTTACAGATTCTATCTGGTAGCAATGAATAGCCTTAAACGGTTCTTATACATATGATAGAAAGAGCATTTTGTGTACAGTATATAATTATAAAGTTGGCTATAGATGGATAGAATTTCAAATGAAAATTTTTTTTGTTGCTTAAAAGATTTTGTTTGCTTTTAACATTTGATTTTTAAATTTTTGAACCTTAACGAATAAAAAACACATACTTTTAGAAATTTGTTCAAGAAAAAGTTTCCATCCTGCTCCAAGGTTCTTATGCTAGCATAATGTTGCCTATCTACTGTCATCAACTATTAACCAATAAACAGAAATCCTAGCAGTCTTAGTATGTGTCTGTTAACTTAACAATAATTCTATCACTAATTTGCACACCTTAATATTTTTATATATGTTTTAAAGAATATATATGGCTTTATTTTTGGATACTGTTTTATCAATAAAATTCCCTGCTCTATTTTTATCATAGGCTGACAAATGCGCAAAAATATCAAGTAAAAAAGTAAAATTTTTAAAGTGATTGTAAAGCTTTGTGTATTATTTTTTTTTTAAATAACAAACATGTCATACTTACCCCCACCGTGCAGCTCGCTTTGCACAGAGTGGCCCCGGTCATCCTCTTCTGGGGTCCCCCGGCGGCTCTCGCGGCTCCTCCCCACATCAGATAACCCCCTAGGAGAATCGCTCTCCCAGGGGTTACCTTGCAGGCACGCTTAGGAGTCAAGCATTCGGCCTCCATAGACACGAATGCCGGACTCGGCCCCCACCCCCCGGCACCCGCATCATTGGATTTGATTGACAGCAGCGGGAGCCAATGGCTGCGATGCTATAAATCTATCCAACCAAGAGGCGGGACCCCTTGCAGAGATGGAGAGCGTGTGGGGATGAAGGGGCTCAGGTAAGTAATGGCATGTATTAAGGTGAAAAAACAAGTGACAAGTGATTTATTATTTCAAATAAAGCAACTGTATCTGACAGTTAGACTATTAAAGTGGAAGTAAAACCTCCTATCGTTTTCAGCCAAGGAAACTGCCATCTTGGCCTCTGTTTAATCTTCAACTGCCATGATGCTGAACATGTGATCAGATATGACACCAGCCATTGGATGGTTTGACAGTTTGGTTGAGAGCGCAATCAATGTGACAGTTACATTCCCGGCACGTTTCGGTAATGTAACAGTTTTTTTAAACTGTTAAATCGATTAATTTACTTCCGCTTTAAAGAGATACAGTAAAACCACAGATGAACACTGCCACCTGAAGGCTTTCACTGAAACCTCCAGTCTTCATGTGATCACTATGTCATCTGACATAGTGGTACACAATCATGAACCACTATGATTGGTTCCCTAGGTTCACTGTGTCACTTATAGCCTAGGTAGAAGTGACATATTCACAAGTTCTCTGGCTACCAAGTGTGTTGTGGGCGTTTGATATCATTAGAGTTTGCAGGCAATCAATTTTTTTACTCAGACAGACCTTTTAGCAAAACAGGAGTGTTATCAGTAAGTGAAACCTGCTAATATACTTATCTGTAGCAGCAGTATTGTTTGTTTTAGACATGGTTTGCATGTTTCTAAAGAGTCACTAGTATCGTTCAAGGCATATTATAACATCCATAGTGCATGAGGCCTTATTGTCAAGAGTTGCCTAGGCTTTGCAGGAGGGCGAATAGCACCAGGGGAGCGGCGATTACTGGTGGGTAACGTGAGCGGTCCGAAATAATAAATGTTTGATGGATTACCCCTATGGAAGATTCAGCAAGCATATTTTTTCTATTGCTTCAAAGGTGTGGATGTAGCTTATTTAGATCTAGTATAGTATAACACAAGGGATTTTTCTATTCATTAAAGTAGTATTAAATGCTAATTTATTTTTTTAATTGATGCAATAATTACATCATATTAACCACTTAAGCCCTGGACCAATTTGCAGCCAAAGGACCAGGCCCCTTTTTGCGATTCGGCACTGCGTCGCTTTAACTGACAATTGCTTAGTCGTGCGACGTGGCTCCCAAACAAAATTGGCGTCCATTTTTTCCCCACAAATAGAGCTTTCTTATGGTGGTATTTGATCACCTCTGCGGTTTTTATTTTTTGCGCTATAAACAAAAATAGAGCGACAATTTTGAAAAAAATTCAATATTTTTTACTTTTTGCTATAATAAATATCCCCAAAAAATATATAAAAAAAACGTTTTTTTTCCTCAGTTTAGGCCGATACGTATTCTTCTACATATTTTTGGTAAAAAAAAATCGCAATTAGCGATTGATTGGTTTGTGCAAAAGTTATAGCGTTTACAAAATTGGGGATAGTTTTATAGCATTTTTATTATTTTTTTTTTTTTTTACTAGTAATGGCGGCGATCAACGATTTTTATTGTGACTGCGACATTATGGCGGACATATTGGACAATTTTGACACATTTTTGGGACCATTGTCATTTATACAGCAATCAGTGCTATTTAAATGCACTGATTCCTGTGTAAATGACACTGGCAGTGAAAGAGTTAACCACTAGGGGAGCGGGGAGGGGTTAAGTGTATGTGTGTTTTTTTTTAACTGTAGGGGAACGTGGCTTGGCGTCTGACGTCACTGATCGTCTGTTCCGATGACAGGGAGAAGACGATCAGTGTCAGTTGCACTAGGAAGCACAGGGACCTCTCCTCGTTCTTCAGCTCTGTGACCCGATCGCGGGACACCAGCGGCCGCTGTCACGAAGCTCAGGACCGGGTCGCGAGCGCGACCCACGGCTGGGCTCTTAAAAAGACACGTACAGGTACGTGCTTGTGCCCAGCCATGCCATTCTGCCGACGTATATCGCCATGAGGCGGTCCTTAAGCGGTTAAACATTGCTGTGTACATAGTTTATTATGTGCGCACAAACATATCACAGAGTTCTTCAAGTTTCTGAAAAGGGGAGTTCACACTTTGAGTATCTGACACGCACTGTTGTGAAGGAACAGTTCAGGAGCATGGAGGTGGGGTAGCAGGGGAGTGAGTTGCCACCCAGCTGTGGGGTTGATTTACTAAAACTGAAGTGCGCAGAATCTGGTGCAGCTCTGCATAGAAAGCAATCAGCTTCCAGGTTTTTTTTTTTTTTCTCAAAGCTTAATTGAACACACTGAAGTTAGAAGCTGATTGGCTACCATGCACAGCTGCACCAGATTTTGCACTTTCCAGTTTTAGTAAATCAACCCCTGTGTCTCTGGTGTGGTGTGTCTCTATGTGTGGCGCCCTTGCACTGGGCTGGCTAAATATAGTATATGGCTCTGCTGTAGCCAGCTGAGCTGAAATTTATTTTTTAGGTCTGCTCGGGTGTGACAGACCCAACCGAGACAGGGTCTTTTAGAGGGGACTATGGGCTAGCCTTCCACCCACTGAGTATGACCCATTTGTCTGCTTCTCCGGTCAGAGCATGGAAGTGAGCCAGGTCCTAAAACCCTTTGACAGTCTGGGAGTATTTCCCGGGATTATGCAGCCAGAAAGTCCCCAGAACAGTGTTGTGTCTGCAGTGTCGGACAGATTGTGCAGACGCACCTTTACCAGACAGGGATATGGGACTTTCTTGGGCATATTTCTTATATTGCCCTGGCTGGTCCTCGAGAGCTGAATAATGGAGCATTTGACCAGTTTGCCCCAGCTACTAGCAACTGTCCTTCCTTCTGAAGTAAAGTATGTGTCTGGGTTTCAATAAACAGCTATTCTTTTGGTTTTGCCTCAACATCTTGTCTGCATATGATGGTTGGGGTAAAGGGCTGGTATTAGCTATCAGTCTGCTGGAAGGGTTTGGAGGGCCGGAGGCACCGTTTGGTGGAGGCACCCAGTCGGGGTGCCAGGTGGTCCGTCACATCAGGTTTTTCCCTAAACCCAGTGGTTGATTGCTCCATATTCCAGCAATAGTGTGGGAGGATCAGTCACTTGGGGTTGAGAATGTTTATTGTATGCTAGCCAATTCCTGGGAGGCTGACCCAGAAATTGTGGCTGGGAAAAAGATAAATATTTGAGAGGATCGGATTGGTCTTTCTCTCTCCTGGGACATCTCTCCTTGGAGGAACTATGTGCGTGTTCCAGAAGAATTATTACTACTAGGCCTCAGTAGGTGCTATGGGCTGAGATCCTGAGGAAACTTACCTGTGGAATCTGGGTTGGAAAGGTGGGACCATTCGCTTATAGCTCCAAGTATGGAAGTACTCCTTTAGCATGAGACACCAGAAGGTGATGCTTAAGGACTTCAACTGCTCACATAGGGTTACAGATGACTTACAGGCTTCCCCCTCTTCTATGATCATTATTTTGAGGCTGCTACTAAAGGGCGTAATACTGCTGGGACAAGATATTCAGGAAGATGTCCTTCAAGATTTGTGAGTACCTTGGGTATCCTGCACCCTCAGCCCTCCTCCCTGTATGTTTGTGAAGTCTAATGCCGCGTACACACGAGAGGACTTTTCGACAGCAAAGGTCCGACGAAACAAATCCGTTGGATAATTTGATCGTGTGTGGGCTCCATCAGACTTTTAGTAGTTTGGTATATAAGGGGCGCTAGTATCAATACAAAAGATCCACTTATAACAAGGGGTTAATTAAATGTATGTTCTGAACTTTCCATTAAAAAGTAAGCTATTGATAAACGGTATGGAGGCACAATATCGATCTACTACGAACTCTGCTAATTAATATCTGCATATAGTGACAGTAATAAACATAACTAATTGCTCATACATCACAAATAATATTTTGTGTCAATAAATTCAAAAATTGTTTTGTTGTGTCAATATAAACAAATAATTATTCATATCAAATATACACCTATGCGTGACCATTAAAGGTTTTGAAATGTTGCCTAAACAAAATGATATAAAAAAGAGAGCTGCCAAAGCCCTATTGAACAAAGTGAATAAAACAACACAGATATATGCTGACCAAGCCTAATATCGTATAACAAAAAGTGTACATATAACTAGATAGAAAATAAAAAATTGAAAATTGACACTAGACCAAGCACGTATGCCCAATCTTATATATGAAGTGAAAAATAACAAGTGATCCCAAATATATGCTTGGGTGCATTCAATACTCGTGACAAAGATATTATAAATAATAAAAAAAATAAATGTTTAGTGAAACTCCATATAATGCAAAGTTCATATAGTATTCCTTGCTGGGAAAAAAAACGCATTCAATTCTGTACATATAGCTTGTGCACCATCACCAAACAAGTTCTTGATCCACCCAGTGTGAGAACCAATGGTAATAAATGGCCTCTTACCAAATGGAGTTGATTACTTTGTTAAGAGTAATCAAATGCGCTTTCACAGGATTGTGCCTGTACACTGAGTGACACACCCTCACTCAAAGACTCTCTTCCTTCCAACAGATCAGCTCAGATAAAATGGAATGGAAACATAGATGGGGATATAAAGAGAGGCGCACCTCATAGCGTAATAACGTCTTTATTTAAAAAATAACATAAAAAATACAGCAGCCAATTTCTCACTTACATTTTCCGGTGCCTACCCGGCACTGAGGCTGCTTGCAAAAGATTAAAAGTTAGATGGAGCGGCGGATCCTTCTCTCGTGGTGTGCGTTTCCGGCGTGCGTTCCACTCGCCAGTAACCAGGACCGGTCTCACAGGAAGTCCAGCAGCAGTACGTCCAAAGGGTAAAAGTGATCAGGTACCGCCTACCGACGTACGTTTCGTGATTGACACGTCTTCAGGGTGGCGTACCTGATCACTGCAAGCCTGATTAATATACTGATCCTCATTAGTAACCAACCAATGAGGCCTCAGAATGGGCGCAGCCTCAGTCCCAGTGAAGCTCCCATCACGGACAGAGCCGCATATTGCATATACATATTATAAAAAAACATACCTAAAACCCCAGCTATGATGCAAAATGTTTATATGTTGAATCGTAAACATATAAACATTTTGCATCATAGCTGGGGTTTTAGGTATGTTTTTTATAATATGTATATGCAATATGCGGCTGTGTCCGTGATGGGAGCTTCACTGGGACTGAGGCTGCGCCCATTCTGAGGCCTCATTGGTTGGTTACTAATGAGGATCAGTATATTAATCAGGCTTGCAGTGATCAGGTACGCCACCCTGAAGACGTGTCAATCACGAAACGTATGTCGGTAGGCGGTACCTGATCACTTTTACCCTTTGGACGTACTGCTGCTGGACTTCCTGTGAGACTGGTCCTGGTTACTGACGAGTGGAACGCACGCCGGAAACGCACACCACGAGGGAAGGATCTGCCGCTCCATCTAACTTTTAATCTTTTGCAAGCAGCCTCAGTGCCGGGTAGGCACCGGAAAATGTAAGTGAGCAATTGGCTGCTGTATTTTTTATGTTATTTTTTAAATAAAGACGTTATTACGCTATGAGGTGCGCCTCTCTTTATATCCCCATCTATGTTTCCATTCCATTTTATCTGAGCTGATCTGTTGGAAGGAAGAGAGTCTTTGAGTGAGGGTGTGTACAGGCACAATCCTGTGAAAGCGCATTTGATTACTCTTAACAAAGTAATCAACTCCATTTGGTAAGAGGCCATTTATTACCATTGGTTCTCACACTGGGTGGATCAAGAACTTGTTTGGTGATGGTGCACAAGCTATATGTACAGAATTGAATGCGTTTTTTTTCCCAGCAAGGACTACTATATGAACTTTGCATTATATGGAGTTTCACTAAACATTTATTTTTTTTATTACCGTATTTATCGGCGTATAACACGCACCGGCGTATAACACGCACCCCAAGTTTAGGAGGGAATTTTAAGGAAAAAAAGTTTTAGGAGAGAAGTTTAGGGAAAAAAAAACTTACATTTAAGCGTCATTTGCAGCTTGCCCAGCGTCATTTGCAGCTTGCCCAGCGTCATTTGCAACCTGCCCAGCGTCATTTGCAGCTTGCCCAGCGTCATTTGCAGCTTGCCCAGCGTCATTTGCAGCCTTTCCCAGCGTCATTTGCAACCTGCCCAGCGTCATTTGCAACCTGCCCAGCGTCATTTGTAGCTTGCCCAGCGTCATTTGTAGCTTGCTCAGCGTCATTTGTAGCTTGCTCGGCGTCATTTGCAGCTTGCTAGTGTCATTTGAAGTTCGCCAGCGTTTAAATCTCCCGCCGCGAGAAATACCGCGCATGCGCGGCCGAAAAAGACCGAACCGCGGCCGAAAAAGGCCGAAGTGCGGCCGAAAAAGACCGAGCCGACTGTTCAGCTCCGCTCGGAGTCCCGCCTCCCTGCTGTTTCGGGAGCGAGCGCAGGGAGGCGGGACTACGAGCGGAGCTGAACAGCCGGCTTCGGTCTTTTTCGGCCGCGCTTCGGCTTTTTCCGGCCTTTTTCGGCTGCGCTTCGGCCTTTTTCGGCAGCGGTCGCCATTTTTCGGCGCCGCAACAGATTTTTGTAATTTTTTTTTTGGGTATCGGCGTATAACACGCACCCCACGACTTTCCCCCGATTTTAAGGGGAAAAAGTGCGTGTTATACGCCGATAAATACGGTATTTATAATATCTTTGTCACGAGTATTGAATGCACCCAAGCATATATTTGGGATCACTTGTTATTTTGCACTTTATATATAAGATTGGGCATACGTGCTTGGTCTAGTGTCAATTTTCAATTTTTTATTTTCTATCTAGTTATATGTACACTTTTTGTTATACGATATTAGGCTTGGTCAGCATATATCTGTGTTGTTTTATTCACTTTGTTCAATAGGGCTTTGGCAGCTCTCTTTTTTATATCATTTTGTTTAGGCAACATTTCAAAACCTTTAATGGTCACGCATAGGTGTATATTTGATATGAATAATTATTTGTTTATATTGACACAACAAAACAATTTTTGAATTTATTGACACAAAATATTATTTGTGATGTATGAGCAATTAGTTATGTTTATTACTGTCACTATATGCAAATATTAATTAGCAGAGTTCGTAGTAGATCTATATTGTGCCTCCATACCCTTTATCAATAGCTCACTTTTTAATGGAAAGTTCAGAACATACATTTAATTAACCCCTTGTTATAAGTGGATCTTTTGTATTGATACTAGCGCCCCTTATATACCAAACTACTATCAATCAAATCTTATAGATTTCTATAGGGAGCAGCTGTACTGGGTCTATGCTAATAGTAATAGCACTGACTATATTTCTTGGTAACTATCCTAAGCGCGGAGCTTGACTAGCCATTATCAGTGGCCGTCTACTTTTTCTCCATCAGACTTTTGCTGTAAAAAAATACGACAGACTTTAGAAATAGAACTAGAAATAGAACATATAGAAAAATCCGCTCGTCTGTCTGCTAGTCCGGCGGACAAACAACGACGCTAGGGCAGCTATTGGCTACTGGCTATGAACTTCCTTATTCTAGTCCGGTAGTACGTCATCACGTTTCGAATCCATCAGAATTTAGTGTGATTGTGTGTGGCCAAGTCCATTCATTCGAAAAGTTTGTCGGGAACTCTGTCGAAAATCCGTCGGAAAGACCGTCGGACCTAGTCCGTCGAAAAAGTCCGCTCGTGTGTACACGGCATAAGATTCCTAATAGGACTGGAAACATAACAGGTAAGAGGGATCCAGCTCATTTCTAGCGGCCCCTCCGGGGGTCATCACTACAGACTCATGCAGTATCTATAGGTGTGAGCCAGGAACGCACAACCCCATGGAGATAGAGAGGAAAAGGTGAGGACATTGAGAAGCAACATGTCATGTAAGGTAATTCATCAGCATTTTAAGTAGAGAAAAAAATATCCTTTAATATTACTTCATCTTTCAACCCAGAAACTGTGCTTTTCACTAGCAATTTGCTAACCATCTCCATGGACACCAAATCAAAAGATGTTGATATGGTGGTAAAAAATTCACAGGTCACAGTGATCATCCAAATCATTTTAAAGGATCATGTTTCCACAGATAAAAAATATCTCAAAAAATAAATTCTGTTTTAGTCTTTTAGCAGTACAGTAAACCCCCCTCCATCGGTGGGGTTATGTTCCGGACCCACCCGCGAAAAGTGAAAAAACGCGAAATAGAAAGACCCTATTTAAATACACCCTAGGCATGTTTTGCTAATATTTTAATAGCATTTAAAGGTCCTTAAACACACTTTTATGCAATAGAAACACATTAAAGATAGCGAGAGAGATCAAGAGGATTTTTAAAACACAAAAATATTGTCTTAACAGTACAGTATACTGTACAGTAAAAAATAGAGTACATAACTGCGAAAATGGCGAAATATTACTACAATATCAGAATAACAGGTCCTAATTAAAATACCGCGATATACCCGGACCGCAAAAACTGAACTGCGATATACCGGGGGTTTACTGTAGTACATTACCAGACCAGACATCTAGAAAAATATATAATTTCAGATAACAGTAGAAGCAAAATGTAACCTGCCAGAAAGACTGCAAAACCTATAACATCACTTTTTTCTATTTACTGAACTGAACACTGCACAATCATTTCATCTTCTGAATCTTTTTCTTCTGGTAGTATTAAATTCCTCAGCTAACACATCGACTGTGATACTGCATGGCCCAAGGAAACAAAGGGAAACACTTCTGTTCTCCTTGGTTAATTGAATAACAATATAGTGAGCAATTAAAAAAAAATTAACAGTTCTTATGCCGCGTACACATGGTCGGACATTCCGACAGAAAAAGTCAGATGGGAGCTTTTCATCGTACATTCTGACCGTGTGTATGCCCCATCGGAGTTTTTCCATCGAAAATTCAGACGGACTTAGATAGAGAACATGTTATATATTTTTCCGACTGTAAAAATTACTATTGGAGAAAACGCTTGTCTGTATGCTGTTCTGAAGCATCAAAAACGATGCATGCTCTGAAGCAAGTAGGAGACGGAAGCTATTGGCTACTGGTTATTGAACTTCCGTTTTCTAGTCCCGTCGTACGTGTTGTACGTCCAGTGCCGATCCTGACCTCCCTGGGGCCCTAAGCAAAATTCTACTAAGGGGCCCTCTACTTGACCGTGATGCCGTGAGCTATGTAAACCATTTGCCATTGCCACACCAGTCACACCTGACACTTCAGTTCTCCCAAAACAATCCTCCCTACTTTAAACAAAACAGTCAAAGAATAAGTACAACAATATAGAACAGAATGAGGTCCCCGGAGAGCCCCCCTTACATCAGGGTCCTCAGAGAGCCCCCCTTACATCAGGGTCCTCAGAAAGCCCCTCCTTACACCAAGGTCCCCAGAGAGCCCCCCTTACACAAGGGTCCCCAGAGAGCCCCCCTTAAATCAGTGTCCTCAGAGAGTCTTCCCCTGAATCAGGGTCCCCAGAGAGCCTTCGCCTACATTAGGGTCCCCAGAGAGCCCCCCTTACATCAGGGTCCCTACAGAGCCTCCCCCTACATTAGGGTCCCCATAGAGCCTCCTCTTACATCAGGGTCCTCAGAGAGCCCCCCCCCCTACATCAGGGTCCCCAGAGAGCCCCCCCTTTACATCAGGGTCCCCAGAGAGCTTCCCCCTACATTAGGGTCCCCAGATAGCCCCCCTTACATCAGGGTCCCTAGAGAGCCTCCCCCTACATTAGGGTCCCCAGAGAGCCTCCCCTTACATCAGGATCCCCAGTGAGCCTCCCCTTACATCAGGGTCCCCAGAGAGCCTCCCCTTACATCAGGGTCCCCAGAGAGCCCCCCTTAAATCAGTGCCCTCAGAGAGTCTGCCCCTACATCAGGGTCCCCAGAGAGCCTCCCCCTACAGCAGGGTCCCCAGAAAGCCCCTCCTTACATCAGGGTCCCCAGAGAGCCCCCCTTACATCAGTGTCCTCAGAGAGCCCCTCCTTACATCAGGGTCCCCAGTGAGCCTCCCTACTTACATCAGGGTCCCCAGTGAGCCTCCCTACTTACATCAGGTTTCCCAGTGAGCCTCCCTACTTACACCAGGATCCCCAGAGAGCCCCTCCTTACATCAGGGTCCTCAGAGAGCCCCTTCTAACATCAGGGTCCCCAGAGAGCCCCCCCTTACACCAGGGTCCCCAGAGAGCCCCCCCCTTAAACCAGGGTCCCCAGAGAGCCCCCCCCTTACACCATGGTCCCAAGAGAGCCTCCCCTTACATTAGTGTCCCAAGAGAGCCTTCCCTCTTACATTAGTGTCCCCAGAGAGCCCCTCCTTACACAGGGTCCCCAGAGAGCTCCTTCTTACACAGGGTCCCCAGAGAGCCCCCCCCTCTGACATTAGTGTCCCCAGGGGGCCCCCTCTTACATTAGTGTCCCCAGAGGGCCCCGTCTTTACATCAGTGTCCCCAGAGGGCCCTGTCTTTACATTAGTGTCCCCAGAGAGCCCCCCCCTCTTACATTAGTGTCCCCAGAGGCCCCCTTCCTTACATTAGTGCCCCCAGAAACCCCCCCTCTTACATTTGGGCTCCCACACAGCTGACTCCCCCCCTTGCAGAGGTTCCCCTGTACCTGGCTGGTGGAGGTGGGAGGCGGCGATCGGCAGCTATATGGTGTTCACAGGCAGGGGGATCTCCCTGGGGCTAGTAGTTCTATCTCCGAATGTATACAGCGGAGAGGGGAGGGGCCTCTGACCCGGGCATCAGCAACAGTGTTCAAGCAGAGTGTAAGTGAAACTGATACCTGCCTGGGTCAGAGGCCCCTCCCTTCTCTTCTCCGCTGTATACACTGAGAATACTACAAACCCCAGGGAGATCCCGCCGCCCACTCAGGCACCATAGAGCTGCCGATCGCCGCCTTCCATCTCTCCTCACTGCACTCTAAACGGCCAGCCAGAGGTGCAGGGGGGATGCTGGGTCTTGGGGGGCCCCCCCACAGCGGCGGGGGCCTAAGCAGCTTGCATAGTGTGCCTATAGGGCCGATCGGCTCTGTGTACGTCACTGCGTTCTTGACGGTCGGACTTTGGTGTGACTGTGTGTATGCAAGACAGCTTGAGCGGAATTCCTCAGAGTTTATTCCGACGGGAAAAACGGTTGTGTGTACGCGGCATAAAAGAAACCTGTCAGCATAGAAATATAAAATCTGTCTTTTTTAACTTGTTATTAAGGCACTTGATCCAAGGCTGATATGCTCACTCTTTCTTCACTATTTGACTAATAAAAGACCTGAAAATCTCTCTGACACTGCAGCAATAAAATCTGCATATTATCTGCCATCATTGTACCTTTGGTGGTGCTGGAGTGCTAGCATATGTATTGATGCTCTTTGTGGGTGAAGATCATGCTGGACTGACTTGATCAGTTGCTGCTTGTGGATGTGAGGAAGTGTGGGCAGGTGGGATGGATGTACTTCCAGACATTAGTGCCCGGCTTGAGAAGAAGGTGGTGGGCCCTATACATGTGTGATTCGTTTCAAATCCGAAATACACATTTTTATGCATACGAATTCCGTATGAAATTTCGTTTGCGAATTTCGGATCCAAATTCATAACGAAAATTCGTAATTGTTATGAAAAGTTAACGAACCTAAAAGTTAAAAACCCAGGAAGTCAGCACAGGAATGGTGGGAACCCTATGGGAATTTCTATGCTTAAGAATTGTATACGAAATTTTGTTAATGAATTTTCGGAATTTCTGAACAGCACAGGGATAGTGGGAACGGACACAAATTAAATTTTTTTTCATACGCAACGGAACGAAACATGTCTAGTGGGCCCTATTGGGGCCTGGGCTGCTGCCTTGCGGTATGGCCTAGTTGTCGATTCCGCATGCATTTGAGAAAGGTGGAAGTAAAGGAGCGCCCGGTGTCCAGTAAATGCAGGTTTAAGAACATTTTATTTGGAGTAACAACGATAAAATAGAGCCAACACATCAATGCTGCCTCTGAAGTTACAGACAGCTTTCGGACGCCTACCTATTCAATCCATGTGCCACAGGCAGACCCCAACAGGATTATTTTCCAATAGCTTTCAACAGCAGCCCTGGGGAAACGCGTTGGCTTTATTTTATTGTTGTTACTCCAAATAAAACGTTTTTAAACCTGCATTTACTGGACACCGGGGCGCTCCTGTACTTCCACCTTTCTCAAGCATATGCAAAGAAGCATTTTAAAACAAAACGCCAGCCAAAAATAGCATGATAATAGTTTGCAGGCCATTAAAAAATACAATAAAAGTAGAGTTTATGTTGCAATATTCATTTTTAATCCAGAGCTCTTGTAAGGTAAACCGGACCTCCACCACTAAAAGGCCAGTGCGGATACCTGCTCATGCCCGTACACATTGCACACGTGCTAATATTCATGAGCAAGGGACCAACATAATGCCGGCAATGCCAGTTCATCGCGCACGGATATGAGCGCATGCGCACATTGGTGCGTGAACGAGTGTGCATGTGGAATTAGCACTTGGCGCCCAGTGGACTATTTAAAATGCTCTGTCACTGCAGACAAGTGCTGGATGATCTTCAGCTCATTCCTGACCCACCAAGTCCTGATCCGTTGGTCCTGTTTGTTTGTGTATGACCCGGCTCGCCTTTGGACTTCCCCTCTGCTTGCTCCTTTACTCTGTTACCTGATATCCTGACTTCGGCCTTTTTATTGGACTTGATCTGCCTGCTGACTTGGTACCACATTGCCTGGCTGTTACCGGACCTTGGCCTGCCCTCTGGACTTGCTTTTGCCTGCTGATTCGGTACCCTGCTGCCCGGTTGTTGCTGACTACTGCTCTTCTTCTGGTTTCACTCCTGTCCACGCTCTGGTGCCCAGCTACTTATACTTCCTGCTCCAAGGTCTGTGACTGCCAGCTCTACCCACCTTCAGAGGGGACATCACCAGCCAGCTACCTGGCACTCGTGCCACTCCTTGCCTTTACACCTTCTGTTCCCACCTTCAGGAGTGTACGCGGGAGGAGCAAGGGAGGCCTCTATCACATTCCAGTCTCCACCAGGTACATGATAGCTCTCCACCTAAGTAATTATTTTCTCCCACAATATGCCTTTTGTCCAATAGCCAGCATCTTTTAACCCACTTCTTCTGAGCCTGGGTAATTCTGGACCCCCCCCAACCTGTGATTGTACAGTGAAAGCAGAAGCAGTACAGTGATGAGCTCACCTCTTTGTCACTCTCCTCCTATCAGCATGCTCCTTGTCAGCACATGCGCTGATTGGCTACTTGTGCTGCTTATTTCTTACACACTCGTTCTGCTACACAGGGATGGAAAGAGGCTGATACCAGGTCATATTCAGTTTGATACACTGCTTGCATTTAAAAATACTCTATGATTGTATTACATTGTAAAATAGTTTAAATGATATATTATTTATTACACAGCTACATTAATGAGTGTATTTTATATCTGCACAGAATTCAAACTTAAAGCCTAAAGTTGGCCATACACTATTATGCCCCGTACACACGGTTGGAAATTCCGACGGAAAATGTCCGATCGGACCATGTTGTCGGAAAATCCGACCGTGTGTGGGCTCCATCTGACTTTTTCCGTCGGATCCTGCTCTCAAATTTTCCGACAACAAAATACGATCAGACTTTTTCCGATCTTGTGTAGAGAATTCCGACGGACAAAGTGCCACGCATGCTTAGATCAAATTACGAGACCAAACCTATTGGCTAATAGCCTCTACGTAGTTCTGTCGTACGCAACGAACGTCACCACGTTCAGAATGATCGGATTTTCCGACAACTTTGTCCGACCGTGTGTATGGTGATATATGGGGCTCGTCCATCAGTGGTTATTTGTGTCCACATGGATGAGTGTACCCGTATTACATGTCTGAAAGATAGATAATTTCATAGGGCAGAAGACAGATAATCCACATCTTCAGTAAGACATTATTTACTAGTATACTTTCTCTTTTTCTGTTAATCTCATTTTATATGTGGCCAATAGATGGTAGGAGAGACAGATGCCACCCCATCGCTTTATACCAGTTGGTGTTGGTGAGTAGACCTTGAGTTTATATATCCTTTCAACAGCCTGGAGCCTTTATATTGGATGTAAGAGGAGAAAATAACCCTCATATTGTCTATATGTATACATCAACAGAAATATTACCACATACAGATAGAACGTTGTTTCATATATATATATAGTGGCATTGACCTCCGTCTATAGCAGTCTTTCTCAACCTTTTCAAAACAGAGGAACCCGTGAAATAGTTCTCTGGTCTCGGGGAACCCCTTCTAAAACTTAGAAATCTACAACTCATGATACATTAGTGTGATGGTCAGTGGGAAGAATGGTCCTTACACTTGTAGTCATTGGGAAAAATAACCTCCTTACAGATAGCTAAAAAGATCAATGGTGTGAGTGTGAACTTATCCGAGAGGCAGGAATTGCCCAATGCTGAAGGAACCCCTAGCAACCTCTGGAGGAACCCTGGTTGAGAATCACTGGTCTATAGATATACTTGTTATGGTCATTTACATACCTTTTATGATTTACAATAAAGGTTATGTTTTAGTTAAGTGGCCTTTTGGTGCGTAGGGAAGCTTACCCTAGTCTAGTTCTAGTTAAAACCCTTATGCCACGTACACACGACCGGACTATTCGTCGGACTTGGTCCGACGGGCTTTCCGACGGACTTTCGGCGGAGTTCCGAATGAACAGACTTGGCCACACACAATCACACAAAAGTCCGTGAACGTGATGACGTACGACCGGACTAGAATAAGGAAGTTCGTAGCCAGTAGCCAATAGCTGCCCTTGCGTCGTTGTTTGTCCGTCGGACTAGCATACAGACGAGCGGATTTATGGATAGGAACTAGGTCCGGGGGAGTTCCCGCGGAAAAATTTGAAACATGTTCTACTTCTAAAGTCCGTCGGACCTTTGCTGTCAAAAAGTCCACTCGTGTGTACGCAGCATTATTTGCAGTTTGTCAAAAAAGCCATGTGTGTACAAGTAAGCAGAATTTAATGCAGTGGGTCTTCTATAGTATTCAAGTAAATAAAGTATGTCTAAAGGCAATCAGGCCTGAAGAATTTAACAATGGCCAATTTATAAATATGGAAAATGTTACCAAGGCCTGGAACTTCTACTGGCTAAAAATAAATTCAGATGTTGGGCAAATGCCAATGAACGAGACTCATTCAGGTGAATCAATCAAAAATACTCAATGGATGACTAGGAAAGTCATATGTGTTATGTAAATGGGAAAATCTTTGCAGTAATTGGTTGGCAAATCAGTAATTTGCTGCTTCATAAATATTCCCTTTTCCATAATTTGAGAAGAGGCCATTACACCTGCCTAGAATAAGCTTCAGATCTGCAGCATCCGTTTCATTCTATTTACTAACTTGAATGCTGAACAACAATCATTTCATCTTTTGAATCTTTTTATTCTGGTATTATTAAAGGGGAGGGCCAGCCGGGAAAAAAAATGAAAAGTCAGCAGCTACAAACACTAGCACTAGCTGCTGACTTTTAATAAGCAGACTTACCTGTCCTGGGTGCCTGCGATGTCGGCCGCCCGAGACCGATCGTCCCTTGGGGCTCGGTTCCCGGCGCCGCCATTCCACCTAAGGGAAACAGGCAGCGTAGCCTTGCTGGCTTCACTGCCCGTTTCCTACTGCGCATGCGCAAGTCGCGCATCGCTTTGGGAATGGGGAAGGCATTGTGTTGTGGGACACACAGTTCCCATAACACACCGCGCCCCATTCACTAGAAGACGGCGCTAGGAGCAGAAGACCGAACAGCTCCGCGGAACAAGAAGAGGCAGATTAGGTTGAGCTGCCTAGCAACAGCCTTTTCTGGTAAGTAAAAAAAATGTCTTTTTTTTTTTCCTTTTAAATTTTTCTTAACATTTTTATGAAGTTTTTTTTTTCAGGGTGGCCCTCCACTTTAAACTCCTTTGTGATGCAGTTTGACCCTGAGAATTAAGAAAAAAAATTAAATATAAATGTAAATCTGGCACCTCTGCTAGTAAATCCTTACCTCCCAACATTTTGAGATGGGAATGAGGGACACCTACTAACAAATGTATGTAGGCATAGGACATGCCCCCTGCCACACCCCCTTAAAGGAGAATTAACCAAAAAAAAGGTAAATTAAATCCACAAGGACTTTTTTTTTACCACTACTATTCCTTTATATTGGCTTTTAAAATTTACAAATGCAGCAATTTAGAAATTGGATGAAAGATTTAGCTCTGGGAAACACTTTTTGAAAGATAAAAAGTCCATTTTATATACAACTATATGGATCAGACCAAAATGAGGTACAAATGAGGGGGAAAGAGGGACAGAGGGACATTGCTCCAAATCAGGGACAGTCCCTCAAAATCAGGGACAGTTGGGAGCTATGGTAAATACAACTGTGCCTGTAGAACAAACTGTCCTTCTATTGAATACCACAGTGTTTGAGGACCCAGCAGCTCTTACATTGAACACCACTATGCTTATAGATCCAAAAACTCTTTCATGAAACTCACTCTAGTTCAAACTAGTTCACTCTAGTAAAATCAGTATCTGAGTTAGTGAACACCACTATGCTTATAGATTAAATACCTCTTCCAATGAACCCCACTGTGCCTATAGATTAAGCAGCACTTCTAGTGACCACCACTGAGCTTGTGGAACCAGCAGGGCTGTTGATGGAAATGGTGGGGCCCCGTACAGACTACCTGACAAGGCCCTCCCAAGAAAATATTAAAGCTATATTTTGCTAAAAATACAATAAAACTATTAGCAGACACAAATACAACAGAATTCCTGCTAAATCTAAAAGATAAAACTAAGTTAATAAATAAAAATGAAGGCGAGATGAAAACAATATACAGGCTGCGGGATCAGAGGGAGCCTAAGTTAGAGAGATAAACTCAGGAGTTTAGGTTTTTTCTGACAGTAATCTCCAATCAGAGGTGCAAACCAGAAGGTTTTTTTTTTCCTGCCTCTAAACGCTGAGCTCAAAATATGCCTGTAATCGTCCTAATGTGCATGGACAGATAGGATAACATTGAGCTGCTTCTACAGACAGAACACAAAACTTTTTTTTTAAACACATGGAGCCTAAGTTAGAGAGATAAACTCAGGAGCAGAAGGCAGAATGAGCTAGTATGCACCGCATACTTGCTCTTAATGAAATACTTACCTTAGAACGAGGCGTCGGTAACTCACCTGGTCCACGCCGAGGTCGCTGACATGTTGCCTCGGCGTGTCTTCCGGGTATCGTGACTCCAGCGATGTGAGTGGCTGGAGCCGCGATGTTGTCACTCCCGCGCATGCGCACGGGAGACTTCTTCCCGGCAAGGTTTGGATTCTGCCGGCCTTTCAGCTGAGAATCCCCCGTGCGCATGCGCCGCTGCATCAGCGGCGCATTGCACGGGAATATCTCCTAAACCGTACAGGTTTTTTTTTTTTTTTTACCTACAGGTAAGCCTCATTATAGGCTTACCTGTAGGTAAAAGTCAACTTTAAAAACCAGTGCTGAGAAATGGGGCCCACACAGGGAGGGTGATTAGTAAAGGATGACTGTCTCTTTCTTAGAAGATAAAAGCTGGCAGCAGGGAAATGGGAGGAAAGAAGCTTTCATCTACTGGAGGAAAAGAAACACAATTGTCGTCTGTCACTAATCCCCCCTCCCTGTGTGGGCCCCCCTATGTTATCGGGCCCAGTACACCAGGGCTGGTGGTCCTCCCCTATCAGCGGCCCTGGGAAACAGTACCTCCTTAGTGAAAATCACTGTGCTTGTGTTCTAGCGGCCATTCTAGTGAACACCACTGTGCTTGTAGAACCAGCAAAAAAGGGGTTCACTACCCCCATCTATGACTGGCCATTACGGTAAGCGGCATTGGAGGGCAAATAAATATGTAGGGTCCCCCTGGGTATACTGGGAGCAGAAAGGGTACCTCCAGATACAGGGAGCGGGCTGAGTCCATGGCTATAATGGGAAGTTAGAACAAATGTGGGCGCCAGTCACTTCTGGTAGTTTTCAATGCTTTAATGAAGAACTTGAAAGAAGTAATAGTAAAAAGGTTGAGGGGAGATTGCAGATACTCTTTTGTAGCAGACTCCTTAAGTTAAAGTACAAAAATGCAGCTTTCTTTCAGCAGATCTTGAATATCTAGGTAGGTCTCTCACACAGACCTAGCACCCAGTAAGGCGCCTGTATAAGTCTCTCTCACAAACTTAGCAGCCAGGAGTTTGTTACCTTGATTGGATTGTAGAACAGCTTCACAGTACCAGAACCTTTATGCCGACCCGGCAGTACTGTGAGGGTAGGTAGAGGTAGATGCGTCCTCCAAACGAGTCACCAGGCCCTTCTGAGAGACCAGCCTTCATCCTGGCTCTCTCCAGCAAGGGTCCTCCCCTGGATCCCTTCTTAGCTTGGCTCGGCTTCTTCCAAACAGGCAAGACAGCCTAAGGACCACCTCCGAACTAGTAGGCCCCAGACAGGCTTCTGGGCCTACAGTGGTGTGAAAAAGTGTTTGCCCCCTTCCTCATTTCCTGTTCCTTTGCATGTTTGTCACACTTAAGTGTTTCGGAACATCAAACCAATTTAAACAATAGTCAAGGACAACACAAGTAAACACAAATGCAATTTGTAAATGAAGGTGTTTAGGTGAAAAAAAATCCAAACCATCATGGCCCTGTGTGAAAAAGTGATTGCCCCCCTTGTTAAAACATACTATAACTGTGGTTGTCCACACCTGAGTTCAATTTCTCTAGCCACACCCAGGCCTGATTATTGCCACACCTGTTCACAATCAAGGCATCACTTAAATAGGAGCTGCTTGACACAGTAAGGTCCACCAGAAGATCCTTAAAAGCTACACATCATGCCGAGACCCAAAGAAATTCAGGAACAATTGAGAAAGAAAGTAATTGAGATCTATCAGTCTGGAAAGGGTTATAAAGCCATTTCCAAAGCTTTGGGAATCCAGCGAACCACAGTGAGAGCCATTATCCACAAATGGCGAAGACATGGAACAGTGGTGAACCTTCCCAGGAGTGGCCGGCCGCCCAAAATTACCCCAAGAGCGCAGCGACGCCTCATCCAAGAGGTCACAAAAGACCCCACAACAACGTCCAAGGAACTGCAGGCCTCACTTGCCTCAGTTAAGGTCAGCGTTCATGCCTCCACCATCAGGAAAAGACTGGGCAAAAATGGCCTGCATGGCAGAGTTCCAAGGAGAAAACCACTGCTGAGCAAAAAGAACATCAAAGCTCGTCTCAATTTCTCCACAACACATCTTGATGATCCCCAAGACTTTTGGGACAACATTCTGTGGACCGATGAGACAAAAGTGGAACTCTTTGGAAGGTGTGTGTCCAAGTATATCTGGCGTAGAAGGAACACTGCATTTCAGAAAAAGAACATTATACCAACAGTAAAATATGGTGGTGGTAGTGTGATGGTCTGGGGCTGTTTTGCTGCTTCAGGACCTGGAAGACTTGCCGTGATAAAAGGAACTATGAATTCTGCTGTCTACCAAGAGATCCTGAAGGAGAATGTCCGACCATCTGTTCGTGTACTCAAGCTGAAAGGAACTTGGGTTCTGCAGCAGGACAATGATCCTAAACACACCAGCAAGTCCACCACCGAATGGCTGAAGAAAAACAAAATGAAGACTTTGGAGTGGCCTAGCCAAAGTCCTGACCTTAATCCTATTGAGATGTTGTGGTATGACCTTAAAAAGGCCGTTCATGCTCGAAAACCCTCTAATGTAACTGAATTAGGACAATTCTGCAAAGATGAGTGGGCCAAAATTCCTCCAGGACGCTGTAAAAGCCTCATTGCACGTTATCGCAAACGCTTGGTTGCAGTTGTTGCTGCTAAGGGTGGCCCAACCAGTTAGGTTTAGGGGGCAATCACTCAGGGCCATGATGGTTTGGATTTTTTTTTCACCTTTAATAATAAACACCTTCATTTACAAATTGCATTTTGTGTTTACTTGTGTTGTCCTTGACTATTGTTTAAATTGGTTTGATGTTCCGAAACACTTAAGTGTGACAAACATGCAAAGGAACAGGAAATGAGGAAGGGGGCAAACACTTTTTCACACCACTGTACTTGCACAGCTTTCAGCAATGTAGCCTCAGGCCTAAAAGGCCACAAGGTCAGGACTAACTAGAGCACATGGCATCTGTCCAATAAATACCTCTTCCCAGAATGCAAAGCAGCTAGGAACCTCCTACTGGGCTGTTTCTGGAAAAAGAATATTCATTACAGTTTAAAGAGGAGCTTTTTTTAAAAAAAAGTCAGCAACTAGAAACACTGTAGCTGCTGACTTTTAATAAGGACACTTACCTGTCCAGCGAGCCCGCGATGTTGGCCCTCCGAGGCCGATCCGTCCATCGGATCGGGTGCTGGCACCGCCATCCTAACTAAGGGAAACAGGCAGTGGAGCCTTCCGCCTTCACTGCCCGTTTCCTACTGCTCATGCGCGAGTTGTGCAGCCCTTTGTGAATGGCCCTGTTGTTTTATGGAACACACACATGTCCCAGAAGACAACGGGGCCGCTAGCCGAAGAGGAGTACCGAAGAAACAGCGCTATGGAATAGGAAGAGGCAGATTGGGAAGACTGCCCAGCAACAGGGTTTTCTGGTAAGCTTAAAAAAAAAAAAATTTCAAATGTAATTATTTTGAGAATGTTAATGTATTTTTTTGTTTTAGGGTGGACCTCCACTTTAAAGAGGAAGTAAACCCTGATGGGTTTTAATTCCTCTTTGTTTCCCTGCAAAGGTAAAGCCTAATGGACTACTATGCATCGCTTACCTGACACAGGAGCCAGCGATGTCACCGATGTCCCCTCTTCCACAGAGCGTCCATCTTCTTTCCGGGTTTCGCTGCTGCGGCACTGTGAGTGGCCGGAGCAGCGATGACGTCACTCCGGCATGTTTGCCTTCACTTGCGCCGTTGTCTACGGCACGCATGCGCCATAGACAGCAGTGCCCTTTTTTTGTAAAATATCTCCTTAACCGTGTAGGTTAAAGCGGTTCTGCACACATTTCATTTAGTAAATCTCTTTGCCTTCCAAATCAGGCAAAGAGTACTAAATGAAATGTGTTTTTTTTTTTTTTCACTTACCTTGTAATCGATGACTTCCTGTCTTCTGTCTCTTCGGGGGTGGGCGGGGTCTGTGCGGGGATCCTCGTCACGCCGCACTGTCTCCTGGGATCTGGTGTCATTGATCCCAGGAGTCTGTGCGGGCATCTTCCGAAATCTCGCGAGATTTCGGCCACATCTTCCGAAATCTCGCGAGATTTCGGCCACATCTTCCGAAATCTCGCGAGATTTCGGACACATCTTCGGAGAACGTGAGCTGCACTTTGCCGATACTGCGCACGCGCGAGCTCGGCGCAGTAACGGCGGTGCATGCTGGGCCATCTAAAGTGACTGTGGGGTTTCACATGCCCACAGGCAAGATGGCACCCAGCAGAAAAGAAGAAGATAAAGAATGTTATCGGAGGAAAACGAGCTGCGATCAAGATGGAAGATGGAACAGGTAAGTCCCCCAATTTAACTATATGGCCTTGGCATAGTCCCCAAAAAAATAAAAGCAGTGCAGAACCGCTTTAAGGAGATATTTCTTGGACCTACAGGTAAGCCTTAATCCAGGCTTACCTGTAGGTCAAAGTAGTCTGTAAGGGTTTACAACCACTTTAACTTAGTTGCTATTCTCACACTGTCTTTTGGTACCAGTGACACCTACTGGCAACAGTGGGAAATGCAAAACACAGTCAAATTTAGGACAGAATCAAATAAACTATGTACAATCAATCTGAGCTGTTTACAGATCAGCCAAAAACTACATTTACATTATAGCCTCATTTTTGGGAACAGGGGGGCTACAGATATAAACAGGGCCAAGGATAAATCCAAGGAAAAATTCCAAGCTTACTTACCGATCAGCCCACGGACAACTGAATCAACCTGTCTAACAGCATGCCTTAAAAACAGGGGTTTAGTCTGCACACATTTGCAAATACATGCGTAAGCTACAGACCATGTCAAGGCACCCTAGTATCTGTAGTTCCTATCACTGACTGATGAGTGACTCCACAGTGGAAGCACATGCATTCTGATGAGTAGGTAGAAGGCAGATGGACTGAAGAGAGCCCACACTTTCTTAAAGGTACATGTGCACACTGAGCACCCAGCAAATCGCACAATGGCTGCAAAGGTGTCTGTGCGCAGCCTGACCAATATAACATTGTTGTAAAAAAGGGGTTCACTACCCCCACCTATGACTGGCCATTACGGTAAGCAGCATTGAAGGGCAAATAGATATAAATATATAGTATGCGTTAAAAACAGGGGTTTAGTCTGCACACATTTGCAAATACATGCATAAGCTACAGACCACGTCAAGGCACCCGTTTTTAACACATATTGTTAGATAGGTTGATTCGGTTGTCCACGGGCTGGTCGGTAAGTAAGCTTGGAATTTTTCCTTGGATTTATCCTTGGCCCTGTTTAGAACCAGCATCCCTTTTGGTGAATCCAAATATGCTTGTCAAACCTACAGATAATCTAATGGACACAATTGTAGATCCAGCAACCTTTCTAGTGAACATGAAAAAAGACACAAGAGGATGCAAATGCATAGTGCATTACCACCACTAAATTTTATTAAATGCAAGAACCAAAAAGATACTCACAAATATTAAAAGGGACAAGCAATTCAAAACTCAACTCCAGCTTTAGGCAGGGCCAGACTGGCCTTCCGGGATACCAGAAGATTTCCCAGTAGGCCGCCTGTCCTGGGGCCGCAGTGCTCGCCTCTCTCCTGCTCCTGTGTAACACAGAGCTGGCTGAGTCTGTGTTCGGCGGCGGCGCTGTAACATGGTCCTGCCCCCTAGACCAGCTCGTGTGATAGTAGATAGATTCAGTGTTCCACCTATCACACGAGCCGGTCTTGGGGGGTGGGACCATGTTACAGCTCCGCCGCCGAACACAGACCCAGCCAACTCCATGATACACATGACATGAGTAGATTCCTGCCCATACATCCCGCCCTGTGTGCCTGAATAGGAGGATCGGCAGGAGGAATTAAGCTTTCTATATTCCTCCATGCAGCCGCTGAATGCTTGCAAGAGGGAGAGGAGGAGAATCAAGCATTTAGCGTCTACATGGAGGAATATAGAAAGCTCAATTCCTCTATATGCAGCCGCTCTTGCTTCTCCTCCTGTCCAATCCAACTTCTTTTACTGCCCTCCAGTTCTCCTTGTGCTCCCTGGCTCTCCTTGTGCTCTCCTCCCCCACCACACTCTCCAGCCCCCCCCCCCCACAGTTCTCTCCACCCCTGATCTTTCTGCCCCCTCTGCTCTCACCATCCTTCTCTAACCACCATCCCAGTGCTCTCCACTGCCCCCAGTGCTCTGCACCCCGGTTCTTCCCCCCCGGTGCGCTCCACTCCCCCCAGTGCTCTCCAGCTCTCCCCATCACTCTCGAGCCCCCCCAGTGCTATCTGCCCCCCACAGTGCTCTCCAGCCCCCCATGCTCTCCACCCCTGTTCTTTATGGCCCCCCGGTGCTCTCAAGCTCCACCCATCCCTCTCCAGCCCCCCTGTGCTCTCCACGCCTGTTCTTTTTGGCCCCCCTCTAGTGCTCTCCGCTCCCCACCCCTGTACTCTCCACTCCCCCCTGCATTTTGCCTCCACCCATGATCTCTAACCCCGCCAGTTCTCTCCGCTCCCCCCTACATTTTGCCCCCACCCATGTGCTCACCAACCCTGCCAGTGCTCTCCGCCCCCCATAGTGCTCTCCAGCCCTGTTCTTTATAGCCCCCACTGGTGCTCTCAAGCTCTCCCATTGCTCTCCACCCCCCAGTGCTCTCCACTCCCCCCTGCTCTTTGTACCCCCCAGTGCTCTTCAGCCCCCGTGCTCTCCACCCCTGTTCTTTCTGCCCCCCCCCCCAGTGCTCTCAAGCTCCCCCCAGCGCTCTTTGCCCCCCACACTCTTAGCCCCCCTCAGTGCTCTGCAGCCCCCCCCCCCCCAGTGCTCTCAGTCTCCCCTGCTCTCCACCCCTGTTCTTTTTGGCTCCTCCCAGTGCTCTCAAGTTCCCCCCTAGCGCTCTCCACTCCCCCTGCTCTTTTCCCCCACCCATGTGCTCTCCAACCCCACCAGTCCTCTCCGCTCCCCCTTCTCTCCAGCTCCCACCCAGTGCACTCACTTCCCCAGGACCAGAGGACAGGCTGACTGGGGCCAGAAAATGAGGAGGCTGAAGGTGCAGGTGGCCAGGGACCACTCCATCTCACAGCAAACAGATCCTCTGGAAGGAGCACTGTCCCCATCCAAAACAAGAACAGACCCTGCCTGCTGCTGGCCATCATGGATATCCTGCTGGTATGGAAGGTACCGTACCGAGCATCAACAACACACCTTCCCACAGACAGGGACTGCAGACTGGGACATGCGGCACAGTGAGGTTGCAATGATGGGCACAGTGAGGCTGCAATTATGGGCACAGTGAGGCTGCATATGATGGGCACAGTGAGGCTGCATATGATGGGCACAGTGAGGCTGCATTGATGGGCACAGTGATGCTGCATTGATGGGCACAGTGAGGCTGCAATGATGGGCACAGTGAGGTTGCAATGGTGGGCACAGTAAGGCTGCATTCAGGGGCACAGTGAGGCTGCATTCATGGGCACAGTAAAGCTGCATTTGATGAGTACAGTGAGGCTGCAATGGTGGGCATAGTGAGGCTGCAAAGGTGGGCATAGTGAGGCCGCAAAGGTGGGCATAGTGAGGCCGCAATGGTGGGCACAGGGAGGCTGCATTGATGGGCACAGTGAGGCTGCATTGATGGGCACAGTAAGGCTGCATTGTTGGGCACAGCGAGGTTGCAATGGTGAGCACAGTGAGGCTGCATTGATAGGCACAGTGAGGCTGCATTGAGCTCTTGTATCATGTCTGCAGTCTCTGACCATCTCATGTATCATGTCTGCAGTCTCTGAGGGAGTCTGGAGAGGAGTCAAGAGTGGGAGCATCGCCGGGATGGTGGTCATGGGAGAAGTCAGACATGTGTGGACTGTGGAGAGGAGACTATAGGATAAAACCAGAGCCACCGAGCTGGAGCCAACTGACTGAGCCCTGCTAGGTGCACCTGAGAGGAAGTCAGTGACAGCGCCGACAGGCCAGTCTAAGGGGGGTCACTGATGTAAGGGGGGAGTGAATAAAGATAATGTAAGGGGGCACTGATATAAAGGTTTCCCCCTTATATCAGTAACCCACCCCCCCCTTACCTTAGTGTATTTTTTCTGAGTTCCTGGGGTCCCCCTTGATGATTGACCACTTTTAACTGGAATTTGCTTTTATATATATAAAGCCATATTTGATTTCATATCTGTCTTATCTATATATAATACACTCTTCAAATGTGTTTTAAAATTTATGGTTTTCCCTTTCATGAACAAGAAAATAATGACGTTATGCTGTTGCGCTGGTATAATAATGCTGTGGGGCTGGTATGAAATTTTTGCCAGGGCTGGATTTTATTCCCAGTCCGGCCCTGGCTTTAGGCAATGCCATAATTACTGTTATTGGAAAACTGGCATGTCTCGGAGGAAGGAGGCATGTCCCCCTTTTCAACCATAGTGATTATGGCATTGTCTAAAGCTGGAGTTGAGCTTTGTAATGCTTGACCCTTCTCATGTTTGTGAGAATGCTTCTGGCTCTTGTATTTAATACAATTTGGTGGTGATAATGCATTATGTGTTAGCGCCCTCCTGTGTCTTTTTTCATTTCTGGCTGGAGTTTTCCTGCTCGAGGACGGCAGCATACACCACCATCAGATGTAGGACTGTGTGAGCACTTAAAGTGGAACTTCAGTCAGAAAATGTAGTCTTGCTAGATCACTTCAGGCTGGCCCCTTTTGCAGGTATTACTATGTAAAACATTAAAAGTAAGTGTCCATACTGTTTAAAATACAGTAATACACTGTCTCACCCTGCTCTGCATATGCTCAGTTATTTTCCATTCTTAGGCATTTTTAGGCACTGCCGATATTGTAGAGGCCGATCTGCTGACAGCCTTAAAGTAAAATTAAGCCCTCCTCTCTTTTAGAGCCAAGGAAGCTGCTTTTGTTTTATCTACAACTGCCATTGTGCTGCACATGTGATCATTTATGACACCAGCCATTTGATTGTTTGACAGTTTGATTGAGGACACAAGCAAATGGGACAGTTTGCAATCCCAGCATTTTAGGAATTGAAGTACGCGCTACAATACTTATATCTATGTATTAATTTGTCTAGTCCCTATAATGTTATTAGTCTGTTAAACCTATGAGCGCATGCTACTGTTAATATCACAATAATACGAGGTTAGCTATGAAGCCAAACACACGGCTAGGAATAATCAAATATTATTTATTTCCCAATAATCAGGAACGCTAACATAAAGTATTAAAAGACAGTACAATATCACAAAGCTTACAATCAAATCATATAATATAAGAATATCAAAGATACTTATCACAGGGCCCTCCTTGTGGCCTTGGAAAATGGCCGCCAGACCATGAGGTGACTAGAGACATCCTCTCAAGACCCCATTCCCAGCAAAACAGGAAGAGGAGCTCTCTGCGAATTCCTTTTACCAAGCTCACTCATTCAAACTCCCACACCCACTCAAAGTCACCCCCCCTTTGCCTTTCAGGTATCCATAGCGACCTTATAGTAACCGTCTAATTACACATGTCACAGCAGGTGGGCTACAAAGCTTTTGGTGTTTTCCAGCCTGGCTACATTCCAATCCAGGGAATGCCTTCTGTCCTCAAAGATATTGGGAATGTGATATTACATGAGTTCATATTGAATCCAACATATGCCGCTTTGCGACTGAAAATCGCATAAAAAAACCCTTCTTCAGACACGGTTCCTATTGAACAGTCCATAACTGTTTTGTCCCTGACATGCGTTTCCAAACCAGTATCCATAGAACAGTCCTTTAAAAACGTCTTAACGTGTTGTATTTTTACAACGTGTCCCTGACATGCGTTTCCAAACCAGTACCCATAGAACAGTCCTTTAAATGTCTTAACGTGTTGTATTTTTACAAACGTGTGCAGAAACAGCTCCTATGGAACAGTCCATTGTGGTCTTACCATGTTATGCTTCCCAACAACGTGCCGCTTTGCCACTGAGTAACACATCCTTCTTCAGCGACAGCTTCCATGTCACCAGTATGTATCTTTGGTATCTTCTCCTTTCCGGTGTCTTCAGGACGGATGCAGTACAGGCAAGGGGTGTCCATTCATTCACCATTCACCAGTATACATTCAGAGCAACATATCAAACAGCTCTCTCAAACACTGATCTATTATCTAGATAAGTCTTGAGGAGGGCCTTATTCACCCATATTATTAACCTACAATACGCATAGGTCACATTATACCATAATATAAATCAACTTCTTATCACACCATATACATATATCTGTATCCATCCCATCCCTTTATGCAATCCAAGAGCAGAATCCAATCAAATTCTTATCCATAATATCTGCTTGCTTATTATATTTACTCCTATTTTCCTATTTACTTAGTATTCCTGGCTTCTGCAACTTGATCAAACTATCAAAACAACCATGACCTCTTTAGGCAGACTCCACTCTAAAATGAATCCGCATGGTATGATCAAAAATTAAAAAAACGAACGTCACTGTTGTTTCTCAAAAATTCTCAATCTAAAAACGCATTTTGTTCTCTCCCTGGTCTCTGGAAAAGGAACACAAAGACAATGTTTTTTGAAACTGTTAAACTGTTAAATCGATTGGGTTTTGTTTCGCTTTATGATTTACTGCTGTTCAGGGTCTCTGGGTTTCCGCAAAGTGGCAGCCTCCAGCAAGAATAAACAGGAGCAATGCTGGAAGCAATTTACAGCACATACTAATTGTGGTAGCATAATTATTAATATGTAATGTATGTTCCCTGCTAAAGAACATTATTTTTATCAAGTTGTTATGGGTAAAGTTCCACTTTGAGTGTTGATACTTGTGCTTATAGAGCTGTCATTCCTAGTAAACACCAATGTGCTTGTAATACCAGCATCTCTTGCGATTGTAAATCCATCAGATTTTCTATTGAACACCACTGTTATAAATCAGCAACCTTTCTAGTGAACACCACTGTGCTTGTAGAACCAGCAACTCTTTTACTTAACCACTTTAAGACCAGCCTCGTTTTGGATTTTAGGTGTTTACTAGGGATGGGCCCGGTGCTCGATGCGAACCCACGTTCGCATCGAGCACCGGGCGTTCGCTCGCTCGGCGAGCCCAGAACTATTTTGGCCGCCGGCATCACGTTCGTGTGAGGCGAGCGGCCCCGCAATGCATTGCGGCCGGCGCGGCCGGCGCAGTGCATTGCTGGCTGATGATTGGCCAAGCATGCACTGTGACCCCGCATGCTTGGCCAATCACAGCCCCGGAAACTCGAAGAGCCATAATTGGCTACAGGCAGGACGCCTGTAGCCAATTACAGCTCAGGGGCTTTAGTACACGCCCCCCCCCCTATAAAAGGCCGCCACGCCGTCTGCGCCGGTCACATGCTGTTCCGGCGTAGATAGAGCAGGATAGATCTGTGACACTCTGCTGGATTTAGTTAGTTAGAGAGATTTACTTAGAGAGATTGAGTTAGATAGATTCATTTACAAAGATTGATTTAGAAAGAGGGGCTTGTAGTGTGTTCGTGGCAGGCAGGCAGAGCTCCTATATTTTGTTCCCAGAAGCACCTATAGGACTTGTAGTGTGTTCGTGGCAGGCAGGCAGAGCTCCTATATTTTAGTTCCCAGAAGCACCTATAGGACTTGTAGTGTGTTCGTGGCAGGCAGGCAGAGCTCCTATATTTTGTTCCCAGAAGCACCTATAGGACTTGTAGTGTGTTCCTGGCAGGCAGGCAGAGCTCCTATATTTTGTTCCCAGAAGCACCTATAGGACTTGTAGTGTGTTCGTGGCAGGCAGGCAGAGCTCCTATATTTTCTTCCCAGAAGCACCTATAGGACTTGAAGTGTGTTAGTCCCATCACACAGAGATCATATATTTTGTTCCCAGAAGCACCTATAGGACTTGAAGTGTGTTAGTCCCATCACACAGACCTATATTTTCTTCCCAGAAGCACCTATAGGACTTGAAGTGTGTTAGTCCCATCACACAGAGATCATATATTTTGTTCCCAGAGGCACCTATAGGACTTGAAGTGTGTTAGTCCCATCACACGGAGATCATATATTTTGTTCCCAGAAGCACCTATAGGACTTGAAGTGTGTTAGTCCCATCACACAGAGATCATATATTTTGTTCCCAGAAGCACCTATAGGACTTGAAGTGTGTTAGTCCCATCACACAGAGATCATATATTTTGTTCCCAGAAGCACCTATAGGACTTGAAGTGTGTTAGTCCCATCACACAGACCTACATTTTCTTCCCAGAAGCACCCATAGGACTTGAAGTGTGTTAGTCCCATCACACAGAGATCATATATTTTGTTCCCAGAAGCACCTATAGGACTTGAAGTGTGTTAGTCCCATCACACAGAGATCCTATATTTTGTTCCCAGAAGCACCTATAGGACTTGAAGTGTGTTAGTCCCATCACACAGAGATCATATATTTTGTTCCCAGAAGCACCTATAGGACTTGAAGTGTGTTAGTCCCATCACACAGACCTATATTTTCTTCCCAGAAGCACCCATAGGACTTGAAGTGTGTTAGTCCCATCACACAGAGATCCTATATTTTGTTCCCAGAAGCACCTATAGGACTTGAAGTGTGTTAGTCCCATCACACAGAGATCATATATTTTGTTCCCAGAAGCACCTATAGGACTTGAAGTGTGTTAGTCCCATCACACAGACCTATATTTTCTTCCCAGAAGCACCCATAGGACTTGAAGTGTGTTAGTCCCATCACACAGAGATCCTATATTTTGTTCCCAGAAGCACCTATAGGACTTGAAGTGTGTTAGTCCCATCACACAGAGATCATATATTTTGTTCCCAGAAGCACCTATAGGACTTGAAGTGTGTTAGTCCCATCACACAGAGATCATATATTTTGTTCCCAGAAGCACGTATAGGACTTGAAGTGTGTTAGTCCCATCACACAGACCTATATTTTCTTCCCAGAGGCACCTATAGGACTTGAAGTGTGTTAGTCCCATCACACAGAGATCATATATTTTGTTCCCAGAAGCACCTATAGGACTTGAAGTGTGTTAGTCCCATCACACAGAGATCCTATATTTTGTTCCCAGAAGCACCTATAGGACTTGAAGTGTGTTAGTCCCATCACACAGACCTATATTTTCTTCCCAGAGGCACCTATAGGACTTGAAGTGTGTTAGTCCCATCACACAGAGATCATATATTTTGTTCCCAGAAGCAACTATAGGACTTGAAGTGTGTTAGTCCCATCACACAGACCTATATTTTCTTCCCAGAGGCACCTATAGGACTTGAAGTGTGTTAGTCCCATCACACAGAGATCATATATTTTGTTCCCAGAAGCACCTATAGGACTTGAAGTGTGTTAGTCCCATCACACAGACCTATATTTTCTTCCCAGAGGCACCTATAGGACTTGAAGTGTGTTAGTCCCATCACACAGAGATCATATATTTTGTTCCCAGAAGCACCTATAGGACTTGAAGTGTGTTAGTCCCATCACACAGAGATCATATATTTTGTTCCCAGAAGCACCTATAGGACTTGAAGTGTGTTAGTCCCATCACACAGAGATCATATATTTTGTTCCCAGAAGCACCTATAGGACTTGAAGTGTGTTAGTCCCATCACACAGACCTATATTTTCTTCCCAGAGGCACCTATAGGACTTGAAGTGTGTTAGTCCCATCACACAGAGATCATATATTTTGTTCCCAGAAGCACCTATAGGACTTGAAGTGTGTTAGTCCCATCACACAGAGATCCTATATTTTGTTCCCAGAAGCACCTATAGGACTTGAAGTGTGTTAGTCCCATCACACAGACCTATATTTTCTTCCCAGAGGCACCTATAGGACTTGAAGTGTGTTAGTCCCATCACACAGAGATCATATATTTTGTTCCCAGAAGCACCTATAGGACTTGAAGTGTGTTAGTCCCATCACACAGACCTATATTTTCTTCCCAGAGGCACCTATAGGACTTGAAGTGTGTTAGTCCCATCACACAGAGATCATATATTTTGTTCCCAGAAGCACCTATAGGACTTGAAGTGTGTTAGTCCCATCACACAGACCTATATTTTCTTCCCAGAGGCACCTATAGGACTTGAAGTGTGTTAGTCCCATCACACAGAGATCATATATTTTGTTCCCAGAAGCACCTATAGGACTTGAAGTGTGTTAGTCCCATCACACAGAGATCATATATTTTGTTCCCAGAAGCACCTATAGGACTTGAAGTGTGTTAGTCCCATCACACAGAGATCCTATATTTTGTTCCCAGAAGCACCTATAGGACTTGAAGTGTGTTAGTCCCATCACACAGACCTACATTTTCTTCCCAGAAGCACCCATAGGACTTGAAGTGTGTTAGTCCCATCACACAGAGATCCTATATTTTGTTCCCAGAAGCACCTATAGGACTTGAAGTGTGTTAGTCCCATCACACAGACCTATATTTTCTTCCCAGAGGCACCTATAGGACTTGAAGTGTGTTAGTCCCATCACACAGAGATCATATATTTTGTTCCCAGAAGCACCTATAGGACTTGAAGTGTATTAGTCCCATCACACAGACCTATATTTTCTTCCCAGAGGCACCTATAGGACTTGAAGTGTGTTAGTCCCATCACACAGAGATCATATATTTTGTTCCCAGAAGCACCTATAGGACTTGAAGTGTGTTAGTCCCATCACACAGACCTACATTTTCTTCCCAGAAGCACCCATAGGACTTGAAGTGTGTTAGTCCCATCACACAGAGATCCTATATTTTGTTCCCAGAAGCACCTATAGGACTTGAAGTGTGTTAGTCCCATCACACAGACCTATATTTTCTTCCCAGAGGCACCTATAGGACTTGAAGTGTGTTAGTCCCATCACACAGAGATCATATATTTTGTTCCCAGAAGCACCTATAGGACTTGAAGTGTGTTAGTCCCATCACACAGACCTATATTTTCTTCCCAGAGGCACCTATAGGACTTGAAGTGTGTTAGTCCCATCACACAGAGATCATATATTTTGTTCCCAGAAGCACCTATAGGACTTGAAGTGTGTTAGTCCCATCACACAGACCTACATTTTCTTCCCAGAAGCACCCATAGGACTTGAAGTGTGTTAGTCCCATCACACAGAGATCCTATATTTTGTTCCCAGAAGCACCTATAGGACTTGAAGTGTGTTAGTCCCATCACACAGACCTATATTTTCTTCCCAGAAGCACCTATAGGACTTCTAGTGTGTTAGTGGCATCACACAGAGCTCCTCTATTTTCTTCTCAGCAGCACCCACAGGACTTCTAGTGTGTTAGTGGCATCACACAGAGCTCCTCTATTTTCTTTGCAGAAGCACCCATAGGACTTCTAGTGTGTTAGTGGCATCACACAGAGCTCCTATATTTTCTTCTCAGCAGCACCCACAGGACTTCTAGTGTGTTAGTGGCATCACACAGAGCTCCTCTATTTTCTTCTCAGAAGCACCCACAGGACTTCTAGTGTGTTAGTGGCATCACACAGAGCTCCTCTATTTTCTTTGCAGAAGCACCCATAGGACTTCTAGTGTGTTAGTGGCATCACACAGAGCTCCTATATTTTCTTCTCAGCAGCACCCACAGGACTTCTAGTGTGTTAGTGGCATCACACAGAGCTCCTCTATTTTCTTTGCAGAAGCACCCATAGGACTTCTAGTGTGTTAGTGGCATCACACAGAGCTCCTCTATTTTCTTTGCAGAAGCACCCATAGGACTTCTAGTGTGTTAGTGGCATCACACAGAGCTCCTATATTTTCTTCTCAGCAGCACCCACAGGACTTCTAGTGTGTTAGTGGCATCACACAGACCTCCTCTATTTTCTTTGCAGAAGCACCCACAGGACTTCTAGTGTGTTAGTGGCATCACACAGAGCTCCTCTATTTTCTTTGCAGAAGCACCCATAGGACTTCTAGTGTGTTAGTGGCATCACACAGAGCTCCTATATTTTCTTCTCAGCAGCACCCACAGGACTTCTAGTGTGTTAGTGGCATCACACAGAGCTCCTCTATTTTCTTTGCAGAAGCACCCATAGGACTTCTAGTGTGTTAGTGGCATCACACAGAGCTCCTCTATTTTCTTTGCAGAAGCACCCATAGGACTTCTAGTGTGTTAGTGGCATCACACAGAGCTCCTATATTTTCTTCTCAGCAGCACCCACAGGACTTCTAGTGTGTTAGTGGCATCACACAGAGCTCCTCTATTTTCTTTGCAGAAGCACCCACAGGACTTCTAGTGTGTTAGTGGCATCACACAGAGCTCCTCTATTTTCTTTGCAGAAGCACCCATAGGACTTCTAGTGTGTTAGTGGCATCACACAGAGCTCCTATATTTTCTTCTCAGCAGCACCCATAGGACTTCTAGTGTGTTAGTGGCATCACACAGAGCTCCTCTATTTTCTTTGCAGAAGCACCCATAGGACTTCTAGTGTGTTAGTGGCATCACACAGAGCTCCTATATATTCTTCTCAGCAGCACCCACAGGACTACCGACTACAATGGCTGGAAGACCGCCAAGGGGAGGCAGAGCGTGCAGAGCCAAGAACACAGGGCAGGCAGGCTCTGTTTCTAGTGGACGTGGTCGTGGCCGTGGACGTGGTCGTGCATCGTCATCAGCACGTGGCCATGGGACACGCGCGTCTTTGTTTTCGGCAGCTGGACATGTGGAGCCGCATCATGCTGAAGGCTTGGTAGAATGGATGACCAAGCCCTCCTCATCCTCCTCATCCTCTCTCACCCAGGCTCAGGGTACTGGCAGAGCATCATCAGCCACCCCTTCCCTAGACCCACCATGTCCTCCTGAGGAGTCCCCCGAACTCTTTGAGCACAGTGTTGGGTACATGCTCCAGGAGGATGCCCAACGATTCGAAGGCGCTGCCTCTGCACGTTATCAGAAAAGTTCTTTGGTGTGGGCCTTTTTTGAGACGAGTGCATCAGATCGCACCACTGCTATTTGCAATATTTGTCTCAAGCGTATCTCGCGTGGCCAAAACATCAGCCGCTTGGGCACCACAAGCATGACCAGACATATGGCGACCTGCCATGCAGCTCGTTGGCAGGCACACATAAAAGACCCACACCAAAGAACTAAGCGGACCTCTCCTTGCTCCTCCTCAGCTGGGATCTCCATCCCCACTACACCTTCAGTCCTCTCTGAAAGCTGCTCTGAGAGGACTGAAGGTGTAGAATTAGGTGTGTCACAACCAAGTACTTGCAGTACACCGACGTCCGATTGCAGCAGGCAAATTTCCCTGCCCCAGCTGCTGGACCGTAGAAAGAAGTACACTCCCAGCCATCCACATGCCCAGCGGTTGAATGCTAGCCTGGCTAAATTGCTAGCACTTCAACTGCTGCCTTTTCAGTTGGTAGACTCGGCCCCCTTCCGTGAGTTTGTTCAATGTGCGGTTCCTCAGTGGCAGGTTCCCAAACGCCACTTTTTCTCACGGAAGGCGATTCCGTCTCTCTACCGGCATGTGGAGGGCAATGTCCATGCCTCGCTGGACAGGGCGGTCAGCGGTAAGGTGCATATTACCGCTGACTCATGGTCCAGCAGGCATGGACAGGGACGGTACCTTTCTTTCACGGCCCATTGGGTCACTCTATTGGCAGCTGGGAGGGATGCAGGACAAGGTGCAGTAGTGTTGGAGGTTGTTCCGCCACCACGCCTCCAAAACGCTACTACTGCTACTGGTTGTGACACACCTCTCTCCTCCACCCCCTCCTCTTCTTCTTCCTCCAGTGCTCTGTCCTTGGAACCAGCGGTGCTCCGTAGGCGTACAAGGGGCTACGCAAGTACGCAGGCAAAAAGATGCCATGCCGTGCTTGCGCTGGTGTGTTTGGGGGACAGGAGCCACACTGGGCCCGAGGTTCTGGCAGCTCTGCAGGGGCAGGCCGAGAGGTGGTTGACGCCACGTCAGCTTAAGCCAGGAATGGTCGTTTCTGACAATGGCACCAACCTCCTCTCCGCCCTGCGACAGGGGCAGCTCACCCATGTGCCCTGCATGGCTCACGTCCTCAACCTGGTGGTGCAGCGGTTCTTGGGCAGGTTCCCAGGCTTACAGGATGTCCTGAGGCAGGCCAGGAAAGTCTGTGTGCATTTCCGCCGATCTTATAATGCCAGTGCTCGGCTGACTGAGCTGCAAAAGGAGCTGAACCTGCCCAAGAACCGCCTAATATGTGACATGCCCACCAGGTGGAACTCAACGTTGGCCATGCTGCAGCGACTGCACACGCAGCAGAGGGCCATCAATGAGTACCTTTGCGACTATGGCACCAGGACAGGGTCAGGGGAGCTTGGTTTTTTTTCCCCACGTCAGTGGAGCATGATCAGGGATGCATGCACTGTCCTCTCACCATTTGAGGAGGCCACGAGGATGGTGAGCAGTGACAGTGCATGCATCAGTGACACTGTCCCTCTTGTCCACCTGTTGGAGCATACGCTGCGTGGGATAATGGACAGGGCACTTGAGGCAGAACAGAGGCAGGAAGAGGAGGACTTCCTTGCCTCTCAAGGCCCCCTTTATCCGGACAGTGTTCCTTCTGTCCCACCCATCACACAGGAAGAGGATGAGGAGGAGGAGGAGGAGGATTGTGTGTGAGCATGGAGGTGGAGCCTGGCACTCAGCATCAGCAGCAGCAGTCTTTTAGGGATGATGTACAGTCCCAACAAACCAGTGGACTTGTACGTGGCTGGGAGGAGGTGGCTGGCGATCATGTCATCCTCAGTGACCCAGAAGACTCCGGACCGAATGCCTCAGCTAACCTACGCTGCATGGCCTCCCTGATCCTGCAAAGCCTGCGGAAGGATCCTCGTGTTCTTCAGATCAAGGAGAGGGACCATTACTGGCTGGCCACTCTCCTTGATCCGCGGTACAAGGGTAAGGTTGCGGACCTTATCTTGCCGTCGCAGAGGGAGCAGAGGATGAGACATCTCAGGGAGGCCTTGCAGAAAGGTCTGTGCAACGCGTTCCCAGAAACTGGGAGGCTACAAACTCCTGGTCCTGGGCGACGAGTTGCTGAGGCTTCGGTCAGTAGCAGAAGGAGCGGTGGGGAAGGTGGACGTCTGACCGATGCGTTCAGACAATTTTTTAGTCCGCAGCCCCAAGGTATGATCGGTTCCAGCAACCATCGCCAGCGTCTGATATACAGTGGTGTGAAAAAGTGTTTGCCCCCTTCCTCATTTCCTGTTCCTTTGCATGTTTGTCACACTTAAGTGTTTCGGAACATCAAACCAATTTAAACAATAGTCAAGGACAACACAAGTAAACACAAAATTCAATTTGTAAATGAAGGTGTTTATTATTAAAGGTGAAAAAAATCCAAACCATCATGGCCCTGTGTGAAAAAGTGATTGCCCCCCTTGTTAAAACATACTATAACTGTGGTTGTCCACACCTGAGTTTAATTTCCCTAGCCACACCCAGGCCTGATTATTGCCACACCTGTTCACAATCAAGGCATCACTTAAATAGGAGCTGCTTGACACAGTAAGGTCCACCAGAAGATCCTTAAAAGCTACACATCATGCCGAGACCCAAAGAAATTCAGGAACAATTGAGAAAGAAAGTAATTGAGATCTATCAGTCTGGAAAGGGTTATAAAGCCATTTCCAAAGCTTTGGGAATCCAGCGAACCACAGTGAGAGCCATTATCCACAAATGGCGAAGACATGGAACAGTGGTGAACCTTCCCAGGAGTGGCCGGCCGCCCAAAATTACCCCAAGAGCGCAGCGACGACTCATCCAAGAGGTCACAAAAGACCCCACAACAACGTCCAAGGAACTGCAGGCCTCACTTGCCTCAGTTAAGGTCAGCGTTCATGCCTCCACCATCAGGAAAAGACTGGGCAAAAATGGCCTGCATGGCAGAGTTCCAAGGAGAAAACCACTGCTGAGCAAAAAGAACATCAAAGCTCGTCTCAATTTCTCCACAACACATCTTGATGATCCCCAAGACTTTTGGGACAACATTCTGTGGACCGATGAGACAAAAGTGGAACTCTTTGGAAGGTGTGTGTCCAAGTATATCTGGCGTAGAAGGAACACTGCATTTCAGAAAAAGAACATTATACCAACAGTAAAATATGGTGGTGGTAGTGTGATGGTCTGGGGCTGTTTTGCTGCTTCAGGACCTGGAAGACTTGCCGTGATAAAAGGAACTATGAATTCTGCTGTCTACCAAGAGATCCTGAAGGAGAATGTCCGACCATCTGTTCGTGTACTCAAGCTGAAACGAACTTGGGTTCTGCAGCAGGACAATGATCCTAAACACACCAGCAAGTCCACCACTAAATGGCTGAAGAAAAACAAAATGAAGACTTTGGAGTGGCCTAGCCAAAGTCCTGACCTGAATCCTATTGAGATGTTGTGGTATGACCTTAAAAAGGCCGTTCATGCTCGAAAACCCTCTAATGTAACTGAATTAGGACAATTCTGCAAAGATGAGTGGGCCAAAATTCCTCCAGGACGCTGTAAAAGCCTCATTGCACGTTATCGCAAACGCTTGGTTGCAGTTGTTGCTGCTAAGGGTGGCCCAACCAGTTATTAGGTTTAGGGGGCAATCACTTTTTTACACAGGGCCATGATGGTTTGGATTTTTTTTCACCTTTAATAATAAACACCTTCATTTACAAATTGCATTTTGTGTTTACTTGTGTTGTCCTTGACTATTGTTTAAATTGGTTTGATGTTCCGAAACACTTAAGTGTGACAAACATGCAAAGGAACAGGAAATGAAGAAGGGGGCAAACACTTTTTCACACCACTGTACATGGTGCAGGAATACCTTGGGGCAAGGTCAGACTTGGACACCTTTCCCACCAAAAATCCTCTGGCTTACTGGGTCCTGAGGATGGATCACTGGCCAGAGCTTGCACAGTATGCAATTGAGCTACTGGCCTGTCCTGCCTCCAGCGTTCTTTCCGAACGCACATTCAGTGCTGCTGGAGGATTTGTCACCGATCATAGGGTGCGCCTGTCCACCGCCTCGGTTGATCGACTGACCTTCATCAAAATGAATCAGTCTTGGATCACCACCAGCTACCAGGCACCTGAGGCGGATATAACCGAATAATTTTTAATAACACATCCCTTCAAGACTGCCTATGCTGATGCTGAGTGACTGTCCTCTTATGTTCACTGACTATCCTCTTCCTCCTCCTCAATGATCCATGCCACCACACCAGTGCCTAAGGCACAATTTTTCAGCCCCTGTTTAACAGGGGCGTGTACATACAATTTTTATAAAAAAATGCTTCGCAACACGTGTGACTGCTGTGCTCCAAGTACAGTATCTGTGAGGGGTTGCAGTGTTGTGGCACCAGCACCAGTGCCTAAGGCACAATTTTTCAGCCCCTGTTTAACAGGGGCGTGTACTTAAAATTTTTTTTAAAAATGCTTCGCAACACGTGTGACTGCTGTGCTCCAAGTACAGTATCTGTGAGGGGTTGCAGTGTTGTGGCACCCGCACCAGTGCCTAAGGCACAATTTTTCAGCCCCTGTTTAACAGGGGCGGGTAATTACAATTTTTAAAAAAAATGCTTCGCAACACGTGTGACTGCTGTGCTCCAAGTACAGTATCTGTGAGGGGTTGCAGTGTTGTGGCACCAGCACCAGTGCCTAAGGCACAATTTTTCAGCCCCTGTTTAACAGGGGCGGGTAATTACAATTGTAGCGCTACCCCCAGTTAAGAGAGCCGCTGGTTTGTTTTGGGTCCCTGAGTACAGCTCCACCAACCCCCGGCAATTTGCTCTACCCGCTCTGGCACAGTTAGTCAAGGGGTATGTATCTATGCACATAAAAACATCTCTTATACTCTAAGTGTAAGGGGTATGAACTCACAAGCAGACTGCTGAAATAAGAATAACTGGCTTTACTTTGTCAGTAAGGAAAAGAAATAGTAACATGCATTTAAACATATGACTCACAATACTTTAGCAGGTCCCTGCAATATGCACTTCAACATGTACACACATATGTATCAAACTAGCAATGGGGAACGGAGCGCCAAGTGTGGCGACCGTCTGCTATGCACCCCTGAGGTGCAATAAATCTATCTGCGCTTACCTAACGGACCAGGCCTGATCCCTAGTAATAGAGCTCAGTCCTTGTACTAGTACAGTGTTCTTCACCGGCAATTAATCTGTAGAGGTGGTGCACATGTAGCTTTAAATGGTGTCTTTGTAATCCACAGAAAGTAACATTTGCTGCTCTGAGGTAAATTGTGCCTAGGCAGTTCAATAGGCATAAAACGTGTGTATCAATGCAGAATGAGCCTTCCGGCTCTCTCACCAATCCTGGGGTACCGTCCTCAGCTCCGGTCCCTCTAATGGCGGCTCTGGTCTCCTCGTCACAGCCCCTGCGCTCCGGTCCTCAGCTCCGACCGACCGTCTGTAGGGAAGAGTCTCCGCTCCGCTGCTGCTGACTCTGAGGGATGAGAGTCTCACTCCATCTGCTGCAAGGCCCAGGCTTCAGGCCTTCAGCTCCGGTCCGCACCGGTGTCTCCGCTGGCTGTAGTCTCCGCGTCACAAGCTCCGTCAGCAGAGGCAGGCCAGCCCTGTCAGGCCTCAGAAGAGGAAGTGTCCCAAGAGGAAGAGGCGGTCTCTCCTCCTCCTTTTTATAACCTCCCCCAGCAGCCTCTCGGGCGGAAACAAGCAGCCCGGGAGCCTGGGGGATTATGGGGGATGTAGTCTCTTCCCCTAAAAGGGGTACGACCCCGCTACACACTCCCCCCACTTTGAATCTTTGGTCCCCAAAGACAGTGTTCAAATTACAAGCTTTCTCAGGAACAACACTTTCACATAATTTGGACAGGGGAGCTTCCCACCAATTGGCATAAGATGGGGAGCTGTCCTGTCTACAGGTCACTTCAGTGTGGGTGACTTGTTTAACTGTGCCAGAGAGTGAGCTAGGGTTGCCCTCCACCAAATGAACAGTGGATGGGTCAGGGCTTTCAGCACTTCTCCTTGCTGTGGTAACAGAGTCCTCTGAACTTTCTCCCATCTTGGGGTAAGTTAACTTCTTGGGAGGCTTCACAACTCTGCGAGCTCTCTGTTCTCTTGGAACTTCTTCAGGAACACATTCTGGCAACATCTCTGGTTCTGGAACATCTACTTCTTCTTCTGGGTAGAGACCAGGAATATCTTCCCAGCACTCAGGCACAACACTGAATGGCACAAACTCTGTGGCTTCTGGGTTCAATGTGTTATCTTCCACATCTTCAGTAGGTGGAAGATCTATGGCAGAATTTCCTGGGATTGAGGAAGGCCATAGCCATTCAAGTTCTCCTCTTTCTTCTTCTGGTTGGGGGTCCTGTCCACCCCTAACTTGGGATGTCTGAGACCTAGTGTTAGGCCTGGGGGTATCCAAAATGGAAACAGATTCAGGTACGTCTCTTGCTGGAGGCATTCTGACTGCTTCAGTGAGTGGGAGCAAATGATTCCTCTGCCAGGTCTTCAAAGGCCCCACTCTTCCTTCTGGCTTCAATTGGTAGACAGGCAATCCTGGTAGCTTTCTACAGATGATATATGGCTCTGATCTCCATCTATCAGCAATCTTGTGTTTCCCAGGGATCCCTAGATTGCGTAACAGTACACGGTCCCCAGGCTGTAGGTCCTGTACTCGAACTTTCAGGTCAAAGTTCCTCTTGTTTCAGGCCCCCCTCTGGTCAGAGGCCGCTTGAGCTTTCTCGTAAGCTATCTTCAAACTGTGCCTCAGTCTGTCCACATATCCTTTGTGGGAGGCAGCAGAGGCATGGTCTAAGGAAATGCCGAAGGCCAAATCCACTGGCAATCTTGCTTCTCTCCCAAACATAAGTCGGTAAGGGGAGAAACCTGTCACATCACTTGTGGTGCAGTTGTAGGCATGCACCAGAGCTGAAATGTGTTGACTCCAATGTTGCTTCTTCTCTGTTTCCAAAGTTCCCAACATGTTCAATAGGGTCCTGTTGAACCTTTCAGGCTGGGCATCACCTTGAGGGTGATACGGTGTGGTTCTAGTCTTCTCTACTCCCAGAGAATCTAGTAGCTTCCTGATCAGGCGACTCTCAAAGTCCCTTCCTTGGTCTGAATGGATTCTCTGTGGCAGTCCATAATGAACAAAGTACTTCTCCAAAAGTACTTTGGCTACTGTAGAGGCCTTCTGGTCCTTGGTTGGGAAAGCCTGAGCATAACGGGTGAAATGGTCGGTTACCACCAGAACATTTCCCAATCCACTCAAATCGGGTTCGAGGCAGAGAAAATCAATGCATACCAGATCCATTGGGCCTTGACTCTGTAGGTGGCCCATTGGGGCAGCTTGATGGGGTAAAGTCTTTCTCTGAATGCATCTTGCACAGGAATGGCAATACTCCTCCACTTCGGCCCTCATGCAGGGCCAATAAAACCGGTCTCTGACAAGTTGGAAGGTTCTCTCTGCTCCCAAGTGACCATGCTGGTCATGTAAGGCAATCAGCACAGTCTCTCGATGCTTCTCTGGGAGAAACAACTGCCACTTGTCTTCTGGGCCATCAGAGGGGCCCCTTCGGTAGACTACCCCCTGATGCACCTGTAACTTGTCCAACTCTCTCCTCAGTAGGCGAGCTTCTTTAGAAGGGTGAAGGCGAAGTCCCTCTGGACTCTTGTCTTCCAGGGCTTCCAGGACCAATCTCCCCATGGGATCTTCCAATTGGTCACACCTCAGCTCCTTCTTGGACAGCTTCGGTAGGCACTCTTCTTCTAGTTGAGTTACCCCACAGTAACACTTCGGGACTCCCACTGTGGTAACTCCTACCTCTTCAGCTCTGGATCCTCCTCTGGCTTGGAGTTCAGCCCCCTGACAAAGGGCTCGCACCCCATCTGGTGCCACTTGGGTCCAGTCTTCCCAATCATCAGCTATGACATGGGATCTTCGGGACAGGGCATCTGCGTCCCTATTTCCAGCCCCTGGCCTGTACTTGAGGCTGAAATTGAATCCAGACAACGCCGCCAACCATCTGTGTCCAGTTGCATCCAGCTTGGCGGTGGTGAATAGATAGGTCAAGGGGTTGTTATCTGTCTTTACAGTAAACTCGGCCCCATACAAATAGTCTCTCAGTTTGTCAACAACTGCCCACTTGAGGGCTAAGAACTCCAACTTGTGGGTGGGATAGTTCTTCTCGGAGGGGGTCAGGCTCCGGCTCACATAGGCCACTGGTCGTAGCTGGTCTTCATACTCCTGGTAGAGTACTCCACCTAGGCCCTCATGGCTGGCATCAACATGTAGCTCATATGGTCTAGTGGGATCAGCGTAGGCCAAAACTGGGGCTGTGGTGAGACTTCTCTTCAAGGTTCTGAAAGCCTCTTCACACCTTGAGTTCCACTGGTCTTTGACCGATTCACCAGGCCTCCTAGGCCCCAATCCATCTTCCTCTCCTTCTGTCTTGAGCAGCTCGTTGAGGGGTTTGGCAATGCGGGCAAACCCATCCACAAACCTGCGGTAGTAGGAGCAGAACCCCAAGAAAGACCGAAGTTCTGTAACTGTTGTGGGCCTTGGCCACGAAGTAACTGCCTCCAACTTCTCAGGGTCTGTAGCCACTCCCTTTTCAGACACTATGTGTCCCAGATAGTTCACAGAAGACTGATAGAACCGACACTTCTCTGGAGAAAGTTTAAGTCCCTCTTCACTGAGCCTCTTCAGTACTTTCTCCAATCTGGCTTCATGTTCTTCCAAAGTCTTTCCAAAGACAATGACATCGTCCAGATACACAAGGACTTCTATGAGGTTCATGTCTCCAACAGTCCTTTCCATTAGGCGTTGAAACGTAGCAGGAGCTCCAGATAGGCCCTGGGGCATCCTGTTGAACTCAAAGAATCCTACTGGGGTTATGAAGGCAGTCTTTTCTCTGTCCTCTGGATGCATGGGGATTTGGTAATACCCACTCTTGAGGTCCATCACACTGAACCACTTAGCTCCAGATAAACTCTGCAAGGCATCTTCTATCCTTGGCGTGGTGTACTGGTCAGGAATGGTCCTCCTGTTGAGAGTTCTGTAGTCAATGCAGAGCCTCAATGACCCATTCTTCTTCCTGACTACCACAATTGGGGAGGCATAGGGGCTTCTGGACTCCCTAATCACTCCCGTCTTCTTCAATTCCGCAAGCTGCTCCCTCAGATCCTCCAGATCTGCTAGCGGGACTCGCCTCACTCTTTCTCTGAATGGCTTGTCCTCTTGCATGCGGATTCGATGGGTGGCACTCCTCGCACACCCCACATCAAACTCATCTTTAGAGAAAATCTTCTCCCATCTGGTCAGCTGGGCCTTGGCTCTCTCTTTCCAAGCTCCAGGTAGGTTTGGGTTTTCCATGGAGAGTTTCTTCCAAACATCTTCTCCTTCACCCGTCCCCTTCACTTCTGACCAGCCAACTGGGACAGCAGGACTCACCTGTCCCAGAAGCATCCTGGCAGGGATCTCCACAGGCCGTTCCGTGGGGTTCCTCACACTGACAGGGACTCTTCCTTTAGCCTTCTTCAGGTCCTTCAGTGAAATTACTTCTGGTATCACCTCCAGACCTGAGTGACCCTCCATTGGGTCGGGCTCCAACATTACAAAGGGGCCAGGCTGCTCCCAAGTAAGTTTCACCGTGGCTCTCATGCAGGTCACCTCTCCAGGCTGTAACACTGCTCCTTCTTTTCCAAGCCTCCATACCCTGCCTATCCCCTCACTTGGGGTCTTCTGCTCTAGGACCAACCGCTGGTAGGCCGCCTTCAGCATGGGATGGATCTTGGGAGTTGAAAGATTCTCTTTCTTCACCAGGGGGGTCAGGAGTCTTCTGACTAGGTCCGTGTTCGTCCCTATGATCAGGGAAGTCTTGCTGGTTCCTGGTGGGCGGGGACACACCACTGCTAAGGTGTCAAACACTTCAGACTTCCCAGCTACGGATGGGTCAAACGTCAACCGTATGGATAGGTAGCCATCATAGGGGAAACTCTGGGTTCCCAATCCCCTTATCTCCAACTCTTCTATCTTCTGTATTGGCAGATGGCTCAGGTATCTGTCATAGAAGTCCCTGTACAATAGGGTCACTTGTGCTCCAGTGTCTAGGAGGGCCTTTGTGTACACTCCTTCCACTTGGATGGGTACAGAAGGGGATGGGCCGACCAGCTTTTCTGGGTAGGGCCGAGTTAATGCTGTCCTCTTCTGTGGACTCTTTTCCTTTTCACTGGATTTGCGCTTGCTCCTTTCTTGAGCCTGGTATGCATTAATTTTCTCCCTCTTAGTGGGAGTGTGAACCCGTTGAGGGATATTGTTATCTCTCACTTTGAAGAGTTCACGTTTAGGAGTGCTGTGTCTCTTCGGAGGGGTCTTGCCCCCTTTCTCTGGAGTGCACCTTGGTTGAGGATCCCTGGGCCCCTTTTTAGGGGTTTGATCTCCTCGCTTTCTCTTCCTGTTGTGCTTCTTGGAGCTCACTGAAGGTGATGGGCACCCGGTTGACTCCTTCACCGGGGCCCTTTGGCGTTTCCCGCCGGCTGGCGACTTTCTGTTTTCTTCTTCTTGGGACTGGAACATACAGCTGCAATATGACCAATTCCTCCACAATTAAAGCAGATCATCTCACCGTAGTCAGGTGGGGATGCTGGTGCTGAAACAGCTGGAAACAATTCCCTCCTGCTTGTTTCTTTCTTGGGACTGGGCGTCTCTTTCGTCACTAGAGACGTCAGTATCTCCATCATCTGGGACATCTGCAACTTCAGGGCATCTACCTCTGTGTCTCTTTCAGGGGTTAAGGCCGACCTGACCGTGGCCACTGGAGGTTTTGTAGACCCCATCACTTGCTTTTCCCTTTTCTCTTCCAACATGGCCTCTTCTTCTCTGACCATTCGAATGAGATCAGGGTAGTCCAGGCTCTTCCCATCCTGCTTGGTACGTAGTACTAGTGCGACAGGGTCCAGGGGTTGGGCTCCCCTCATCACCTGCTGGGCACGGGCTTCATCTACCTTCCCTGGATCTATCCCCTTCTTCAGGATAATCCTATGCAGGATCTTGTCTATGCGTCCCATGTACTCTGACAGCTTCTCCCCTGTCTTCTGGTAACAGTGTTCCAGTTGATAGGTAAGTTCTGTGACTTTTTCTGTCCCACCAAACACACTTTCCAGGATGTCTATGTAGTCCTGGGCAGTGCAATCCTTTTTGCTTGTCTTCAGATTGCGTATGGCCTCTAAGGCAGGCCCTTTTAGGCTCTCAACAATCCTTTGCTTCTTTCTGCCTTCTGAGACCTCCCATTCTTCTAAGGCCTGCGTGGCACCATCTAACCACTCTTCAAATCCCTCTTCTCCCGAGGGTACAGGTGTCCTCCCTGAAAACATCCGGAGTTTCCTGTATCCCGACATTGGGTAGTCCCCGGGGTCTCTTCTGCACTGAGTCACAATTTCCCCTAGGACAGCACACAGTTCTGCACTAAGAGTAGTCTGTGCGGGACTTTCCGCGCCCTTCTGCTCTTCCTTCTTTGGGGATAGAATGGCTTTCATAGGAGAACCTTCTCCCTTGCGCGGCAGCGCATGCAGCAATTGGTAGGCCTGACCATTCGGTGCCTGTATGCTTTGGCTCCTGAACTGCTCTGGAGTCTCTTCCTTCCATTCTATTAAGGCGTATGTGTACCCAGCATCATTTCTCATGTCCATTATCCATGACTTCTGGCATGGGGATAATGACATTATGAGCTGCTTGACTGCCTCTCTCTGCCACATCCCTGGCAGTTCAATGACTGCTGCTGCGGCTGGGTCAGCGGCCCATGTTGCGGACCACCGTCCCACTTCTATTGGGTCCATGCCGGTACCTTCTGGCGGCTTTTTCCGCTTACTCAGGATCCCGGATTACGAGCCCCCACGTGTAGCGCTACCCCCAGTTAAGAGAGCCGCTGGTTTGTTTTGGGTCCCTGAGTACAGCTCCACCAACCCCCGGCAATTTGCTCTACCCGCTCTGGCACAGTTAGTCAAGGGGTATGTATCTATGCACATAAAAACATCTCTTATACTCTAAGTGTAAGGGGTATGAACTCACAAGCAGACTGCTGAAATAAGAATAACTGGCTTTACTTTGTCAGTAAGGAAAAGAAATAGTAACATGCATTTAAACATATGACTCACAATACTTTAGCAGGTCCCTGCAATATGCACTTCAACATGTACACACATATGTATCAAACTAGCAATGGGGAACAGAGCGCAAAGTGTGGCGACCGTCTGCTATGCACCCCTGAGGTGCAATAAATCTATCTGCGCCTACCTAACGGACCAGGCCTGATCCCTAGTAATAGAGCTCAGTCCTTGTACTAGTACAGTGTTCTTCACCGGCAATGAATCTGTAGAGGTGGTGCACATGTAGCTTTAAATGGTGTCTTTGTAATCCACAGAAAGTAACATTTGCTGCTCTGAGGTAAATTGTGCCTAGGCAGTTCAATAGGCATAAAACGTGTGTATCAATGCAGAATGAGCCTTCCGGCTCTCTCACCAATCCTGGGGTACCGTCCTCAGCTCCGGTCCCTCTAATGGCGGCTCTGGTCTCCTCGTCACAGCCCCTGCGCTCCGGTCCTCAGCTCCGACCGACCGTCTGTAGGGAAGAGTCTCCGCTCCGCTGCTGCTGACTCTGAGGGTAGAGAGTCTCACTCCATCTGCTGCAAGGCCCAGGCTTCAGGCCTTCAGCTCCGGTCCGCACCGGTGTCTCCGCTGGCTGTAGTCTCCGCGTCACAAGCTCCGTCAGCAGAGGCAGGCCAGCCCTGTCAGGCCTCAGAAGAGGAAGTGTCCCAAGAGGAAGAGGCGGTCTCTCCTCCTCCTTTTTATAACCTCCCCCAGCAGCCTCTCGGGCGGAAACAAGCAGCCCGGGAGCCTGGGGGATTATGGGGGATGTAGTCTCTTCCCCTAAAAGGGGTACGACCCCGCTACACAATTTTTAAAAAAAAATGCTTCGCAACACGTGTGACTGCTGTGCTCCAAGTACAGTATCTGTGAGGGGTTGCAGTGTTGTGGCACCAGCACCAGTGCCTAAGGCACAATTTTTCAGCCCCTGTTTAACAGGGGCGGGTAATTACAATTTTTTTTAAAAAAATGCTTCGCAACACGTGTGACTGCTGTGCTCCAAGTACAGTATCTGTGAGGGGTTGCAGTGTTGTGGCACCAGCACCAGTGCCTAAGGCACAATTTTTCTGCCCCTGTTTAACAGGGGCGGGTAATTACAAATCTTGATCTAATAGTTCACAGCAGGGCCCATTCCTGCGCCCACCAAGAGTAACTATGAGGGCCTACAGTCTTGTGGCAACACCGTCCACCACCACCGCCAAAGGCCCAATTTTTCTGCCCAGTTCATCAGGTGCTTGCAATTACAAATCTTGATCTAATAACACACAGCAGGGCCCATTCCTGCGCCCACCAAGAGTAACTGTGAGAGCTTACAGTCTTGTGGCAACACCGTCCACCACCACCGCCAAAGGCCCAATTTTTCTGCCCTGTTCATCAGGTGCTTGCAATTACAAATCTTGATCTAATAACTCACAGCAGGGCCCATTCTTGCGCCCACCAAGAGTAACTGTGAGAGCTTACAGTCTTGTGGCAACACCGTCCACCACCACCGCCAAAGGCCCAATTTTTCTGCCCTGTTCATCAGGTGCTTGCAATTACAAATCTTGATCTAATAACTCACAGCAGGGCCCATTCTTGCGCCCACCAAGAGTAACTGTGAGAGCTTACAGTCTTGTGGCAACACCGTCCACCACCACCGCCAAAGGCCCAATTTTTCTGCCCTGTTCATCAGGTGCTTGCAATTACAAATCTTGATCTAATAACTCACAGTAGGGCCCATTCCTGCGCCCACCAAGAGTAACTGTGAGAGCTTACAGTCTTGTGGCAACACCGTCCACCACCACCACCACCCCCAATTTTTCTGCCCTGTTCAACAGGTGCATGCAATTACAAATATTGATCTATTAACTCACAGCAGGGCCCATTCCTGTGCCCACCAGTCTTGTGGCTACACCAACATCTAATAGGGCAAATTTCTGCAGAGTATATACGCCAGGCCCCTACTTTCAAACATCCAACTTACAAACGACTCCTACTTGCAAATGGAAAGAGAAAACAGGAAGTGAGAGGAAATCTACCCCTAGGAAGGGAAATTCTATACTGTTAGATTTAATTTGGGAAAAAGGTATCTCCTCTCTACTGATACTTTATCACCAATCCTTGTTTCAATTAAAACCCCACTTTTTCCAAAAACATTTGTCATTGGGACGGAAAGTGAGGTGACATGTTCTGAACAGATGTGCAAAGACAGCAAATGTTACAGGGGTGATAACCCCTCCCTATGTTCTCCAAAAAGCTTAAAAATAGATTTTTTTGGGATGGAGCTACACTTCATAATGTACCTGTTCAGATTCTACTTAAGAACAAACCTAAAGCCGCAAGTGGTTTTAAATGGCTTCTTTTTTTCCTTTAAAAATGTCATTTTGTGCAAGGACAGTTCTAAACACGGGAAACACATGCCACTTCACAGGCATACTTTAGACACCCCCCAGGTACCATATTAAAGGAAAATTTCACTTTTTTTTTTTCACTTTATGCATCATTAAAATGACTGCTCCCGAAAAAACGTTAGTTTTTAAAAGTTCTTTTTGCATTGATATATGTCCCCTGGGGCAGGACCCGGGTCCCCAAACCTGTTTTATGACATTAACATGCATATTGGCCGTTGTAATTAGCACTTTTGATTTCGAACGTTCGCGTCCATTATAACGTATAGGGTTCGAAAATTCGCGCAAACTTTCGGTCGGTTCGAAGGTTCTGGTGCGAACCGAACCCGGGGGTGTTCGGCTCATCCCTAGTGTTTACATGTTTAAAACAGTTTTTTTTTTTGCTAGAAAAAAACGTAGAACCCCCAAACATTATATATTGTTTTTTTTCTAACACCCTAGAGAATAAAATGGCAGTCATTGCAATACTTTTTTTCACACCGTATTTGCGCAGCGGTCTTGCAAGCGCACTTTTTTTGGAAAAAATTCACTTTTTTGAATAAAAAAATAAGACAACAGTAAAGTTAGTCCAATTTTTTTATATATTGTGAAAGATAATGTTACGCCGAGTAAATTGATACCTAACATGTAACGCTTCAAAATTGCGCCCGCTCGTGGAATGGCATCAAACTTTTACCCTCAAAAATCTCCATAGGCGACGTTTAAAAAATTCTACAGCTTGCATATTTTGCGTTACAGAGGAGGTCTACGGCTATAATTATTGCTCTCGCTCTACCGATCGCGGCGATACCTCACATGTGTGGTTTGACCACCGTTTTCATATGCGGGCGCTACTCACGTATGCGTTCGCTTCTGCGCACGAGCTCGTCGGGACGGGGCGCTTTAAAAAAAAAATTTTTTGTTTTTCTCATTTATTTTTCTTGATTTTATTTATTTTTACACAGTTTTTTAAAAAAAATATTAATTGGCTCACTTTTATTCCTATTACAAGGAATGTAAACATTCCTTGTAATAGAAAAAAGCATGACAGGTCCTCTTAAATATGAGATCTGGGGTCAAAAAGTCCTCAGATCTCATATTTGGACTTCAATGGAAAAAAAAAAAAAAATGTCATTTAAAAAAATGACATTTGAAAATTCCTCTTTAAGAGGTATGGGCGGAAGTGACGTTTTTGACGTCGCTTCCGCCCTCCTATGGTATAGAGATGAGTGGCGGCCATCTTACCATCACTCATCTCTATGCCGAGCAGGAGAAAGGACCCGATCGCCTCCGCCGCTGCCGACGGTTCCGGTAAGCGGCGGAAGGTGCCGGAGAGTGGCGGGAGGGGGGGGCACCTCTCCCGCCGCCGATAACGGTGATCTTGCGGCGAATCCGCCGCGATGACCACCATTATCGGAATGCCGACCGGCGCCTGAAGAGATGGATATCTCGGTTGTGGCAGCAGCTGCTGCCGTTACCGAGATATCCCTCTTCAAAATCAGGACGTACATCGTCGTGCGCCGGACAGAAAGTGGTTAAAGTGGATGTAAACCCAATGTCATCCTTTCTAAACTACTGCCATAGGGGTTATCCATAAGTATATACATGCCTCCTGCATGTATCTTTACCTGTCAAATGTCTCCCCTCTGTCTGTTATGAGACCTGAAAAACTGCAGATTCTGTGGGTGGGTCTGTTGTCTGGAGCTCGGTGGGTGGAGTCGTGATGTCAGTAGACTCCCTGCCCACCTCTACACTCCCCTTGTCAATATGCATTTTCTCCTGTGTATTTCTTACACTAAACTTCTGCTATGATCTCTAACATCCAGTGAAAAACAGGAAAGTAACCACATGACTTCAGCATGCCCAATTATGCTGAGGTGTGGAACATCAAATCCTGGCAGAGCAGCAAAAGAAAGGAGTGGGAGGGAATTAAAAAATAATGCATGTCTCTTAGGCTAGTGCACGAGATATGTAAATCACCTGTCACTCACAGTAAGGGGAAGGATTTGGCAAAGTTTTTCTCTGTTTGTCAAGATTTATCTCACTGAACAATAAAAGAGGATTGCTCAGAGCTGGATTAACTCTTTGTGGCAAGACTGGGCTCAAATGATAGGAAATCTTATACTCTACACTCTACGACATCAAAACATGTCATGCTGCTTGTAGATAAAGCAAGTCTTATAGTGAGAACCTGTCTTGTACATGGTAGAGGCCAAACTGATGAGAGGGGCTCTCCCTTACAACCCCAGTCCTGTTTTCCTACCCGGGTTAATGACATGGTGTGACAGGACATGGAGTAGCACGGGTGCCCGTGGTAAATTCTGGCCAGAAGAAGATCTCAGTCATGCAGCGTAGCTGAAGATGCTGAGCAAGCACTCATGCAGGATGTCCTCACAGGAACTTGCAGGTACAGAAGACAGAACCGAGGCCAGCGAGCAGAATTTTGCAGCAATCTGGCAGTGAAGATGCAGATTCAGGAGACAAGGGCAGAAACAGAAACCAAGTCAGGCTCCGTATCTCATGGGCATGAAACGGTACCAAAACGATAAGTTAGAAAACAAGTCGGAGATCAGGTAATAAAGAACTCATGATCAGGTAAAGTCAACAAGCAAGCCAGGTTACATACTTATAGTTAGAGATTTTTCTGGCAAAAAATACAAAAATATACAAATATGATATTTTGCATTTTTATATTTTTTTATAAAAAAAAAACACCAAAATCCTCAGCACCAGGCCCATGATGTTCTTAATCTGGCCCTGCTTATACCCTTGATGAGATTATGTCCAATGCACTATTTATCTCTTATAAACTGGAGATCATTGTGATCCGGTAAATGAGTGGGCACTCTTGGTGAGGCGGTTCTGGAATTATGCATGCTGGATTCTGGCACTTGAAACATATAAAGATTTTGTACTGGCCCTTGAAGCCCTTAATTTGCTCATTGGGATTGGATTTATGTTTATTTATTTGCAATACAGGCGGTCCCCGGGTTACAAACAAGATAGGGTCTGTAGGTTTGTTCTTAAGTTGAATCTGTTTGTAAGTCGGAACAGGTAAATTTTTAAGTGTAGCTCCAGACAAAAAAAACTATTTTTAAGCTTTTTGGGTAGCATAGTGAAGGGTTAACACTCCTGTAACATTTGTTTTGCTGTCTGTGTCCCTGTTCAGAATATTTCACCTCACTTTCTGTCCCAATGACAATTGGATTTTGAAAATTTTGGGTTGTTGTGGAAACAAGCCTTGGTGATAAAGCTTCAGTGTAGACACCTTTTTCCCATAATAACTCTTACAGGAGTGAATTTCCCCTCCTAGGGGTAGATTTCCTCTCACTTCCATTTCTAAGTAGGAGTCGTTTGTAAGTCAGAGGTTTATAACTAGGGGACCGCCTGTATGTACTTTTGGTTTAAGATTTATTTGGTTATCATCACATTTTTGTCGTTAAATATGCACATATGTATGGTGGGTTTAAACACAAGTAATTTCATTTTTATATATCCTGAGTAAAGCACTTTATTATAATTTTTTGTTTGTTTTGGGGTTTTGTGCACCTCTTTTTTTTTTAACATTATTTCTATCTTTCTGTATCCGAAACACAGAGTCCGGCATTACCTCTTAGCACTAAGCGCATAAGAATATTTTTTTCTTTATTAATATTAATACAGTTTATCCTAGATTTAGTAAGAATTTTTGCAGTTATGTTGTATTTGTGCGTGCTGATTTTAGAGTTTTTTTTATTCAAAATATAGTTTTGATAAACATTTGTTCAGCTATCACATAAAATAAAATCGGTAACACCATCTTTCAATCCTACAGGCCCTGTGCTTTTTAGAAACTGTATGGTTTGGGGGGTATTTTACTAACTTTCGAAAGGTGTAAATGAAAAATAGTAGAAAATGAACGAAAATTGAAAAATAGCAAAAATGGGTTGGCCATCATATAAAAAAAATTGTTGGCTGGGCCTGGCAGCAAAAGGGTTAACTGCTTTAAAAATAACTAGTTGCACTTTAAATAATGTTCCAGTTTTATCTGTTAACTAGATTTTCTTATTTTTGTACCATATTATTTCCTAATTTAACAACATTTAATAACTTTTGTAAGATGCTTTTTTCATATCTGTAAAAGTATCTTTTCACATTGTTTTCTATGTTTACACTGCATTTCTGTGGAAATTAACTGCATATCGGTAATTGGTGCCAAGCACTAGAGAAAATGTGTAATAATAAGCATTTTATACATAAATGTACTATATATACACAACAATGTGGCTATTAACTGATAGTAAAACCCAAAACCCAAAAATTTGTGATTCAGACCAGTGTATGGTACTTAGTTAAATACAAAAAATGTCATGTATTAAGATAAGGAAAAGAGAGAAAGGACAGGGATCTGATGTTAATACACTGCATGTAGATTGAAGTATAAAGCTGAAGTATCAGAAAGAGATTATAAAGAATATGAAAACAGAAAATGTAGGTAATGAACAAGAAATAATAAAGTGATAACAGAATTTGCAGAAACACATCTTGGTTATCAAACTTTTTAAAGGAAGGGAGATTGGTTTGATGAGGATTGTAGAAAGGCTATAGAAGAAAGGAATAAAGACATGTCTAAAAGACTAGAACGCTAACAAAGATGAATTTTTAGAAACAATAGAATAAAATATGCAGAAACAAGAAAACTAAAAAGGAAATAGAAAAGTTTGAGAAAGGAGAATAGCTGTTTGACAGAAGCTGGTTATAATCTTACAATCTGATTGTACAATTTGCTCTATATTTGTCAAAAGTATATACCTATACAATATATCTATTTAAAAGAACAAAACGAGGGCTCACCAGCCTTGTGCATTAACTGAGACAACATTTATTTCCAAAGGTAAAAGTAGGTAATATACTCACAAATGGTAGAACACAACACGCTCACCGCAAATCTCCAAATTGGACTAGTGTACATACCTACAGGTAGACTAGATCTATGCCATACAGTCTTACAGACACTGATGCCTTTCAAGGGTGAACCCTCTGCATCAAAATGAACAAAATGTATCTATTTGTATTCAATTTGTGTTAATTTTGGCAGCAAATTTTGATTTAATTTTAGTCTTAGTCTTTGACTAAAATGCCACTTTAGTTTTAGTCCCAGTCAACTAAAATCGAATGTGCACAGTACACAGCCCCCCACATTACATACACAGCCCCCACCCTCTGCACAGTACACACCCCTTCACCCTCTGCACAATACACAGCCCCCACCCTCTGCACAGTACACAGCCCCCCACCCTCTGCACAGTACACAGCCCCCCACACTCTGCACAGTACACAGACCCCTACCCTCTGCACAGTACCCAGCCCCCCACAATACACAGCCCCACCCTCTGCACAATACACAGCCCCCCACCCTCTGCACAGTACACAGCCCCCCACCCTCTGCACAGTACACAGCCCCCCACCCTCTGCACAATACACAGCCCCCCCCTCTGCACAATACACAGCCCCCACCCTCTGCACAGTACACAGCCCCCCACAATACACAGCCCCCACCCTCTGCACAGAACACAACCCCCCATCCTCGGCATAGTACACAGCCCCCCCACCCTCTGCACAATACACAGCCCGCCCCCACACTCTGCACAATACACAGACCCCCACCCTCTGCACAGTACACAGCCCCCCACCCTCAGCACAGTACACAGCCCCCCACAATACACAGCCCCCACCCTCTGCACAGAACACAACCCCCCACCCTCTGCCCAGTACACAGCCCCCCACCCTCTGCACAGTACACAGACTCCCACAATACACAGACCCCCACAATACACAGCCCCCACTGTCTGCACAATAAACAGCCCACACCTTCTGAAAAATACACAGTCCCCACCCTCTGCACAATACCCAGACCCCCACCCTCTGCGCAGTACACAGACCCCCACCCTCTGCACAGTACACAGACCCCCACAATACATAGACCCCACCCTCTGCACAATACACAGCCCCCACCCTCTGCACAATACACAGCCCCCCTGCACTCCCAGGAGACCCCCAGTCCCCCAGGACAGCACTGCCAGCATACTCTAAAGTTAAGAATAAATCACTGCCAGTGCCAGCCCTTTCTCATACACAGCTCCTCCTGTGTCACTCTCATTGTATATCAAAGTCTCTAAATACCTCGATAGTTCTGTTCTTTCACTGACCCGGTCACATGACTGCTCTCCTCTGACATTTCATGGATGGTCATGTGACCACTCTCCTCCTCCAAACTAAAGCAACACTCGGAGGAGGAGCAGGAGGAGGATAAGGAGGAGGATAGCGGCCGACAAGAACAGAGCAATTTTGGTATTTAGAAGCTTCGTTTTACATTGAGAGTGACAGGATCGGATCGGTGTAGGAAAGGGGCTGGCAGTGATTTTTTCCAAATGCTTGACTATGCTGGCAGTGCTGTTCCAGGGCCAGGAGAGGCAGGGAAGGCGGCCTGACACCCCCCAATGTGTGGCACCTAAGGCGCCCAATCCCTCCCTCCCTGACTGAGCACAAATCCTGCTTCATTTGTGTCTCACACCTTCCCCCTCCCAGATACTGCAGCTCACAGTGGGAGAGTTTCAGTAACAGATGCAGTGCTGTCAGTCCAGAGAGCAGTGGGCAGGAGAGGAGTAGGTGTGGTCAGGTGAAGATTGACAAGCTACAGGCTTGTGGATCTGCAGTGATAATGCCAATAGCCATGCCTCCTGCAACGTTTTTCTCATCCACAGTAGTGCGCAGACACAGCCTACGTGAAAGTAGAAACGTTGCTCTGAATTCAAAGCAGTGCAGCATGGTTGCCACCCCACCATGCTGCATTAGATGGACTTCACTGGCAGGTCAATGGGTATTTTTGTGACTTTCCAGGAGTACTAAGAAGAAACTGTAACTGTAAATGCACTGATAATTATTTGCTGTAACACGTTTTTGGGAGGCTGTTGTTCTACTTTAAGAAAAAGGTTATCCTAGATTTGAACAGGAAAAAAAAGCCTTGGAAATCATTAAAAGAAAAAAAAGAAAAGAAAATGATATCATTAAATAGAAAAATATTAATTTCAGCAAATCAATTAGTTTAAATATTTAGTATCTATAAATACAGAGAAAAATAGAGTAATAATGAAAATAAAGCTGGAATAAAAATAGAAAACAATGTAAAAATGCTATGAACTCAGTATTAAGATCAAACATAATAAAAACTTTGAAGATAAAGTTTTATAAAGCTATAATTAGAGCCAGTGTAACATACAGACCTGAAACATGGTCATTAACACCAGCAAATGAAAAAGGGCTTCAAGTGTGAGAACTGAAAGTGTTGTAGAATGTCTACAGATCAGAGTGAGAGAATGGGCTATTGAAAACAAGATCAAATGAAGAAATAGCAAAGCAGACACTGTAGCATACAATAAGATGAATAGACCGATAAGGATAGGGCATGTAGGAGAATGAGAGAGGAGAGATGCACTAAGACAATTTATAAAGGAAAACGATAAAGCAGAAGAAGTATCAATAGGCTAAAGAAAAGATATATAGACGACATTGTAGACTTGAAACCTCTAAAAAATCCAAAGCTAATTATGAAAGCCAAGAGTTAATGAAGGATGAACAGACATTCTACAGGAGGGCTAAGACTTCAAAAGCTGTAGTACTTTAAGACATAATGAACTTGAGAGTCATTTAAGGATATCTGAACCCAAAAATGAGTAAATTTTCTGTAAGTATTGAAAAATAACTTGCCAAAATTAAAATGTTTCTGTGCACTGAACAGATACAATATAACAAACAATCTTATCAGTTTTCTCAGTTACCTTTTGTGAACTACAATGCAACACCTCCCTATGTAATAGGGATAAGGAGTGGAGGACAGGTTAGTAGTCCACATCAGGGGAGCAGCCTAATGACACCCTTGGCTTATCTGATTATCATTGATTGACTGATTACCCAGTATGTACCTGAACCTCGAATGACACTGACACACCTTGAAACAGATTTGGTGGCTTTATTAAGTCAAAGCCCCTGCAAGGGAAAGAGGTTATACAAAAAAATGCAATGTCAGTTTAGAGCAAAACACACTTGGCATAAAGATGGCCTATCTGCAAGCAAAGCCCTAACTACTGCACTGGGCCTTGGGACAATATCTATAACCCAGTCCTGCCAGCACTGGGACCAGTGGCGGCCCGTCCATATGGAGTGCAGGGATGCCGCCTCCCTAATCCATGCACCCGGCCCCTAATCTTCATGCAGGGTGCCAGATGCATTGATTGCAATGGTGTTTTTTTTTTTTTTTTAGAAGCACATGATTAGAGCTGGAGGCTCTTATTGGCTTCAAAAAAGGGTGGGCTCCAGGGCAGAGCACTGACTCCCCGAGCCCATCCAGTTATGTGAAAATAGCTGAGACCTGATTGGCCGAGAGGAGAAGCAATCCTTTTGGCGCCAAGGAGGAGGGAGGAGACGCAGGGGAAGCCGCAATGCCGTGAAGCTGAGGAAGGAGGAGACGCATGGTGAACCTGGGAGGGGGGTGGTGGCGGACACATTGCCGCCCCCCAAAAATATACCACCAGCCGCCACCCACTGGGGCCCTGCGGGGCCTTGGAAACTCCTGACAGTCTCTGGTGGAGAGCTCACCCTTCATTTTGAGGGAAGTCGTGATCCCTGAAAAGCATAAACCCAGAAAGAAAGAATCCAAGACAACACAGAATGTAATTAGCCAAGAGGCCACTCACCACAGACATTTGGCCCTTGGATCTCAGGCAGCCCCTTACAGTCTCTCTCACACCTCTCCAGCTGACTTTTTTCTACAGCACCAGACCTTTTCACAAAAGGTTAGTAACAGCTGCCAAGTCTCTTCAGATCAGTCTCCCACCGGATCTCATCTGCAGTCTCTCACAAGATTTCAGCCACAGTCTCTAACCAGATCTCACACATGGTATGCAGGTCCTCAAAATGCAGGCAGCCCAGCAGAGGTCAAAGCCACAGTAACAGATCCTCTGGCAACAGCATGTGGTCTTGCAGCTCTCTCAATACAGTACCAGCTTACAGCCCAAATTGCAGCAGTTATGGCAGCTTACAACCCCTGTACTCAGGCTACCAGGTAAACTGCCCATTTCAGCCCTGTCCCTGGGCTTACTGCACTATCTAGAAACTCTCTCTCTGCCTGAGGGTCCTGGACCAAGACAAATTGGGACCTTAACAGCCAGTCATGTGGCCAATGATAGTCTCCCTGTCCCTGTCAGCCATTTAAGTTCCTCCCTGCCCCAGGGTTGATAGAGAAAGGCTCTCCTAGGCTGCAGCAGCCAGTCAGAATCTTTCAGCATCTTCTTCTCTCCCTGATCATCACTGGAGAGCACATATTTTTAACCAAGAGCAAATCAAACTGCACAATTTAAAAAAAAACTAATTCAAAAACAAATGTTTTATTATTTTCATTAACACACACACTAATAAAAAATTATTAGATTTTTTGGTTTTATAGAGAGTATTACCATCTTTCACTCACAACACTATGCATTACACAGAGAGTAGCACCATATACTCAATTGCATTGACAGAATTCACTTAAAAATACACCTATTACAATTGATCACATACACCTGCTACCTCTTCACATCCAATGAGTGACTACCAATGATGCTTAAATACTCCCCATATGCATGAGTTCCCTGTCCCCATGACTAAGCTCCGGGGGGCGGAGTGAAACTTGTTGGGGTGTGGCATGGTTGGAATCCAGGCTGAGGTTTCCACTCTACTCATCACTTCAGGACACCTAGATGTGTGACTTTTAGGGGCCATCCCATTGTTCACTGGAGAGGGAAAACAGTCCGCGCGGCCAAGGGGTTAATGATTTGCAGGACAGTTTAAAGAAGCCTGGCTGGTGCCACATCTGTACAAGTGTCATGCCTTCAGCAAATTCTTCTTATGTTCTATTGTTAATTGTTGAATATGCTAATTTTATGTAAAGTGAATTGTAATACCACCATCTAGTGGTTCTTTTGTATACTTATAGTTCTCTAGATTTGTTACTGTAGGTAGACAGGTTGTTGCTTGAAAGCCACCGTAGCCTCCCATCATTCTAGTGGGCTATACCATGAGGTCTCAGAGATAGCCCCCCAGTAGCCATCTTCCTTTTTCATTCCATGCATCGTCTCCAGAGGACTCCACACCCAACAGCTGCAATTCTATCGTCAGCCTAACGGAATCATCACCGGTATGTTTATAACCCCTTTCTCTAGTTAGACTAGTGTATCAGGACTGTATATTATACTGTATATTGTATACACTGATTGAATGTTATTTCTTTTATTTGTAGTTTTACTCTTACTTCCCTGCAATAAAAGTAAAAAAAAGGGACCTAGCGCCTGCTCCAATGAGTTGTTAAGGAATGAGAGTTAGCTGTCTGTCTAATTACACCTCAGCCACATGCAGTGAGGGCAGAACAGTAAAACGGTGGCTCCAAACAGGCTTGCAAATAGAAGGCCAGTAAAACAGTGGCTCCAAACAGGCTTGCACCCAGAAGGCCAGTGAAACAGCAGCATTTGACAGGCTTCCACATTGCAAGACATCAATCATGTCAGAAAAAAAGTCAGAGCCATTAGAAACAAGGTCTCAAGTCTCAGTTAGCTCCAGGAGCTCAAAGAGATCACTGAGCAGCGACATGGTCGCTATTGCCAATGCAAAAGCAAAATCTGCAAAAGTAAAGGCTGTCTTTGCCGAAAAAGAGATGCAAATGAAACTAGCGAATTTACGCATAGAAGCTGTGTTAGAGAAATTGGCTGCATAGAAGGAAGCAGCGGCAGCAGTCGCTGAGGCAGACATCTTAGCGGTATTTGCAAACCCCACCATACTTGAGATTAAACCTGACCATCATGACTATTCGCAGCGTACTACAGACTATGTGCTGCAACATGCTAAGCCAGATAACTGCCTGCATTCAGCTCCAAGAGCAGATTCAACTCCTGCTGTACACACACCCTACATTAAACAAGAACATAATCCCATAGTGGGTCAGCCTTCAGTGCAACCTGCATCCAAGCTATCAAGCCCCTATGATACAGTCACCCACTTCAGAAAGGAAGAATTGCAGAGTAAAAATCACAGCGACAGTATTTCTGACGACCACAAATACCCACCAAGTCCACAGCAGAGCGCCTCGAGACTACTCACACAAAGACCAAGGTATGTTGGATTCTCTCAAGTTCTTTGCATGGCGTGAGCTGTTGACAAAAGGACTCACAAGATTTAACAACCGACCTGAGAGCTATAGAGCATGGCGATTATCCTTCAGAAATGCAATAAAAGCTCTAGATCTATCTGCAAGTGAGGCGGTCGATCTCTTAGTCAAATGACTGGGGAATGAGTCAGCAGAGCATGCAAGAAGAATCAGGGACATCAATGTTAACTACCCAAGCAGAGGACTAAGCATGATATGGGAGAGAATTGAGTAGTGTTACGGTTCCCCAGAAGCCATAGAAAACTCACTCTTTAAAAGAATACAGGACTTCCCTAAGATTCCTAACAAAGGCTTCCAAAAGCTGAGAGAGTTAATTGACCTGGTGACAGAGCTCCAACTAGCCAAGGCAGAAGGAGATTTGCCAGGTCTTGCCTTTCTAGATACATCCCATGGTGTTACCCCAAACTGCCTTACAGCCTTCAAGAAATGTGGGTTACACAAGGCTCCAACTACAAGCAAAAGCATAACGTCCCTTTCCCACCATTCTCTTTGTGGACTTTGTTCGCCAACAAGCAAAGACTAAAAATTATCCCAGTTTTGACTTCTCATCATCTGACTCTGCTTACCCTGGGACAGGTAAGCCACCTTCAACTCACAACTTCAAAAACACATCTGTTGCAGTACACAAAACAAGCCAATCACCAACAGAGAACCCAAGCAGAGAGTGTCCCCTTCACAAGAAGCCTCACCCATTGCTAAAGTGCAGAGGTTTCAGAGAAAAAAACTCTCCAAGATTGCAAAACCTTCCTCAAAGAAAATTGAATTTTCTACAGGTGCTGTGCATTAACTTCTCACCTTGCAAAGAACTGAAAAGTGGGCATAGACTGTTCAGAGAGTGACAGCACAGAGCACAATATTGCTCCACATCCAGGGCCAGCGCCATGGACTCTTACTCCCTCAAACCAGTCTGAAGAGCACAGAGGGGAGGAGCGAGACACAGTACCTCTTGTAGTGACACCCCAGTGCACCCAATTCTGCGGAGAAGGTCTCTTTGGCAAATCCTGCTCCAAGGTTTGTCTTGTCACAGTTTACCCCATAGGTTACAGACAAAAAGCAGTAAAGCTGTATGCGATCTTGGACGATCAAAGCAACAGTTCACTTGCTAGCTCAGCTTTCTTCGACACCTTTAAAATTGAGGGAGCCAGCGCTTTATACTCACTCAAGACTTGTAGGGGCGTGAGTGAAGAAACTGGGAGAAGGGTCATTGGTTACCAAATAAAATCCATTGATGGCCAAAATCCCTGCTTTTGCCAACCTTAATCGAGTGCAATCAGTTCCCAACAGACAGAGGGGAGATCCCTAAACCTGAGGTGGCATTTCATCACAGACATCTAAAGAGCATATCACATCTTATCCCTGCCCTTGATCCCCAGGCTCAGATAGGGCTCCTGCTTGGGAGAGATATCATCAGAGTTCACAAGGTGAGAAAACAAATCAATGGCCCCCACAACTCTCCTTACACTCAGAAGCTGGACCTAGGATGGGTCATTACAGGTGATGTTTGCCTAGGGAATGCTCACAAACCAAACAGCGCAAACTCTCTTTTTACAAGAACATTAGAGAATGGGCGTCCATCCCTTTTCCAACCTTGCCCCAACAGATTCCTCATAAAAGAGAAACATGCTAGTGTCATACATTCCAACCTTTACACTAGCAATCTTCCCTGTGATGAAGACAAAGATCAGTTGGGATGCTCAGTTTTCCAAAAGACAAAAGAAGACCACAAGATTGCCCTATCTATTGAAGATCAGATCTTCTTGAAGATAATTGGAACAGGGATTCTACAAAAACGATGCAAACAGCTGGGTAGCACCCCTGCCTTTCAAAACACAGAGACCCTGTCTTCCTAACAACAGACTACAGGCTCTAAAATGTTTTTCTTCTCTCAGGTACAATTTTCAAAGGAAACCAGAAATGAAAGAGCATTTTTTCTCGTTCATGAGTAAGATGTTTCAAGATAGCCATGCAGAGGTGGCCCCCACCTCTGAAAGAGAAAGAAGAGTGCTGGTACCTACCAATTTTCGGTGTTTACAACCCCAAGAAGCCAGGGAAAATCTGAGTAGTATTTGACTCCAGCTCCCAGTATGAAGGAATCTCTCTTAATGACGTCCTCTTAAAGTGGTTGTAAACCCTTACAAACCACTTTGACCTACAGGTAAGCCTAGATTAAGGCTTACCTGTAGGTCCAATAAATATATATATTAGAGAGATATTTAGAAAAAAACAGGCATCGCTGTCTACGGCGCATGCGCCGTAGACAGCGGCGCACAGGCGCACTGAGCATGCCGAGATCACGGCGATATGCCGTATGTCACTCCGGGATTGATGGCGGCGGAGGAGGTCATGGACGAGGGTCGCTTTGGGGGCTTCGTTCTCAGGTAAGTTATGCATACTAACTCATTATGCCTTTGCCTTGCAGGTTCCGTTTTTTTTTTTTTTTTTGAAGGAGGCTTTACTTCCTCTTTAAAAGGATCAGATCTCAACAACAAACTTCTTGGCATTCTCATCAGATTCTGCAAGGAAGCCATTGCCATAGTTGCTGACATTTTTCCCAGTTTTCAAGTCAAGGAAGAACACAGGAACTTTCTGAGATTCTTCTGGTTTAGGAATAACGACCCCACTAAAGACATTATAGAATCCCGCATGAAAGTGCACGTTTTTGGCAATAGCCCATCCCCTGCTGTTGCTATCTATGGACTTAGTCTTTTTCACCTTCTTGGTGAAAAAGACTAAGGGCAAGATGATAGACAGTTCATTGAGAGAGACTTTTATGTAGATAATGGCCTGAAGTCACTTCCATCACCTGAAGCTGCAATCGGTCTACTTAAGAGGACCCAAACCACACTTGCCTGTTCAAACCTTAGGTTGCATAAGATAGCTTCAAACAGCAAGGCTGTTATGGAGGCCTTCCCCTCTCAAGATCATACCAGTTATTTGAAAGACTTATGCCGCGTACACACGGTCGGAATTTCCGATGGAAACAGTCCAATGGGAGTGTTATGGAAGCCTTCCCCTCTCAAGATCATACCAGTTATTTGAAAGACTTATGCCGCGTACACACAGTCAGAATTTCCGATGGAAATAGTCCAATGGGAGCTTTTCAACAGATTTTCCGACCGTGTATCAGGAGAGTACTTACCGAGGCCGAAATGCCGAGAGTGGTTCACCCTTGCAACTGAGCGCAGTCCGCCCCCTGGAGGTGAGACAGGGGGTGAATGGCACAAAGAGGCACAGGCTACCCAACCAGGGGATGGAAACTGGAGCAGGAGCCAAGTTCTGGATCAGGAAGATACTGAAGAGTCCAAAACACGGGTGCAGGTACTGGGCTGAAGGTAGACAGGTCCGGGTCACAAGCAGAGATCACAGGGCAGGAGACAGAGGCAAATCCGGGTCACAAGCAGAGGTTCAAAGGGCCAAAGGCAATCAAGCAGGTAAGTCCAGTACACAGTCCAAGGGTCAAGGGCAGGAGAAGGCAGCAAGGTCAAAGGTGAAATCCGGGTCAATAACAGGCAATCAAATCAAACAGGAAGCAGGAACAGAGCTTTGGCAGGAAGCTGAAGACAAGCCAGCGCTGGACTGGTCTCAGGCACTTCCTTAAATGGGCGGTGTTAGTGATCACGTGATGCTATGACCCCCAGGGACGCTCAGGCGTGCGCCAGTGCGCATGTGCGTGCGTCGGAGCAGTGAGCCGCGAGTGCGCATGCGCCGGAGTGCCGTTCCGCCGCGCATGCGCACAGGCAATCGGCGCGCAGCGCTCACTTGTAGATTATCCTGACACTGTGTGTATGCCCATCGGTCTTTTTTTGTCGGAATTTCCGACGGACTTTGGATTGTTCTCAATTTTTCCGACGGAAAACCTTTCTATCGGATTTTCCGATCGTGTGTATGCAATTCCGACACGCAAAATTCCGACGCATGCTCGGAAACAATTCAACGCATGTTCGGAAGCATTAAACCTCCCTTTTATAGTGCTGTCGAACGTGTTTTATGCCTCTGTGTTACAGACCGTCGGAATTTGGTGTGACCGTGTGTAGGCAAGACAGTTTGAGCGAATTTCCGTCGGAATTCCGTCGGGAAAACCATCAGAGCTTTTTCCGACGAGAATTCCGACCGTGTGTACGCGGCATTAGACTTAGCAACAGATTCACTACCCATGCAGCGCAGCCTAGGACTCAATTGGGATCTCAAGTCTGACACCCTCACCTTCCAGGTCGACCAGGAGCCAAAGTCTTTCACACTGCAAGGTGTCTTGTCTAGCATAAACAGTCTGTATGACCCACTCGTGACTGTCCAAGGTAAGATTCTGCTCAGAGAGCTTACTGCAGACACATGCGATTGGGATTCTCCACTTCCTCCTGAGAAAGAGACATTATGGGTAACATGGAGAGACTCTTTAAAGGCAATATTCAACTTACACATACATAGGCCATATGCTCACATTTCCCCTGCAGATGTTCAGTCCAGAAAGCTATGTGTATTCTGTGATGCTTCAGTAAAAGCAATAGCTGGGGTTGGGGTGGTACAGAGCATGTTAGGGTGGCACAGGGCAGGTTGGGGTGGTATAGGGCAAGTCAGGGTGGCACAGGGCAGGTTGGGGTGGTATAGGGCAAGTTAGGGTGGCACAGGGCAGGTTGGGTGGTATAGGGCAGGTTAGGACTCTATGTGACACTGTGCACTGCAGTAACTTACAGCATGCTTCATGCCTGCAGATGAAGACTCGGGGGGGGGGGGGCTATTGTGACCTTGCCTCTATCTCCTTCAGCTGGGGGATCAGCCATAGTAAAGGAGTCTGTGGGATGAGTGGAGGAGGCAGCCACACCCCCAGCTCCGCCAACCAACTCCGGCTCACTCAGGGATATTAGCCTGCCTGAGGAGGGTTACAGGCAGCCTTCCCCGCGCAGCTGAGTGCCCTGCTCGCACCGCTGCAAGCAATATAGTGCAGTGTGCGGGCCACCCCCCCCCCCCCCACAACCCCATAGCGACGCCACTGAACCCTCCTTCTGTGAGTTGGAGTGTCTGGGAGGGGAATTATGTGAGACACAAATGAAGGAGGATTTGGCTCAGTCAGGGAAGGTAACTTACATTTTTTTGTTTATTTTATGAGGCTTGTGCATCACATAATCACATATTTTTAGAACAAAGAAGCACTATCAGTTTGTTGTTTTAGAAGAGCAATACCACCTGCTCCTTCTCTCTGGGTACACTCTACTTTTCTAATTATAACATCAATAAAAATGTAATTATCTTGCATTATGTAAATCTTTTGAGAATATGTGCTCCTAAAATAAACTGAAGGTAGCTTTTTCTGACATCTTCTTCTAAAAATGCTACATGTGTTTTGTACTTTAAGGCCTCAGAAGGTCTGGGAAGAGTCTTTACTGAAAGAGGTGCCTCAGGTGGTACCTAGGGAATGTATGCAGCTTTGCTGGAGGCTACATCCAGAAGAAGTGGAGCAGGACGATAGCTGCTTGTATGGAGCATCTTGGGAAGAAGTTTTGCTGGTGGGTAGTGTCCTTCTGAGCATAATTTGCGGGTGGAAGTTCTGGCTGCTCATCCATAGATGTTCTTGTGCTGCTTAGTTATGTTAATAGTCTACCAATACAGGTGGCTGATCTTGGCTTAAAGGTCCATAGCCTGTATTGACTGTTCCTAGAAGGGAGGTCTGGAGACATTGGTTTGCCTATTTGTGGGTATCTTTTGCCATAACCATCTGTCTTGAGTTTGTTGTGCTTTATTACTCTCTTAAATGTACTAAAGTGAGACCCCTTTCACACTGGGGCATTTTTCTGGCATTTTTCAGGCGCTTTAGCGTTAAAAAAAGCGCATATAAAGCGCTTTAAAGAAGCCTCATCTGCAATCCCAATGTGAAAGCCCAAGTGCTTTAACAGCCCTTTCACACTGCCAGCGCCCGAAAAAATGCCCCTGCTAGTGGCCAAATAAAGGGTAGGAGCGGTATAGGAGCGGTGAATAACACCGCTCCTTCACCGCTCCAAAGATGCAGCTAGCAGGACTTTTTTTTTCACCGTCCTGCTAGCGCACCGCTCCAGTGTGAAAGCCCTCAGGGCTTTCACACTGGAGACACAGCAACAGCTGTTTCGGGTCGGTTTGCAGGCGCTATTTTTAGCGCAATAGCGCCTGCAAACCGCCCCAGTGTGAAAGCAGCCTAATGCGGCGTACACACGAAGGGACAATCCTGCGGGATTATCCGCTGGACTGAAGTCCAGCGGATAATCCCCTCGTGTGTGGGCGCCGGCGGACTTTTTGGCGCCAAAGTCCGGCGGACTTTTTGGCGCCAAAGTTTTAAGTTTGGTTTTAAGTTTGGTTTTAAAATTATCCGCTGGACTTGGCAGTCCGGCGGACAATCCCGCCGTTAGTAGGCAAGTCCGCGGGACTTTTGAAATGAACGGACTTGCCGCTCATCGGCATGTCCGTTCATTTAGCACGTGACTTCAGGTTACGTAGCTAGCGTAGGCAGTTACTGCCGCCGCGCTAGCTCCGTGACCTGGCATGGATTTAAAGGGACTCCCCACGCCGAAAAAACGGCGTGGGGGTTCCCCCCAAATCCATGTCAGACCCTCATCCGAGCACGCAGCCTGGCAGGCCAGGAAAGGGGTGGGGACGAACGAGCGCCCCCCCCCCCCCTCCTGAGCCGTACCAGGCCGCGTGCCCTCAACATGGGGGGTGCCCTGGGGAAAGGGGGGCCGTGCGGCCCCCCCACCCCAAAGCACCTTGTCCCCATGTTGATGAGGACAAGGGCCTCTTCCCGACAACCCTGGCCGTTGGTTGTCGGGGTCTGCGGGCGCGGGCTTATCGGAATCTGGGAGCCCCCTTTAATAAGGGGGCCCCCAGATACCGGCCCCCCACCCTATGTGAATGAGTATGGGGTACGATGTACCCCTACCCATTCACCTAAGGTGTAAAATGTAAAGTACAAAAACACACACACTTTTGAAAAAATATTTTATTGCACTGCTCCGGGGGTCTTCTTCCGTCTTGGGGGTCTTCTCGCCGGACTCCTCCGCTCTCTTCTGCTCTTTTACCTAGCTCTTTCACGAGCGGAGGAGTCCGGCTACCTTCTTCGTCGTCTGGGGGTCTCGATCCGCCTTCGGGGGTCTTCCGGGGTCTTCCGGGGGTCTCTTCTGTTCTTGCGGCGGTCGTCGTCTTCCGCGCCGCCGGCGCCGCCTTCTTCTTCTTGTCCTTCTTCTTGTTCTTCTTCTTCTTCTTCCGATGTTGACCCGACGCTCTCTCTGCCCGGAATGCCTGTGCCGCGCTGCGCTGGGACTTATATAGGGGCATGGGGACAGGGTCACATGCTCATGTCACATGGTGACCCCGCCCCCTTGTGTTGTCACAGTCCCGGAGGATGCTGGGACTGTGACATCGCAAGGGGGCGGGGTCACCATGTGACATGAACATGTGACCCTGTCCCCATGCCCCTATATAAGTCCCAGCGCAGCGCGGCACAGGCATTCCGGGCAGAGAGAGCGTCGGGTCAACATCGGAAGAAGAACAAGAAGAACAAGAAGAACAAGAAGAAGGACAAGAAGAAGAAGGCGGCGCCGGCGGCACGGAAGACGACGACCGCCGCAAGAACAGAAGAGACCCCCGGAAGACCCCCGAAGGCGGATCGAGACCCCCAGACGACGGTGGCGACGACGAAGAAGGTAGCCGGACTCCTCCGCTCGTGAAAGAGCTAGGTAAAAGAGCAGAAGAGAGCGGAGGAGTCCGGCGAGAAGACCCCCAAGACGGAAGAAGACCCCCGGAGCAGTGCAATAAAATATTTTTTCAAAAGTGTGTGTGTTTTTGTACTTTACATTTTACACCTTAGGTGAATGGGTAGGGGTACATTGTACCCCATACTCATTCACATAGGGTGGGGGGCCGGTATCTGGGGGCCCCCTTATTAAAGGGGGCTCCCAGATTCCGATAAGCCCGCGCCCGCAGACCCCGACAACCAACGGCCAGGGTTGTCGGGAAGAGGCCCTTGTCCTCATCAACATGGGGACAAGGTGCTTTGGGGTGGGGGGGCGCACGGCCCCCCTTTCCCCAGGGCACCCCCCATGTTGAGGGCAGGCGGCCTGGTACGGCTCAGGAGGGGGGGGCGCTCGTTCGTCCCCACCCCTTTCCTGGACTGCCAGACTGCGTGCTCGGATGAGGGTCTGACATGGATTTGGGGGGAACCCCCACGCCGTTTTTTCGGCGTGGGGAGTCCCTTTAAATCCATGCCAGGTCACGGAGCTAGCGCGGCAGCATTTACTGCCTACGCTAGCTACGTAACCTGAAGTTACGTTCGAAATGAACGCACTGCTCCGTGTGTGGGCAAGTCCGTTCATTTTCAAAAGTCCCGCGGACTTTTGGCCGGCGGATTATCCGCCGAGAAGTCCGTGCGTGTGTGGGCAAGTCCACACGCTCGGAAAGTCCAGCAGACCCAGCTGGAAAGTCCGGCGGGATTGTCCGCTGGACTAAGTCCGCCGGCAAAAGTCCGCACGTGTGTACGCGGCATAAGTGTTACATACACCAGATATTTCTGCTGGCACAAAACAGTATTCACACTTGCACCTGTGTACCCAATGAATAAAAATAATAAACTATGCCTGGGCATTATATATTACCAATCCTAAAATACGCAAAATCACATACTGTATATTCAATAAAGTGAAATACATGTAGAACAAAAATGTGAGGTCCTTATAGGTGCTAATCTCATATGTTCAAATACAGTGCATTCTATGTTTTCTTCCAATAGAGAATAAAGAATATTAAAAGTATCAAGAAATCACCAAAAAATATTGCAAAATGTCACAAAAATTTTTTTTTAAATTAATTCAGTGTCCCGTATATATGATTTTATCCACCAGTGTATATTCTAGAGTTGCTTGTATTTGTAGTGGTCCTTATTCCACCACTAGTGTTATACACCTCTCACCTCACAAAATGGACCTAATTTACATCAGATCAACCACGCTTTTCCCCTTTATAATGTTTTTTTTTTTTTTTTTACTGTGTATTTCCCTCTCGGTCAGTGTGGATACTTAGCTGTTAATCCATTGCCATCCTGGGTCATCTTAAAATGTTCTCACACGTGGGAACCTAAATTATGGGCTGTCTAATCTGTACGATCCTGCCCTCTTGCAGTTTAAATGTGGTGTGAAAAAATATTCTTTATTCTCTCTTGGAAGAAAATATAGGATGCACTTTATTTGAACACCCTGAGGGTTTGAAATGCTAGCCCACCAAGCCACCTGGGGGTTCTCCTCATCTGCCCAGGGGTAACAGAGTGCCAATAGGCTTACAGCACAACTCCAGCCAAAATCACAAGGTAAAAATGAATAGCTCATTAAAAGATCAAATAAAACTAGGTTTAGGCGCAGAATTCACCTTCAATACAGAGACTTTTTCAATCTAGAGAGTGCTTCTTTCTTCCTTTAGAGGACCTCAGTCTGTAGATCATCATCATTTAACCCACTCACCAGGTCTTCCTGGATATACCCTATGCTGCTGTGACTAGACAGTGAAAAAAGAAGCAGCACACTAATGAGCTCGTCTACCTGTCACTCTGCTTTCTCCTTCTATCACCATGCTTTTGGCCAGCACATGAACTGATTGTCTCTTTGTACAGCTTAATTCCTTTCACAGTTCAGCCCTGCTGTTCGTGACTGCAAGGGGCTGATACCAGGTCAAATTATGATATTTACACTGCTTACATGTACAAAATAAATGTAATGATGTATTGATGATTACAAAGCTAAATTGATTTGTGTCTTTTATAGCTGCATAGAGTTTAGCTTTAATCTTGACTTGGAAAGAAGTACATTACAGTTTAGGCCTAGGTACCAATATGACTCCGCAGGGACCAAGTTGAAAACAAACACTTTCAGGTACCACAGTGCCTAGACTCCTGCTACCATAGAAACATTTTAGGGAAAGATCACTTCACTGTTAAACTGACTATAAATGTGCCAGTTTACCTGGGGTTTTATATCTATTATAAAAAATAACTTACAACCATGAGGTGTAAGGGAAACCGGCATCATATCTCTTTTTCTGCCTCCTACTGATCATTACAGATAAGCCAGGCTGTGGCAAGAAACAATTATCAGTTGGCATGGCAATATAAATATAGATTCGCTATGAATTGTTACTGTGGAAAAACCTTAAACAAGAAATATGAAAAGCACCATGGAGATCCTGGATTGGAGTTTTTGTTTGGTTACCTGCTGCTCTCCATGGTGCACAGTGAACAGTGGCTGGGAAAATCTACAGTTGCATCTAGGGCACTGGTTCTCAACCTGGGGGTCGGGGACCCCCTCGCTTGTCGAATGAGGAGATGCTAGGGGTCACTGAATCCTTGGCTGTTCCTGTCACAGCTCTCCCAGCCTTTTCGCAGCTGCCCAGCAGGGCTGTCCCTGGAGCCCACGGCCGCCCACTCAGCTCCTTCACAGCCGCCCATTCAGTTCACGGCATGGCTGGGGGGCAGAGACTAAAGGTCAGCCGACTGGTGAGGAATGTGAAGTTGGAGGGGCTGGAGGAGACCCTATCTCCTGATTTCGGCATAGGTGTCACTCCTGCGAGACACCGCAGAGCTGGAGACACAGTGAAGCCAGAGTCACAGTGAGTAACACTACCTGTGATTAGAGTTGCCATTAAAAGTCCCCACTACAGTTCTCAGATCAGCAGTTGACCTTGATCAAGAGCACCTAAGTTGGCTGATCAGAACTCCCCTCAGCACTGCCACTGATCCCCCCCCACATCAGCACTGCCACTCATCCCAACTCCCCGCCAGCACTGCCACTCATCCCAACTCCCCGCCAGCACTGCCACTCATCCCATCCCCACCAGCACTGCCACTCATCCCAACTCCCCACCAGCACTGAAAATCATGCCAACCCCCTGCCAGCACTGCCATTCATCCCAACTCCCCGCCAGCGCTGCCACTCATCCCAACTCCCCGCCAGCACTGCCACTCATCCCAACTCCTCACCAGCACTGAAACTCATCCCAACTCCCCACCAGCACTGCCACTCATCCCAACTCCCCACCAGCACTGCCACTCATCCCATCCCCACCAGCACTGCCACTCATCCCAACTCCCCACCAGCACTGAAACTCATGCCAACTCCCTGCCAGCACTGCCACTCATCCCAACTCCCCGCCAGCGCTGCCACTCATCCCAACTCCCCGCCAGCACTGCCACTCATCCCAACTCCCCACCAGCACTGAAACTCATGCCAACTCCCTGCCAGCACTGCCACTCATCCCAACTCCCCGCCAGCGCTGCCACTCATCCCAACTCCCCGCCAGCACTGCCACTCATCCCAACTCCCCACCAGCACTGAAACTCATCCCAACTCCCCACCAGCACTGCCACTCATCCCGACTCCCCACCAGCACTAAAACTCATCCCAACTCCCCACCAGCACTGCCACTCATCTTAACTCCCCAACAGCCCTGCCACTCATCCCAACTCCCCGCCACCACTGCCACTCATCCCAACTCCCCGCAGGACTGCCACTCATCCCAACTCCCCGCCACCACTGCCACTCATCCCAACTCCCCGCCAGCACTGCCACTCATCCCAACTCCACGCCAGAACTGACACTCATCCCGACTCCCCACCAGCACTGCCACTCATCCCATTCCCACCAAGGAGTAAGAGAAGGAATAAAAATAGAGAATGCATGGAAGGGAGAGGAAAAGAGGGTGAGGAACAAAGAAAAGGGGAGAGAAAGGATAAGAGAAAGAACAAAAAAGATGGCTAGAGAGAGGGATGGGGGGAAAAAAACAAGAAATTAGGATAGAGAGAGAGAAAAAAGGGAAAGCAAGGAGAACAAAGAGAGAGTTGTACATCCTAAAATGTACTATAAGGGGTTTTAATACTGTATGAGTGGAAGGGACTAAATGTCCGTGGGTTAGGGGCGAAAATTACCTTTCTTGCCTTGGGTGCTGACACCCCATGCTATGAAAATTTTATTGTAAGGGGTCCCCACAACTTGGGAAATTTTATCAAGGGGTCACGGCACTAGGAAGGTTGAGAACCACTGATTTAGAGCCTACAGCCTACCTATGTGTGCAAATCATTTCACAGTTACATTGTAAACAAACAACTTGATATTTGAATACCTTTGGTTACAACATTGTAATAACTTATCTGATCATATATCATTTGTCCTATTGAATTAAAGGATAACTATACCTTTTACAAAAGTAAAAAATGATATCTTATCTTTTTGCAGTTAAAAAATGTGCATTTATAATTTTTTTACACTGCCGTTTGTAAAGCTTTTCACCCACAATCAGCAGATTGCAGGTGCAATGCCTGGATCCAGACATCCAGTAAGCTTTCTGCCCATACGTGATATGGGCAGACAGTTGGTGAAAGGCAGGAAGAATCAATGGACTTTGATAGTGCTCACCAGAACCTTCGCAGTTCATTGAGAACTACAAGTCATCAGCCGCAGAGGCCATTGGTAGATGTACTTCATTAATTCACAGAACTCTGTGAATGAATCACATGATCGTGTGGGTGGAGCCCTGCCTGGCCATGCTGTTTTAAAATTTTGACAGCGGCACGGAGAAGATTCACTGCCCACTGTAACAGGGAGGGGTGGAGTTGAAGAGCAGGCAAGAGCTAGAGCATGTTACATGTTCCACCCTAAATACAAGTGGAACATGTAACATGTTCCAAAAGGTGAACTTAGTCTTTATCTACTTGCCGACCGCCGTTGGAGATTTGCTGCGGCAAGGTGGCACGGTTGCGCGAATTTACGTACCTGTATGTTGTTTTGTCGATTGGCCAGAGTGGGAGCCAATCAGTGGGTCCACCGGATGCGATGTAAACAAGGCAGATCGCCATTCTGACAGGGGAGGACATAGAGAGCTTGTGTTCCTGCTAAGCAGGAACACGGATCTCTGTGTTGTCCCAGTCCGTCTATCCCCCACACAGTAAGTAAACACTCCCAGGGAACACACTTAACCCCTTGATCGCCCCTGGTGTTAACTCCTTCCTTGCCAGTGTCACTGATAACTGTAAAAATGTCACTGGTTCCCAAAAAAGTGTCAGTTAGTGTCCAATTTGTCCTCTGCAATGTCGAAGTCCCGCTAAATATTGCTGATCGCCGCCGTTCCTAGTAAAAAATTAATAAATACAAAATTCCATAAAAATGACCCATAGTTTGTAGACGCGATAACTTTTGCGCAAACCAATCAATATACCCTTATTGGGACTTTTTTTACCAAAAATATGTAGCAGAATACATAATTGCCTAAATTGATGAAGAAATTAGATTTTTTTCATTTTTTATTGGATATTTTTTATAGCAGAAAGTAATAAATATTGTTTGTTTTTTTTCTAAATTGTCGCTCAGTTTTTGCTTATAGCGCAAAAAAATTAAAACTGCTGAGGTTATCAAATACCACCAAAAGAAAGCTCTATTTGTGGGGAAAAAAAGACATCAGTTTTATTTGGGTACAGCATTGCATGACCGCACAATTGTCAGTATCACAGTATGTGCCGTATCACAAAAAATGGCCTGGTCAGGAAGGGGGTAAAACCTTCCGCTCCTTAAAGTGGAACTTCAGTCATTTTTTCAACTTTCCATCTATTAAATCGACTGCCCTTGTTGTTTTACCTTTGGCTTATGACATCATGCACAGCTCACTCTCGTGAGAGTTTGCCAGGAAGGGAGGGGGGATGAGTTATAAGAGGGTCAATGAAAGCTGCAGAGCTGAAGGCGTACCTCTGTGTGTCTGTGTAAATCCAGGAAGTGAACAGGCAGCAGCTTCAGCTGCCCACAGTTAAAATGGATGCCCCCCCATTGCGGAGATTTTCCTTCACTCCCTGTTTCATATCCAAAACATGAAGTGAAAGGAAATCCCTCCAAAGTAAGGGAATTCTTGGTTTCCACCAGGGTCACCATAACTCATTTTGGCACTGGAAGATTTCCCCTCTATTTCTATTCTGGAGACATCACAAAGTTCACTTTCGATGATAACAGGACACAAAGAGGTTGACTCTTCCTGATGGGGGGAACAGATAAAAACCTGACAGGTGTTCTAATTCCTCTCCACTTTATTCAAAACTAAGAAAAAAAAATTCCTTTAGTTATACAGTAATACCTCAGATTGCGAGTAACCCAGTTAACGAGCGTTTCGCAATACGAGCTATTATTTTTTAAAAATCCTGACTGTTGTCTCGCAAAACAAGCAGGATTCAAGCCTCTGCGGTGTGCAGTACCGCATTTGGCCAGAGGTGCAGGGAGGCGGTGAAACTCGGAACCGTTCGCAGTGTCTCTGAGTATTTCCAAGTCTCTCCGGCGCCCTCCAACCTATGGCCACATGCGGTATTGCATACAATAGAAGTCAATGTGGAACTTGGAACTAATTATCTTAGTTTCCATTGACTTCTATGGGGAAACTCGCTTTGATATGCGAGTGCTTTGGATTACAAGCATTCTCCTGGAACGGATTATGCTCGTAATCCAAGGTTCCACTGTACTTTAATGACAATTGTTCAGAATATTGAAGCTGAACTCCAGATTTTATCTATATTACATACACTCACCTGCCACATTATTAGGTAAACCTGTTCAATTGCTTGTTAACAAAAATTGCTAATCAGCCAATCACATGGCAGTAACTCAATGCATTTAGGCATCTAGACGTTCTAAAGACAACTTGTTGAATACTTGTTGAAGTTCAAACTGAGCTTTAGAATGGGGAAGAAAGGGGATTTAAGGGACTCTGAATGTGGCATGGTTGTTGGTGCCAGATGGGCTGGTCTGAGTATTTCAAAAACTGCTGATCTACTGGGATTTTCACAACCATCTCTAGATGGTTTACAGAGAATGGTCCGAAAAAGAGAAAATATCCAGTGAGCGGCAGTTGTGTGGAGGAAAATGCCTTGTTGATGTAAGCGCAGAATGGGCAGACTGCTTCAAGATGATAGACAGGCAACAGTAACTGAAATAACCACTCGTTACAACCGAGGTATGCAGAATACCATCTCTGAATGCATCAGGTGCCACTCCTGTCATCTAAGAACAGGAAACTGAGGCTACAATTCGCACAGGCTCACCAAAATTGGACAAGAGAAGATTGGAAAAACGTTGCCTGGTCAGATCAGTCTTGATTTTTAGCTGCGACATTCAGATGGTCGGGTCAGTATTTGGCATAAACAACATGAAAGCATGGATCCATCCTGTCTTGTATCAACGGTTTAGGCTGGTGGTGTAATGGTGTGGGGCATATTTTTTTGGCACACTTTGGGCCTCTTAGTACCAATTGAGCATTGTTTAAATGCCACTGTCTACCTGAGTATTCTTGCTGACCATGTCCTTCACTTTATGACTACAGTGTACCCATCTTCTGATGGCTCCTTCCAGCAGGATAAAGCACCATATCACAAAGCTCAAATCATCTCAAACTGGTTTCTTGAACATAACAATGAGGTCACTGTACTCCAATGGCCTCCACAGTCACCAGATCTCAATCCAATAGAGCACCTTTGGAATGTGGTGGAATGGGAGATTTGCATCATGGATGTGCAGCTGACAAATCTGCAGCAACTGTGTTGATATCATGTCAATATGGACCAAAATCTCTGAGGAATGTTCTCAACACCTTGTTGAATCTATGCCATGAAGAATTAAGGCAGTTCTGAAGGCAAAATGGGGTCCAACCCGGTACTAGCAAGGTGTACCTAATAAAGTGGCCGGTGAGTGTAGTTACTAGGACCAGCTTGGCACAGTTTAAGTAGTAGTAGACATATCCCATACTTGAGGGGCCACTGGGGGAGCTAATAATCACTGTAATAGTTGGTGTTCCTACAGTGATATCACTATCAAGTATAGGATACATATGTCTACTTACACTGTGCCAAGCCGGTCCTAGTAACTACACTCACCGGATGATCCACGATCTCCTGGATTCAGTGACTCCCTGTGGTCAGTGTGCAGAAGGGAAATAGTTACATTTTTTCAATGAATACACAGAATTCTCTGATTGGATGAGGGGAGATTGTGACTTCACTGCTACACCCCTCTGTCCCATCCAATTAAAATAAATACAAGTCATTTAATGAATGGCAGTGGTGCTGAGAAAGAGACACCCTGTGGTCAGTGTGCAGTGGTGCAGCCACTCCAATAGAATCCGGTTGTGGCTATCACTGTAGGAGAGCCAACTGCCCCTTAGGTATGAGATATGTGTACTTAGATTGGCCCAAGGGAAACCAGTGTAGCTATGTAATAAAATCTATACCCGTTCAGCTTTAAATTGTGCAATTTACTGAAATGCTGAGATGGAGTTCTCAAGTTTATAAAGTATAATTATAGAGAGTGGCAAATCTGACAGATTTAGATGGGGTCTAGTGTTGTTGTCTGATCTGCTGTGAACTCTAGTGCCTGTCCAAAAAGTAATTCTTTTATGTCATTTTCACAATTGATTATTGTGACTTTGGGGCAGAAGGCACCGTGTCTGCAAAACCCATCTCAGGGATAAGCAATTTATTTGTCCCAAATCTCTGCCTTTCCACATGTATAAATTTGGTCTGTGTTGACCCCCCAAATAAAGTGTCTACAGTTCTGGGGACTTTGATCATTCCATGCAAATTATCAAAAGAGAATACCGTGCCATTTTCGCCTAACCTCTCAAATTATATATGCTAATAGAGATAAGTGTTCTGTAATGTTTAGTCCCCATTTCATCACCGTCTTCTGACTCTGAGTCAAAGGCTATGAAACATGGACATCATTTTCAAATCAAAATAAAACAGGCTGCCAGTGAAACACATATTATATAAATTTTATTAGAAACCAAATAAAATTTCCATTTTTTGACCACTTCAGCTCCGGGAAGGATTTGCCCCCTTACTGACCAGCCCATTTTTTGCGATACGGCACTGCGTCGGTTTAACTGACAATTGAGCAGTCATGCAACATTTTCCCCACAAATAGAGCTTTCTTTTGGTGGTATTTGATCACCTCTGCGGTTTTTATTTTTTGCGCTATAAACAAAAATAGAGCAACGTTTTAAAAAAAAAATATATATATTTTGTACTTTTTGCTATAATAAATATCCCAATTTAAAAAAAAAAAGTTTAGGCCAATATGTATTCTTCGGAAAAAAGTGTAGCTCTTTGGTTGCAATAATCAAACAAGTGTATACCCAATACAGATATAAGTGTTACAAATATAACTCAATACGTGAAGAAAGTGAGTTAAATGAATATACATAAATAACAAATGAATGTGATCATCCAGAAACTGATTCAAAAACAGTCTTTTTAAAGTGATAAAATCCTTCACACTCTCCCAAGAGTGCGATGCGACATAAAATTTACATATATATATATATACATATATATATATATATATATATACATTTACATATATATAGCATATAACAGTCAGTAGCGATGTCTGTAAAGGGGTCCACCCAACATGTTTTGACGTACACAGTCACCAGATGATGACTGTGTAAGTCGAAACATGTTGGGTGGAGTCCCTTCCTCCTGAGACGGAACATCTGATCTTCATTGGGTTCATTGTAACCAACAGGCCCATTTGACTTGGAAGGCGTAAGCCCCGCCAGGTAATTGCTGTCCGGTAAGCCTCCTCCTTTTACTGCGGTGGTGGTGTCATTCTCCTGTCCTTCTAAGTGTCATACCAGAGGCTGGAAACATTCATTTGTTATTTATTTATATTCATTTAACTCACTTTCTTCACGTATTGAGTTATATTCTCAACACTTATATCTGTATTGGGTATACACTTGTTTGATTATTGCAACCGAAGCGCTACACTTTTTTCCGTTTATTATTGTAAGCTGTTTTGTCCATAGAAGTGTTGGCAGCTAGGTTGCTCATATATTCATTTGCACAGCGCAGTATTTGCCCTTTTTTCTTTTTACACGATATGTATTCTTCTACATATTTTTGGTAAAAAAAAAATCACAATAAGCGTATATTGATTGGTATGCTCAAAAGTTATAGCGCCTACAAAATAAGGGATAGATTTGTAATTTTTATTATTATATTATTATTATTTTATTTTTTACTAGTAATGGTGGCAATTTTTATCAGGACTGCAACAGATCGGACACTTTTGACGCTATTTTGGGACCATTGACATTTATATAGCGATCAGAGCTAAAAATAGCCATTGATCACTGTGTAAATGTCACTGGCAGGGAAGGGGTTAACACTAGGGGGCAGTCAAGGGGTTAACTGTGTTCCCCAGGTGTGTTCTAACTGTAGGGGGTGGGACTGACTAGGGGAGGAGACCAATCGGTGTTCATACTTAGTATGAACACATGATCGGTCTCCTCTCCCCTGAGAGAACCGGGATTTGTGTGTTTACACACACAGATCCCGGTTCTCACTCTGTCGCGAGCGATCGAGGGTACCCGGCGGTCATCGCACCCGCCAGACAGGTGCAACAGCTCTAGGGACACGCGGCGGCTCGTGCGCGCCTGCTGTGACGTCTTAAAGGAACGACATACAGCTATGGCGATTTGCGCAGCCGTGCCAACCTGCGACAGTATAACTGTGGCGGCAGGTCGGGTAGTGGTTAAAGAAATCACCTTTATCCAATAAATAATGCCTAATGTAATTTAAGTTGACCTCAAAGTGGTTGAAAACTCTCTCATATACACAGTGAAGTATACAGAAGATACACAAAGATGAAACAAATCCTCCTGCATAAGGTTTACATGTTTATCTGCGGTCCTCTACATCCCTTCAAAGTGCCGAAAATCCTCATGCATTTGTCTGTAGCACAGAGTAGGTAGGGGGTTGGGAACTACCATTAGAGCTCTTGTACAGTGTGTGAAAGCTGATTGGAGGAAAGGGACAAACACCCCTTCACACATGGCACAGGAACGAAGGAGCAATGTAGAGCTGTTTTGTGAACGGCCAAGCTGTGTTCCGAGCTCCCCCCCCCCCCTGTTATTTTACCTCTGGTGTCAGGATAACCTGTCAAAAGTGGCACATGCTGAGAACAGAGGAACGAAGCACCAGAGAGAAATTATGCTCAGAGCTTAGGAGCTTACCATTTTATTAAAAGGTGTTATTTTTTACTTCATTTTGTGCCTCCGTCAGTTCCTGACAGTAGGCGAAGGCCATGAATTCAGAAGATGAAGGCAATCCACCTAGTGGGAATATTTTTTCCAGATTGAATGAGCAGGACCACCTCATGGATCAGTTTGCCATAACGTTACAGACACTCCTAATTCGCACTGCTCACCTGGATCCTTCCACTGTGGTTGTTCCAGTATAACCTGTGTTGCAGGCCATCCCTGCTTCTGCTCCAGTCTCTGTGCAGGCACCCGCCCCGAATATTACCTCTAAGAGTAAGTCTGGTTCCTCTCTGCTTCCTCAGCGATTTGGGGGAGATTGAGTTTAATGCACAGGGTTTATCAACCAGGTTGAGATTTACTTTGAGATGCTGATCCAGGCATTCCCCACAGACAGAAGCAAAGTAGGCTTCATTATTTCTTTGCTTTCTGATAGAGCCTTGGCCTGGGCAAACCCTCTATGGGAAATGCAAAACCTATTGTCCTGAGTTACTCTGAGTTTGTGGCTTACATTAAAAGGTTATTGGTCGTTCCACTTCTTCTGCCAAGAGCCTCATGTCCATGGAAGAGGTCCGTCTGACGGAAGAAGTGACTGCAAGGGTGTTCTCACTCAAGCTCAAAAGGGGACAGACCAAGCAGCCACCCTAGACAAAAAGTCCTGTACTTGTGGTAGACGATTTACAAGGGGCCAGTGTCCCTCCTCGATCTCTCTACACAGATATGAGTCACTTAGTCAATAGTCTGGTGAAGAATGGGTCTGGGAATGCTAATTAGAGTTACCGAAGGGTTACCCATGTGACGCTGCTATATCGAGACTTTTACCACAAGTACTTGAAGCACATTCCTTTGTGCAAACTAAACGAGCTATAAATTTGGGGTATCGGGATCCAGAAGTGCCCTTATGATGTTACATACCCATCAAAATAACCTTTGACTCTGCTCTAGCAGGAAGACCAGAAACCTTTGATACCTTGGCTGTCATATGGCATCGATCCCCCGGAGTTGGCTGAAATTCTCTACTGATAGGCACTAACACCAACCTAGTGAGAAGGCTACGCACTCCCTTGGCCTTAGAGGTTGCTCCTTTTGGGAAAATTCACCCCCCAGTTGAGACAAGCATTCCAGAGGGTGTTGCAAGAAAAGAAGGCACCTGTGGAAGGAGTGGGAAGATTGTGGCGACTGGACACAGAAGAGAGAGTACTGCAACCTGAAGAGAGGGCCTGTCTTAAAACCACAGTCAAGTTGTCTTGGGACCAGCCAGGTCCGTACGTGGTGGTGGAAGCTGGTCCCACAGAAAAAGAGGTTGGGATAGAACTGGTTCCAGAGATTGTTCCCACTCGGGCCTTGCTAAGAAATGGACTGCCCCCCCCCCCCGGGAGAAAAATTGGCGGCCCTTCTCCCTCCTGGAGCCAGGTAACACGAGGAGGGGAGATGGCGGGCGGCCGATTATCCCCCCACCAGGCGTGCATGCTGGCTAGGTGAGGCTGTGGGAAGATTTGTGAGATGGAGGATGGATGCTCCCCCCCCCCCCGCTCCCCCCTCTGGCCAGCCTTTAACACATGTTGTCAGAGAGGGAAGATGGGATGAGCACTATGGCTGCCATGGGTTACAGTGGGTCTTTGAGGGTCCCTGGTATCCTTCCTCCGTTAGGGGCTCCAGACTGTATCCCGGTTTCTTAAAGGTACAGTATGTGAAGTATGGGATTACAATACATTGGATGCAAAAGATATCAGAACAAAATAAGGAAAGCAGAATTTAAGCAGGGAAATATTGAAAGAGTTAAAAGAAAGTGAGAGAATGATATGCATGTGTTGTGTACAAATGGGAAAAATTTAAGCAATTTTAGAGAGATATTTGTTTATGTATGTGAATGCTGGAACCTTTAGTTCTATCTCTTGTGTGTGTCATGTACGCAGATGTGACCCCCCTCCTTTGCTCTCTCATGAAAGAATGTGGCTGGGATGAGAGGTCAGTGATAAGCTGGAAGGACACAATGCCAATTTCAGTTTTTTAGACAAAACATTTATAACAAAATGTGCCGGATTAACGAATCTAATGATAAACAACATGATCACAATTATTTTGAATCTGTTTTACAAACATGGTAAAATGTAGGTTACATTTAACTGTTTATTACACAAATTGAATATCTTTTGATAGTGGAAACAGTGCATTTAAAAAAGGGAAATTAAGTAAAATTATGTAATAATGAGTATTAATTTCTAATATGAGTTTAACAATTTTATTAATAATATAGATATATTGAAACTGGTTTAGACAACTTTTGGTTGGAAATGAAGTCCATGTTAATGGGGAAATTTGTAATGAATGGGATTAGTTAAGATTAAGATAACAATTTTGTAATTTTATATTTATACAATAAACCCTTATTGAGAGAAAAAAAAAAGATTAAGATTAGGTTGTTAATTGGAATACAGCTGCCATAATATTTAACAAAGCCAAGATGGATGAGATACATAAGAAGTTTTCCTACAAAAACTTCTTAAGGTCTGATAATAACTTGATGTGCAGTCCATGATGTGGGAGTAATAATAAATAAAATGTAAATATAACAGACCTATCACATCAAGTCCACACACACTGTTAGGATAGATGCCACCTGCAGACGTTGTTTTATGTGGCTTTATGGTCCATCATATACAGATTGTTGATCCTTTTGTTTTTATTTATTTTTGAAATTCAAAGCAGAATGTGTGGATTGTGAAATGATGTGCCCCTTTTCCTTGTAAGTGCAGTGGTATAAGCAGAAGGATATTTTGGATTTATTGGACATTGTTATCATTTATTATAATAGTGCCAGAAAAAAGTTGTCTTTTTGAAACATGAAACTGGAGTTCTTACACAAACAGCGTGATAGAAAACAAGTCATTGCAATATATTTATGCAAGCTGGACCCAGTAATGAAAGGTTCACCCCGATATATCAGAGCTTTATGCAAAGGGGCTATTAGACAAAGTTACAGACATTATTTTGGTCAAATATTACATTTTTAATGGTCCCACATTCTGCGCAGCAAATATTTCAAATGCTTGACAAATGTTTGTCTAATGAAAGGTTTAAAATATGAAGTATTAGTATGAGGATGGTAATACCCATACTGAGTATGCAGTTTACCACCCAGAAGGATACTCTGTATTTAGTGTCATTGGATCCTTTTTCCCAGCTCAAGAAGCAGAGCTCCATGTTTTAGCAAAGCCTGTGAGCTATAAAAAGAGAGTAAATTTATATAGATAGTCAAGATATAGAGAGCTTTTGGTTCCATTTGAAGGGCCAGAAGTTGTATTTTACTTTGGCAGGTAAACCAATCAAGCATGCCAAGTTAATTTGATTGGCTGTCTTCAGCCTTCCATGGTCTTGCTGAGGTAGCCATACTAACATTAAAACTCACACATGGAAGCAGACCAGGCGACTAAGGATGCTGCATTACAGCCCCGGACACTTGCTGGGTCTGTGCAACTCACAGATTCCACCCTAGTTCTGGCCCAGTATAGCTGGGATTAATAATTCAACTTTAACCACTTGCTTACTGGGCACTTAAACCCCCCTCCTATCCAGACCAATTTTGAGCTTTCAATGACAAATGCAATGACAATTGCAATTTTTATAATCTTTTCCCCCAAAAAGAGCTTTCTTTTGGTGGTATTTGATCACCTCTGCGATTTTTATTTTTTGTTAAAAAAATGTAAAAAGACCGAATTAAAAAAAAAAAAAAAAAATTTTAATTTTGTTATAAAAATTTAAAATGGGTAATTTTTGTCCATCATTGATGTATGCTGATGAGGCGGCAGTGATGGGCCCTGATAGGTGGCAGTGATGGGCACTGATGGGTGGCAGTGATGGGCACTTATTGGTTACACTGATAGGCAGCACTTTTAGGTGGCACTGATTGGCGGCACTGGTGGGCATTGATAGGTGGCACTTGTGGGCATTGACAGGTGGCACTTGTGGGCATTGACAGGTGGCACTTGTGGGCATTGACAGGTGGCATACATGAGGCATAATTGCCTCTGACTTTTCGGGACCGATGTCCCTTTAAGATGAGCCGGTGATCGGCTTTTTGTTTTCTCCTCCGCTGTCAGCGTGAGGAGAAAAAAAAAACGATCACCAAGCTTTTGTTTTCATCATGTGATCAGCTGTCATTGGCTGACAGCTGATCACATGGTAAGGGGCCCCGCCCCTTACTCGGATCGCTGATTACCCAAGTCTCAGTGACTCGGTGATCACAGCGCGCACAGTGAAAGTGCAAAGGGGAGGCCGTCATATGACGAAGGAATTGAGATCAGCGCTGTGGCCGTCATTCGGCCACAGCGCGGATGTCAAGGATGTCAAGTGGTTAAGGACCCCAGAACCAGAAGAACAAGTGGTCCACAGGGGGTAACTTCTTATGAAACAGGATTTTGGAAAAGGTGATCATTTATGTCTGCCAGACACTCTTTTCCCTCCAGCTTGACACATGGACCGTGTCATCAGTCACAAGCAGTTATGGCTGCGTTAGTAAATGAGCGTGGGATAGAGCCAGGGTTCTCCACAGTTATTTTTATTACATACCACTTCTTGTTTTACCTGTTACCAAAGGTGTTACCAAAAGCTGAACATCCCTTCCAGAGATTGCAAAAAGATAAATTCAGATGCCCAAGTCAGGATCTTACGAGTATGCATTTTGTCTGTACAGACATGTTTTCTGGATGTCCAGTGGCAAATGTTACTGCAAAGGCCACAGTAAAAAGTATTATCAGAAGTAGTTTGTATTAGTCTAAAGTCCAGCTATTGTTCTTTCTTCCACCAGACATAGCAATTAATCACCTTTTGTACGTTGAAATGTTTACATACGAGATTTTCTTTAATAGCCAAATATTTGACACACTTGTACTAATTACAACAAATGCTGTTCTTTGATTCCTAAATGTTTGTATGATGATAAGGTAATTTTGATATAATATATTTTCAATAACATTTCTTAGTAGTTTGTAAGTACAGAGTGCAGAATCTACAGAGAGTAACAGAGGAAATCATTTTTATAAGAGAGTCCATACTAGAAGTTTTGAGGTTTTATTTTTACACCCCCTACTGTCTACAATGTAGCGGACAAAGTAGAGTAAGAAACTAGAAAACTTTTGCCTGAATGTTTTCTTATATTTTATTACGCCCCTAAGGGGATGTTGGACTCTTTCCCTATGGGATTTTGCTTGGGACTGTGTTACTCACTTGCAGGGGTGGACTGACAACTCATGGGGCCCCCAGGCAATCAGAGATTATGGGGCCACACAGTATACACACACACAGTATACAATCACACAGTATACACATACATGTACACACAGTATACACAGACATGTTTCTATTGGCTGAGAAGGTACTGGAGAGGTGGGGCAGCTATAATCTCTGGATTTTTAGACCAAAAGGATGTCGGTAAGGGACATTTCAGAAACAGATGTAAAAAAAAAAAAAACACAGATTTTTACATACTGTCCCTGGTTTTACTGAGGCTAGCAACCCTGATGGGGCCCCCTAGTGGCCCGGGGCCCTCGGGAAGTGCCTGAGTGGCCGAATGGTCAGTCCGCCCCTGCTCACTTGCTTATATTTTGTCTCAGCAGCTGAAGTCCTCCATTCGGATCTCACAGAGAATGTTGCTGATCTTTTAAGGTTTTTGACAAACTAATTTATGTGTTTTCTCCCCAATTCCAGATCCTAAAAGTTTGGAAGGATCTAAAACTAAAGCCAGGTGACTTGTGAATTGTTAAGGAACATTTATATATAAGGAAATGTTTGGAGACTCAATACAGCATCTATTTCATGTACAGTTTTGCAAAACTTGAAGGAAAAGTCATCTGGATCCCTGTTGCGATCACAGTCTAGGGTACTTTTTGATTCAATTACTTTAATTGTAAGGGATATATATATTCGAAAAGTAGTTTAGCCATGTTGGAGTCATATTTGTCTTTTGTACCTCTTCCATTTATGTAGAATTGTCTGTGTTTACATATTGCTGATAAGTGAGCATGCCAATTCAGCTAGAAGGCCATTCTGGCCTCAGGAGTGTACAGCCAGTACTCTGTAAATATGTCTTATCAATCATTTGTTTTTCACTAGACATGTGCATTCGTTTTCGTCCGAATGTATTTTCGTTGGAATTTCGGGTATATTTGTTATCGTTGTAACAAACGATGAAGAACGTGCAGAATCTGAAAACCAAAAGATCCGACATAAACAAATGCTTTATTTTCGTTGCGACAACAGTTCGATGTAGATAGGAGATTTGACATGACGCTGACAATAGTGATCTGTGTCCATCGAACCTGTGGTCGAATGTGCCTAACCTTAGCTCTATTAGTCCAAGATTATTCAACATAGAGAGAAAAGATTCGACATTATAGAGACAATAGCAAAAAAGGTCTAATGTGCCTAACCTAACTTTATTAGTCCAAGATTATTCGAAAAGATTCAAAATGAAAATTTGACGAAGCAGTCGCCTCGAGCGGACATTTATGGTCAAATGCTCCGCCCATAGGCTATAGAAGAATTCTAATGTTGGTTGACTAGTAATATTAACCAGTTCAATACCCGCCCATAGTCATATGACGCCCACAAGGTGGATCTACCATCCTGGGTGGGCGTCATATGACGTCCTCGGGTTCCCGGCCGCCTGGGGGGCGCGCACGCCCGCGGCATCGCTCGGGACCCGGTGCGAGTGCCCGGCGGCCGCGATGTCCGCCGGGCACCCGCGATTGCCCGTTAAAACAACGGGACCGGGCGGGACCGTGGAGCAGTGTGTGTAAACACACAGCCCCCCGTCCTGTCAGCGGGGTGGAGACCGATCTTGTGATCCCAGTACAGCGGATCACATGATCGGTCTCCTCCCCTTAAGTCCCCTCCCCCTACAGTTAGAATCACTCCTATTAGGGACACACATTAACCCCTCCAGCGCCCTCTAGTGTTAACCCCTTCCCTGACAGTCACATTTACACAGTAATCATTGCAATTTTATAGCAACGATCGCTGTGTAAATGTGAATGGTTCCAAAAATGTGTCAAAAGTGTCCGAAGTGTCCGCCGCAATGTCGCAGTCACGAAAAAAAAAAATCGCAAATCGCCGCCATTACTAGTAAAAAAAAAAAATAAATAAATTCAATAAATCTATCCCCTATTTTGTAGACGCTATAACTTTTGCGCAAACCGATCAATATACGCTTATTGCGATTTTTTTTTTTACCAAAAATATGTAGAAGAATACGTATCGGCCTAAACTGAGGAAAAAAATTGTTTTTTTTAAAAAAAAAAATGGGATATTTATTATAGCAAAAAGTAAAAAATATTGTGTTTTTTTTCAAAATTGTCGCTCTTTTGTTTATAGCGCAAAAAATAAAAACCGCAGGCGCGATCAAATACCACCAAAAGAAAGCTCTATTTGTGGGAAAAAAAGGACGTCAATTTTGTTTGGGTGTAACGTCGCACGACCGCGCAATTGTTAGTTAAAGCGACGCAGTGCCGAATCGCAAAAGTGCTCTGGTAAGGAAGGGTGTTTAAAAGCCCTGTATTGAAGCGGTTAATTAATAAATATAATTATTACTAGTGTCATACAACATTAGAATTCTACTATAGCTGGTAGGCGGAACATTCGACCGGAAATGTACGATTGCGGCGTTGTACAGTTTAGCTGCTCCGTTGAATCTTCTTAGAACATTTCGACAGACACCATAAGCCTTCAAATGGCAGATTCGACCTTAATTATTTTCGATTTTCAGACTAATGCATTTTTTAACGTAACTAAATAAATTAAAACGAATTTCGGGAGTAACTAAATAAATGTAATTTTCGGACGAAAATGAAATTCCGAAACAAAATATTTCAGTGTGCAAATGTCTATTTTTCACAATGAAAAGTAATTTTGTAATAAACAAAGCTGCTCAGCTATTATTTTCTCCACAATGAAGTTCTTGCCTCTTTGGCTAGGACTACCTCCACCTAAGCGTGTGGAGGTTCCAGGTTAAAGGTGATAGCAGGTATGGTTAGTGATCAAAATATTGATCAAAAGAGAGTAGACTGTATTGGAAATGTGTAAGTTCGTTATATAATTGTATTCTATTTTATATTTATTGCACACTACCCTCACTGTGCACATAGCACTAATGCCCTGTACACACGATCGGACATTCCGACAACAAAATCCATCAGATTTTTTCAGAGTGTGCTCAAAATTGTCTTGCATACACCCGTTCACACAAAGTTGGTCGGAAATTCCGAACGTCAAGAACGCGGTGATGTACAACGCGTACGACGAGCCGAGAACAATGAAGTTCAATAGCCAGTGCTGCTCTTCTGCTTGCTTCTGAGCATACGTGGCACTTTGTGCATCGGAATTGTGTACACACGATCAGAATTTCCGACAATAAGCTCTGATCGCACATTTTCCATCGGAAAGTCCGATCGTGTGTACAGTGTGTACATGTAACGCCCCTTGTTACCATAAACGTACAATTGTAATATTAATGTGATACCTGCGTAATCATGTGTATAAAAACCTTCAATTGCGTCATAATAAAGCAGAACAGTTATTTGGAAAGATGCGTCTGTTCCCTACGGCAGTAGTTATTATTAATTTGGAACCACTAATCAATATGAGAATAGGAGTTGCCTATCTACAAAATGTCCAACTCACAGGCCAAGTACATGTTCTGCAAGTTCAGAAAGTACATGTTGATCCTGCCAGAAATACAATGCCCTTCTAACTTCCTGTGAGTTAAAGTGAAATCTCAGACAACATCATCAGCCTTCCCAGCTGTTTTCTATGAACTATAAAACACAATTTTTGCAAATTTTTTGTCTATAAAACACTTCCCTTCTATGTTATGGAGAAGTGGAATGGGGGAGTAATTGTAGTTCTTTCCTAGGGTGACAATGCCGATCCTCCTTAGCACTGGAGGTGTGTGGCAGAATCTAACCAGAGTCCGGGTTTAACTCTCTGATGATTTAGATATAAAATGTCTCATAAAGAACCAATCACAAAATACAGGAAGGACTCTTCTGCCTGCTTAATGGGGCCCTTATGTTGGTGCACAGTAAAGATGTAGTCTCTTTGGGTGAGAAATAGCATTTCCCCAGGAATTGTGAATTAGCAAGCAGAGTTCCCTTTTAACCACTTGCCAACCAGCCGCCGTCATTATACGAACACCCTGATCACTACTGAGGAGAATATTCTTACCTTTTGGTGTCATATTTTTACGTCATCCTTGGCTCTCATATTATATGAACTGGAACTATTTATACGGCTCTCATCTGCCAGGTATTATTGTAATGTATTTTTAGTGTTATGACTTTTTGTTTTTAGCGCTGCACTGTTTTTTCTTTTATGTAAGTGGTTAATAGATGGTGGCAAGCCTGGGAAGTCATTCTAAGGACACCAGATGATTATAGAGGTTGCTTAACTGCTTGTCGACCAGCCATCGCAGTTTTACCGTGGCAGAATGGCACGACTGGGCGAACATAAATCCTGGTTCTTTCAGGGGAGAAGACAGATCGTGTGTTCATACAAAGTATGAACACCGAACTCTCTCTTCCCCTAGTCAGTCCCATTCCCCCACAGTTAGAACACACCTAGGAACACAGTTAACCCCTTGATCGCCCCCTAGTCTTAACCCCTTCCCTGCCAGTGACATTTATACAGTAATCAGTGCATTTTTATATCACTTATCCCTGTATAATTGTCAATGGTCCCAAAAATGTGTCAAAAGTGTCCAATATGGCAGTCCTGATAAAAATCGCAGATCACCGCCATAAAAAAAAAAATTATAAATCTATCCCCTATTTTGTAGACGCTATAACATGTGTGCAAACCAATCAATATACGCTTATTGAGTTTTTTTTACCAAAAATATGTAGAAGAATACATATCGGCCTAACCTGAGGAAAAAAATGTGGGATATTTATTATAGCAAAAAGTAAAAGATATTGTGTTTTTTTCAAAATTGTTGCTCTTCTTTTGTTTATAGCGCAAAAAATAAAAACCGCAGAGATGATCAAACACCACCAAAAGACAGCTCTATTTGTGGGGGAAAAAAGGACGTCAATTTTGTTTGGGTACAGGGTCGCATGACAGCGAAATTGTCAGTTAAAACAACGCAGGGCCGGATCACAAAAAATGGCCTGGTCATTGAGCAGCCAAATCTTCCGGGGCAGAAGTGGTTAAAGCGGAGGTCCACCCAAAAAAAAAAAATGAAAAGCCAGCTACACATACTACAGCTGCTGGCTTTTAATAATAAGACACTTACCTGGAGTCCAGCGATGTCGGCACCGCAGCTAATGTTTCCATCAGCTGTCAGGTGCTGCCGCCGCCATTGCGTTTAAGGGAACCCGGCAGTGAAGCCTTACGGCTTTACAGCCGGTGCCCTACTGCGCATGAGCAAGGCTCCGCTCCTCTCTCCTACTGGCCCAGCAACAGAGGGAGTAAGAGGAAGGAGCCCCGCAGTGACGTCATGGGTTGTGGCACGGACTCCCAGAAGTGGGAACAGGATACCTGTCAAAGACACGTATCCTGTTCCTCCTCTCCACCAAAAAGGTGCCAATTGTGGCACCGGAGGGGGAGAGGAGACAAATGAGCCGAAGTTCCACTTTTGGGTGGAACTCCGCTTTAAGCTGGAAAGGGATGAGAGCAGAATTTAGCATTATTGTGTCCCTTTTAAAAGGTGTTGTAAAGGCAGAAGTTTTTTTTTTTATCTTAATGCATTCTAAGGCATTTGCCCCCCCCCCCCCCAAAAAAAAAATATATACCACCAGCCGCCACTGCTATTGCTAATAAGTGTTCCTCGTTCCCATCTCAAAAAGTTGGGAGGTATGCCACAAGTCTGCAATAGAGCAGAAAGTAATAATGGTGGAATTTTTTAAAGAACAACCTAATCATATCTTTAAAATGCTCCCTCCCTTCCACCTATCCTGCCTAACCTGTAGAAAAAAAAAAAAGGTGTGTGTACTTTTTATCCTCTCCGATCAGGTCACATTCAGGTTTGACTCCCAGGTATCAGTAAGCAGCTGCTGCAGGGGAGAGGAGGGAGCGCTGACAACGGTTGGGTTATGGGAACCTATGGGTGACATCACAGCTCCTGGAATTCATAGCCATTATCGAGCGCTCCCTTACACAGAGAAGAAGGATCACGTAACCGAACCAGAGCGGATTGAAAAAAGCTAAAAACACAGGTCTTTTATATACAGGTTAGGCAGGATAGGTAGGAGGAGGGGGAAGGACAATTATAGTCAGGGTTATCTTCCACTTTAAATACTGAGTAATTTATTTTCCAGGGAATTCTTTTTTATGTTAAATTACTCGACAGAGTTGCTTGAAAAAAGAAAGAAGCACAGGAATATCCTATTCAGAAACACATCTTAAAGCGGGATTCCACCCTAAAGTGGAACTCCCGCTTTTCGGAACCCTCCCCCCCTCCGGTGTCACATTTGGCACCTTTCAGGGGGGAGGGGGGTGCAGATACCTGTCTAAGACTGGTATCTGCACCCACTTCCGGCATAAACTCCTGTGGGAGTTTACGCAAGTTCCTGTCCCGGCGCGCTGTCTGCTGGGACACACACGTGTCCCGGCAGACAGCGCTGAAGATTCTCATTGCGCCGCGCGACTCGCACATGCGCAGTAGGGAATCGGGAAGTGAAGCCACTTCCTGATTCCCTCACCGAGAATGGCGCCGGCTACAGCAGAGAGCCGAGCGAGCGATCGGCCTCTGCTGCCGACACCGCTGGAACCAGGGACAGGTAAGTGTCCATTTTTTAAAAGTCAGCAGCTGCAGTATTTGTAGCTGCTGGCTTTTCATTTTATTTTTTTTCCAGTACAGTCCCGCTTTAAATGAATACAATGTTAATTTTGCCCACTAGAGGGAAACATTCTAATGGAAGCTGTACATTTGTCTCTACTAAGCACACGCTCAGTCTGCTTCTCTCTATGGACAACAGAATTTTAAAGCACACATTTTTTTTAGTTCTGGATAGAGTAGGGAAGGGGTAAATTCTCTGTTTTGACTGCTATTTTGGAGAAATTATTAAAAACAACTTACAACACTATTATATGTATTACATATCTTAGATTGCACTTAGTCCCCATTCACAAATAGGGCCATTTGCAATTAGATGCAAGAGACCCTGAGGTTCCCTGCGATTAATTGCAGGCAAGAAGCCCTATTGAAAACAATAGGAGGCTGACAGCTTCCACGGCTATTTGCGCCTACTCGCATGTCTGAGTCCAGGGCAGACCATTCACAGGTAATCATTCAATGAGCGATGATTACATGCGAACGGCTAGAAACAGCTGCAGGAGCTGTCAGTCTCCCATTGTTTTCAATGGGGCTTCCCCCTGCATCTAATCACAGGGAACCCATGCAGGGTCTCCCCCTTATCTAATCGCAAAAAGCAAGTGTGACTGGGGCCTTAAAGAGGAAATTAATTCTGAAAGCTGTGCTCAAGAATAGGCAGACAGAGAGCAAAGAACTAGTCACCAGTATTACCTGTAGGTTCTCTGCAGCTGATATTTTTCCATGACTGACTTACCATGCCTTATTCTGCACTTTGTATGGAGGAAACTATCTTGGTAGACGGAGGACTTGTCAGAGCCTCCAGCGAGAAGAACAGTGATCAGCACAGTAGTGACATCACCAAATCTCAGGATTGAACTCTGCTCAAGCCAGGGGAACAAGTCCTGCAGTCATCAGGTAGAAGGGTGCAGGTTGCCAAACAGACTCATCCAAAGCGATGCATAAGCTAAAACATGTGCATTGTGTAAAGGTGGTGCAATGTGTTGTTACAACACATCCCACTGTTTACGTTGTAATTTTTTTACTTTATTAAAGTGTCACAAAATGACACTTCATTCAACTCTATGCACTGCAGCACGTTGTGACGTGCTATGGTGCAGTGACATGCAGTGCATTGCATAAAAATGCAGCATTTTTATGCAACATGCTGAAACCCACCTTAATGCAGCATTGTGGTGTGAACCATTGATTTATATGTGCCCTTGCATTGAGCCTGCATTGATGTACACAGATCATTGCAGCTCATTGTTTATTGTTTACGTGCAGGGGGAGGGGTATGAAGTGTATGGTGGTGGGTAGTATGTGCAGGGAGAGGGGCATGGAGTGTATAGCAGTGGGTATTACATGCAGGGAGAGGGGTACGGGGTGTATGGCAGTGGGTATTATGTGCAAGGAGAGGGGTACAAGGTGTATGGTAGTGGGTAGTACGTGCAGAAAGAGGGGTAAGGTGTGTATGGCCATGGGAATTATGTGCAGGGAGAGGGATGTGGAGTGTATAGAGGTGGGTAGTATGTGCAGGGAGAGGAATGCGGAGTGTATGGTGGCAGTGGCGTAACTAGAACCTTCAGGGCCCCGGTGCAAGAAACCATGGAGGGCCCCCCTGACCCCCGGCCAGGGCCCTGCCCACTGATCCCAGGGGCAGCAGGACCTGCATAGCAGGGGGAACAAATCCCCTCCATGTTCCTCCTGCAGCCACTGAATGCCTATCAGAGGGAGAGGAGGAGAAGCAGACTTTTAGTGGCTGCAGAAATAAAATGGAGGGGATTTGTTCCTCTAAATGCCCCCCCCCCCCATCCAGGTGTTCAGGGGCAACATGTGTGCTATTGCAATTGTGACCCCTGTAGTTACGCCCCTGGGATGAGTGGCAGCAGTGTTGGTGGGGGTGGGATCAGTGGTGGTTGGGGAGGGATAGGATCAGTGGCATCGGTGGTGGGGGGTAGGATGAGTGGCAGCGGTGAGGGAGAGATGGGATGAGCGGCAGCGGTGGGGGGAATGGGATCAGTGGCAGCAGTGGTGGTTGGGTGGGGATGGGAACAGTGGCAGTGATGGGATCATTGGCAGCAGTGAGGGGGGATGGAATCAGCTGCAAGGGTTGTGGTTGGGGGTGGGATTAGTGGTAGGGGGGATTGAATGGGATGAGTGGCAAAGGTGGTGGGGGGGAATGGGATCAGTGGTAAGGGTGGTGGTTGGAGGAGGATGGGATGAGATGAGATGAGTGGTAGTGGAAGGGGGATTGGATAGGATGAGTGGTAGTGGAAGGGTGGATTGGATGGGATGAGTGGCAGCGGTGGAGGGCATTGGATGAAATGAGTGGCAGTGGTGGTGGGAAGATGGGATCCGTGGTGAGGGTGGTCATTGGGGGGGGGGGGGTGGGGGATGGGATGAGTGGTGGGGAGGAGAATGGTATCACTGGCAAGGATGGGATCAGTGGCAGTAGTGGTCATGATGGGGTGGATCAGTGGCAGCAGTGGTTGTGGTATTGGTGTGGGGGAGGGGGGAATCAGTGGCAGTAGTGGTGGTGATGGGGGGGATCAGTGGCAGCTGTGGTGGTGTGGGGGGAATCAGTGCAGCAGTGGTGGTGTGGGGATCAGTGGCAGTAGTGGTGGTGTGGAGACCAGTGGTGGTGTGGGTGGGGATCAGTGGCAGCTGTGGGGGTGTGGGGGGGGTATCAGTGCAGTAGTGGTGGTGTGGGGATCAGTGGCAGTAGTGGTGGTGTGGGGGGGTATCAGTGGCAGTTGTGGTGTGTGGGGGGGAATCAGTGCAGTAGTGGTGGTGTGGGGATCAGTGCAGTAGTGGTGGGGGTGTGGGGGGGAATCAGTACAGTAGTGGTGGTGTGGGGATCAGTGGCAGTAGTGGTTGTGTGGGGGGGTATCAGTGGCAGCTGTGGTGTGGGGGGGAATCAGTGCAGTAGTGGTGGTGTGGGGATCAGTGGCAGTAGTGGTGGGGGTGTGGGGGGGGTATCAGTGCAGTAGTGGTGGTGTGGGGATCAGTGGCAGTAGTGGTGGGGGTGTGGGGGGTATCAGTGCAGTAGTGGTGGTGTGGGGATCAGTGGCAGTAGTGGTGGTGTGGGGGGTATCAATGGCAGCTGTGGTGTGGGGGGGGGATCAGTGTAGTAGTGGTGGTGTGGGGGATCAGTGGCAGTAGTAGTGGTGGTGTGGGGGGGTATCAGTGGCAGCTGTGGTGGGGGGGGGGGGAATCAGTGCAGTAGTGGTGGGGGTGTGGGGGGTATCAGTACAGTAGTGGTGGTGTGGGTATCAGTGGCAGTAGTGGTGGTGTGTGGGGGGTATCAGTGCAGTAGTGGTGGTGTGGAGATCAGTGGCAGTAGTGGTGGTGTGGGGGAGGGGGAATCAGTGTAGTAGTGGTGGTGTGGGTATCAGTGCAGTAGTGGTGGTGGTGTGGGGGGGTATCAGTGCAGTAGTGGTGGTGTGGGGATCAGTGCAGTAGGGATCAGTGGCAGTAGTGGTGGTGTGGGGGGGTATCAGTGGCAGCTGTGGTGTGGGGGGGGGATCAGTGCAGTAGTGGTGGGGGTGTGGGGGGGGGTATCAGTACAGTAGTGGTGGTGTGGGGATCAGTGGCAGTAGTGGTGGTGTGGGGGGGTATCAGTGGCAGCTGTGGTGTGGGGGGGGTGAGTGTAGAAGTGGTGGTGTGGGGGATCAGTGCAGTAGTGGTGGGGGTGCAGGGCCAGTGCTACCACTAGGCAAACTAGGCAGCCGTCTTGGGCGCCCTGCTGCCAAGGGTGCCCAGCCACTGGTGGTCACACTCTACTCTCTGCATGAAGCAGCTAATTCTCAGCATCAGCAGGCTACTGCCGCTCCATTCGCATATATTGTCAGAGGTGCAGCAGTGGCCTGTATCTGTGTCCCAACTCCTTAATGAATGGAAGCAAGCAAACATTCTTTGATGGGCACTGGTAGGCTGCATTGATGGGCGCTAGTAGGCTGCATTGATGGGCGCTGGTGAGGATGCATTGATGGGTGCTAGTAGGCTGCATTTATGGGCGCTGGTGAGGCTGCATTGATGGGCGCTGGTGAGGCTGCATTGATGGGTGCTGGTGAGGCTGCATTGATGGGTGCTGGTGAGGCTGCATTGATGGGTGCTAGTAGGCTGCATTTGATAGGCGCTGGTGAGGCCGCATTTGATGGGCGCTGGTGAGGCTGCATTTGATGGGCGCTGGTGAGGCTGCATTTGATGGGCAGGGAAAAGGGGGTGGGGCTGGGGGCGGCAAAATGAGACTTCGCCTAGGGTGTCAAAAATCTTTGCACCAGCCCTGTGGGGGTGTGGGGGGGTATCAGTGCAGTAGTGGTGGTGTGGAGATCAGTGGCAGTAGTGGTGGGGTATCAGTGGCAGCTGTGGTGTGGGGGGGATCAGTGCAGTAGTGGTGTGGGGGGGGTATCAGTGCAATAGTGGTGGTGGTGTGGGGGGGGGGGGGGGGGGTATCAGTGCAGTAGTGGTGGTGTGGGGGAGGTATCAGTGCAGTAGTGGTGGTGGTGTGGGGGGGGGGGGGGTATCAGTGCAGTAGTGGTGGTGGTGTGGGGGGGGGGGTATCAGTGCAGTAGTGGTGGTGGTGTGTGGGGGGGTATCAGTGCAGTAGTGGTGGTGGTGTGTGGGGGGGTATCAGTGCAGTAGTGGTGGTGGTGTGGGGGGGGTATCAGTGCAGTAGTGGTGGTGTGGGGGGGGTATCAGTGCAGTAGTGGTGGTGTGGGGGGGGGTATCAGTGCAGTAGTGGTGGTGTGAGGGGGTATCAGTGCAGTAGTGGTGGTGTGGGGGGTATCAGTGCAGTAGTGGTGGTGTGAGGGGGTATCAGTGCAGTAGTGGTGGTGTGGGGGGGGGGGGTATCAGTGCAGTAGTGGTGGTGGTGTGGGGGGGGGTATCAGTGCAGTAGTGGTGGTGTGGGGGGGGTATCAGTGCAGTAGTGGTGGTGTGGGGATCAGTGGCAGTGTTGATATTAAGGGATGGGTGCCACTCACTTGCAGATCACTTGGTTCCGAATCCCCCTCCTTTCTGGGTCTTGCTTGGGTGAACAGAGGGGATGGGCGGGGCCTGTGAGTGCAGGCGGAGCTGGAGAAGATGGGCGAGGACTGTGCCTGCTGTGAGTGAAGGTGGATAGTATGGGCGGAGAGGTTGGGCGGAGCGGGGGCGGAGCTGGCGGAGAGGATGGGCGAAGCGGGCGGAGACTGTGCCCCTGAGTGCGGGATGAGAGGATGGGTGGAGAGGATGGGCGGAGCCTGTGCAGTGTGCAGAGTGCGCTCGGGGAGGATGGGCAGGGCGGCCGGAAACGATGGGCGGAGCGGACTCCCCGTGACCAGTACACTGTACTATCTCCCGGGCAGCGGCTGGCCCCCCTGTAGTGGCGGAACCCGGCGAGGGCCCAGTCGCAAATGCGACTGGTGCGACCCTGGTAATTCCGCCACTGTATGGTGGTATGGTAGGTAGTATGTGCAGGGAGAGGGGCACGGACATGTTTCATCCATGGGTGCAGTGTCTGTCAGAGCACAGTGCCCCCTCCCTTTTCCCGCTCGGGGCCCGAGTGCAGTGAACACATTGCACCCATGGATGATACGCCACTGTACAGAAGGTAGGTTCTTAAGTAATCTAGCATTGGGGCCCGATTGTACTGTTGGTGCACATGAGAATAGTCCCAGTCAAGCCTGCAGGCAGTAATAAGGCTACTACTTGTGTTTAGTATGGTCTGTCTGGTCAGTACCTAAAGAGCTCAGTCTCATTAGCAGCAGATAGTAAATCCCTACAGCAGCAGCTCACCAGTCCCAGTGATATTGCAGTTCACCATCCAGTCACACACACAGCGATTAGTCAATTCTCTGCTCCGCACCCAGGTAACTGTCTGAACCCAACACTATGGATCCCGCTCAGGCCACCATTATGCAGCTGTGATGGTGCACACTGGAAAGAGATGAGCACTCTCCGATTTCCCTCACAGCAAGAGAAAGCTGTGTCCTCTACAGCCTGAGAAAATGCAGCTCTTTCCCCTTCTCCTGGCAATCTCTCTCTGGGAAATGCAGTTTAAAAGCTCTTGATTATATAGAGTCTATCTCCTCTGGACTACAGTTTCCACAGTGCAATGCTTCCTGACTCAGTCTATTGAACTCTTCCTGCTCTTCAGCTCCCTCCTCTTGCTGATTAGGGATGAGCCAAACACCCCCTGGTTCGGTTCGCACCAGAACTTGCGAACTGACAAAAAATGTGTGCGAACATCGTTAAAGTCTATGGGACACAAACGTTTTAAAGGCTCATTTTAAAGGCTTATATGAAAGTTATTGCCATAAAAAGGGTTTGGGGACCCGGGTACTGCCCCAGGGGACATGTATCAATGCAAAAAAAAGTTTTTAAAACTGAAGTTTGTTCAGGAGCAGTGATTTTAAGAAAGCTTAAAGTGAAACAATAAAAATGAAATATTCCTTTAAATATCGTGCCTAGGGGGTCCCCTTATGCCGCGTACACACGAAGGGACTTTTCCCGGCGGACCTAAGTCCAGCGGACAATCCGCTGGACTTTCCAGCTGGGTCCGCTGGACTAAAAAGCGAACGGACTTGACCACACACGATCACGCAAAAAGTCAGACGTTCACGCAATGACGTACAGCACGTACGACGGGACTAGAAAACGAAAAATACTAGAAAAATACTTGCTACTGAGCATGCGTCCTTTTTGGTCCGCCGGACCATACTACACACGGCCGGATTGTCCGCTGGACTGCCAAGTCCAGCGGATAATTTTAAAACAAAACTTAAAACTTTAGTCCGCCGTACTTTGGCCAAAAAAAGTCCGGCGGCGCCCACACACGAGGGGATTATCCGCTCGACTTCGGTCCAGCGGATAATCCCGCGGGATAGTCCCTTCGTGTGTACGCGGCATAAGTCTGCCTGTAAAGTAGGGCATTTTCCCCATGTTTAGAAAAGTACCACAGCAAAATTACATTTCCAAAGGAAAAAATGTACCGGTAATTTAGCCCTGGTTCACATTGGAGTGTTTTGACATGCGATTTGGTGCGGGTGCTGCACCAATTTCAAAAAGTAGTTTCTGTACGATTTCGGGGTGCAATTTACATTGCCATCTGTGCAGAAACCTGCACAGATGTCACTAAAATCGCCGGAGTGAAATCTCAGTAGCCAGTGTTTTTCTCACTCTCCATTCTTAGCCATGCACCTGACTACATAAAAAAAAGTAAATGGCAGCTTGAGTTAAAGTAACACTAAACTCTGGATTAACCACTTACTCACGTGGATGTACGTGATTTTTCTGAAGTGGTTGTACCGGGGTGATGGTCGGCTTTCTTGTAATGACAACCGATGCGGCTAAGCAGCTGCTCGGCGCTCCGCCTGGGTCTCCCGTTGCGGTTGCTTCCTGGATCCTATTGTGAGAACACCATCCTGTTGCTGTGTGAGGGGATTGCGGCCTACCAAGGGGCACGTGGCCTGCAGCTCCAATCCAGAGGGTCAGGACGCTGTCTGCTTTTGGAAGGACGCTCTGCAGCGATGCTGTATGCCACGGAGACGGCCGATTCACCAGGTCAGCAGACTGAACGCCTGCGATTAAGAGAATCGTTTGATCGTGTTTCAGAGGATAGCTGAACGTGTACAGGATTGGTGAGGGGGCTCTTCCCCAGGAATCTCATTGCCTTTTATAAATTACACATTTGAATACTGTGCACAGACATCTGTTACCCGGATCATGTAGAGGAGTGTTAATTGACAAGACAGCTATCTTACCCTGTTCCTTATCACTCTGTTGCATCAAAGGACCCTTGTTCTTAGAGCTCCAACGTGGCAGTGAAGATAGTGTGAGGGCTCACTTTTAGGACACTGTTATTTACTGCTCTTAAAGGGGACATGCCACTGATACCTATAGTGTATTATTCCCAATAGACTTTGAGGTATTATAGGTTGGCCCAGGGTTCCCCTTTAGTGATATTAATATCTACAATTATCCTTAGCTTGCTTAAAGATTTGCTTATTACTGTTTAACACTGTAACCACTGGTGTTACTTTTGTTGTTGCTAATTGAAATTTTTTGCTTTAACAAAAATTGTTTCAACCAAACCCTGGCTACTTATACAGGACTTGGCTGACTAATTTCACTTTAAACCTTTCTCTGGTCCAAGTAAACTTGAGAGAGCAGAACTGTGTTTGTGTGTTAATACTGTGTTATTCCATTAATCGCATTTCTAGGTGCTCCTTCGGGGGTGTCGCTAGATATGTATGAATGCTGCCAGCATTACTGCAGAGGTTGAAGGGGTGGAGGGTCAGCCTGTCAGTGCTCAGACCATACGCTGCACACTGCATCAAATTTGTCTGTCGTCCCAGAAGGAAGCCTCTTCTAAGGCTGATGCACAAGAAAGCCCAGAAAAAGGTGTGCTAAAGACAAGCAGACTAAGGACATGGATTACTGGAACCATATCCTGTGGTCTGATGAGACCAAGATAAACTTATTTGGTTCAGATGGTGTCAAGCGTGTGTGACAGCAACAAGGTGAGGAGTAAAACGACAAGTGTGTCTTGCCTACAGTCAAGCATGGTGGTGGGAGTGTCATGGTCTTGGGCTGCATGAGTGCTGCCAGCACTGGGGAGCTACAGTTCATTGAGGGAACCATAAATGCCAACATGTACTGTGACATACTGAAACAGAGCATGATCCCCTCCCTTCAGAGGCTGGGCCGCAGGGCAGTATTACAACTTGATAACGACCCTAAACACACCTCCAAGACGACCACAGCCTTGCTAAAGAAGCCGAGGTTAAAGGTAATGGACTGGCCAAGCATGTCTCCAGACCTAAACCCTATTGAGCATCTGTGGGGCATCCTCAAATGGAAGGTGGAGGAGCGCAAGGTCTTTAACATCCACCAGCTCCGTGATGTCCTCATGGAGGAGTGGAAGAGGACTCCATTGGCAACCTGTGAAGCTCTGGTGAACTCCACGCCCAATAGTGTTAAGGCAGTGCTGGAAAATAAAGGTGGTCACACCAAATATTGACACTTTGGGCCCAATTTGGACATTTTCACTTAGGGGTGTACTCACTTTTGTTGCCAGTGGTTTAGACATTAATGGCTGTGTGTTGAGTTATTTTGAGGGGACAGGAAAAGTGTAATTTCTTCAGTGTTGTCACATGAAAAGGTATAATAAAATATTTATAAAAATGTGAGGGGTGTACTCACTTTTGTGAGATACTGTACATATATATATATATATATATATATATATATATATATATATATATATATATATATATATAATGTTTGGGGCTTCTAAGAAATTTTCTAGAAAAAATACTGATTTTAACTGATTATAAACAACAAATGTCAGAAATAGGCCTGGTTCGTTCTCTATGGTCCCACTGTATGTAGCCACCCATGCTTGCTCCTGAGATGGACTAGGGACTATGTATGGACTATGGGATTTGTAGTGTGCAAGGGGACATGCACATGACCACAACTAATGGTATACAGCCACTGTGTCCCAAGATGACACCTATGTGGGTGTGTGTAGAATGCATGTCCCCAAATGCACAGGGTAAGTTCAGTACGACATTTCCAGAAGGGTGGATGAATGACTCCTGTGTCATCCTGTACTGGCTAATCAAGATGGCACCTGGAAGAAGAGGTCAGGGAGAAAATGCCTGCACTGGTAAGGGACCTTGTAGGCGCTGAAACATTGAAGCAGTGGTAAGCAGTCATGCCTTTAGTCTCACTTTAATGAACTGTCGCTTGTTATAGTCAATAAAGTTCTAACAAAAAAAAATAGAAGAAAGTAAACAGTGCAATGCTCCAAAATTGGCACACGAGCATCATTCCTCGTAGTACACTAGTGGCTGCATATTTAGCCTGTCTGGTAATGTGAATAAGCCCTCACAGGGGATCACCCAACTGTCCCAATTTTAGTTTTTTTTGGCAACCTTTATTTTGTTTGAATTTTTTAAAGTTAGCACCCTCTAATGTAGGTAGGTGCTAGAAGTAGGATTTTTGTGAGTGCAGGTAAATTTAATCATGTCTAGCTGTAAGGCCTGTTTGTTTTGAGCCGTGTGGGCTTGGAGTGGCTCAATGTAGGCTGGTGACTCACAGATAGCATCACCTTTCGGGTACCTCCCTCTGGCTTAAAGAGGATTCTAGAAGGGAGGAGGGAAGAGAGGTGGAGCTGTCTGAGGGTGTCTCAGGGAGCTCTGACCAATCCCCAACTAGGATTGGCAGGGGGCAGACCTCCTTGATATACCCAGGGTCAGCCCAGATGGGGAGAAGTTGTCGGGTGGAAGAAGCTGGAGCAGTCGGGGCCTTTGAGGTACAACCCAGCCTGGGGGGGGGGGGGGGTTTGTGAACTTGGGCCTGAGGGGTTCGGGTGCAAGTTGGAGCCTTTCTGAGAAACAAAGAAGGATCTGGACAGGAGGCACAAAGAGGAACTGAGAAAGACAGCGGGAGCTAGTGTTGCCGAGCATGTCTCCAGGAGTAAGAGGCTTGGTGAGTTTTTTGAAGTTGCAATTTTTTCCCACATTTCTTTGCAAAATTAAGATTTTTTTTCTGAAAATTGGCATATTAACTGGTTATTTCTCACACACATCATATGAATTCTTGCAATTACATCCCAAAACACATTCTGCTACTCCTGAGTATGGCGATACCACATGTGAGGCTTTTACAAAGCCTGCCCACATACAGAGGCCCAGTATGCAGGGAGCACCAGCAGGTGTTCTAGAGACATTTATTACACATATCATTTCTTGACTACCTCTTATGCTCCATACACACGGTCGGATTTTCCGATGGAAAATGTCCTATCGGACAAAGTTGTCGGAAATTCCGACCATGTGTAGGCTCCATCTGACTTTTTCCATTGGATTTTCCGACGGACAAAGTTTTATCTCCTGCTCTCAAATTTTCTGACAACAAAGTCCGATCGGACTTTTTCCGATGGTGTGTAGCGAATTCCGACGGATGCTTGCATGCTCAGATCACATTACAAGACCAAAGCTATTGGCTACTAGCCTCTACGTAGTGCCGTCGTACGCAACGAACGTCACCACGTTCAGAATGATCGGATTTTCCGACAACTTTGTCCGACCGTGTGTATGCAACACCAGTGTCGGACAAAATCCGTCGGAAAAAATCCGACGGATTTTGTGGTCGGATTTTCTGACCGTGTGTACGGGGCATTACACTTTTGAAGGTCCTGGAGCACCAGGACAATGGAAACGCCCCAAAAATTATCCCGCTTTAGAAAGTAAACACCCCAATGTATATTCTATAAGGCATAATGAGTCTTTTTTTCCCACAGGTTTTTGGAAAATGTGTAAAGAAAATGAAAACACATTTTTTTTATACAAAGTTGCCTATTTATAAGATATTTCTAATATATATATATATATATATATATATATATATATATATATATATATATATCCTGCTACTAGTCCTGAATACGGCGATATCACATACCGTATTTATCGGCGTATAACACGCAACAGCGTATAACACGCAACCCCAAGTTTAGGAGGGCATTTTAAGGAAAAAAAGTTTTAGGAGGGAAGTTTAGGGGAAAAAAAAACTTACATTTAAGCGTCATTTGCAGCTTTCCCAGCGTCATTTGCAGCCTTGCCCAGCGTCATTTGCAGCCTTGCCCAGCGTCATTTGCAGCTTGCCCAGTGTCATTGCAGCTTGCCCAGTGTCATTGTAGCTTGCCCAGTGTCATTGTAGCTTGCCAGTATCATTTGCAGCCTTGCCCGCGTTTAAATTTCCCACCGCGAGACAGACCGCGCGTGCGCCGCCGAAAAAAAAAGAAGTGCCGCCAGAAAAGACCGAAGCGCCGCCGGAAAAGACCGAGCCGACTGTTCGGCTCCGCTCGTAGTCCCGCCTCCCTTCGGCTCGGTCTTTTCCGGCGGCGATTCGGTCTTTTTCGGTGTCGCTTCTTTTTTTTCGGCGGCGATTCTGTCTTTTTCGGCGGCGCTTGCTATTTTTCGGCGCCGCTTGCTATTTTTGTCATTTTTTTGGGGAGTATCGGCGTATAACACGCACCCACGACTTTCCCCCGATTTTAGGGGGGAAAAAGTGCGTGTTATACGCCGATAAATATGGTATGTGAGACTTTTCCACAGCCCGGCCACATACAAAGGCCCAACATGCAGGGAGCACCGTCAGGTGTTCTAGGAGCAGAATATGCACATCTATTTGACTACCTATTACACTTTTGTGAGGTACTGTAGTGGCATAGATGTGGCATGGATGAGCACTGGTGTGACACGGATGTGGCATTAATGAGAACTGATGTGGCATGGATGAGCACTGATGTGGCAGGGATGTGGCACAGACATACCTCCCAACTTTTTGAGATGGGAACGAGGGACACCTATTAGCAAAAGTATGTAGGCATAAGACAAACCCCCTGTCACACCCCCTTAAAGGGGGTTAGTTAACCACTTAACGAATGACGGCTACATAGCGGTTGCTTAACCCAGGGAGGGTGTACTATGACGTCCTCCCAGAATCCCGCTCTCGCACACCCCCTGGGGCGCGCACACGAGAGCATCCGTGACCTGGACCTGGCGCATCACGGATCACTGTAAACGTCCGCTACACTTACGGAGCAATCACATGTAAACAAACCGGCGAGATTTCCGGTTCCTCCATCCCATCTCCGTCCAGTGTGAGTGGAGAGGGGAGAGATCGGTGGCAGCAGCACTGTGGGCTGCATGTGTAGTGCCCACAGTGCTGATATGTGACAGATCCATCCATCCATGCTCACCCATCCATACCCATCCATGCTCTGCATACCCATCCATACCCATCCATACTCTGCATACCCATCCATACTCTGCATACCCATCCATACTCTGCATACTCTGCATACCCAATCATACTCTGCATACCCACCCATACTCTGCATACTCTGCATACCCATCCATACTCTGCATACCCATCCATACTCTGCATACCCATCCATACTCTGCATACTCTGCATACCCATCCATACTCTGCATACCCATCCATACTCTGCATATAAATCCATCCATACTCTGCATACCCATCCATACTCTGCATACCCATCCATACATGTTCACCCATCCATGTTCAGCATAGCCATCCATACTCAGCATACTCATCCATCCATCCATGCTCACCCATCCATACTCAGCATACTCATCCATCCATCCATGCTCACTCATCCATACTCAGCATACTCATCCATCCACCCATGCTCACCCATCCATACTCAGCCATCCATCCATGCTCAGCCATACATTCATCCATGCTCACCCATCCATACTCAGCATACTCATCCATCCATCCATGCTCACCCATCCATACTCAGCCATCAATCCATGCTCAGCCATCCATCCATCCTCAGCAATACTCATCCATCCATGCTCAGCCATCCCATCCACCCCATCCATAATTAGCCATACCCATCCATACTCAGCCATACCCAGCAATACTCAGCCGTACCCAGCCGTACTCAGCCATACCCAGCCATCCCATCTATACCCATCCATACTCAGCCGTACCTGGCCATACTCATTCATGCTAAGCCATCCCCATCCATGGCTCATCCATCCCCATTCATGCTCATCCATGCCACATCAATTATCATCCATGCCACATCCATGCCACTACAGTGCTTCACAAAAGTGTAATAGGTAGTCAAATTAGATTTGAAACTTATGTCCCTAGAATGCCTGATGGCGCTCCCTGCATGTTGGGCCTCTGTATGTGGCCACGCTGTGTAAAAGTCTCACACATGTGGTATTGCCATACTCAGGAGGAGTAGGAGAATCTATTTTGGGGTGTCATTTTTGGTATGTACATGCTATGTGTTAGAAATATTGTGTAAATGGACAGCGTTGTGTAAAAAAAAATGCATTTTCGTTTTCTTTACACATTTTCAAAAAACTTGTAGAAAAAAATGACATGTTGAAAAGACTCGATATGCTTCATAGATTAGACATTGGGTTGTTTTCTTTCTTTCAACTACGGGGAGTGTGTAGCGCCAACACTTTTCTAAAGTGTGCGCTATTCTTTAAATGTAGTTTTTCCAGAACTGTAACTGAGTTCTGGGGGTTAATTGTTTAGGTCATTTATTTTGGCATCAGTTTGGCTGGGCTGTACTGAAGTTCTGCCTGGTCATAGGTGAAGTGAGCACCTGTGACAGGCTGAGAACGCAGCCTGGTTGGACGTGTTGGGTACCAATCTTTCTCGGAGCCAATCAGTGGGCGCGTCTGGCCCTGCTGTGTATTCCGGAAGGGGTATTTAAGATGCTGAAGTCACATGTTCAGGGTTCGGCTTGCTCTCTGATTCCTGGTTCCAGTCCGGAACAACCCCGTGAGGGGTCCCGGACCCAGGAGTGTCTTAAGACGAGAGGTCTCACGCAATGAAACTTATTGGATACATATGATGAGCACTATAAGACCTCTCGGATTAAATATAGAGCTAGATTTTAACTGCTTCATAGAGGATTTTTAATTTAATTTAATTTAATTCGATCTATCCCGCAGTTTCTTCGAATGAATAATAACAGAAAATATAATAAAAATAAATAAATATAAATAAATATATTTTCTCATTTATTTTTATATTTTTTAGAATAATTTTTATTTTTATAACTATGTAAAAGTTTGTTCAGCTATGTGAGTAGTAACACACGTTTAGGAGCAACAAATAAGAAAAGAGTAGTGAAATATGCATATGGCCAATAAAATAATAAAAATAAAAAAAGAGCCTTGGACTAAAATAGGTAAAGCTGGCTGATGATAAGATTTGTACATAGCTAGATATAAACATATTCGGGTAGTGATGGAGATCTGATATTGCCTATATCATAAAACTTGTCACTATCCTGTTTTTTGCTAGCCTTTTTCAGCAATAGAAATAGAGAGAAATATAACGCGGGCCAGGAGTAAAAATGGGGGATTGGGTATGTCCGTAACCAGCTAAGTAAACCCCCTAGAGCAAGCAAGGAATGGTAGACATGGGGGCCAGTAACAAAAATGGTGGGGTAGGAACTTCTGGTAAAAAAATGGCGGAACCGTGATTTACGGTGGTACGCTATTTGGAAATATAGCTACCACATGAAACATAAATAACAGTGGGGGGTTCGGGGTTCTCTTCCTCTTTTAATAACACTCTGAGGGTGTCTGATGTAAATAACTGAGCGGTGTATGTCAGTGCTGTGCGCTGGCGCGGCGAGCATTGCGGGTGGGGAACATCTATGGTAAAGCAGGGAGCAATGTAGCGCCAGCCAGCAGTTAAGATGGCGGACTCGGGACATCCGGAAAGTGACGAGTATGTAATTTCCGGATACAGACAGGGAATAGACCATAAAGGGAGCCAGTAACAAAAATGGCGATTTCCACACTTCCAGCGGCAAGATGGCAGAGCCGCCACTTCCGGTGACACGAATTCCAGAATCGTAACAATCAAAACACCTGAAAGGTAAGACAGGGGTATATAAGACAGGGGGAAACAAGGACCCACGTTTTTTTGGAAACACAAGCAGGTTGACAGAGGGGACCTAACTGTTTGGAACGCATGCCAGAGAGAGGCAACCCCCATGCTAACTTAATTTGATACCTGCATACATGGCTGGATAGGCTTGGTGTCGGCTTGGGACACCAGTACATGTGAGATGTTTTAAATTTTTTCAAATAAAACGTTTGTTTGATATACTACACCATGATGGCTCTATATAGTTTTCTGTGAGTTTTGGATAATCCGGTGGTCTATAACGAGGATGGATCGATTAACGGAGTGGTTATCCATCTAATGAACTAAATGCGTATATATTTAACCAACATCTGGTGAGTGGCCATTTCGCAAGGTGGTGGTGGCACAAAAGGGTGATCTTGGGTGAGTAACGCAGGACACACAAAAGAGAAACTAGAAAACTTTTTGATCGCTACAACAGATTGCAGTGGTTTTGTTGGACTTATTTATAGATGTATTTATTACTTATTTATTACATATTTATTGATGTATGGCAGGGGTGCCCAACCTTTTGAAGAGCGAGGGCCACATAAGCGACTTTGTAACCAGTTGCGGGCCACAATGGGCGGATGACAGGTCTGTGTCCACTCTGCATATGCAGAGTGGACACAGACACAGCCCACTCTACTCTATGGCCCTCTGATCCGACCTGATGGAAGGGGATGGATCCACTTCTGTTTTTTTAGCAGATCGGATCTGAGGAAGGTGGGTGTAAACGGACACAAGTCTGTTTTCATCTGCCGCTTCATAGGAAGTGAACAGAGGGTCCGATTGGATTGGCCCGATTGTGTAAAAGGGGCCTAAGGCAGCTTTTACACTGATGGTTTGTGGTCTACCCACACCGCAGGTGCAGCACAGTTCACCTGTGGTTTTCCTGTGGGTTAGCTGCACTTTGCCATACAATTCTATTATATCCTGCAGGTTTGGTGCACTTTCTGAAAGCGCAGGTAACCCGCAGGTGCACCTGTGGATCAGTTTGAACGCAGCCCAGTAACCACTGCAGAACAGATATGCCCTTACATACACTGTGATTTTAGTGAGTTCCATTCAGTTATTGCCAGCTGCTGCTGTCCCAGGCAGAGTGCATTTGGTATCACTCCGCCTATGACAGGAGCCGGCGCTATACCGGAAGCGCTGGCTTATGTGGCTCTGTAGGTGCTGGCTTCCTCTACCGTCAGCTTCATTCACAACACTGATGCTCTGGGATGACGAGTCAGCAACCTGCAAGCTGGGCTTGCCAACCTGCCATCCCAGGGCAAGAGGTCAGGGGCCACATCAGGGGGCTCCGCGGGCCACCTGTGGCCCCCGGGCCACTGGTTGGGCACCCCTGATGTATGGTATATATGTTGTTGCTTTTTCATATATTGCTTGTTTATTTAATGTAGAGCATAATACACACCAGCAAGACAGTTTGAGTGGTGACACCACAGGACTTGCAAAGTAGAGGAGCAATTTGGGGATTAAGGTTTTTTGTAATTAGCGCAATCCATTTTGTTTTATATATTGTTTAAATCCATGCACGGGTTTGTTTGATTGCAGCACACTGCTATATATATATATATATATATATATATATATATATATATATATATATAGCAGATTTAGTGCACCGGTACCTTTATACACTTTTTCTGCTCGGTAAGAGCCTGGAAGCTGAGATTGTATGGACACTAATGAATCCGCATTTCCTACGGTATCGCCGACAGTGTTGGTCATCTTACTTTAAAAAAGTAATTAGTTAAGTTACAAATTACTTCTCCCAAAAAGTAATTGCGTTAGTAACTCAGTTACTACATTGGAAAAGTAATTAGTTAAGCAGCAAAGTAACTGGGACTTTTTTTTTTAAATATTCTATACGTGTAACTGAGGGGCGGGTCTAGTATTACTGTAAGCAAGGGGCGCATTTATTATTATTGTTATATATCGTGTAACCAAGGGGCTGCTCTATTATTACTCTAACCAAGGGGCTGCTCTATTATTACTCTAACCAAGGGGCAGATCTGTTATAGCGTGTAAGCAAGTGGCGGGTCTATTATTATATATCGTGTAAGGGGCGGAAGGCTACAGAAGAGGGCGAATGTTAAATTAATGGGCAGAGCTCGATATATAACAATAATAATGAATGCGCCCCTTGGTTACAGTAATACTAGACCCGCCCCTTACTTACACGATAGATGCCCCTTGCAGAGTAGCACGAGCAGCAGGAGTGTGCAGCATCGCCTCGTACAATTACATGTTAACTGCACCTGCACGGTGTAGAGTTCACTCAGAGCTGTTTAATTTCGGCAATTTTCGGAAGCTCCGTAGTCCTTCGTACCGTGCAAGCGATGCGCCTGCGCAGTACAGGGGGTCCTTATCCGGCGGGGGAACTTTTTCGGCAGGACACCGGAATTACACTACTGCCATCTAATGGCGGTAGATGTAATTGGGGTAACTAAGCCAAAGTAATGGGAACTGAGTTACCATGAGGGGAAAAGTAATCAGTTAGATTACTTGTTACCCTCTAAAGTAACTGCGTTACGTAACTCAGTTTATTTTAACTCAGTTACTTACATCACTGATCGCCGAAACGGCTGGAAGATCCAGGTACCATAGGAAAAGTTCCTAAACATATCCTTCGGTTACAACATACAGGAGGTCCCTGACTTACAAACGCCCACCCTACGAACCTCTCCTACTTACGAACCGGGCGCTGCGGGGACCCTCTGCCATTTTCCGCAGGCCTTCAGCCGTTCTGCGCATGCCCGGCCAGACGGAGCCTCGGGAAATGACGGCAAACATCGGAAATGTCCGTAATTTGCCGCGCATGCGCAGAACTGCATTCGACGCAACATCGGAAATGTCTGTAGTTGTTGGTCTGCGCATGCACGGCCGACTTACGAACATTTCCGATTTAAGAACAGGAGGACAGTCCCTAACGAGTTCGTAACTTGGGGACCCCCTGTAGTCTGTGGCAGAGACTTTTACATTGTTCACCTGAGGTTTCACAACCTTGTTTGTGGCAGAGACTGTGCAAATCTTCGAATCACTTGTTGGCTGCTAAATCTACAGACAAGGGTTTATCCAACAGTGAAGAGTCCAGTTGCGAGTGGCTACTCTCTGGGCTATCTAAGGAGACATTTATTTGGATGTCAGCAGTTCTAAAGTGCCTGAGCTTATAACCCATACCCTCTATTCCCAACAAAGAGACTGTGTTATGTTGAATGTTTTTTTGCAAATAAAAAAAAAAAGGACTTTGAGTATTCGGTCTCTGAAATTACTGGGTACTAACCTTGGGAACTCATAGACAACGAATGACGAGCTACAAGGAGGTAATCGGTAAGCCCAGAAAATACATAGCCGCCGCGCAGGGGGTTATGGCGCTACATACGATTTGCGTTTTTAATTTTATTGGATGTTTTTTAGTGGAAAGTAAAAAATATATATATATATATTGTATTTTTTTTTAACCACTTGCTTACTGGGCACTTAAACCCCTCTCCTGTCCAGACCAATTTTCAGCTTTCAGCGCTGTCGCACTTTGAATGACAATTACGCGGTCATACAACACTGTACCCAAATAACATTTTTATCATTTTTTTCCCACAAATAGAGCTTTCTTTTGGTGGTATTTGATCACCTCTTCGTTTTTGTTAAAAAAATGTAAAAGCCTGAATAATAAAAAAAAAATGATATATTTTTATATTTTGTTATAAAATTTAGCAAACAGGTAATTTTTCTTCTTCATTGATGTACGCTGATGAGGCTGCACTGATGGGCACCGATAGGCTGCACTGATGGGCTACACTGGTGGGCACCGATGGGCTGCACTGATGGGCACCGATAGGGCGGCACTGATAGGCGGCACTGATGGGCACTGATAGGTGGCTAGGGTTGCCACCTTTTCTTCAAGTCAAACCTGAACACTTTAGCGCCGCACGCTAATTTCTATAGTATAAACTATATATATATATATATATATATATATATATATATATATATATTGCTATTAAGTAACATTTCTAATCATATGAAGTTAATAACACGAGTCCCCCTTTACATCAGAGTCCACAGAGCTCCCCTTTTACATCTGAACTCGCAGAGTTCCTTTTCACAGTAAGGGGGGACTCTGCAGACTCTGATGTAAGGGAAAACTCTGGGGACTCTAACATAAGGGATGCTCTGGGAACCCTGATTTAAGGGGGAACACTGAGAACTCTGATGTACGGAGAAGACTCTGATGTAAGGGTAAACACTGTGGCCTCTGATGTAAAGGGCAACTCTGATGTAAGGGGTGCTCTGAGAACCCTGATTTGCCTTAGTGTACTTACTCAGAGGCAGGAGAGAGAAGGGGGAGACTTCAGTCACAGACAGGGATGGATGGTGAGCTCACTCACCCCTTTTCAGTCAGCACCTCTCATCCAGATGTATCTGAGGCTGCTGAATTCAGATTTCCGGCCTCAACTTTCCTTTTCTGAGGCACAGCGCCGGGGATTGGAGTGCGGGCATACACAGAGGGGTGGGGGAAGAGGTGCAGATTGAGCCCTCTCTCCTCTTTCATCTGTGTGTGTGTGTGTGTGTGTGTGGGGGGGGGGGGGTTCAAAGTGCTGGCTTTGGGCAGTGTGAAAGAGTGTAGCAGACACTCAGCTTAGACAACTGCAGCCAGCAACCCTGCTGGGAAGCCATAGTCCAGTCTGAATATTGTGTCCGGGTTTCAGGCAGTCTGAAACCCGGACGTATGATTCAAAACCCGAACTGTCCGGGTGAATCCTGGACAGGTGGCAACCCTATAGGTGGCACTGGTGGGCACTGAGAGGTGACACTGAGAGGTGGCACTGATGGGTGGCACTAAAGGGCATTAATAGGTGGTATTGGTGGACACTGAGAAGTGGCAGTGATAGGTGGCAGTGATGGGCACTTATAGGTGGCAGTGATGGGCACTGATGGGTGTAAGTGATGGGCACTGATCGGCACTGGTAGGTTACACTGAAAGGCAGCACTGCTAGGTGGCATTGATTGGCACCACTGGTGGGCATTGATAGCTGCCACTTGTGGGCATTGATAGGTGGCACTGGTGGGCACTGGCAGGTGGCACTGGTGGGCACTAATTGGCACAGAGGAGGCATAGGAGTTGTTCCTCCTTCCTCTTCGGGACTGATGTCCCTTTAACATAAGCCGGCGAACGGCTTTTTTTTTCTCCTCACGCTGTCAGCATGAGGAGAAAAAAAACGATTACCAAGCTTTTGTTTTGATCATGTGATCAGCTGTCATTGGCTGACAGCTGATCACGTGGTAAGGGTCCGAGATCGGCCCCTTACTCGGATCGGTGATCACCCGAGTCTCGGTGACTCTGTGATCACAGTGCGTGCCCTGCTGGGGGCACGCGGGGAGCGCGCAAAAGGGGAGGACGTCTTATGACGGCCTCCCGGAAATTCAGGTCCACTCTGTAGCCGTCATTTGGCTATAGCGTGGATGTCAAGTGGTTAAATTGCCGGTCTTTTTTTTGTTTATAGCGCAAAAAATAAAAAACACAGAGGTGATCAAATACTACCAAAAGAACGTTTTATTTGTGGCGGGAAAAAGAACATCAATTTTATTTGGGTACAGCGTTGCACGACCGCGCAATTGTCAAAGTAACGCAATGCTGTATCACAAAAAATGTCCTGGTCAGGAGGGGGGAGGTCAAGTAGTTAAACAATTTTTATTTAGAGGGCAACGGACTGTATTTAACAGACGCTCTATTTTCAGAGTGCTTTTATGCTTATAAGAGATTTTACTAATTAATATGTACTTTTGCAACTCATTCAGCATCCATTTTGGATGGAGAAAGACGAATTTGCTGGGGTATTTGTATTGCTATTGACGTCACCACCAGCAGCCATTAGCTGAAGGCGACAATGTCCTCAAACAAGATGGCGAGCGGGAGGCGTGGCCTTTACGCTCGGGTCACGTTGCCCCACGCTGTCCAATGAGCAGCGGAGTATTGAGACGAGGAGAAGGCGGGTCTGGTGTTAGTCGTAAAGTGAAGCGGCGTGTATAGAGCAGTAAAGGGAGTACGTGAGTGTGCGCATTGTGTACGGCAGGTGTGCGAGGAACCCGTGAAGGAGATAAAGGAAGCCCGCGAAAGAAACCGGTGAGTGCAGCATTTTCCCCTCACAGGAGCGGCCCGGGCCTTCCTCTGTGCCCCGCGTACATTGGTGTGCGCTGCAGGCCGCGCCTGAGGAGAGCCCGCCACATTCCCCTCCAGTGGGCGCCGTGTAATGTGTCCGGCTGGAGACCTCCCAGCTTCCCTCACACAGCATTGTGGGTCTCCCTCATATGTGTCTTAAAGGCCCAGTCCACCTAATACTGCTATTGGGTGGTGTGCAGTCCATCGGTCATTGTTGTTAATCAGCAGACATAGAAGTGGTCACCCTTTGTGGGCTTATTTCTAGTTGTATTATGGGATGTATATTTAATAGCTGTATACATTATGTGGGAGGACTATGGGTGGTCATGGACTTTGATGTAGACGTGTGCTTTGTTTGCGGCTTCACACCGCCATGTGGCTGTAATGTGATGTGTGGGGATTCAGCATGTATGTGGAATGGTGCCCCAGCACACGTTAAGCTGGTAGAACGCACCCATTTCCATGCGGTCCCACACGTTTCACTAACCTATTCATTTAAATGGCCTGCAGAACGTGCAAAACCGCGCCACACCAAAGCGCATGGTGCTGCAGTACTGTGCAATTTGGTGGTCGCAGATCCAGCGCGTTTGGGGTGCCATTAACAAATCTCACACGGGCATTGTGTGCAGGAAATGCACCTTTTCCTGCACCATGCCCTATTTTGAACTGACCCCCCCCCCCCCCCCCCTTCCTCAGGCTAGGTTCACAGGCGTGGTTCACACTTCTGCATTTGTGTGGCACAGCAGCCCCTTTCATAGAATGGTCTTCTGTACCTGCAGGAAAAAAGTTCTAAAGCAGTAGTAAACCACTGGCGTTTATTTTTCCCCTGCAAGGCACTGTTGTAATGTGCTAGTATGTATGACATACTAGGACATTATGTGAAACCTTAAAGTGGAAGTCCATGCAAAATCTAAAATCTCTGCATCTATAGACACCAGGGATCTAAGGCCCCATACACTGCAGATTTTTGTCTTCAGATTTACCAAAACCATATGAGGTCAAACCTTTAAAGTGGTTATACAACTACTTTTACCTACAGGTAAGACTATATTAAGGCTTACCTGTAGTTGCTGGAAATATCTCCTAAACCTCCACGGTTTAGGAGATATTTACAAAAAAGCTGGCGCACTTTAGTAAAGGCAGATCGTACCGTTTTTAAAGGGGACATGCCGTGACTGGCGGCTCCGGCCAGGGACAGAGCCGGAGTTTGCGGCCCTGGAAGGAAGTAAAGGATCCCCCCCCCCCCAAATCATTCTTACCTAGGTGTATGCAGCACTGAGAACCGAGCGATCAAACATCACTGATCACTTGGTTTTCAGTAGGGACGAGCTCCGGTGTGTTCGCATGCTCCACGTGCAGAGCCCACCAGGAAGACGGCGCTGCGCTAATCACAGGCAGTGAGACATTTCCTGATCTCTGCAGCCGCACATTGGGACAGTGTCTCCCTGCCTGTGATTAGTGCAGCGCTGTGCCGACTTCCTGGCGGGCTCTGCACGAGCATGCGAACACGCCGGAGCTCATCCCTAGTTTTCAGAGCTCTGTGAGTCACAGCTCTCTGCTCTTCTCCCTCCTCGCTCATTGGAGCTCTGAGATGTGGAGGGGGCAGAGCGGCCGTCTCAGTCCAGGCACCTGGCGGATCCAGACTCTGGGGTGAAGCGGTACCTGGACTGAAATTGGTGACGTCAGCAGAGAGCGGACTTGAAATGAATTGCACTCCTGTGATCCATAGAAGTACAGCCAAACGTTTGTGTGGCACAGCAGCCAGTTTCCTTGAATGGGCTTCTGTACCTGCAGGCAACAGGTCTCGGCACATTTTGAAAGCAGCAGTAAACCGCTGACTTTGATTTTTTTTATTTTTTTTCCTGCAAGGCACTGTTGTAATGTGCTAGTATGCATCACATACTAGCACTTGGGAAACTTACCTTTAAAGTGGAAGTCCGTGCAAAATCTTAAATCCCTGCATCTATAGACACCAGGGATCTAACACTAACCTCTCGATCCCTGTAAAGAAAAGATGAGTCCCCGGAAGGAAGAGGGGTGAAGATGGACGCTCGCTGCTAGTGGGGACAGCGGTGACATCGCAGGCTTCGGTTTCAGGTAAGTGACACATAATGGGTTATTATGCGATGCATACTGCATAGTAGCCCAGGATGCTTTACCTTTGCAGGAAAATAAAGAGGAAGTAAAACTTCCTCTTTAGGAGTTTCAATTTGTATTCAATCAATCTGGCAGGCCCTTGTACTACATGGTTTTGGTAAATCCTGAAGACAAAAATCTGCAGAAAATCTAATGGTGTGTATGGGGTCTTTCACTAACCCCTCTATCCCTGTAAAGAAAAGATGAGTATACATACCTTTTTGGAAGCCGATCTGACCCGCTCTGACCTGATCTCCAGCACCGGAAGCTCTGCAGAGGACACGGCTGACAATGGCTTTAAAATGAATGGGAAGTGACGTCACCCATAGTTACTATAGGGCTTCCGTTGTCCTCCGCACCCGTCTACACAGAGAAGCCACGGCTGACAGCTCAGAGTGGGATCCGGTCAGATCGGCTTCCAAAAAGGTATGTATACTCATTTCTTTACAGGGATAGAGGGGTTAGTGAGAGACCCCATACACACTATTAGATTTTCTGCAGATTTTTGTCTTCAGGAATTACCAAAACCATGTAGTACAAGGGCCTGCCAGATTGATTACAAATTGAAACTCTTAAAGAGGAAGTAAACCCTTATGGGTTATACTTCCTCTTTATTTTTCTGCAAAGGTAAAGCATAATGGGCTACTATGCATCGCATTGTAGCCCATTATGTGTCGCTTACCTGAAACCGAAGCCTACAATGTCACCCACCGCTGTCCCCACTAGCAGCGAGCGTCCATCTTCACCCCTCTTCCTTCCAGGGACTCATCCTTTTCTTTACAGGGATAGAGAGGTTAGTATCAGATCCCTGGTGTCTATAGATGCAGCGATTTTAGATTTTGCACGGACTTCCACTTTAAGGCTCCATTCACACTAGTGCGTTTTTTGATGCATTTAGCAGAAATGCAGGGAAATTTTTTTTAACATGGGTTCCTATGGAACATGTTCACATCAATGCATTTTTGTGCCTCTGCTTTTTTGGAAAGGGTCGGGGACTTTTTTTCATGCAAAATGCAGCGTTTTGCATGTAATAGAAGTCAATGGACCCGCATCCAAAACGCAAGTGCCGCGTTTTTGCCGCGATTTGATTTTTGCGGTTTTATTGTATGTGTGTGTGTGTGTGTGTGTGTATATAGATAGATAGATATATATATATATATATATATATATATATATCTCTATCTATATCTATATCTATATCTATCTATCTATTACATATATATATCTCATTTTTTTTTTTTACACTGTATATAGCTGGTTGCTAAGCAACCACAGTGTAAAAAAAAAAATTGCGGTAAAAACGCGTGTCCAAAAACGCGGCAGGCACCGCAAAAAGCACTGCAAAAACGCTCAAAAGCAAAATGCATAGATGTGAATTGAGCCTAAGATAAGTTTCACACATGCTAGTATGTGATGCATACTAGCACATTACAACAGTGCCTTGCAGGGGAAAAAAACAAACAAATCAAAGCCAGTGGTTTACTGCTGCTTTCAAAATTGGCAGAGACTTTTTTTTCCTGCAGGTACAGAAGCCCATTCAAGGAAACTGGCTGCTGTGCCACACAAACGTTTAGCTGTACTTCTCCTATGGATCACAGGAGTGCAATTAATTTCAATAGAAAGTTATTCCCACCCCCAGATCAGATCGCAGTGTGAACTGCCAAATGGCACAGGAATTGGATTGCATGGGTGTGAACACGCATGCTATCTGATTCCAATGCGGACCAAAAAAGATCCTGTACCATTTTGGTCCGAATGAGATGCAAATTCAGCCATACAAGCTATGGCTGAATTCACATCAGACATCGCATGTGATATGCACAGCAATGTGGTGCGAATCGCATGCAATGTCTGGTGTGAGCCCAGCCTGAAGGATAAGTGCACCCTAACACTAAAATATCTACATCTACAGACATCCATCATCTAACACTTACCTATCTAACCCTGTAAAAACAGTATACATACCTTTTTTGAAGCCGACCCGATCCCACACTGAGCTGTCAGCTGTGGCTTTGTTGTGGAGGAGGGTGCACAGGACACGTTCGACAACGGAAGCCCCATAGTAACTCTATGGGTGACATCACTCCCCATTCATTTCACAGCCGTTGTCGGCTGTGTCCTCTGCAGAGCTTCCAAGACTGGATTGGCTTCAAAAAAAGGTATGTTTACTGATTTCTTCTTTACAGGGCTAGATAGGTTAGGCTTTTTAGTGTTCTGGTGGACTTCTCCTTTAAAACTAAGCCCTCTAGTGGCACGCTGACAGTACTTCAATCTTCACCTGGTGCATGCGTGAGGGAGCCGCTGTTCACAGCACAGGACTCTGAAGGAAGGGCACGGGTATGCAGCTTCATCACAGCGTATGCGCCGGTGATGTCACGTGTGGTTTTGCAAGTAAATATCCCCTAAACAGTGCACATTTAGCTGATACATGGTGTACCTATAGGTAAGCCTTATTGGCTTTTGGGTAAAAATCAAGGGAGTTTACTCCCACTTTAAATCCACAGCTGCAGGGAAATTTCCTGCAAACGCACTGCATGTTTAGATGTTTGGGGCAGCCATTAAAGCGGTTCTTCAACCTTGAAACAAATGATTAAGTCAGCAGCTACAAATACTGTAACTGCTGACTTTTAGGCCTCCTGTGCACTGGGCACTATAAAAAACGGCAGTAGTGTTGGCTGTAGAATGGGTTTTGCAATAGCCTTTTTTTTTTTTTTTTTTTGCAAAACTACTCCCACAAAAGCGTATGGCTCAAATACGCAGACTAGCCACGTTTTTCAGCATTTTTAAGCTTTTGTCAGAGTTGGAGCATTTTTACAGCTGAAACTCCTCTTAAAACCCACTAGTTCTGTTATTTTTATTTTTTTTCCTAGCCAGAAACGCCCCTGACAAAAAACATTGATACAGGGGGTCCCCGGGTTACAAACAAGATAGGGACTATAGGTTTGTTCTTAAGTTGAATCTGTTTGTAAGTCGGAACAGGCACATTTTTTAAGTGTAGCTCCAGCCAAAAAATCTATTAAGTTTTTTAGATAACATAGAGAAGGGTTATCACCCCTGTAACTTTTTTTTTTTGCTGTCTGTGCCCCTGTTCAGAAGATTTCACCTCACCTTCTGTCCCAATGACAATTGGATTTTGAAAATTTTGAGTTGATAGGGAAACATGGACTGGTGATAAAGCATCAGTGGAGACACCTTTTTCCCATAATAACTCTTACAGGAGTGAATTTCCCTTCCTAGGGGTGAATTTCCTCTCACTTCCTGTTGTCTCCCTCCGTTTGTAAGTCGGATGTTTGTAAGTAGGGGACCCCCTGTAACTGCTTATGTATGCATGGACACATAGGATAACATGCTGGGGCGTTTACTGGCTAGGAAAAAAAAATGCTTGAAGCCAGAAACGGCAGCTGTAAAAACATCCAGTGTACATGAGGCCTTAAAGTAGAAGTCCACCTTAACACTAAAATCCCTGCATCTATGATCTAACACTAACCTATTGAGCCCTGTAAAGAAGAAGAAATCAGTTTAAATAACTCTTCTAAAGCTGTTTGTAAAAGAGCAGTGCGTTTGGTTGCAGGTGCGATTAAACCCCTAAATGTTCAAATTGCTGCTCTCACCAAAAAGTGTTCTCACTCACTCCAACCTTTTTAAATAACAAACATGTGCAGCACAACTCACAGTAATGAAACTGAAACTGATTATATAAGTGAATACATAAATGATGTGCAACAATGGTTACATCTAAGGTAACAACTAGTAAATGTTACTATATTGAATCTAAACAAATAGTCCATCTAATAGAATCTAAAAAGTCCAAAAGAAAAGCAATCCAAAACTATTAAAAGGATTAACCGTTTCTTGTGTTCTTGATGTTCCACCTCCGCGATGAATAGTATTAATCACAGTGCTCAAACGTGATTCTCCACCAGTGAAAGGATGGCAGCTCACCTTATACTAAGTCCCCTGTGTTACCAGTGGGTTTAAGTAGGTTGTCCCCTAATCAGGGTAAACTAAGGTTCGTGCTCTGTTCCGGGTCTCCAATACCTCTTAACAGAGGTGTGAGTGCTCTCTGTACAAAAGCTTTAATGACGGATAATGAACAAGTAGAAAAATCACATAAAAGGCACTCGGCCGTGACGGCATATCAGGCAGATGTATAACCATAAAAGGGTCCCAACATGCTTCAGCAAGGATAATGATGACTGTGGGATAACATCCGAGGGTTCGGCTCCTAGTCCCAAATGTGTCGTCCTAAGCGTGGACTTCATGGGACCCACTGATGACGTGTTGGATATACGATTATACATCTGCCTAATAAACGCCGGCACGGCTGAGTGCCTTTTGTGTGAGTTTTCAACCTGTTCATTATCCGTCATAACATATTTTTTTTTTTTTTACAGAGAGCACTAGATATCTCTTATTTTGCTTGCATATGCCGCTGATTGGAAACTCACACCACTTATAAGAGGTATTGGAGACCCGAAACGGAGAAGGAACCTTAGTTTACCCTGATTAGGGGACTGCCTACTTAGACCCATTGGTAACACAGGGGTCTAAGTATAGGGCGAGCTGCTATCCTTTTACTGGTGGAGGATCACGTTTGATATTATTATTCAGCAAGGAACTGTTAATCCTTTTATTAATTTTGTATTTCTTTTCTTTTGGAATCACTATTTGTTTTGGATTCAGTATACAGTAATACCTTGGATTACGAGCATAATTTGTTCCAGAAGAATGCTTGTAATCCAAAGCACTCGTATATCAAAGCGAGTTTCCAAATGGGAAATAATGGAACCTCAGATAATCCGTTCCACAGCCACTGCTTGTCTATGCAGTACCGCATGTGGTCAGGTGTGGGGGCGCTGGAGTCTCCTCGGGAACAGTGTCTCCGGCGCCTACCGCACCTCTGGCAAAATGTGGTACTGCACACCCCAGAGGCCTGAATTCTGCTCGTCTTGCGAGACAATGCTCGCAAAGCCAGTCAGAATTAAAAAAATAAAATAGCTTGTAGTGCGAAACGCTCGTAAACCACGTTACTCGCAATCCGAGGTTCCACTGTAGTAACATTTGCTAGTTGTTACCTTTTAGAAGAAATTATGTGCAACAATGTTGCATCTATTTTCATCTGGTAATCCAGCCAGTAAGTCTGTTTTTCAAAAAATCATCAAGCTGTCCAGAATGTATTGGTTACAGAGATGAGACAAACCAATTAACACGGGCAGGGATGCTTACAGTAGTTATTCATGTAAAACAATTATCCCAAAAGAAAAAAAATCTGCTTGCTGTAACTGATTATAAAGTTCTTGCGATCTGCTGCGGGTGTCAATATAAAGTTAACGATGGCCAAACCGCAGGTCACAAGTGTAGTGTGTTTACCTGCACCGGATCACATGGTACATGGCAATCGTGATCCTGTTGCTAAAAAAAAGTGCATGCACTTCTTTGGTGCGATTTGAGTCCATTCAAAACCGGCATAAATTGCACCGCACGGAATTGCACAGGAATGCAATGTAGTTCCCGTACGATTCACATGCAGTTCAAAGCTGAACCGAGCCTTAGAAAAGAAAACTAATGGAGCCTCCACATCTAATGCTTGGTAAGCTACAATATATTAGATTTTTGGGTTTAATACTGCTTTAATTAAAATAGTGCTTAGTGATCCTGTAATGGGGGAAATAAAGCCATCAATGGAATGCATGAATCAGACAGGATTGCAGAAGATCAACAGCATTGAGATGCAACAAAAGATGAAAAGGGTATATTTTTGATTAAAACGTTGGCTATTAAGAGCTTTAGCAACTAAATACCTTCCATTTTAGGATTTGATTTTACCAAAAGAATAATTAAGGGCAAAATTATTTCTTCTTATATTTAGTGAGGGGTTACAACCTCGGTCAGGTTTTTATTGCTGTCTGCCTCTGTTTGGAAGACTTGCACTTTCTCTAATTGTCCTGATCACTAAGGGTATGGAAAATGGTAGAGAAGGAGAATCCCAACTCTTGAGTTGGCACCAGAACAAGAATGGAGGGGAAATCCCCCAATGGTGACACTTGTTCATGGGACAACTAAGAGGAGATTTCCCTCACATTGGCAAGATGGCATCTCACTTCCTGTTGAGTCTACAAGGAAAAAGTGAAGTGAAGGAAAATTTTCTTAGTGCTTTAATCTCTTCCCTGCTCTATTTAAGATGGTGGTGGTGGGGGGGGGGGGGCGCGTAGGGCGTAACTTATTGGATTTAGATATACTTTTGGTCTTGTTCACACCATGTATGAATTTTCTGTACCTGATCATCACAGAGCACTGCATGGGCATATAGAAAAACAGTATGTGCCCATGTGTACACTGCAGGACTGCTTTCAGATGGTTTGCAGTGCATTGTGTAAACATGCAGACATGTATTTCTCCAACACAGGGGAGCTCACTTGAAGTCACTGTAAATCACCATGCTGCAGTTCAATTGTGGTGCATAAAAATTGATGCAATTACGTTGAAATATTTCCATAAAGCTGGGCGGTGGGCAAAAGGTAAACTTTGTGTTGTAACAAAATAAGGAATCGCTCATATGGAACAGACACCAGACCACACTCTATAATGATCAAAACACGTTAATCTAAAATATTGTATGTTCATGTCTGTATTCTTTATTAGCCAGCAGCTGTAGCTTTAGCCTTCTTTTCACATCTTTGTTTATTTATCTGGGGGGAAAAGGTGTTTTATAACAGATCATTAGCTGCAGGTGAAATTTAAACTCAAATTATTTATCCCTGTGACTCTTCTAGGTTTCATTGAAAGCCCACCTGACCAAAAGGAGATAATTACTGGGGTGGGGTCTGACCCATACTTCTCTGGGAATCCTTTGTCCTATGTGAAAATTTTTTGCAAATACATTTTTTACATATTGAAATATATATATATATATATATATATATATATATATATATATATATATATATATATATATATATATATATTTTTTTTTTCTCTCCTAGCAAGGATTGCAGCTGCTCTTATCTGTTTTTAGACTAGAATATAATAAAAGTTGCATATGGGCTGGGCAGTGTTCAAAACCATACAAAGGAGGTTCCCAGCACACTCGCAGCAAAAAAATAAAAAATGATCTCATCTGTTTCAAATGTATATATTTAATGATACCTTATAACAGGGCTCAACCAATTCTAGGTCGCCATAGTGACTAGAAATTGCTTCCTGGCACTTGGGCTTCTGTCAGCCCATTCACTGTTGGCACCAGGCAGTTCTACATTTCTGGGTAGTGGGTAATGGCATCCAAGTCAGAAGGAAGTTGCAGGGCAAAGTCTTACAACTTTGACGTTGCAGCAGTGTAAACCCAGCCTTAGTGTCTAATATACAAATCATTATTTTGATAATAAAAAAATAAAGCTGAAAGGAAGGAACATGTAGAGTGCCTAAGGCTCCATTCACGCTTGTTTGTTTTATAACCTCAGCATTGTGATGGCAATATAAACCATTATTTTTGACAATCCAAAATAAGCTTACTAGAAAAATCTCCTCCTTTCGTGTTGTGCGTTCTGCCTGTCTGCTGGCAATCTTTTTCCACAACTTCCTGAATTCTCTGCTATTAACTTTCAATTTCTAAGGACTACATATCCCATGGTACCTTGCTGTCTGCAAGCAGTGATTCCTGTACTGACTCCGCCTCTTGAAACACCTCCTTTTTAAATTGTGTGACACAGCAGTGCCTACTCACAGGGCATAGTGACTGTCACAGAATGCAAGTAAATAAAATGTGTGGGGATATTTGCATACTTCAGGATTGTTCAGATTAATAGGAGTAAGCTAGAAAGAATTGTAATACAATGTATAAATTAATATGATTTTACGTTTTGATCATAGATAAGCTTTAGGTGTTGCTTTAATGAAATACAAAATGATAAAACCAAAAAAAAATGTTGGCATGCACCTCTCAAAGCCAGAACTTCATAGGAGCAATTTTTGTTTTTTGCCTCAGTTGCCACAGATTATCTTTTGGATTAAGATGTGTGGTGTGGGGTTTTTACAACCTCTCCTGAACGATTTAACTTGACGTTTTAGAGGCGTTATAAAAACATTTTTGGTGCTTGAAATGCCTCTAAACTCAGCTTTCTTTTTTATTTATTTTTTTCTGCATTCCAAAAAAAAGCCTCTGTGCTCAGCTGCCTAGAAAGGACTGTATAGACCCTGTACTGTACTGATAAGATAACATAGAGGAGAGTTCAGGGACAGTTGAAAAAAAATCCCAACTTCCTGTTTAGCAGCAGCCGTGTACATGAGGCAATTTTACACCATTTGGTTTTGTCTTGAGCCAGTCTGATGTTTGAATGTTAACTTCAGTCTTGGATCATTTGTAGACAAACCTGTTTTTCCTTTAGCATTGCCATGTATTTGGCTTCATTTAGTCTTGCCAAGAACAATTACCAGTTTCCTAGTCTATGGAGGGCAATGCTGTATCTTCTGATCTCCTTTTTGGGCCCCATTCACATTTGCAAATGGAGTTTTTAGCGATTGCATGTGGGAGACCCAGCAGGGGTTCCCATAGACTACCTGTGGTCATAAAGCCTAGGTGCAGACAGTCTGCATCCAGGGCCAACCATTCGCAGGTAATCGCTGCATGTGTGATTAAATGCAAGCTTTTGTGATTGGTTACAGGAGCTGTTGGCCTCCCATTGCTTTCAATTGAGCTGTCACACGCAGCTAATTGCTGGCTCCATTCGTAAGTTTGAATGGGGCCTTGGTTCATATTATGCGGTTGCATGACTTGCACCCTTATCAAAAACATGCTGCTGTAAGCAGATAAGAGGGGGGGCGGGGTTACCATTAATTCCACACACTCAAAACTGCACTGTTTTCCCCTGCTGGGAACTTCATATCGCTATGTGGTTTTCCTGGAGCTGAAATTTTGGAGAAGGTGCAAGAACGTGGCTGCCGGGAAACCTGCTTAGCGTTAATCTAGCCTTAGTCTATGGTAGATCCTCACCTGTATTGTGTATCCCACATTCCTTTTGACAAATTCCAAATGGGTTTTTATTCATACCAGCTTTGTCCTGTGTTCTGCAGATGATTTTCTACAATCTACCACATAAGCCTCATGATTCCTTTTCTGTTCTCTAGACAGTTAGTTGTGGTTGTGCCATATTCAATTTACCATTGTTTTGTGGTGCTGTGTTTTGTGTATATAGACAAACAGAGCACAGGAGCAACCTATGTTTATGGCCTGATGCAGGCTCTTTTGCTTTGGTATACCATACATGCACAGACCATAAAATATAATCCAGAAATTGACTTTTTTTTTTTTTTTTTTTTTTCTATTACCATATAAGTGTGGTGAGTGTATAGAGCACAGTAATCATGAAACGGATTACCATTCAAATACATGGTTGAGTCGCAGTTCATTGTAATTTGCGTTGCAATGACAAAGAATTTATCTAACTCCTTGAGATTCTTTAGTAGTTTTGGAGGTCCCCTTGAAATGGAGAACTGTTTAGAAGACCCCCCTAGGTCTTAATCAAATTGAAATGTGTGGCAAATAAAGCAGTTAAAATACATCTTTAACTTTATCGGACTTCAGTAGCTTGGTAGTTTAAACACCTTTTTAGCATTCCTTCCTCTTAAAAAAAAAAAAAAATATATAATTTTCCTTCCTGAATGCTCTCTGGATTGCTGGTGGTACTGATGGCTTTAGGAGATTGTTTTCTTCAAAACACCCCATGGTTGCTAGAAGTCTTCCAAATGACCCCCCTCTCCCCAACAAATTAGATTCAGGTAATCCTCTGCCACAATTTTTTAATCGAATATCCACCAGTGATGGATGTTTTTAAAGTGCTGCTAAACCCAGGAGCCTGCATCCACCATAGCTGGTCTCCCCCAGTACACAGAACATGTAAATATAAACGGCTAAATGTCTTTTCTCATCAGCAGTATAACAGTCTTGTAACTTCTAACAGTGTCTGGTTTAAAGCCTGTATGATTTTTTTTTTTTTTTTTTTTTTTTTTTTTTTTTTCATTCTACTGTCATATGAGCCACGAGGGAAACAAAAACTCTAGCAATACACACCAAACTGAGCATGTGCAAAGTGACTGAACAGTAACTGAATCTGTTCAGATGCAGTTACCGTTTTATGAATCCAGGCAGCTGTAAGTTCAGCTATCAAAGTACAATACCTGATGACAGATTCCTCCATCCATGTGGATTTAGGAATGTATTGATGGGTCAAACAAGGGGAGTGTATGGCTTGCCTAAGTGTCAGTGGTCCTTCTACCATGATTTTAAAATGCCGTCCTAAGGAATTGCTGGACCGATTGATAACGTTTTAAATAAGCGGGTAGTACTGCTCCGTGGAATTTAATTCTTTGTGAATAAATTTATGTAAAAATTTAAAGCTCTGTGGATGCCACGAATGATTCCTGAAGCCAGCAACTATTTATTGTTTAAAACTAATACACAGAGGGGAATGTTACACTTTTAATATAGGAAATTGTTTTTATTCATATTCCAAGAAGATTGTAAGGGAAGGAATCTTGCTCTTTCCGTACATAAAATACTTGAACCCTTTAATGCCTAAGTCTATTTCTGATATTTGTTGCTTGCAAGTTAAAATCTATTTTTTGCTAGAAAATTTAATTAGAACCCCCCCAAACATTATATAGATGGCGGTCTTTCAAACACAATTTTTTGGGGGATAAAAGACACTTTAAAAAAAAAAAAAAAAAAATGGTTACCAGGTTAGAGTTTGAGGTGGTCTAGTGCTAGAATAATGATTTGAACACTGTTTACATATGCGCGACTTGCGTATGTGCTTGTCTCTGTAAAACATCCGTGGTGACAGCTACTCTTAATGGGGGGATTGGGGGGGGTCTAAAAGACCCCAATCCATCCTTTGCACTTCAAAGTATTCAGATTGCCAAAAACTGTGATTCTGAATAGTGTGGTGGGTTTTTATTTATTTTAAATCTGCGCCATTGGCAGCCGAGTAAACCGGAAGTGACGTCCCCTCCTGTTCGTTTTTGGGATAACAACAGAGCCGCTTTTAGCCACCTCATTTGTTCTCCCTCAAGAGCTGACTGACCGCCCTCTAATCCATGTATAACCCCTGAAAGCTGAGGCTGCATATGTGCGTACGCTCAGCGCTAAGGGGTTAAGAGATTTTATTTCAGTCTGAAGGTGTGTGTTTTTTTTTTTTTTTTTAAAACAGCAGGGTGTCCCCATGATTAATAGTCATACATTCAGAAGGGAAATTAAGATATATCTCACAAGGAAGAGGAGTAGGATGAAGTACCAGTTACCAATCCCTCTAATCCTTCTTGTTGATAAATTTGGTAGATTTCATTTAGCCTCAAGACTAATTGCTGCATGTGTTGAGGGTTATGGGCAAGCTTGTGGAAACTAAGATTATTAGAGCTACTGTATATACTCGAGTATAAGCCGACCTGAATATAAGTCGAGGCACCTAATTTTACCCAAAAAAAACTGGGAAAACGTATTGACTCGAGTATAAGCCTAGGGTGAGAAATGCGCAGCTACTGTAAGTGGAAAAGAGGGTCAACAATGCCCATTTGCAGCCATAGGTCCCCTGAACTTGAAACTTGGTAGTTAAGGGTTCCTAACTGCAGCCAAATTTTGGAGTCTCTGAACCCAAAGGGTCCCGAAATGACATTGCTGCAGATGGACACAGTTGACCGACTTTGGGGCCCCGTGTCTCGGGGGCACTTAGTGCTAGGAACCCTAAATTTGGATATGTTATAGTGCTAGTTTGCACGCCAAATTTGGGGTTCCTGGCACCAAAGTCAGGTTGGAAAATGTTATTTTCTGCTGCAGAAAAGTGCTTGACTCCCGTATAAGCCAAGGGGGGCATTTTCAGCACACAAAAAATGTGCTGAAAAACTCGGCTTATACTCGAGTATATACGGTATTCAGGGTGAAAAGTATTCAGATCTGGAAATACAACAATCATGCGTGTTTTTAGGTATATCCTTCATTTCACTTATAGTTCATGGACACTTCCTGAAGGAAAAGTCTGCATGAGCCTTGCATGTTCATCCACACTGATGCTATACTTTGCAGGCTCCTGTTATTTCCACTGCAATAACGTGTGTATTTATTTATTTTTAAAGGTGAACTTAAAGTATGGTACAATTTTCTCCCCCTTCCCCCCCCCCCCCCCCCCCCCCCCCCCCCCCCCCCCCCCCCATGAGAAAAATTCTTCCTAATGCCCCTCAGGTGATCCATGGATCAAAAATATTTTGGTGTTTTTTACTTGTAAATGGCCAGTTCTATTTAATAGATTCAGGAATGCGTCCAGCATTTGTTTAAAACAATCAAATGTGCTCACTAGAACTACAGTAATTTCTGAGGGAGTCTAAGCCACATTTTCACAGGTCTTACTGAGGAGAGAATCCTTTCCATGAGGATTAAACCTCTTTTCTTGCAGTCACAAAGCATGCACCTTTGTCTTTTTATAATGACCTTTTAAAGTGAAGACTTCTCACCCATTTAACTACATGGTCATATATTTCCCCTTAAATGGCCTCCACAGGCCAACAAACATTTTGGTGTCTTGAATGTTAGACCTGTTCCTGGGTATATTTGACCCGCTGATCCAAAAAATGGTACAAATGTATCCTTATCCGCTCTAGATTTTGAGAAATGCCATATACCAAGCCTTACTCTGCCCATCAAAAATCTGGTTGTTTTAATGCAGTGTTTAATCTCCTCGTAGCTCGAAAAAAAAAAAAAAAAAAATGGCAATAACCTTTACAGTTCTTGATCTGGAAGAATAAAACCACGATATCAGCAATATACACAGACCTTCTTTACAATCAGAGCTATAATACAGTTAATCACAGCGGATTCTAAAGTGTAAAATTACAGTTGGGCGTATGTAACTTCACTTACTATATCTGCTATTTTGTATGCAAAAAGCACAAACTAGGTAACAGAACAGGTTAAGGCACCATGCACACGAGACGCAGATGCAAACTCTGCTGAACGCGTGTTTTAAAAAGCAGAAACCTGCGTTTAAAAACGCGCGTTTTGCTGTGTTTTAATGCCGCGTTTAGATGCATTTGTAAAGATAACATCATATAGACCCTCCCCAAGCTCAGAAAGCATGTATTAACTATTTCTGCTATTTTGATCAGAGTGAGCAGCAGCAGAGAGAGCAGTTGTACACTTGCATTTGCCTCTCTTTCTGTGTTTTTTTTTTATTTTTTTCTTTTTTTTTCTTTTTTTTTTTTTTTTAATGGATCCCATATTGAATATATGTCAGGAAATGCTCCTGATGTTGCTCTTGATGAGGCAGCAATGTCGTCGCAAGTTTGCTTGAGAGGTCCAGAATCAGAGCTTGTCGATATTGGACCCATCCGTTGATGGCACAGCGAATGTCCGTTGGATATTCCCCAACATGTATGCTTTTCACAAACATGTATGCATTAGTGAGTATATATGCTCTATGAACTATCTAAACTAATTACGACCTTTTAAACCAATTTTTCTAGTATTTTTTTTTATGGTTTACCATCATATTTCTGAGTTTTCTGGTCCAAAAAATTGGGTTCCTTTTTAAAAAGGTTTATAAACGCGGCTAAACGCAGGTGCCTGTGTTTAGCCGCGTTTAGCTGCATTTTGCGTCTGAAACGTGGAAAAGCAAAGTGTCTGAACGCATTTTTTTTGCTTCTGGAAAAACGAGGTTAAACGCAACTGCATAAAAATGGGAAAAAACAAGACTGTGTAAATGGACACATAGGATAACATTGCATGCGTTCAGGTGCAGTTGAAAAAAGTGTCCAACTGCCTCTGAACGCGCGTTTAACAGCGTCTCGTGTGCATGAGGCCTTATCCGCAAGATCTTTTTAAAAAATGATATACTTTGGACCAGATCTAAGAAACTAGAGCTGATGCAGTCTAGCCAGTGCAGTTTTCTGAGTCTGTGCCCCAAATAACCCCAGGCTGTTATTTATTCAGATCAGTGCTCACATTTTGACACTCCAACCTTCTTTCACCAGTTTTTTCTTTCTTTCTTTTTTTTACCCCCCTTGTCTGAATCAAGTAATGGTGAAACTTGCCCAATATCAGGACTGCTGTCAGTCTTTTTTACCTTGATACCTTTTGTATGATAATGGGATTGACTTTGTTTTCCATAAACATTTTTAATATATGTCTAAAGACTTAGAATTGTTTTTAAATGACTTTAGTTTACAGTTCACTGTGGTCACACAATGCTGTAGAAGAAAAATTGCATATCTTTTAAGTGGTTGTTCTGACCACTAGACTTTCATCCTTTTTTGTATTGGTTACTTGGTAAATTTAACAAACGTCATGCATAGCTTGGCCTCTCACAAAAGACCAAAATTTATTTTTATAAAAAAAAAAAAGCTAATATTTTTTTCTACGGTGAATCCTTCTGCCTTGGAATGCATGCACACAGCTTTGCTGAAAACTTTACTAAGTCTGCATTTTGGAAAGATCGCTTATCTTGTGTGTTTGCCATGTATGATTTTGAAATTATATGCCTGGCCATTTTTTCTCTTTTGCGAAGTTCTTTCGGATATATCAGCCATGTCTTCTCGAAGGGCTAAGGGCAAGAAGGCGTCAGAAAATCTGACAAAGAGTGAAGATCCCAAAGATTTAGACCGAAGAATTTTTGTCGGCAATTTACCTACAGACCAGATGAGCCGTCAAGATTTTGAAACCCTATTTTCTAAATATGGAGCGATCACTGGTTAGTAATGGTTTGTAATTTTAACAGAATTTCATTAGAAGCGCCACTATAACTTTGTTTCTTTGTAATTTTGCATAATTCTTGAACCGGGAATGGAGACTTTCTATTGGGACAAAAGAGGAAAATAAGTAATAGTCACAAATCCAGGTTACATTGACACTGGATGATGTGCATGTTATCGCTGCCTGTCTTATTATGAGAATCCAAAAATTCCCCACTCTGGGTACAGGAAGCAGCCACCACTCACAACTTACAGACTTTTAAGAGACCTTGTTCCTGACACCTCCCGTCAGTACACTCTGCCCTCGAGCAGACTGGCGCACACAAGGAGTGATAAAAAAACAAATGTAATATCCTTTGGTGGGCAGTGCACCAAAAGTTACAAAACCGTCTTTAAAAAGATGTGTAAACCTGGGTTGGATGGAACATTTTTGATCATGTCCCCATCATAGACGGGGACCCTCAGATGACCCTGATCGGGTATGATCTGATTACAGCTCTCAACCTTTATACTTGAGGGATCACAATGGAGTTGCTGCCATCCCAGCCTGTCCAACGGTATGAAGGGGGCTGAACGCATCTTACCTAATTGGCACAGAAAGTCTTTTAACATCTCATCTTTATGCAGCCAGGCTCTTGCAAAAAGTTTTATGTATGTGCGCTGTATGGTATGAGGCTTATGTGTTTAATCTTCATCATTTTTGAAGAATTTGAAATGCAGTGCATCTGGTAAGTATTTGCAGCGCTTCACTTTTTCCACATTTTGCTGTTACAGCCTTACTCCAAAATGGTTTAAAGTTTGTTATTTTCCTCAAAACTCTACAAACAATACCCCTTAATGACAACGTAATAGAAGTTTGTTTGAAACCTTTGCAAATTTCTTAAAGATAAAATTTTTAAAAAAAATCACATGTACATAAGTATTCACAGCCTTTGCTGTGACACTCAATATTGAGCTCAGGTACATCCTGTTTGCACTGATCATTCTTGAGATGTTTCTACAACTTGATTGGAGTCCACCTCTGGTAAATTCAGTTGATTGGACATGCTTTGGAAAGGCACACACCTGTCTATAAAGTCCCACAGTTACCAGTGCATGTCGGAGCACAAACCAAGCCAGAAAGTCCAAGGAATTGTATGTAGACCTTCGAGACAGAATTGTATCAAGGTACAGATCCTGGAGAAGGGTACAGAAACATTTCTGCAGCATTGAAGGTCCCAATGAGCACAGTGTCCTCCGTCATCCGTAAATGGAAGAAGTTTGGAACCACCAGGACCCTTCCTATTGGGGGAGAGGGGCCCTAGTCAGGGAGGTGACCAAGAACCTGATGCATTTCTTTGTGGAGAGAGGGGAGCCTTCCAGAAGAACAACCATCTCTGCAGCACTCCACCAGACGGAAGACACTCCTCTGTAAAAGGCACATGGCAAGCCCCCCCGGAAGTTTGTCAAAAGGCACCCGAAGGACTCGGACCATGAGAAACAAAATTCTCTGGTCTGATGAAACCTTGAACTCTTTGGCCTGAATGGCAAGCGTCAGGTCTGGAGGAAACCAGGCACCACTCATCACCTGCCCAATACCATCCCTACAGTGAAGCATGGTGTTGGCAGCATCATGCTGTGGGGATGTTTTTCAGCGGTAGGAACTGGGAGACTAGTCCGGATCGAGGGAAAGATAAATGCAACAATATACAGACATCCTTGATTAGAAAACCTGCTCCAGAGCACTGTTGACCTCAGACTGGGGTGAAGGTTCATCTTCCAACAGGACAATGACCCTAAGAACACAGCCAAGACAACAAAGGAATGGCTATGGGACAGCTTTGTGAATGTCCTTAAGTGGCCCAGACCTGAACCCAATTGAACGAGAGAGATCTGAAAATGGCTGTGTACCGAGCTGATGGAGCTTGAGAGGTCCTGCAAAGAAGAATGGGAGAAACTGTCCAAAAATAGGTGTGCCGAGCTTGTAGCATCGCACTCAAAAATACCTGAGGCTGTAATTGATGCCAAAGGTGCTTCAACAAAGTCTTGAGCAAAGGCTGTGACTACTTATGTACATGTGAAATGTTTTTATTTTATTTATTTTTTCCCCCATATTTAATAAATTTTGTAAAGATTTCAAACAAACTTCTTTCATGTTGTCATTGTGGGGGTATTTTGTAGAATTTTGAGGAAAATACTGAATTTAATCTCATTTTGGAATAAGCTGTAACCAAATGTGGAAAAAGTGAAGATCTGTGAATACTTACGGATGCACTATACATTAGTTTCCGACTAGATGAGAACATTACATCTAGACAGTGCTAATTGGAATGTAGATCCATAGACTGGTGTCCAGTTTAGTTTATTACATTATACAATATACACATTGTATATACATTTCATTGGGAATTTATTCTCCCAGCAGTTTTAGACATATCATTTTTGTTCATCTGAAGCCAGAAACAAAATGGTTTTGCCTTCTGGCTGTAACATTTGTTAATTTTCCAGCCGTCTCCATGTTCCGTGGCTATGGGTTCGTGCAGTATGAACGCAAAGAAGATGCAGATGCTGCTGCCAAGGGTGAGAATGGTCAACTTCATAAAGGGTATAGATTAGGTAAGGCAAAACTCCAAAGTTGAATACGAATTATTAAATATTTGCTTTTAGGATGCCAGTTTCTTTTAACTTTTGCCTTCTGATATCGCCTATATATCATTTTGTGTGAGGCCTCATGCGCACTGCACTTAAAGCAGTATTAAACCCAAAACCAAAAATGTATTATATTGCAGCTTACCACTTATTTAGAGGCAGTGGCTGCATTCATTTTATTTTTTGTTGGCTTTTTTCCCCTCTGGTGGTGATTTGCCAGTAACACACTTTCTGTATCGGTGACGGAAAACTTTAGAGGAATGATAACAGGAGGAACAGCAACATTGTGAGTCTGAGGGGAGGGTAGTGTTAAATATATTAGCAGATTTAGAACCACTAACAAATTGAAGCCAACTCCAGCTCACAATTTATAATCGGTTACAAACCGTTTTCTTTTTGGGATAAAGGTTTTTTTAATGATTAAATAAAAGCTGATAATTTTTAAGAACCCAGTTAAGTGGCCTGTCTCCTCAATGTAAACTGATACATTCTGTCGGAGAGCTTATGCTGTTAAAAACAGACTTGCTGGCAGGATCACAAAAGGAAAATGAAAGCGAGCCTAAAAAGGTAAACTAATGCATCCATCATATTTAATAATTGGTAAGCTGCAACATAATGTTTGCTTTTGGGTTTAATACAGCTTTAAATGCTGCGCATGTGTGTGGAGATTTTTATTTTTCCCAGCCTGTAAAAGCGCTTCTATGTAAGCCTGTGTATCCATACACACACCACATAGGTGTTTGCAGCTGTATTATAAGAGGAGTGTTTACAGGTTGGGGGGGGGGGGGGGGAAACGCCAAAGAAGTGGAGCTGAAGAGCAAATAAAATGCTGATTGTGCCTAAACAAGTGTTAATGCATTCCAATGGCCAGAATAAAGGAATGTTTTGGCCAATGGAATCTATTGACACTTAAAGCGGAAGTAAACTCATCTATTTTAACAGTTTTAAAAAACAGTTACATTTCCGGCACGTGCCGGGAATGTAACACTCCCATTGGTTGTGCTCTCAACCAAACTGTCAAACCATCCAATGGCTGGGGACATAACTGATCACATGTGCAGCATCATGGCAGTTGTAGATTAAACAGAGGCTAAGATGGCAACTTCCTTGACGGACCACTATAGGACGGTTTACTCCCACTTTAAATCCATGTACAATGTGCAGGTTTTGGCAAATTTTTTTTAGGCAACTTTGCTCCTCCCAGGAGTTCTGCAATTCAGAGGGGTTAAACAGATTGTGTGCATGAGGCCTAAAGGGATTTTCCGTTTTACATGGAAATTACCTGTCTGAGAAGGATTTTGCCTTTTACTACCATCTCTGGCTCAAAATATTTGTAATCTACAGGAGCTTTCTGCAATACTTCTTCTTTTTTTTTTTTTTTTTTTTAAGGATTTTTCACAAACGAGTAATTTCCATATCACCTGTAAATCCTTTTCACATGTTGATATGTTATGACTAATAGGCAAGTATATTGTTGTTGATGTAGAAGTTGGAGGGTGGACATTCTCTAGGAAGAAGTGCACATGGTGCAGAATGTGTTAAAGGCTCTAGGCAAATCTCAAAATTTCAGTTCTACAAACTAAACACCAAGTTCCATAATAAATATGAAAGGTAAAAAAAAATATTCACTTGTGTCGTCTGTTTTTGGATGCATTGTTTGCAAGAAAACCAAAAATTTTGTAACAAGACTATGTTGGGGCTAAATTTAAATAAAACCATGCCGTACATTTTCTCAATGTTTCTAAGTTGGTATCTTGCAAGTGCGGAAAAATACATGTTAATGTGCCAGGAATGCAATCTGATCCTATATTTCCTTCTGTGGATGAACACCACTTGTCCTTTTCGGCCCTCACCAGTTACCTATTTGAACTACACCATATCTCTCCCTCCATCTCTACAACATAGAGATTCATTGTTCTGTAGTCCAATATGAGAGCCAGGACTACTTGAGATAATAAAAGTGCAAGACGTCTTTGAATTTCTGACGCAATCAAGATCTGTATTTGCACCTCTCAAACTGATGGAACAAAACCTTTTAATAGTATGAACATTTTCAGTCTATACAATTGACCGATCTGTGTCAGACTTTTATTTATTTTAAAAACATTTTGGGGGGGGGGGGGGGGCGACACGCAAAGCAGCCATTATTCACAATGCACTTTCATTGGACACGGTTCCCTCCATTCACTTGTTTGGTAGTAATTTAGCTGAAGCACACATGGAAGGGATTACAGCGTTGTGATTGTAGCACTTTTAAATATGTATGTCCAATAGGCTGTTTTGTTCTGTGTTACTTAAAATTCAATAAAAACAATTAAAAAAAAAATAAAAATATGGCAGAATACAAAAAAAAATCCCTCCAGGTCAGTACAGTGATTTGCTGTATTGCTAACCAAACAAACACTTCGTTTTATCAGTCCACTTTCAAAGTTCAGAGCTTTTCTGGAGTTATTAAAAAAAGACTATGCGTGAGTCAAGTGAAAAATAGATTGTCTGTCTGTCTGTCTGTCTGTCTGTCTGTCTGTCTGTGGTACATTGAACAGTCTAAAATTTTAAAAAGAAAAGCTGGTTATGCCGACTGGTTCAGTTGGAATATCAAACGATCAGAGCATTTTACAACTCTGTGCTAATTGTATTTGGACCTTGGAATGAATTTGGTAGTTTCAAGTTATTGTGTAAGCAGAATAAGCTGGTGTGCAATCGTCGCTTAAAGGACTTGAAGTACTAGAGACTGCTTACTCCTTCAATAATTGCTATTTTAGATGGCAAAAGCCAAAAGGATAACTGCATTGCTGACTAGATTTTAAAGAAGAGAACTTTTTTGTTTTTTCTTTTTTCGTATAGTGAAAACATAGCAGTTATGAGAAATATTTTATATCATGACCCGAGTAAATTACTACTATTACATTATTTTGTTTGAATTTCGTTGCCTGCTTCACAGTATAAATGTTAAACTCCTAATGTATTTATTTTTGTTAAATTGATCACGTAGCATGCCAAATTTATACCAGTCCTCAGTGCTTTTAAGGTGACGAGTTTTATTGCTACATTGGATAAGTCAGGAGGCTTACAATTTGTAGGAAAAAGTGCATGTGCGGTAATTACGCTTCCTTGCAAGACTAGTGTGCAGCAATTTTACTAGCAACATGGTGTATTTTTTTTTTTTTTTTTTTTTTTATTTTGTCATTCTATGGTTTGAGTAATTTTAAAAACAAACCGTAGACCTTGGTTACATTATCTAAAGAAAACTTTAATACAAATGTAATTTTTAAGTATATGCATAGCACATTCAAGAGTTGTGGCTGTAAGGGTTTGTAGATAATTCCTTGTATGGCCACCTTTTTTTGTTCTCTGAGGGAAAAAGATTTTTTTTAATACAATATTGCTCATTTTAAGTGTACAAACCTGATATAGTGGCTGAGCATAATCTGGAATCCATCGAGCTTTCTATTCCATTTTATTTTTATGCAAAAAGGTAATCTTCACCCCATTCAGTCATATCCAGAGCTCTCTTCCTTATGCCCGGTCCATTTTATTTGAATCCTTTATCACTGGAAAACTTTAATATGAAAGACACTGCTAGACAGTTTATCTTCTGTTATTTCTTTTTGTCCTGCTGTTTTTTGTAAATTTTGAATGAAAGTTGATCTCTACTCCTTTTTTATGTCAGCTTTTTGTTGACTTTGGGGAACAGAAAGTGAAGGGGACAGACTTTTCTCATGGGCACAGCAATAAAACCTGGCGTGTTGTAAACCTTTATCATCTCAAGAGCAGTCACATTTGAATTTACTGTAGCTAGGCCTTTTTAGGGTTTACCTTTTTTCAGTATTCATTTGCTTGGTGCCTTTTAACATTAAGTCTCTCACTGTGCTTACTTTTGTGGGTTTTATCATTAATGTTTGTTGCAATCTGCCAGGTAGATTCTTTTAGATAATTGAGTCCTTTTTTATAGGGTAATCTTTTTACAAGGCAAAAAAAACTGGGCTTAATCCCAGACCGTGTGACTATGGTTTTATTTTATTCAGCTATAGACTCGCAACTACCTGTACTTTGCCAGCAAACGAGGGAGGTTGATGGGCATCTTAAATGTATCCTAATACCTTTTTTGTAATTTGGCTAAAGGGGGCACCTAATGTGATCTCTTTCCCAAGGGGCTCTGCATGTCTCCAGTACCTAGAAGGGGCATAGTATAATGAATTGTTACTTTATATGGATTACCTAGGCTTATGTCTTTTGCCCTGCATAGCTTTTGTTAAAGCAAGCAAAAGGTAAATATAGTTGTACTATGCTCAGATGCAGCCTCTTTGTATCTCAATTACTATTCTCCCAGCCTTACCTGCCTAATAGATCTCAAAGATGTCTCCACAAAAACCCATATAATCAGGAAGTATTGGGCCAAACTATGCAAGTTTGTGTTACCGCCATGTTAAACTAGTGGTGTACTCAATTTAAAGTGTATAGTGGCTCGCATCTTGTAAGATTTATATTTGCCTACTATCTCTATGGTGTTGGGCTGTATGTTTGTACAGGATCCTGTGTTGTGGCCATTTGCATGTTTTTATTTTAATTCAACTTTAAAAAATGGGTGGTAAATTTATGATCACTACTATTTATAGATCATGTCATTTGTTTCTTGGGAAGCTTCATACTGTTCATACTTTTTGTGAATTTCACTAACTTTAATTCATGCAACCCGCTTCTTGGTGCAAAAATTGGGTAAAGTCAATTGCATTGTACAAGGCATAAATCACCAAGAGTGGAACGATTTAATGTCTATAATTTTACAGTTTGACTGTTTGATCAACAAAACTAGTTAAAATCTTACAGAATGCTTTATTAATACGTACGATACTCAGTCACTTGTTTTGTTACAGTAAGACGGATTCATATATTCTACTCGACAATCTTATGTAACCTCCATCCCCGGGCCATCCAATTTGGTCACGTGCAGCATAGACGATTCTTAACCAATAATTTTGGAAACCATTGGACAGGGATTTTTTTTTTTCCCTCTAACAAAACGTTATCGTAAAAACATGTTGATTTTGCGTCCGTATTGCTCTGCATCAATAAAAACTCATCATGCGTCTGATGTATACCGTGGTGCCTGCTGTTCTTTTAGTTATCGTAAAATCGGCGTCGTTTAAACACTTTTATGTTTGTGTTGACAAACCTCTAAACTTGGAAGATGTATAACCAAGACTCTAAGCAGAAAACATGCCATGTGGTTCATCATGCATACCCTTGAAAACCTATTTCATTTTATGGAGCCCTATCCCCAGTCTGGATGCCCTAATCATTTATTGCATATTTTTATTTATTTTTTTCCTAAATTTTGTAATAAGTGAACTGATCTTCCTGACAACCTACAACTATGTTGTAAGACAAGTGGTGGTAAAGTATTTTGAGATGAACTCTGATTTTATTGCGATATCTTGACTTGATGTACTGTAGATTTAGGGCATTCCTATACTGAAAATAAACACTCTTTTTTAATCCGTTGCCTTTAGTATCTGTTTTTATTTGTTTGATAAAATGTTTTCTCCTATTGCACACTATTGAACAGATGGGTTAATTGTGCTTTTCAGATATTAACAAAGCAGTCGAAAGAAGAAATATGAATAAGGGTGCGTCCAGGTCCAGCCCGTCACGAAGGTAAAGTACTTGCGAGACGTTCAAGGACTGGTCTTAAGTGGTCCCAGGAAGAACTCCTGCAGTAACTTCACTTTTTATTGCAAATCTCCTACCTGGACCTCATCCTATAAAATGTTCTTCCTTCATTTGGATGTATTTATGCCGAAATAATAATCCGGATGACCACTACAACCTTGGACTAAATCTGTACGCGTTCTGCTGCTTTTTGCTCCATCTATGTAAAGTAAAGTGACATTCTGTTAAATTTTGAAGCTATAAATGATCTGATGAAAAAACAAACAAAAAAAAAACACTCCCGTTAATCGGCTTCCAGAGTGAGATGCTTCTTCGTTGCCTCCTCTGCGCATCAGATTGCGTCGCATTTAAAACAACATTTCCTATCCTTAATACCATATATCCATTAAATATGCTCGTAAAATGGTAGAAATAGCAGAAAGGGAACTAACAGAAATAGCTGCGTTCCCATCCACATTTGGCGCTAGACCCAGGCTGTCACTGACTCCCTCTTCTTGCTTTAGTCTCAATGAAATATCATTTAATATACAGGATTCCTATCGTGGTAATTTACATTCCATAAAAGTGCTACTGTATATAATGCAAAGCAAAACCAAATGCCAGAGAAGCTTTCATATTAGAAATGCTATTAAAATGCAGAAGGTATAACTTCTGTTCTGGAAGCTACATTAAGTATGGATTTACACTAAAAACATTTGCCATGTGCGTTTTTAATACAATGCAGCCTGTTCACTTTTTTTTTTCCTTTCTTTTTTTTTCCCCTTTCTGATCAGTTTACTGGCAAGTCATTAAAAATAAGCACAATTTGAAAGTTCATTTCAGTTATTCACATGATTGGGATTACTACTAAGAATACCCAAATTTTAAAAGATGAGGTTGCGTTTAACTAAATACCAAATATGTAAAAAAACAACTAAACTGCACTCGCCTGAAATGGTTAAAATCTGCGATATGTAAAATTGTCAATAGACTGCCGTTAAAGCCCATACAGCTCACTATTTTACGGTTAACAGTGAATAACAACCCTAAAATTATTGTGCTCTACTATTATGCGTGGCGATGGCTAATGTGTATGGCACAATTGTTTTCATATGTATGTGGGGTTGGGGCTTCTTCTCCTTCGAGGCTTCAGAGGTTTGTGACTGACGCTTTTACGCTCTGTTTAAGGTGGTGGCGCACAGACTTGGGCCATCAGCTTCTTCCCTAGCCAGAGCAGCTGTGATTTAGATAGCTCTGAACCTGAAAGTGCTCAGAGTACTTCCAGGTTCATACTACCTTGGGCAGATCAGCGAATGGATGTTCACTGATCTCCCACCACTCTCCAACTTGACGCTTGCCATGGAAGTCCTGAACACCCAGGAGAGGCAGGTAAGACTGGGGCACATGGCAGGGGGAAGGGAGTTGGCCCATTTCTAGCAGTGTTGCCACCCATATCACTTCTAGAGACCCAGCAGCCTGCCGAGCAATAGTAAACAAACGTTAGCTGTTCCAGCAAAGGGATTAATGGTTTCACTTAGTGAAAAATTTCCATTTTGTGATTTTTGGTAATTTTTTGCAACAAAATCATTTGCACAGAAATCTTTAGGCTACATTCACACAGACGTCTTAATTTCAGAGTTTAGCTGCATTTAGAATACTTTTCCAAAAGCAGCTGGACTCTCAATGCAAAGTAATCATGTTATGCATGCATAACGATTAGCAACGTTTAGCTGCGTTTAGGAAAAGAGAAAGTGCTGCGTCCAGGATCGCCTCCCTGCGGCCAATCATGCCTTGTGTTTAGAAAATTGTCCTTCTTTTTTTTTTTTTTTTTTTTTTTTTAAATCCTGGAATGTTGGCTATTCCTTTTGTTGGTTCTCAACCTCCTGTTGGTATTCTTTGCAGACAAGGCCTAACAATAGTCAGTAAGCTGTCAAAGGTGGACACTGACATTCTGGTAAAGTTTATTATTTTATACATGCATCAGAACAAAATATCCATTAGTTAGATGCTGGGATGTTGGCAGATGCACACATCTTCATTTGTGTCTCTATCTGCCTCAGGGCCGATTCACACCAGAACGCGGTGTGATAAAGGCGCGCTCCGTGCCCATTTTCCACACTGCAGGTGACCGCATTGCCCCTGCGATCTACATGCGGGTGACAATACATTTAACAGCGATCTGCTTTTGGGGTGCTGTTAATTGTCACCCGCATGTAGATTGCAAGGGCAGTGCAGTCACCTGCAGTGTGCATTTTGTGGGCAGCAAGTCTCATTGTACCGCAGTACTATGCAGTTTGGGGTAGTGAATTTGCATTTTTTTCCCCTAAGTGGTGTGTGTGTGTGTGTGTGTGTGTGTGTGTGTGTGTCGCGCCCCCCCCCCCCCCCCCCTCAATCCTCTCAAGCAGGCACACAATGGTAAGCACCAGCTTTGCTCTGCATTCAACTTCAATTACCCAGCTCTATCTCCCTGCTCAGAAAACTACAAACCATGTGGAAAAGGAGATGCCTGGTATATAACATCCACCAAGAATGGGGTATTGAGGGGGGAAAGAGCCTGTGACAGACTCGGAAGATTTAAAATTTTTGAAAGTGCAGATAACTGGCATTTAGCTGCTGTCTGATACAAACATCAGTGTTAATATAGCCTTAAGCCTGGTACACATGTAAAGTTTTTTTTATTGTTTGTGTGGTGTGAATGAAAATAACGGACAGATCGCTGTACACACGCAATGTTAGTGTGGTGGTCTCCTCCCCCTCTGTGCCTTTTTGTGTTCTGGCAGGGTGATATGCTGAAAAACCAGCAATAGGTACGGCAATAGGCCAGGGTTTTTTTTTTTTGTGTAACCCACTGGATTGAGTGTTTAAAAAAAAAAAAAAATACAAAATAAAAAAAACTTGCATTGTGTACCCAGCTTTTATTCTGATGGACAATTCTGGAGTCCTTTGCAGTTGAAACAGGTATCTTTTTGTCCAGTAAGCATGCATTGTTTTGTTTTTTTTAATGTTTTGTGCATGCATATTTAGGCTTATCAAGAATACTTTCTCAACCATTTTGCCACTGATCTCAGCAAGGTTGTTTTGGGGCTTGTGTGGCACTTGTTTAGTTCTTCAATGTAACTAAAAGATATGGTTTCGAATGCAGTAAACCGAGAACAGCTGTCACCTTCTGGAAAGACAACAAAAACCCTTAGTTCTAACATGTTCTGTTCCAACCCACACTATATACCTTCTCTTTCTCTTACTGAGCACTTGAAACCTAAACACAAATTGGAGGCTGAACTCAAACGTAACCCAACTGTCAAAAAGAAAAAGTTGAAACTCTTCAATCGCGTATCTAAATTTTAAAATTTACTGTCTAAAATTGACACTGCAGTATAGTAAATGTCAGGTCTGTTTTTTTGCTCTTGCCCCTTTACTGCACTTGACTCTGCAAAGACAGTAGGACTCCTCAAGCCTTCTTTTTTATATGATGGAGCTAAAGTATAGAAGCTTGTTTTCTATACTTTTTGTTGCTTTCTGTTACTTTTAAAACCTAAACTAACAATTTTTTTTTGGTGCTTCAGAAATTTGTATGGTTTCGGAGAAGGCCAGGAACCAAGACGTGAACGATCCCGCTCACCAATGCGCTCTAGCCCAAGAAGAGCTAGTAGAGAACCACGTGACAGAGATTCAAGAGCAGTTCGTGATGGGCGAGATGGACGTGAGCCAAGAGACCTTAGAGATCCCAGAGATCGTGACCTTCGAGATTTGAGAGATGGCCGTGAAAGGGAATTCCGCGATGCAAGAGACCCTCGAGATACGAGGGAGCTCAGGGATGTGCGAGATACAAGAGACATCAGAGACGCACGAGATACAAGAGATATCAGAGATGCACGAGATACAAGAGACGTTAGAGATCTCCGAGATTCAAGAGAAAATCGAGAGTCCAGGGAATTCAGGGACCTTCGTGAAACAAGAGACCTAAGAGATGCTAGAGATCTTCGTGTGCGTGATGCAAGAGATGTGCGAGACCCATTGTTTGAAAGATACAGGGAGGCTCGGGACCCAAGGGATCCATTATACAGGTTTGAATTTTTTATTTTTCTTCTAAAGGTTAAAAACAAGAAATTCTGACTTGCATAAATGACCACACTTTCTAATTTAGCATAAATCGTAGGACCTGAATTGAAACTGAAATAATATGTATTTTGAGTGTGCTGCTCTTTTAGCCTTACATTTTTTTTTTTTTTTTTTTTTTTTTTTTAATAATATATATATATATATATATATATGTGTATTTTAGCGGTGGAGCACCTAGACTTAGAAAACAATACTGTTTCACATCAGGAAATCCTTGAAATTGGAAGTTTTTAAAGTTGTGCATGCATACCTACAAAACTGCCATTTTGCTTCTCAGCATTTGGTGGCTGGTGATGAAAGTGGTGCTGCTGTCTAAAGAAAATAGATTCCCTTAAGGGTAGGAGCTGCTTTTATTCATTGCTCAATCCTCCCACTCTCCTGTGTTCGTGTTTTTTTTTTTTTTTTATTAGCCACTTGTTGCGTCTTACTAAATTCAGCTGTCAAATAAGAGTCAAACATTTTGGAGATTAATTGTGCTCTGCCCCTCATGAAATGTAAGAATGTGTTTTAAAACCTTTGACTGCTGAGCTATGCAGCTAGCAGAGATCAAACCAGAAGTCAGAGAATTAGTTTGTAACTTGCACTTTCTTTTACAAAAGGGATTATTAACCCTTCCATGCCTATGCCCATTTCAGACATGTGTTGCTTGCAAGTTAAAAGTACTTACCGTATATACTCAAGTATAAGCCGAGTTTTTCAGCACATTTTTTTTGTGTGCTGAAAATGCCTCCCACGGCTTATACTGGAGTCAAGCACTTTTCTGCAGCAGAGAATGACCTTTTCTGACCCGATTTTGGTGCCCAGTATCACGGGGCCACTTGGTGCTAGGAACCCCACATTTGGAATGCTAACCCAGTGGAACTAGCACTACAACATATTTTGGGTTCTAGCACCAAGTGACCCCGAGATACGATGCCCCAAAGTCGGTCAACTGTGTCCATCTGCAGCAATGTAATTTCGGGACCCTTTGGGTCCAGAGACCCAAAATTTTGGCTGCAGCTAGGGGGCATTTAGGTGGTGACAGGTACTCTTTATGGAGGGATCAGGGGTCCCCAAATCCCTCCTTTGCACTTCTAGGTAGTCAGATCGCCAAAAACAGCGATTTCTGAATACTGTTGTTGTTTTTTTTTCTTTCAAATTCGCCACCATTGGCAGCCGAGTAAACCGGAAGTGACGACGTGACGTTGTTTACACATAGACTGAAACCAAGCTGAAGTGCCAAATCGTGCATCGGGTCTCCCGGTAGGACGGGAGGCCTGGGAACAGCGGCAGGAGGGGGGGGTCCCCTCCTGCTCCTGTGGGATAACAACAACCAAGCAGCTTTTAGCCACATCAGTTGTTATCCCTAAAGAGCTGACCACCTGCTCTAAAAACACAGTACCAGGATGATGCATGTATAACCCCTGAAAGCCGAGGCCGCATATGTGCGTACGGGAGGGAGGTTAACCTATAATCCAACACATCGGGTCAGCATTTAAATGGTTACATTGTGTGTAATAGGCAAACAAAAAGCAAAACAAACAAATGATAGTAAAAAGACATGAGCAGTAGGATTATACAGGTGTCAAGCGTAGCGTCCCATGGAGCAAAGCATGCAAACGAGAATGTCCCTATATAGAACCTAGAATATCCAAGCAAAATTTTGTGATCAAGAGTCTCCCTATTGGGGAGGATGCAACATAGAAATTAAAAGTAAATAAAGTAACTTGGTTTACATGAAAATGTCTATTTATTTATTTTTTTTGCATGAGATTTGTTTTTTGCCAAAAAGAGTATCCAGAAGGGATGATTCCAGAGGATTAAGTGATTGTAAACGATCACCTTGTTCCCAACAGCCAATTGAGGTTAAAATGGAAATTAAAGGCAAAACATTTTAGTATAAAATATAAAAAAACATAAGTACTTCCTTTTTTATAAGTGATCACATTCCCTCTGTTAGTTGTATACGAGCTGACGGGGAGGAGAAGCAACCGCACACCGCTTCCCAGTAACCAGTGAGTTCCCCTCACACAACTATGTCCAGTATATTGAGACCAGCACGGCAACCAGCTCAGATTATTATTATTATTATTATTATTATTATTATTATTATTATTATTCTTAGCTGGTCTTATGCTTCTTGGCATTCATTGTTCCAATAAATAGCCAGATTATTGTTAGCAAGGCTTAAAGTGGTTGTAAACCTCAGTCATGAAATCTGAGCAAAGCATATAGCTGTAGTGTTTACTTATCTCTCTCCAAAGCTCAAAGTGTTGTTTCTCTCTGGTGCTTCCTTCCTCTGTTATCAGCATCAGAGTCACTTCTATGTAGGATGATTTGTTTTTTATCTGTGTATGACCTGAGGCTGTTCACTGGTTATCTGTGAGGGTGTACAGCCACTTTGTTGGCAAAAATTATTCTGTCCATAGACAGCTGTATTCCATTTGCTTTCAAATCAGGTGGCTTGCAAGGAACAGTGCTGTAAAGTACAATGCTGCAAAATAAAATGCAAGTGCACAATAAGTATTACAGGGCTGTGGGTTGGATCAGTGTCTTCTACTAAACTTTTACTGTTGTGTATATAAATGTTGCATCGGGTTCTTCCTGTTGAAAGGTTTCTCAGATTGGCGTTTTATTTCCTTCAGAGTTGACGACATCGCTGACAAATTTCGCCTTGATGATTTGTCTAGAAAGAGGGATGATTTGATTGATCGGCTTAGGGACTCCCTCGATAGGTTTCCAGAAGGTGTGTGTATTTTTTTTTTTTTTCTCTGCACTATCGAATGTTTCAAGCTGTTTTTTTTTTCCCTCATGTACCTTACCAGCTGGTATTGTTAAAGATTTCAAAGCAACCGTGTCTTTCAGAAAATGTCTGGGTCCCTCCTGTGGTTCTGGATGAATTTTCTTCCCATTTCCTACTTTAATATGTTTACGTGTAACAGAATACACCTCATGCAGCATCCAATGTGGTAGATTCTGTCTTAAACTTGGGGAGCCGTGTTTCAAATGTTTTTAAAAGTTAACTGTAAGCCCTAACTGACATTTTGCTTAAGCAATGTCTCCCAAGTTGTTTTTTACTGCCTAGCTACATGCATGCAACCAGCTATGATTGCATAGCATTTCTCAGGGCAGTTTTCTGATGGTGACAACAGTGGACCATATCTACATGTGTTGGCCAGTTGTAGTCTCCTTAAAGTCTACATGACAATAGAGGAGCAAAATGTTTTTTTTTTTTTGGAGGCATGTAGGTTCAGTGCCTGAACATAGACCGTCATGGCAGGATCACCAGATATTCTTTTAATGAAAGTGAAATATTAACATGATAAAGCTTATCCGATTTTAGCGATTGGGGTAACATTACATTGCATTAACTCATAAATGGATTGATCTGTGTAAGCCATGTATACATATTTTATAGAAGGGAAAATCTTTCAATTTTAAATGCTTAAAATTGTTTTTATATTTAGATCGACTTAAACGTGAGGAACGACGCCGTGAAGAATTGTACAGGCAATATTTTGACGAAATTCAAAGAAAGGTTGATGCTGAGCGCCCTGTTGATTGCTCTGTTGTGGTGGTTAACAAACAGTCAAAGTAAGATTGCAGATATGGTTTATCATGTTGCGTTCAGTGAGACTAGTGGCATACATTTACTAACATGTCATTTAATCCCCCCTCACAACCTTTCCTCCAGGGAATATGCAGAAACTGTGGGACGTAAGGTCCGTGACCTTGGTATGATGGTGGATCTGATCTTTCTAAACACAGAAGTTTCACTGACCCAAGCCTTGGAAGATGTTTCTAGAGGCGGCTCACCTTTTGCTATAGTGATAACTCAGCAGCACCAGACACATCATTCTTGCACCGTGAACATCTTATGTGGAACCCCGCAAGGTAGTCCCTCTGGTGTGTTTGTTTGTTTTATTTATTTTAAACTTGCAGTGTTGAGGATAAATGCTATATATTTGTAGCATTTGCATAGTAACCAATTGCCAGACATTGCATTGAAGTCATTAGGTTACTACTAGGGACAACCCAGTTTTTATTGGACTATTTGCACACTTGGGGCGCTTTCATATGGGGCGATTAGCTTTTCCGATGGCAAGAATCTGTCGGAGGAACTTCAGCCACACGCACGGGTTGTGTGCGAGCAGTTGCATGCATGGCCAGAGTTGTAACCTGTGTAAATCGGTGTCCATAGCTGACACTGTTCAAATGTCAATCACTCATTTTAGGTATTGCATGCAGTAAGGGACTCTGACAGGTTCGGGACGCAGACACTTTGCATTCTGGGCCAGTGTTCTCTGGTTTCATGCAAACTAGACACTTGCATCCATTGTGTGTTTTGGTGCATCCAGTTGTGCTGCTTGTCTGCATCTAAAAGCAGCAGCCTAATCGCCTATGTGAGTGAGCCCTGCAAATTTAAACTTGCTGCACCCTCAAGGCTGATATTACTTTGGTCATTTTTAAGTAGCAGCTATAAATCTTTCCACCTGTTTTCTCTAGTGATTTGTAGATGGCTAAAGAGTTGCTGTTGTAGCTGTTGCAATGTTCTTGTATGCAGCTACAAATTGCAGGTATGCCTTGGTCAACTAGTAGCTGCATTGGATAACATGAGTAGTTACTTAAACTGGCCATTCTGTTGACAGCATCAGCCTATTCTTGGGGTTTGAGCTACAAAATGCTTGGAATTCCATTGACTGCTTTTTGTTTTTGCTTATTCTAGTAGCAAAACTTGATAGAGAGCAAAGAGCAATTCAAAATGGTTTAAAGCTTTGTGTATCAAAAACACTGCCTTCTCAATAAAATGTGTTCGCCTTTCTTTCATCATCTGCATCTCAGTGCTGCTGAATCTCCTTTAGACTCTTTGCATCCATTTAGGCCTACATACAGGGCTGCCTGGCAGGGGGTGTTTTGTGATGGTGACAATAGTGGACCACGCCTGCATAGTATGTTAAAATGGCCACTTGTAGTCCTTCTAGAAATCCAGGATGAGAGCACTGCTGGGAGACCAGAGATCCCACTGGTGAGTTTGTGTGTAGATGGCTGTTGACACAGTCCCTGCCCCTAGGCTGCACCCTATGGGCAGGATATGTTTTGCCCTTCCTAGGGCCTTCTATCATTGATCACCTTATGACTAGCAGTGGGAAATCTGTGGAGGGCTGTCTCGTTTCTTTAGCTATCTGTACATACCGAGCTAGACAAGCTTCTGAGACTTGCACCCCACCTGAGCAATAGGCCTCCCAAGAGGCTATTTAAAACTTTGGCACAGTGCATTCTTTCTTTTTGGCATATAAGTTCACCAGCCACTTTATTGTGTACACCTTGCTAGTACCAGGTTGGTCCCCCTTTTGCCTTCAGAACTGCCTTATTTCTTTGTGGCATAGATTCAATAAGGTGTTGAAAACATTCCTCCAGAGATTTTTGTCCATATTGACATGATGGCATCAGGCATTTGCTGCAGATTTGTCAGCTGCACATTTATGTTGAAAATCTCCTGTTCCACCACATCCCAAAAGATGCTCTATTGGATTGAAATCTGGTGACTGTGGAGGCCATTGGAGTACAGTGATCTCATTGTCATGTTCAAGAAACCAGTGTTGACGTGATTTGAGCTTTGTGACATGGTGCATTATCCTGCTGGAAGGAGCCATCAGAAGATGGGTTCACTGTAGTCATAAAAGGATGGACATGGTCAGCAACAATACTCTGGCTGTGGCGTTTAAATGATACTAAGGGGCCCAAAGTGTGCCAAGAAAATATTCCCCACACCATTGCACCACTAGCCTGAACAGTTGATACAAGGCAGGATGGATCCATGCTTTCCTGTTTACGCCAAATTCTGACCCGACCATCTGAATGTTGCTGCTGAAATCGAGACTCATGCGACCAGGCAACGTTTTTCCAATCTTCTATTGTCCAATTTTGGTGAGCCTGTATGAATTGTAGTTGGTTTCCTGTTCTTGGCTGACAGGAGTGGCACCTGGTGTGGTCTACTGCTGCTGTACCCTATCTGCTTCAAGGCTCAATGTGTTGTGCGTTCAGAGATGGTATTCTACATACCTTGGTTGTAACGAGTGGTTATTTGCGTTACTGTTCCCTTTCTATCATCTCAAACCATCTGCCCATACTCCTCTGACATCAAGGCATTTTCATCCACACAACTGCCTCTCCCTGGATATTTTCTTTTTCGGACCATTCTCTGTAAACCCTAGAGATGGTTGTGCATGAAAATCCCAGTAGATCAGCAGTTTTTGAAATATTTAGACCAGCCCGTGTGGCACCAACAACCATGCCATGTTCAAAGTCACTTAAATCCCCTTTCTTCCCTATTCTGATGCTCGGTTTGAACTTCAACAAGTCGTCTTCACCACGTCCTAAATGCATTGAGTTGCTGCCATGTGATTGGCTGATTAGCAATTTGTGTTACCAAGCAATTGAACAGGTGTACCTAATAAAGTGGCCGGTGAGTGTATATCATCTGTATATTACACAGAGCCCTACTTGCCTTTTCTACCATTGTGTTTCATCGTCTTAAATAGTAGATTGCTTTTTCCAGGGCCTGTAGAATAGGATCAGTGCATGCATTTACTGCGTTTTTCATATGGATGCACAGGATCTATGTCCACAAATGTTTTACGTTGCTACTAGCAAGTTTGTGTGTGGTTTTTTGTTTTTTGAGGGGGTTGGGATAAAAGCTGTAAAGTAGAACTTTAACCTAAACTTTCCTCAACCTTGGCCATAGTGGGTGAGGGGTAGATGTGTTTCTGCTGCTACCATTGGTGGAAGTTTCGCGTTTGTTTCAATCTGTTTGACGGCATTGTCAGAGGAACAGATGGTGAGCAGAATAAACCAGAACGCTGATGGCATTAGAGAGCTTATTGAGAGGTCCTAGCTGGCTCTTTCTACTGGGAAGAAAGTGTGTTTGTTTTTTTTTTTTTTTGTTTTTTGTGGTTCTGTCCTGTTGTGACTGGAACCAGGAAGGGCGAATGAGCGACACAAATTGGATGTGAACTCTCAGCTGATGGATGTCCTAACCTTTTTTTCAGTTACTTTTAGTTTACTCAAGTGAAGTAACAAACGAAAAACATTAGAATCAGTATGGTGCAGTCCTAACAGCTTTTTAAGTAAGAATATATATACCGTATTTATCGGCGTATAACACGCACCGGCGTATAACACGCACCCCAAGTTTAGGAGGGAATTTTAAGGAAAAAAAGTTTTAGGAGAGAAGTTTAGGGAAAAAAAAAAAACTTACATTTAAGCGTCATTGCAGCCTTGCCCAGCGTCATTTGCAGCTTGCCCAGCGTCATTTGCAGCTTGCCCAGCGTCATTTGCAGCTTGCCCAGCGTCATTTGCAGCTTTTCCCAGCGTCATTTGCAGCCTGCCCAGCGTCATTTGCAGCCTTTCCCAGCGTCATTTGCAGCCTTTCCCAGCATCATTTGCAGCCTTTCCCAGCGTCATTTGCAGCCTTTCCCAGCGTCATTTGCAGCCTTTCCCAGCATCATTTGCAGCCTGCCCAGCGGCATTTGCAGCCTTTCCCAGCGTCATTTGCAACCTGCCCAGCGTCATTTGCAACCTGCCCAGCGTCATTTGCAACCTGCCCAGCGTCATTTGTAACTTGCCCAGCGTCATTTGTAACTTGCCCAGCGTCATTTGTAACTTGCCCGGCGTCATTTGTAGCTTGCCCGGCGTCATTTGCAGCTTGCTAGTGTCATTTGCGGCTTGCTATCGTTTAAATTTCCCGCCGCGAGAAATACCGCGCATGCGCGGCCGAAAAAGACCGAACCGCGGCCGAAAAAGGCCGAAGTGTGGCCGAAAAAGACCGAGCCGACTGTTTAGCTCCGCTCGGAGTCCCGCCTCCCTGCTGTTTCGGGAGCGAGCGCAGGGAGGCGGGACTACGAGCGGAGCTGAACAGCCGGCTTCGGTCTTTTTCGGCCGCGCTTCGGCTTTTTCCGGCCTTTTTCGGCCGCGGTTCGGCCTTTTTCGGCCGCGGTCGCCATTTTTCGGCGCCGCAACCGATTTTTTGTCATTTTTTTTTTTGGGTATCGGCGTATAACACGCACCCACGACTTTCCCCCGATTTTAAGGGGAAAAAGTGCGTGTTATACGCCGATAAATACGGTACACCACTTTGCTTGTCAGATGGGCATACCTAGACCTGCTAAAAAGTCACCCTGTCACCAGGCATTGCATTGTTGGTTTGCATCATCTCCACTTCAAGAAAGGGAAGAAAGAACAAGCGCTCCAGGCAGGTCTACTCTGTACTCATTTTGGTTTTTGAGTTTTTACTTTACAGCGCAAATATATAATATAATTGCATTGGTTAAAGCTTGTTTTGAACTGCTGAAATTTGGGTACAACTTGGATGCGACTTTGGCTTTGACCAGTGATAATGGTCAACTGTTGTATAATATTTAGGTACGACTTTCATGCAACTTCAGGGCCACAAGACTTCAATGTTAACCCTCAAAAGTTGCATCAAAGTCGGACCAAAGTAGTGCATGAACTACTTTGAATTTGCTGCAACTTAAAGTTGCACAAATATGAATGGTTATTGGAAAACATGGGCAAGGACTTGTCATGCGACATTGATGACCAAAGTTGCATGATAATTCGCATAAGTGTGAATAGGGCCTTGGGGATACCACCCTTCAAATCTCTAATGACAACATTGCTATGATTTGAATGTGAGCCCACTTGCACCATATGCTTGGGCCTTTTTTTTTTTTTTTTTGTGTGCAGCATGTTGCGATGCAGCTTGCTACGGTGAGTAAAAATAGATGGCCTGACACTGACATTTTAATTTTAATGAAGTTAAAAAATGTAAGTGGTTCAATGGGGGAGATTTACTAAAACTGGTGCACACAGAATCTGGTGCAGCTGTGCATAGAAGCCAATCACCTTCTTACTTCAGCTTTGACAATAAGTCTGGGTTCACACTGGTACGACACGACAGTCGTGCCACTTTGGATCCGACTTTGCCCTGCGACTTGCGTTTGACTTCAATGAACAGGGATCCGACTTTGATCAACGACAATGCCAGGCACTGTCTGGTATGAATCTTTAGGGGGAACTCCACGCACAATGTAAAATAAAAGAAACAGCATGGGTGCCCCCTCCAAGAGCATACCAGGCCTTGCGGTCTGGTATGGATTTTCAGGGGAACCCCCACGCTGGAATAAAGACGTTGGGGGTCCCCCAAAATCCTTACCAGGCCCTTTATCCGAGCACACAGCCCAGCAGGTCAGGAAAGGGGGTGGGGAGGAGCGAATGAGCATGGGCTACATTGTACCCCTACATCTTTTTAAAAATAAATAACGCATTACACAGGTTTTTTTTTTAAAGTAATTTTATTAAGGCAGCTCCGTCTTTTCCGCATTTTTTTTTTTTTTTTTTTTTCCTCCGGCTCTTCTGCCTCCTCCGCTGATGCCCTCTGCCGGTTCTTCTCCCCTCTCCCAGGTCCTCTCCACTGATGTCTTCTAGCACTCTCCGGTTCTTCTCGCTCTTTTTTGCTGGGTCTTCTCTGTTTTCTCACTCTGTTCTTCCACTGTTGACTCGCTGCTCTCTCCCGCTCTAATGCTGGGTGCGCAGTGTGCCACTACTTATATTGGCATGGGGTCACCGGAGGCCCACCCCTTATGACCTCACCGCCCCATAATGCCCCGGGCGGTGACATCATAAGGGACGAGCCTCCTGATGACATCACCCGGTGAACCCGCCCCATGCCAATAAGTAGTGGCACACTGCGCACCCAGCATTAGAGCGGGAGAGAGCATTGGAAGAACAGAGGGAGAAAACTGGAGAAGACCCAGCAAAAGAGCGAGAAGATGACAGAGAAGACAGCGGACAGAGGGGGAAGAACCGGAGAGTGCTAGAGGACATCGGCGGAGAAGAGCCGGAGAGGGGAGAAGAAATCGCAAGACGACGGAGCTGCCTTTTAATAAAGTACTTTAAAAACCTGTGTAATGCGTTTTTTTTATTTGACTTTTTTTTTTTTTAAAGGTGTTGGGATATAATGTAGCCCATGCTCATTCGCATAGGGTGGGGGGTCGGGATCTGGGGGACCCCTTAAAGGAAGCTCCCATATTCCGATAAGCCCCCCCCACCCCCCCCCCCCCCCCCCGCAGACCCCGACAATCAACCAGAGATGTTGGGAAGAGGCCCTTGTTCTCATCAACATGGGGAACAAGGTGCTTCGGGGTGAGGGGGTGGACCCAAAGCACCCCCCCCCCCCATGTTGAGGGCATATGGCCTGGTATGGTTCCGGGGAGGGGGGGAACCCATGCCAATTTTTATTAATTTGGCGTGGAGTTCCCTTTCAAGTTCATCAGAGCACACGTCGCATGCCAAAGTCGGATCAGTCAAGACTGATTCAGTGATATTCAATGGGCTGAAGTAGGATCAAAGTCGGACCAAAGTAGTGCAGGGAGCATTTTCAAAGTCAGACCGACTTGTGACGGACCAGTTAAGACGGCTCCCATAGGGAAACATTGATTTTTCACACATCGTGCGACATGTGCTCCCAATGTCGGAGCATTTGTCGTACCAGTGTGAACCCAGCCTAAAACCTGATAACTATGTACAGCTGCACCAGTTTTAGTAAATATCCCCTAATGAATCCTTTTTGATGTGCTATAATGTAACTGCTGTGTGAACAAGCCCTGAGACCAAAAGTATGCCATGTGAATTGTGGAATTCCTGATTTTTTTTTTTTTTTTTTTTTTTTTAATTATTCTTTCAATAAACTTTTAAAAGTTCTATGCCTGAAAGTTGCAATATTTTGTGGTTTTTGTCCTTGAAGTTGGAATGTCATTTTTATTTTTACAGAACATCGGAACATGCCAATTGCTGATGCGATGCTTCTTGTGGCGAGAAGCTACGAGCGGTATAAAACAGAATCGCGCGATAAAGAACGTGAAGATATTGCACGGCAAGCTGCCAAGTTGTCGGCAGAAGCTATATTAAGAGAGCGTGGCGCTCTGGATGAGGGAGTAAGGGGGGGTCACCCTCCTGGAATAATGACTCTCATAAGCTTGTTGGCAGACAATAGATATGTGACAGCTGAGGAAATAGACAAAGTCATCTTATATTTACAGCAACGAAAAGAGAGATTATTGGCCATGGCTGGTGACTCCTTAACATGTAAGTTTCATTGCATTGTTTAATTTGTGCTGTTTTTTTTTGTTTGTTTTGTTTTTTGTTTTTTTTCTCTGATTTTAATCCCACAAAATTAATTCACATAATCTTTCTGATTTTGCAGCACAACTCTCAAGACAAACTGCACCAGCAACTTCTCTTGATGCCCAATCTTCTCTTGTGGGTAGTCAGTCACTCCAGATGAATCAACAATTAAGCTCTGCTACTGCAGCACCTCAGGCCACAAGCACCTCTCAACAAGAGCTGCAGGCAAAGATTCTCAGTCTGTTCAACAGTGGCTCTACTTCATCCAACCAAGTTAACCCTGCAGGTTCTGCTGTCTCAAACCAGAACTATGGCAATCTATCCAACACTCAGCAACGACCAACAGGATCAATGGATGCAGGACTTCTTGGTCCAGCCCCACAAAGATCTCAGCCAACAGCAAGTCATATGGCTAATACCATGGGTGCAGGATTAGCAATTAGAGGTGCAGCACCTCGACCCGGCCCATCTCCTCAAATGCAGAACCTGTATGGACAACTTCAAAATCGTGTCCAGGGACCTGGCAGTGTTCCAGGTCAAAGACCAGGAGCATCGTCTGGTATAAATGTTGACAACCCTAGTGTGCAGAAGGCTTTAGACACACTCATTCAAAGTGGGCCTGCACTCTCTCATTTGATGGGTCAGGCAGTAGGCCAGGCTCTTCGTGGTGGGCCAACGCAACAGCCTTCTATGGCATCATATCCCCGTCCCTTTTAGTGGAAAGGTGCCATGTACATTGGTCTCCTTGTAGACATAATTTAGTAGTGCATTTCATAACGTAAGAAATTGATGTATTTCTTTCCTTCACCATTTATTGGTTCATAATTTTTATATCATGCTGGGTCTAACTAAATGTTAAATATTGTACTCCGTCATGGTCTACAGACAAGCTCTGAAGAATTTCTTCTCTTTGCTCATCAGTCACCAAGAAGCTTGCATTTGTGAAACGGTTTTGTGAATTGTAATTTCCAGCACTGTTATGTTATTACTTGGAACTGTATTTCGTTGCAGCCTTTTTTTTTTAGTAAAAAGTTCCACTACAAAAAAAGATTTCTTGTAATGATTACTAAAGGGAGGGGGGCATGGACAGTTCCAGTCTTTTTCCATACCATTTCTTAGGTGTCCAATTCACTGGTAATCCATTTCTCATCAGTATATAAAAGCAGGATGTAGTTCATATACATGTTGCTGGATTTCAATTTTACATCTCAGGTTACTGAACTTTTATTCATTTTACTTTTGCAGCAGTACGTTCATTAGTCTGCTTCTGAGTTGCAAGTCAAGACATTGGGGTTGATTTGCTAAAGATCAATACTGTTCTTCACTTTGTAAAGATTACCCAGTTGGGTGCAAGAAAAATGAAGACCACATTTTTTGCTTGCACATGATTGGGTGATGGAAATCAGCAGAGCTTCACCACATTCACTAAGCTCTGGGGAATATGGGTGCAAGTGCACTGCCTATTTTCCTTTAGTAAATTAGCCCCATTGAGTTGGTAGGCACCCGCTGACTAATTGTTGTATTTAAAGTGGATGTAAACCCAATGTCATCCTTTTCTAAACTACTGCCATAGGTGTCATCTATAAGGATATACATGCCTCCTGCATGTATCTTTACCTGTCAAATGTCTCCCCTCTGTCTGTTATGAGACCCGAAAAACTGCAGATTCTGTGGGAGGGTCTGTTGTCTGGAGCTCTGTGGGTGGAGTTGTGATGTCAGACTCCCCGCCCCCTCTACACTCCCCTTGTCAATATGCATTTTCTCCTGTGTATTTCTTACACTGAACTTCTGCTATGATCTCTAACATCCAGTGAGAAAAGACAGGAAAGTAACCACATGACTTCAGCATGCCCAATTATGCTGAGGTGGGGAACATCCAATCCTGGCAGAGCAGCAGAAGAAAGCAGTGGGAGGGAATTAAAAAAAATAATGCATGTCTTTTAGACTAGTGCACAAGATATGTAAATCACCTGTCACTCACAGCAAGGGGGAGGATTTGACAAAGTTTTTCTCTGTTTGTCAAGATTTATGATCGGAAATCTTATACTCTACATTATGACATTAAAAAAAAAAATATTCGGGTTTACATCCACTTTTAAAAAAAAAAAAAAAAAAAAAAAAGCGTTACCTTATCCTAAAGCCTTTTTTTTTTTTTTTTTTTTTTTTTTTTAGTTTTTACTTACCTGTGACAATCCAGCCCAAATTCTCATGGGTGCACACAGACCACATTACATGTGTAGTGTCAAGTAGATCTACCCAGTCAGGCCTTGAACAGAGTAAACGCATATGCAAAGTACACACAGTACTTTTCCAGTGTAAGTGTAATTTTGTGCCAGCACCACAGATTACAGCATCGATTGATGTTTTTTTCATGGAATGCATTGATTTGTGCATGTGCAGGTTTGCTGTATGGCTGTTAGATAGAAACTGGGGTCTTATTAAATATGGTGGCCTGGTTGGCAAACAAGTAGTATGTGCTCAGCTCAATATATAGAAGGCAGGGAAAAGCTGTATTCACAAAGATCTTATCATCCCCCTCCTCCCTCCTGGGTGATGTCAGCAGGGGATTCTCCGCTCCTCCTGCTGTACCTGTCAGATGAGGAGAGGGAACGGTGGGCGGTCATGTGAGTGCCGACCTGCGCTCGGAAATAAGGCATCTTTAAAGCGCATACAGTGGAGATATAGCATTATTTAACACAGGGGGTTGCCTGAAAATTAACGTGGGTATACAACCACTTTACATTTTTAATATAGTAGTATACTGAGAGGGAGATGTAAGACTTGTGCATTCAGTCCAGTGGATGAGAAAACACTATGAACCCAGGACCAGACAATATACCTGTGATTTTTTTTTTTTTTTTTTTAAACTCTCTTGTGAGTATTTTAATAAACATTGTCAACCATTCAGTGTTGTTGCACTATGCTGGTGCCTGCTCTTTTTTGTTTTATTTAGGGAGGGACAAAAGCTCTCCTCCAAACCAGACTGCCCATGAGTATTATAAAAAATAATGATCAAATAGATCCATCTATATGAGCAACAACAGAGGGAAAACAATGGCAGGAACCCTAAAATGCAGGGAAAAGTCTGCCATGACGGAAAATCTGACTACACTGTTATACCAAAACAGTTTTTGAGTCAGTTCTGTAATTGTAGAACCAGACCCTAGTAAAAGCTTGGTTAATGAACCCTTATAACCCATGTGACTAAACAGAACAGGATTTCTTGAGCATCTATTTAGCTCACGTATTGCATACAACCGTGAGCATAACCTGCATATATACTGATATTCTATACAAGAAAACCTGATATGGAGCCTTCAGTGCAAGCTGAAATGGACTAGCCTCACCAGAACAAGCATGTGCTGACGATATAAATCCACACCATATACAGACTATAAAGCACATAGAAAATAAGGGTTTGTTGCAGACACTCTCCAAGATTGACCAATCACAACGTACATCTCAGGCAAATGAATGCCATAAACGCCTTGTGCTTTGAATCATAAAAAATATCTAAGAACCTTTGTTTCCCCACTCTAAGAATAGCAGATTTATTGCTTCAAATATATGTAATGGTGCTTTGGCAGCAAACGCATCCCACTGTACACCTACCACAAGCTTCTAAACCTCTCCTTTTCCTTCTGACTTCCATCTGAATAAGCAGGGCGCATTAGTTGTGGTCACGTGCACTGCTCTATGCACCCAAATCTTTTCGTCCATCTCAGAAATGAGTAAGAGAGGGTGGCTACATTCCTACGTACAGTGCAATCATAGAAGACAAACCTAGCCATCCTCAAATAGGAAATCCTTTCATAGTAGCAAAAAATAATTTGAACCTGAATTGACGATACAGCACAAAATAAAATGATTATGTATAAGGGTCACAACTATAGTAGACCTGTAACGTGAATTGTTTGGCCTTGCACTACAACATGCATTTGTACAGGGGTATACCCAAAGACACTACATAAAAGCTCTGTGACCACCTACCAAGTCGTGGAGGATGTTTTACAGTTGGCTACAGGGTCGATTCCACCAAAAGTGCATAAGTATAACACGTCATGAAAAAGGACTTAAGACTCGTAATATAAACTTGCTACACAACTTAAAACTGAGTGCTGCAGTGCGAAGACAAGACATTAGCTAAAATGCCAGAAACCTTTGTAGCAACATAAACTATTGCACCTTCTACTTAGGAAGTCCTGGAGAGGTATAACACAATGGTACATGATGCTGTATGTACCAACTGAAAGCGGCGATCCAGTCTCTTCAGTGAAAATTAAAAGTCTGCTACAAAAAGTGTATCTGCTGACTTAATAAACAGACACTAACCTGTCCCACAATGCAGTGGTGTATTCACCCCAGCCGTTTTCCTTGAGTTCTCCCTTGGCGGCACCGGCATCTTCACTATGGACACACAGCTGTGACAGCTTTCAGTTGCCCACTGCGCATGTACAAGCGGCGCTTTGTGACTGGTCCCGAAGTCTTCTAGTACCTTTCATGTGTCCCAGAAGAATTCAGGAGGGGGGGGGGGGGGAGAACTTCTTCCGATTTGCCTTAGGCGATTGGAACACAAGTGGGAGGTGGGTACCTGTCATCGGTTACCCATTCCTCCCCAAAAGCTCCATTTCACAAACGGGAGCTCAGTCCAGGGTGCTTTTATTTTTCTCGATCAAAAATGCATGGATGATCTATTCATATGGTTTTCAATGGCACAGTTCACACTAGTGCCGTCAGTTCCAGGAAAAAAAAGTAGTACATGCTGCATTTTTTTCTGCACTAAACTGTACTGCAATGCAGTAAAATGCATCAAAAACGCACTGGAACACATGTCCTTACTTAGGGCTAGTTCACACCATATGCAGTCCAGTTTTTTTCTGCTGGAAAAACGCATGGAAAGTATGTTATATGGTTTCCAATGGTATAGTTCACACAGGTGCAGTCAGTTCCAGGGCTTTACAGTTCCAGAATAAAAATAAAGTAAAACATGCTGCATTTTTCCTGCACTGAACTGTACTGGAACACTGTAAAGCGCATCAAAACACACTGGAATGCATCAAAAATGTCCTGGACCTTAATATAGTGAAATAAAAAAAACAGGATAACTTCTGGAATGCATCAAAAACGCATTTTGGTGAACCAGCATTTTAGGTGAAGAAAAATGCACTGGAACGTGCAAAACGTGTATGCAGAAAAGTATCTGGACTGCATTTCTATTGTGTGAGCTGGCACTTAAAGTGGTTGTAAACCCTCTCATATACTATACTATATATGAAGGAAATAGCTTTAGGTGATACACAGAGATGAAAAAAATCCTCCTACATAAGTTTTACATGTACAGTGAGGGAAAAAAATATCTGATCCCCCTTCTGATTTTGTACCTTTGCCCACTGACAAAGAAATGATCAGTCTATAATTTTAATGGTAGGTTAATTTTAACAGTGAGAGACAGAACAACAAAAATATCCAGAAAAACGCTTTTAAAAAAAGTTATAAGCCGATTTGCATTTTAATAAACAAAATAAGTATTTGTTCCCCCCCCCCCCCCCCCCATCAATCAGCAAGATTTCTGGATCCCAGGTTTCTTCTATACTGCTTAGGAGTACTTTCTTCAGGCTGGGTTCACACTGATACTACACGACAGTCATACGACTGTCATCCTACTTTGCTCTACGACATCAGTCCTACATCCATCCGACTTGAATAGGATACTACTTTGATCCGACTTTGTGATAGTATGACTTGTCCTTTGACCAATCAAAACAATCCCAGTGTGACACAAATTCCCTTTGATGCTGCTGTAATCACCATGTCGGATGGTTAGGATAAGAATCCTACTTTGATCCGACTTCAATGATAGTCAACGGCTGAAGTAGGACCAAAATCGCACCGACTTGTGGCGGACCAGTTAAGACGGCTCTCGTAGGAAACCATTGATTTACACACGTAATGCGACATGAGCTTCCAAAGTCTGAGCGTATGCCGTACCAGTGTGAACCCAGCCTAAGACTGGGTTCACACTGATACTACACGACAGTTATATGACTATCATCCTACTTTGCTATGCGACATCAGTCCCCATTGGTCCTTTTATTCATCCAAATTCAATGAACATGGATCTGACTTTGATCCCCGACAATACCAAGCAGTTTGTGTGGTATGAATCTTTAGGGGGAACTCCACGCAAAATGTTAAAAAAAACTGGCATGGGTTTCCCCTCCAAGAGCCTACCAGGCCCTTCCATCTGGTATGTGTTTTAAGGGGAACTACATGCCAAAAAAAGGCATGGGGGTCCCCCCAAAATCCATATCAGACCCTCTGTTCTTTGGATGTTGACTCAACGCTCTGTCGCGCTCTAATGCTAAGTGCGCGGTGTGCCACTAATATTGGCATGGTGCTGGGTCATCGGAGGCCCGCCCTTTATGATGTCATCGCCCCATCATGCCCTGGACGTTGATGTCTTAAGGGGAAGGGCCTCTGGATAATATCACCCGGTGACCCCACCCCAGGCCAATATAAGTAGTGGCGCACCCAGCATTAGCGTGGGAGAGAGCGTTGAGTCAACAACGGTAGAAGAACAGAGGGAGAACACAGCGGAGAAGGCCTGGCAAGAAGACAGCCAACGGGGAGAAGAACCGACAGGGGCAGAAGACATGAGCGGAGGGCACATGAGCCGGAGAGGGGAGAAGAGATTGGAAGAGACGACGGTGCTGCCATAATAAATTACTTTAAAAACGTGTAATGTGTTTTATTTTTGAGGTGAATGGGTAGGGGTATAACGTACCCTATACTCATGTACACAGGGTGGGGGCCAGGATCTGGGTGCACCCTTGTTAAAGGGGGCTTCCAGATTCCAATAAACCCCCCTGCCAGCAGACCCCTACCAACGGCCAGGGTTGTCAGGGAAAAGGCCCTTGTTCTCCTCAACATGGGGACAAGGTGCTTTGGGGCACCAAAGCACCCACACCCCCATGTTGAGGGCATGTGGCCTGGTATGGTTCAGAAGGGGGGCACTCGCTCGTCCCCACCCCCTTTCCTGACCTGCCAGGCTGTGTGCTCGGATAAGGGTCTGGTATGGATTTTGGGGGGGACCCCCCACGTCGCTTTTATTCCCTTAAAATCCATACCAGACCGAAGGGCCTGGTCTGCTTTTGGAAGGGGAACCCATGCCGTTTTTTTTTTAACATTTTGCATGGAGTTCCCTTTCAAGTTCATCAGAGCCATGCCAAAAGTCAGATCAGTCAAGACGGCGATCCACATTTGATCCGACTTCAGTGATATTCAATGGGCTGAAGTAGGATCAAAGTAGCGCAAGGAGCATTTTCAAAGGATCATTTGGTGGAGGGGGGATTATTGTGTGGGGTTGTTTTTCAGGGGTTGGGCTTGGCCCCTTAGTTCTAGGGAAATCTTAAGGTGTCGGCCTACCAAGACATTTTGGACAATTTCCTGCTCCCAACTTTGTGGGAAAAGTTTGGGGATGGACCCCTTCCTGTTCCAACATGACTGCACACCAGTGTACAAAGCAAGGTCCATAAACACATGGATGAGCAAGTTTGGGGTGGAGGAACTTGACTGGCTTGCACAGAGTCCTGACCTCAACCTGATAGAACATCTTTGGGATGAATTAGAGCAGAGACTGCGAGCCTGGCCTTCTAGTACACATCATTGCCTGACCTCACAAATACGCTTCTGCAAGAATGGTCAAAAATTCTCCTAGACACACTCCTAAACCTTGTGGACAGCCTTCCCAGAAGAGTTGAAGCTGCAAAGGGTGGGCCAACTCAATATTGAACTCTACGGACTAAGACTGGGATGTCATTAACCACTTGCCGACCAGCCATCGTCATTATACCACGACAGGTCGGCACTATCCCGCAAATCGATGACGGTGTACGTCGGCACCTTTAACCACTTAAGGACCGCCTCATGCCGATATACGTTGGCAGAATGGCATGGCTGGGCACAAGCACGTACCTATATGCCCTTCTTTAAGTGCCCAGTGGCGTGCGCCACCGCCGGCGACATGCTCGCGACCCGGTCCTGAGCTCCGTGGCTGCGGGACCAGCGGACCCGATCGCCGCTGGTGTCCCACGATCGGGTCACAGAGCTGAAGAACGGGGAGAGGTATGTGTAAACGAACCTCTCCCCGTGCTTCCTAGTGACGCTGTCACTGATCGGCTGTTCCCTGTCATCGGGAAAGCCGATCAGTGATGTCGAATGTCAAGCCACGCCCCCCTACAATAAAAAAACACACGTCACACTTAACCCCTCCCCGCCCCCCCTAGTGGTTAACTCCTTCACTGCCAGTGTCATTCACACAGGAATCAGCGCATTTAAATAGCACTAATTGCTGTATAAATGACAATGGTCCCAAAAATGTCCGATGTGTCATAAAGTCGCAGTCACAATAAAAATCGCTGATCGCAGCCATTACTAGTAAAAAAAAAAAAAATATATAAAAAATGCTATAAAACTATCCCCTATTTTGTAAACGCTATAACTTTTGCACAAACCAATCAATAATCGCTAATTGCATTTTTTTTTACCAAAAATATTTAGAATACGTATCGGCCTAAACTGAGGAAAAAAATAAGTTATTTTATATATTTTTTGGGGATATTTATTATAGCAAAAATTGTCAAAATTGTTACTTTATTTTTGTTTATAGCGCAAAAAGTAAAAACCGCAGAGGTGATCAAATACCACCAAAAGAAAGCTCTATTTGTGGGGAAAAAAGGACGCCAATTTTGTTTGGGAGCCACGTCGCACGACCGCGCAATTGTCAGTTAAAGCGACGCAGCGCCGAATCGCAAAAAGGGGCCTGGTGCCTTGGCTGCAAATTGGTCCGGGGCTTAAAGTGGAAGTAAAGTCAAAATTTTGACGCTTACCTGTAAGTAAAAAAAATATCTCCTAAACCTGTACGGTTTAGGAGATATTCCCCGTGCAATGCGCCGCTGACTGCAGCGGCGCATGCGCACGGGGGATTCTCGGCTGAAAAGCCGGCAGAATCCGAACCCTGCCGGGAAGAAGTCTCCCGTGCGGCTCCAGCCACTCACAGCGCTGGAGTCGCGATACCCGGAAGACACGCCGAGGCAACATGTCAGCGACCTCGGCGTGGACCAGGTGAGTTACCGACGCCTCGTTCTAAGGTAAGTATTTCATAATGAGCTAGTATGCGGTGCATACTAGCTCATTATGCCTTTTCCCTTACAGGTGTATAAAAAAAAAATGTCAGCGGGTTTACTACCGCTTTAAGTGGTTAAAGTGGTTGTAAACCCTTACAACACACTTTTTGCTACAGGTAAGCCTATAATAAGGCTAACCTGTAGCTACCCTGGATATATCCTAAACCTGAACGGTCAATCACAGTACTGGAGCCCGGGATACCCGGAATTAACTCTGGGATCGATCTAAGGCAAGTAATACATAATGAGCTAGTATGCTATTTCATTTCTGCTAGGGTTTACAACTACTTTAAGGGCAATAGAAGACGTGCGCCTGCTGCACAGCGGATGACCTGGTGCGCGCGATGTCCGCCGGCCACCCGCAATTGCGGGCATGAGAGCCAGAACGGGGATGTGTGTATCTCAGGGGATGTGTGTAGACAGATCTGCTGTTCCTACTAATCAGGAGCAGCGATCTGTCTCCTCTAGTAAGTCCCATCCCCCCACAGTTAGAAACACATTTAACCCCTTGATCGCCCCCTAGTGTTAACCCCTTCCCTACCAGTGACATTTACACAGTAATCAGTGCAATTTTTATAGCCCTGATCGCTGTATTAATGTCAATGGTCCCAAAAATGTGTCCGATCTGTCCGCCGCAATGTCACAGTCCCGCTAAAAAACGCAGGTCGCCGACATTACTAGTAAAAAAAAATAATAAAAATGCCATAAATATATTAGTTATTTTGTAGATGCTAAAACATTTGCCCAAACCAATCAATATATGCTTATTGCGATTTTTTGTAGAAGAATATATATCGGCCTAAACTGATGAACAAATTTATTTATTTTTTTTTAAAAATTATATATTTATTATAGCAAAAAGTATAAAATAGTGTTTTTTTTTTTTCAAAATTGACAATTTTTTTGTTTATAGCACAAAAAATTTAAACCGCAGAGGTGATCAAATACCACCAAAAGAAATCTCTATTTGTGGGGAAAAAAAAGAACGTCAATTTTGTTTGGGTACAGCATTGCACGACCGTGTGCAATTGTCAGTTAAAATGACGCAGTGCCGTATCGCAAAAAAATGGCCTGGTCATTAAGGGGAAAGAATCTGGGGCTGAAGTGGTTAAAGTTCATGTGTGTGTAAAGGCAATACTTTTGACAGTGTCGTTTTTTTTATTCCCTGCTAAGCAGGGAATGAAAACAACTAGACCCCCAGTAAAAGTACAGTACACACATTAACACTTGTTAGGCACACATTTAACCCCCTGATTAGGATGCCATTAAAGTTCATGTGAGTATAAGGCCCCATGCACACGAGACGCTGTTAAACGCGCGTTCAGAGGCAGTTGGACACTTTTTTCAACTGCCCCTGAACTCATTGCAATGTTATCCTATGTGTCCATGTACACAGTCTCGTTTTTTTCCCGTTTTTAGGCAGTTGCGTTTAACCTCGTTTTTTCAAAAGTAAAAAAATGGGTTCAGACACTTTGCTTTTCCACGTTTCAGATGCAAAACGCGGCTAAACATGGCACCCGCGTTTAGCCACGTTTGCGTTTATTAGCGTTTTTAACCACCTGATTACTTTGCACTTAAACCCCCCTCGTGACCAGACCAATTTTCAGCTTTTGGCGCTGACGCACTTGGAATGACAATTGCGCGGTCATACGACACTGTACCCAAATGAAATTGTTATCATTTTTTCCCCACAAATAGAGCTTTCTTTTGGTGGTATTTGATCACCTCTGCGTTTTTTATTTTTTGCGCAATAAACAAAAGAAGAGCGACAAATTAAAAAAAAAAAAAATATTTTTTACTTTTTGCTATAATAAATATCCCCAAAAAATATATAAAAAAACTTTTTTTCCTCAGTTTAGGCCGAAACGTATTCTACATATTTTTGGTAAAAAAAAAAATCGCAATTAGCGATTATTGATTAGTTTGCGCAAAAGTTATAGCATTTACAAAATAGAGGATAGTTTTATAGCATTTTTATTAATATTTTTTTTTTTACTGGTAATGGCAGCGATCAGCGATTTTTTTATTGTGACTGCGACATTATGGCGGACATATCAGACATTTTTGACACATTTTTGGCACCGTTGTCATTTATACAGCAATCAATGCTATTTAAATGCATTGATTGCTGTATAAATGACACTGGCAGTGAAGGGGTTAACCACTAGAGGGCGGGGAGGGGTTAATTATGTTCCCTGTTAGTGATTCTTACTGTGGGGGGAGGGGACTCACAAGGGGAGGAGACCGATCGGTGTGTCTCTGTACAGAGAACACACCATCGGCTCCTCTCCTCTGACAGGACCGTTGATCTGTGTGTTTACACACACAGATCCACGGTCCCGCTGTGTTACCGGGCAATCGCGGGTGCCCAGCGGACATCGCGGCCGCTGGGCACGCGCATCGGGTGCCCAGTGACACGGCGAGAGCGCGCGCGCGCCCTCCCTGGAGTGCACAGAAGGGGAGGACGTCATATGACGTGCTCCCGGCACAACAGATCCGCGCTGTAGCCGTCATTTGGCTATAGCGCAGATCTCAGCTAGTTAAAGGAACCCAATTTTTTGGACCAGAAAACTCAGAAATATGATGGTAAACAATAAAAAATACAAAAAAAATTGGTTTAAAATGTCGTAATTACTTTAGATAGTTCATAGAGCATATATACTCACTGATGCAATGCCATAAAAAAATCTTTTTTTTTTTAGGTAGCTTAGACAATGCGGAATGCCTCCACTTCTTTGCCCCAAACCTTTATCCAATTTCTAATCTAATCAGTGACTTTCTCATATTGGTGTCCATGCATGTCAGACCGGGTCGTACTTTTTCTAAGAGCAGATCAAATGTGACAATGGACATACGGGTAAAATTAAAAAACTTGTCGGGGTAGGGACGCAGCTGTTTATACATGTTTGTGAAATATACGTTTGCAATGACGTTGCTGCCTCATCAAGAGCAACATTAGGAGCATTTCCTGACATATATTAAATATGGGATCCATTTCCAAAAAAAACCCACAGAAAGAGAGACAAATGCAAGTGTACAACTGCTCTCTCTGCTGCTGCTGCTCACTCTGATCAAAATGGCAGAAATAGATAATAATACATGCTTTCTGAGCTTGGGGAGGGTCTATATGATGTTATCTTTACAAACGCTTATAGACGCAAACGCGGCAAAACGTGTGTTTTTAAACGCAGGTTTCTGCTTTTTAAAACGTGTTCAGCAGAGTTTGCACTGGCGTATCATGTGCATGGGGCCTAAAGGTAGACGTCCCAATACTTTTGGTAATAGTGCCTAATTCAGATTTCATGACATCAAAGTGGAGTTCCACCCAAAAGTGTAACTCTCGCTTATACACTCCCCCCCCCCCCCCCCACATTTAGCACCTTTCAGGGGGGAATGGGGGACCTGTTTTTGACAGGTTCCCTTCCCCATTCCGCAAACGGGCCCGCGGCCTGATCTCCTGGAAGTTCGGCCCACCTCCTCCTTCCCCCCCTGCTGGGCCAACAAGAAAGAGCTTTGCACATGCGCAGTAGGGAACCCGCTGTGAAGCCGAAAGGCTTCACTACCGGGTTACCTTACCAGGAATGGTGGCGGCAGCACCCGGGAGCCGATCCCAAGATCGACTGGGGTGCCGACATTGTGGGCTCCCTGGACAGGTAAGTGCCCTAAAATTAAAAGTCAACAGCTGCAGTATTTCTAGCTGCTGACTTTCAATTTTTTTCACCCAGGCTGTAACCTCTTGGCGTCCACGCTATAGCCGAATGACAGCCACAGCGTGGACCTGAATTTCCGGGAGGCCGTCTTATGACGGCCTCCCCTTTGCGCGCGCCCCCTGCAGGGGGCATGTGCGCTGTGATCACTGAGACTCGGGTGATCACAGATCCCGGCCCCTTACCACGTGATCAGCCAATGACAGCTGATCACATGATTTAAACAAATGCTCGCTAATGTGTTTTTTTTCTTCTCACGCTGACAGCGTGAGGAGTAAAAAAAGCCGGTAGCGGCTTATATGCAATGGACATCGGTCCCGAAGAGGCAATTCTGCCTCATCTGTGCCATCTGTACCCCCTGCCAGTGCCACCTATCAATGCCCACGAGTGCCACCTATCAATGCCCACCAGTGGTGCCGATCAGTGCCACCTAGCAGTGCTGCCTATTGGTGTAACCAATCAGTGTCCATCACTGCCACCTATCGGTGCCCATCAGTGCCGCCTCATCAGCTTACATCAATGAAGGAGAAAGATTATGTTTGCAAAATTTTATAACGAAATATAGAAAAATAATAATTTTTTTTTTCTTTTTACATTTTTTTAACAAAAAATAAAAACTGCAGAGGTGATCAAATACCACCAAAAAAATGTCATTTGGGTACAGTGTTGTATGACCGCGTAATTGTCATTCAAAGTGCATCAGTGCTGAAAGCTGAAAATTGGTCTGGACAGGAGGGGGGTTTAAGTGCCCAGTAAGCAAGTGGTTAAGTACAAAATGTCATGCAATGGGGTTTACCATTGTAACATTAACTAGCTGCCACATTAGACAAGTCCTTTAAGTACAAGACTTAAAGCCTAACGTCACCTTTCCAAAAAAAATGAAAGTAGTAAATGCAATGTAAATTTTTAGAAACAATGTGCATTTTATTTTTATTTTTTTTGACAGGAGCTTACAGAGCATTGCATCCACGATCAGTGTCAGGCTCCTGCACACATCACACATCAATGTCAGGCTCCTGCACATACTGCCTAGAGCTCTCTGCTCATTCCTCTGTACAGGCAGACAGTTCCTGAGAAGTAGTCAGAGTAAATGAACTACAAACATGCTTATCAGCATGCTTGTAGTTCATTGATACTACAAGACTTGTAGTTTATTCATTCACCAATACCTGTAAGTGAATACCGTGTCTGTTTGGGTGGAGTCCCGCACAGCTGTGCTGTTTTCAAATTGTGACGTCATCCCGACTTCACAGCCGGTTCCCTACTGCTCATGTGCGATGCCCGCTGCACTTTGTCAATGGCTCTGTGGCAGGGGAAGAGGGCCGAACTTCCCACTGAGTTTGCCGTGACCAAGTCAGCCGGAAGTGGGAGCGGGTACCTGGTTTTGTCAAAACCGAAAGGTGCCAAGAACATTTGATTTTGCCCCATCCTCACAGAATAAAGGTGACGGCAGTTTCATTGAATGAAAGACATGCAATTATTTTTTTTTAAATGCATAGCCAATGTGTAAAAACATTTCTGCAGATTCACTTAAGATTAATGCTGTGCAAGAGAACCCTGGTCCCAAATGCTATGCTGTGACCATTTGAATAGCACAGCAATATTGCAAAGAAAAACATTTTTTTCATCTTAAAGCGGTTCTGCACACACTTCATTTAGTAAATCTCTTTGCCTTCCAAATCAGGCAAAGAGTACTAAATTATGTTTTTTTTTTTTTTTCACTTACCTTGTAATTGCTGCTCTGTCTCTTCGGCGGTGGGCGGGGTCTGTGCGTTGATCTTCGTCATGCCGCACTGTCTCCTGGGATCTGGTGTCATTGATCCCAGCAGTCAGTGCGGACATCCGCCGAAATCTCGCGAGATATACGGGGCTTGTGCCGAAATCTTGTGAGATTTAGGCGAACGTAAGCTACACTTTGCCGTTACTGCGCACGCGCGAGATCGGCGCAATAACGGCGGTGCATGCTGGGCCATCTGAAGTGCCTGTGTGGTTTCACATGCCCACAGGCAAGATGGCACCCAGCAGCAAGATTTTTTATAACTTTTTTTATGTGACGAAAACCGGCAGCAGTTCGTTAGGAAAATGGAACACGTGAGTGCTTAATTTACATCTCCTAATCCTTTGCATTGTACTAAAAAAAACAAAAAAAATTACAGAAAGTGCAGAACCGCTTTAATTGAACTGTATGGGACATGGCTTGCTTTCATAGACTAAGGGTTTATGCAGGCTACCTTCAGGTGATTAGACATGGGCAAAAACCTCCACCCACTTTCATGAGACTCCAGTTTTTTGCTAGTGTCCTTAGGGGATGGACCTTGTCACCATTGGAAAAACATTTTTTTTTGCTAACCATTTATTTTTTCTTCTGATACTTCTATCAAAATATGACTGCCTATTGCCCTAGATTCTGGACTATCTAGCAGTTTCTAGATCAGTAGGCCTTAGGCCCCTTTCACACTTATACGACTTGTCCCACGATTTGGGACTGCAAAGTATATGACAAGTCGTTCCCCATGATTTCCCATGACAGCCATTCATATTATTATGACTTCAAGTCGTTCCAACTTCAAAGTAGTCCCTGCACTACTTTGGTCCGATTTTGATGTCACTTACACAGGCATTCCTTAAAATCGCTGCAAAATCGTGGCCACGAATCTCGGTAAAATCACACGACTTTGAAGTCGCACAAGTGTGAAAGGGGCCTTAGTGTTATACCTTAGGGACCCATTTTAGGGCCTTCCAGTAATGTTCGATTTGGACACTGGATCCTGCATTAGACACTTACCTTGGTATGAAGTGAGTTCTGTGTACTTATTCATAGAGTGCTATGCCGGTCCAGGGCCATGGTCCATCTTTATGGTTCCCAGACCTTGAAGACCCTTTCAGATACATCGGAATGGGGAGTTATTTCATGATTGTGTTATTATTATTATTGTGTTACTCCCTGTTGTTAATGGTCTCTGATGTTTTTGACACCATATGTAATTTTTACCTAATTTTAAATTTAGCAATGGCACCCCCCCTCATCCATACAAAATCACAACATGCCGCCTGGCTGACACACTTCCTGGTGAAAACGCACATAGTACGTTTAGATGTTCTTCCTTATGCCTTCTTTTACAGAGACACAGCCACAGGAACACGGTCAGCCCCCCTGGGTTATAGTGACTCCTGCATTCCAGACACATAAAACTCCATTCCTTTTCCTTCCTCCAGTCCTGTTTCATGAGTATCCCACTGGGGATCCCCTCACTTAAGCAATGGTGAATCATGATTTACAGGCACAAAAGAGCTGGTACACAAGGGCCAAATAATGTGTTCTACTGATAGGAAACAGAACACCACTCAGGGTGATAGCGAAGTTTGCTGTAGTCCTATTATGACACTACTCCCCTCTTCCATAGCTCCCAACTGTCCCTGATTTCGAGGGACTGTCACTGATTTGGAGCAATGTCCCTCTGTCCCTCATTCCTCCTCATTTCTCCCTCATTTTGGTCTGATCTATATAGATGTATATAAAATGCACGTTTTATCTATCAAAAAGTGTTTCCCAGCGCTAAACCTTTCATCTGATTTCTAAATGGCTGCATTTGTAAATTCCAAAAGCCAATATAAAGAATATTAGTGGTTAAAAAAAAAAGCACTAACCAATCTTTTTTTTTTGTACAATTCTCCTTTAAGGGGGCGTGGCAAGGGGTGTGTCCTATGCCTGCATACTTTTGCTGATAGGTGTGGCTCATTCGCATCTCAAAAAGTTGGGAGGTATGGGCTCTTCTGACTAGATCCTTGTGATAATCTATTTTATCAGTTCTACTGCTTACATCCACATTCTATATATATATATATACAATACACTACACATTTGACTCTAAGGCCCCTTTCACAAGAGGCGGACTCCGCTTGCGCGGAGTCCGCCTCTGTCTGCCGACTCTGCAGGAGATCTCTCCGTTGATCTCCGCTGAGCCGGTGTTCTGCCGAGAAAGTTCCGCTCGGCGGATACGGACCCCCCTGTACTGCGCAGGCGCAGCGCTTGCGCAGTACAAAACACAACAAAGCCGCTGGAAATAGCCGAAGCCGAAGACAGTGAATCAGCTGTACACGGCGCCTGTAACAGGGCCCCTCGCGGGCTCGCCACGCTTCGGGCACGGCCTTGTTGCGCTCGGCAAATTTTTATTCTAACTCTATGTCCACTTGGATGGTGGGGCTCCAACCTGGACATAGGTTAGAATGTAGTGCACAGGTGCCGTGTACAGCTGACTGACTGTGTTGATCTTCGGCTATTTTCGGAAACTCCGTTGTGATTTATTGAGCTTCGTACTGCGCAAGCGCAGCGCCTGCGCAGTACAGGGCGGTCCTTATCCACCGTGGGAACTTTCTCGGAAAGACACCGGCGGATGACAAGTCCCTCTCTGCTCAATGAGCGGGGAGGGGCTTGTCCAGCGCCGCTGGTCTCTATGGAGCGATCGGATGAAAACGGTCAGCGTGTCCGTTTTCATCAGATCTTACCCGATCCGCCAGCGATGGATCTGGACGTAGAGCCATCCGTCTGCTTTTGGCGGATCGGACCGGGTCGGATGTCAGCGGACATGTCTCCGCTGACATCTGTCGCTCCATAGACCAGCATGGAGTGCACGTTCAGGTCCGCCGTCAAAACTGACAGGCGGACCTGAACGGGGCCGTCAGTGTGAAAGGGGCCTAAATCCTTTTCAGACTTGCACCATGCGGCCTATCTGACAAAAGCAGGTTTTTCTACCACTATATCTGAATTATTTGGAAAGATTTATGCACTCCTAGAACCTTCTATTTTTAGGGGTCAGTAAAGCTATGCTTCCATAACCTTTCTGACTCTGTTCGTGAATCAGAGCTGGAATCTCCAAACCTGTAGGAGAATGAAATGGAGGAAAACGATGGGGATGCACATATTTTAGCAGAAGCTGCAGATTATTATTTTTTTTCATCCCCCCTGCATTTTAATAAGCCACAAATCATTGGCACAAATCATTGTTTTGTCGTCTCAACAAATGCTTTCCACAGTTGACACTGATTGATGCAGTGTGAACTAGTTGTTGCCTAGAAGCACCTGATCTGCAGCCAAAACAAACCTCTATGGGCTCTAAGAGGCTGGCAAACTCAAAAAAACAAATCAAGACCCTCTCTGCACTATAGCGCTAACCCCAATGATAAAACAGTGCGGTTGATTTACTAAAACTGGAGAGTGCAAAATCTGGTGCAGCTGTGCATGGTAGCTAATTAGCTTCTAACTTCAGCCACGGAAGATTTTACCCCATTTCTGACCACAGCACTTTTTGCGATTCGGCACTGTGTCGTTTGCACCTAAACAAAATTGACACCCTTTTTTCCCCACAAATAGAGCTTTCTTTTGGTGGCATTTGATCACCTCTGCGGTTTTTATTTTTTGCGCTATAAACAAAAAAAAGCAACAATTTAAAAAAAAAAGCAATATTTTTTTATTTTTGCTATAAAAAATATCCCCCTAAAATATATAAAAAAACTATTTTTTTTCCTCAGTTTAGGCCGATATGTATTCTTCTACATATTTGTGGTAAAAAAATTGCAATAAGCGTATATTGATTGGTTTGCGCAAAAGTTATAGCGTCTACAATATAGGGGATAGTTTTATGGCATTTTTATTATTATTTTTTTTTTATTAGTAATGGCGGCGATCTGCGATTTTTATCATGACTGCGACATTATGTCCACATTTGCACATCCAGCACTTTTTTTTGAGAGGGTGCAAAACAAAATATAAAAAGATAAGTGCCTATGCATACACTGGAATATGGTGGAACTGCTTTATGAGAAAACTATACAAATAATGTACACTATTTTGAACTTAGTAACAGCACTTGGTTAGAAATTTTGGTGGGATATTGAAGTGTTTGTTGCATTTAATACATTTTTTCTGCCTTATCTAATAGCTTACAAAGATTTGAAATGTCTAATCAAGATGATCATGATCGTATACAAAATATCTGACAGCCTGGTTGTACTGAAGTCGATTCAATAAGCCAACAAATATCTGGCAGCATGTTGGCTTATTGATAAGCTCTTGCATGTCCACGTGGTGGTGTTGTGGTGGTTGGAGTAGGGGGAAAATTCTCTTGTAAGTATTTATTGTATACACATTGTTTATTAATTATAAGGAAAAGTCTTTAATTGATAGACTGGTGTGCCGTTGTCCAGTTTAGCCCCTTGTGAGTAGCCTACATGATGATGTGGTATTTGCATTTGGTCAGAAGTACCTCCGTTTGGTCACAGCTGTCTGTCTAGTACCGCTATTATCATAGGTTGTGTCACCCCATGGTCTATTTTCCAAGTATTTACTTCTAGCCACTGCGCATGTGCGCACTTTTGTTTTAGAGTTAGGCTCTGTTGTCCCTACGGCGCATGCGCAGCATGTGGTGGCGCTGTTCATTCACGACGTATGGGCATTTTTACACAACATGTTGAGTGACCCCTCCCACTCCGGCCCCGGGGTGTGTGCCTTCACAGCTGATTGAAGTCAGCAATTATTTGACAGTTTTTGGCGCCATTGATTCTTCCTATTTAAGGCTGTTGGTGCTGGCAGTAATTGTTGCTGTTGCATGATCCAGGGAAAACATTGTTAGATGAGTCTATTTGAGTGGACTGTGATTGTGATTATTCTTATCAGCGTCATTGAGGTGGGCTCTGTAACTAAAGACTGTCTGCATTTATATTTACTTTTTAGATTTTGTTGCTGATGTTGTCGCCAGTAAATGTTGATTATATCTGTGGCTGTGCAATCGCATGGTAATTGATGTCAATTCTGACACTGGCCTATTGGTAAGTTTGCAACTGAATGTTGTTAATAAGTTGAACAGCTTTTCTAATTTGCAACCATCTGATTGGTGATTAAAATAAAGTACACTATTTTGAACTTAGTAACAGCACTTGGTTAGAAATTTTGGTGGGATATTGAAGTGTTTGTTGCATTTAATACATTTTTTTCTGCCTTATCTAATAGCTTGCAAAGATTTGAAATGTTTAATCAAGATGATCATGATCATATACAAAATATCTGACAGCCTGGTTGTACTGAAGTCGATTCAATAAGCCAACAAATATCTGGCAGCATGTTGGTGGCGCTGTTCATTCACGACATATGGGCATTTTTACACAACATGTTGAGTGACCCCTCTCACTCCGGCCCCCGGGGTGTGTGCCTTCACAGCTGATTGAAGTCAGCAATTATTTGACAGTTTTTGGCGCCATTGATTCTTCTTCTGATAATATATTGTGATTTCTATCTTTAGATTTTAGTCTATCTACTGTTTTCTCTGTGGAGGATATCTTGGGTCCCAATAAGCCACTTCACCATTGACTCTCACCTGAATACCATCAAGGTATTTGATTCTGTTGTCCTTTCAATCTTAGTGACACCTACGGCAGGGGCAGATCCAGGGGGGGCAACGGGGCAATTGCCCCCTCCGAGAATGCAGGTGAGAGCGCGGGCGGCTCCGCGGGTGAGAGCGGGCGGGCCGGGGCGGCTCGATCGGTGAGCAGACGGGTGAGGGTCTGAGTTGGCAGGCGGCTCGGACGGTGAGCGGGCGAGCAGCTGGGCGGCTGGCCAATCAGTGAGCCGGGACGCGGGGGGGCAGAGAGATGACATCATGTCTCACCGCCCGCCCTGCATCCCTGCAGTTCCGCCCTCACTGTGCAGGCAGCTCGCAGGCAGCAGAGAGATTACATCATCTCTCTTCTGCCTGACGAGTAATCTGCTGCCTGACTCTCTGGGACACAACAGGAAAGTGACACAGCAAGTGACAATTTGCAACGTGGCAAGTGACAATCCGCATCTGGTGACAGGCGACGTGGCAAGTGACAATTCGCAACGTGTGACAGGTGATGTGGCAAGTGACAATCTGCATCTAGTGACAGGCGACGTGGCAAGTGACAATTCGCAACGTGTGACAGGTGACATGGCAAGTGACAATCTGCATCTGGTGGCAGGAGACGTGGCAAGTGACAATCCGCAACGTGTGTCAAGTGACAATCCGCAATGTGTGGCAGGCCATGTGGCAAGTGACAATCCGCATCTGCTGGCAGGCGACATGGCAAGTGACACACTCCGGCTCCCACTGATTCTGTATTATGGTAAGTTGAACTATTTCATTTTATATAACAATGTGATAATATAAATAATGCAATTTAATCATCCTGACACCATAACAGCCATGGTGCCGTGATGATTGAAGCGCCAAAACCAGCCATTTCCCTGATAAATTGCCCCCAAAAAAACTATTTTCTGGCAGTGCCCCTCCCGAGACTCGACTCTGGATCCGCCCCTGCCCTACGGTTAAATTTAAGATGTTGCCATCTGCTATACCATTCATCTCATGTATTTTGTACTCTTTAAAGGAGTTAATTGGATTGCTAGCCAGATTGATTAATACTGTATACTGATGATTGACCCTTATCCCGGTGTAGTAACTCTGGGGATGTTCCGGCCCAGGAAGTAATGTATTACTATGGTTATGATTGGAAGCTACCATTTATTATGTTTATTTCTTGGAGGCTGATTTTGTTTTTCCCCCTTATAGAATGGGGCATTTTTGTCTATTGGCTGATTGATCTATGGATGATATCGCTGATCTAGGCGCCTCTGCATAGCACATGGCATGTTACATAAATGAGGGCTCTCTCTGATCTGTGAGTGGCACTCCTAGTACATTGTTCTCCATACTACATATGGGGACTATATTATAAAATGTTTTGCTGCATTTCATATCCACTTTTGGAACATGATGTTTACCTCTTTTTTTTTCTTTTACACAGAATCCCTCTACTTACAGTCAAGGAAATAAAGGTCCTGAGGAAGCATAAAGCGAAACGTCAACCTTTCTGATTTAGCAGTAATAGGAATCCAATATGTTATATACATTGTGTGGTTATATCAATGCGAGCTCCAATTTTCTTGTTTTTATCTTGTACTAATTTTCAATTTTGTAATATATTTGTAATAAATTGAACTTCATAAAATTATATAGTGTTCCTTTTCTGGTACCGGTAAAGTCTGCTCAAAATGTCCTATATCTCTTAAACAGGCTTGCAATTGATAGCAGGCAGTGGGAAATCTGTCTATTGGCTAATGATCCACCCTCTGTCTGCTGCCAATCACAAGAGGAACAGACCTGATAGGGAACTAGTGTCTATAAATCCCCATCCACCCCCATATACAATGTTCCATGCCGATATGCTGTCTGATAGGTGCAGCGGTGGGGAGGAAGCATAGTTGCACTGAGGGCAGAGTGTCTGTGTGGACATTCTGGTCTCAGTGGACTGAGTTGGGTGGGCAAACACAATATTGAACCCTACGGACTAAGACTGGGATGCCATTAAAGTGGATGTAAACCCAATGTCATCCTTTCTAAACTACTGCCATAGGGGTTAGCTATAAGGATATACATGCCTCCTGCATGTATCTTTACCTGTCAAATGTCTCCCCTCTGTCTGTTATGAGACCTGAAAAACTGCAGATTCTGTGGGTGGGTCTGTTGTCTGGAGCTCGGTGGGTGGAGTCATGATGTCAGTAGACTTCCCGCCCACCTCTACACTCCCCTTGTCAATATACATTTTCTCCTGTGTATTTCTTACACTGAACTTCTGCTATGATCACTAACATCCAGTGAAAAGACAGGAAAGTAACCACATGACTTCAGCATGCCCAATTATGCTGAGGTGTGGAACATCCAATCCTGGCAGAGCAGCAGAAGAAAGGAGTGGGAGGAAATTAAAAAATAATGCATGTCTCTTGGCTAGTGCACGAGATATGTAAATCACCTGTCACTCACAGCAAGGGGGAGGATTTGACAAAGTTTTTCTCTGTTTGTCAAGATTTATCTCACTGAACAATAAAATAGGATTGCTCAGAGCTGGATTAACTCTTTGTGGCAAGACTGGGCTCAAATGATAGGAAATCTTATACCCAACATTATGACATAAAAAAAAAGAAAAAAAAAAAGTTTGTGTGTGTGTAAAGGCGGGTGTCCCAATACTTTTGACAATATAGTGTAGATCCCCTGTCACTGAACACAGCTCTTTGATGTTTACATTCACAGAGCTGTGTTCCCTGAAGCTCAGAGCCGATCGCCGGCAGTCAATCACTGGCCAGAACCCGGTGATCGGCATGTGCTGTGAGGAATCACAGTACAGCCGGGCAGCCGCACACCCCCCCGCCCTGAAAAATACAGAATCGTGTATATAGACAAGATTCTGTGCAGTAAATGTACAGTGCGCATTCTGCAAATGGTTAAAGTTGCGCATAATTTTTGTTTGTTTATATAACTTGTTTATAAAAACTTTATTTATTACAACAGATAAATCTGTGTTTGTGATGCACGTTCAAACGTTAATACCATAAATAACATGTTATTAAGTTTTTACTCCTAGAGTATATGAGTATGGAAATTCTAGAGAAATGCTTAAATAATGCATTACAATTTAACTAAACCCATTAGATTTTAGTCGACTAAATGAAAATCATCAGTTGACTTAATTCTAATTTTATTTTCGTTTAGTTTTCGTCACTGAAAACATGCAGCTGATGAAAATATTTACGGCGACTTAATTAGCACTGTCTTAGGCTCGATTCACATCTTTGCATAAATAAAAGTATTATCCGCGCTTGGTAAAACAACAACAAAACAGCAGCTAAGCATTATAACCCAGATATTGGGCACAGGAACAAAAATATATAATAATAGGATTTTTATAACAGCTTACCTGTACAATCCTTTTCTTTGAAGTACATCACGGGACACAGAGCCATAGTAATTACTATGTGGGTTAGAGGCCACCTTCAAGTGATGGACACTGGCATACCCTAAGACAGTAAGTTCACTCCCTATATAACCCCTCCCACTACTGGGAGTACCTCAGTTTTTGTAGCAAAGCAATACACGTGTATACCAGAAAGAAGGGAGGGACCTCTGTGTCCCGTGATGTACTTCAAAGAAAAGGATTTTTACAGGTAAGCTGTTATAAAAATCCTATTTTCTTAATCTTACATCACGGGACACAGAGCCATAGTAATTACTATGTGGGATGTCCCAGAGCAATGCCAACTGAGGGGAGGGAGACACAACAGAATTAGGGCAACATGAGACTAGAGGAGTTATACTGCTGCCTGCAGCACACTACGCCCAAAGGCAATATCCTCATGCCTTTTTACATTCACCTGATAAAATCTGGTAAATGTATAGACTGAAGACCATGGAAGCTTGGTGATGCACTCCCACAAAGCAATAACAGTCCTAGTGGAGTGCGCTTTTGAATTGAGAGGGTGGAATCCTCATCTTTAAACCATAAGTCTGAACAGTTACTTGCTGAATCCATTTAGAAATAGTAGATTTCGATGCTGCCTGTCCACTTCTAGGACCTTCAGGCAACACAACAAAACATCAGTTTTTTTTAATCTGAGCAGTCGCCTTTAAGTAGACCTTGAGTGCTCTCACCAAATCAAGAAAATGTAGTAATTTTCCTTCTGTAGAAAAGGTTCTGGAAAAAATGAAGGTAGAACAATATCCTAGTTCGGATAAAAACTAGACACTACCTTCGGTAGAAAGTTAGGATGGGGGGCGCATTACTACCTTATCCTTGGGAATAATCAAATATGGCTCTTTACAAGAAAGAGCAACCAACTCTGATACCCTTCTTGCAGAAGATATGGCTACAAGAAAATTAGTTTCCTTGCCAAAATGACCAAGGGAATATGCTGTATCGGCTCAAAAAAGGCTGTTTCAGCAATGCCGACAGAACTAAATCAAAGTCCCAAGGGTTCAGGGGTGACTTAACCGGAGGATTACCGTAAGCCGCGTTACCCCCTGAATAAGCTACATACCAAAGAATGCGAAGCAAGTGGTTGTTGAAATAATACTGATAAGGCCAAAACCTGGCCTTTGATAGTACGCAAGGCCAGCTTCATTTCTAACCCCATCTACAGAAAGTCAAGGATCTTACCTCTAACATACTACCTGGGGTGCCAACCCCTGGATTCACACCAGGAGACATATCGTATATACTCGATTATAAGCCGACCCGAATATAAGCCGAGGCACCTAATTTTACCACAAAAAAATGGGAAAACGTATTGACTCGAGTATAAGCCTAGGGTGAGAAATGCGCAGCTACTGTAAGTGTAAAAGAGGGTCAACAATGCCCATTTGCCTCACTGTGCCCATTTGCATGCCTCACTGTGCTCATTTGCAGCCATAGGTCTCCCGAACATCAAACTTGATAGTTAAGGGTTCCTAGATGCCCCCTAGCTGCAGCCATAATTTGGGGTCTCTGGACCCAAAGGGTCCCGAAATGTCATTGCTGCAGATGGACCGAGTTTAGGGCCCTGTATCTCGGGGCCACTTGGTGCTAGGAACCCCCAATTTGGATATGGTGTAGTGCCACTGGGTTTGCACACCAAATTTGGGGTTCCTAGCACCTAGTGGCCCCGAGATACGGGGCCCCAAAGTCGGGTCGGAAAATGTCAAGCACTTTTCTGCAGCAGAGAATTACATTTTCCAAACCGAATTTGGGGCCCCGTGTCTCGGGGCCACTTGGTGCTAGGAACCCCAAAAAGTGCTTGACTCGAGTATAAGCCGAGGGGGCACTTTCAGCACAAAAAAAAATGTGCTGAAAAACTCGGCTTATACTCGAGTATATACGGTATGCCTTCCAGACTCTAATATATGATTCTGGAGGCCAGCTTCCTTGCATAAATCCAGGTAGATACCACTGAACTTGATAGCCCGCGCTTCTTCAGAATATGGGTCTCAATAGCCAAACCGTTAAATTTAGAGTTTGTAAGGTAGGATGGGATACTGGACCTTGCAAGAGAAGGTCTGGACGTGGTGGTAGGGTCCATAGGTCTCATACCGCCATCCTTATGATCTCTGCATACCAAGATCTTCTGGGTCACGCCGGGCCACCAGAATCACCAATCTCCCTTCCTGCTTGATCCTGCAAAACAGTCGTGGAAGCAGCAGAATAGGAGGAAATGCCTAAATCAGTGAGAACTGATTTCACGGGAACACCAAGGCATCTGTTCCGCATTCTAGCGGATCCCTTGTTCTTACCACAAAGTTGTCGATTTTCTTGTTGAACCTGAACGCAAACAGATCTATGTCTGGGATCCCCCATCTTCGGCACATTGCCAGGAAGATATTGGGGTAAAGGGAACATTCTCCCGGGAACAACTGCTGGCAACTCAAGTAGTCCGCCTGCCACTTTTCTATTCCCGGAATGAAAACTGTCGATAGGCAAGGTACATTATTAAGATATGTATCACCTCTCTCTAGGCCGCATGACTTGTCGTTCCCCCTTGGTGATTGATATAGGCCACTGCTGTGGTATTGTCGGATTGGATCCTGACAATTCCGTAAACCTGAACATCCAGGCCCTCAGGGCCAAGCGCGCTTCCCAGATCTCTAGAATGTTGATGGGCAAGGTCATTTTTTATCTGGACTATTTCCTTTGGAAAGTCATTTTTTCCCGGACTGTTCCCCAACTCAAAAGGCTGGCATCTGCTGTTACCATCTTCCAGGTAGCTGGTAGGAAAGATTTTCCCTTCTGCGGATTCTTGGTTATCAACCATCAACTGAGGCTCCAGTGCACCCTGGGGACAGACACATTGGGAAATCGAAAGGCTTGGTCCTACTTGTTCCAAGCCGACAAAATACTGTTTTGCAGCAGCCTCAAATGAGACTGAGCATAAGAAACAGCCTTGAATGAAGCCACCATCTTTCCCAAAAACCTCATGCAAAGTCGAATAGAAGGATTCTTCTTTGCTTTGACCATCTGAATCAGTTCCTTTATGGCACTGATCTTCGCCTGGGGCAAGAATACCTTTTATTAGGCTGTATTAATAATCAGACCCAAGTATTCCAATCTTCTTGATAGTTTTTTAAGGAGGATTTCTTTAGGTTGAGAATCTGACCTTGGTATTCCAGGTAGTTGACTGTAGATCATACTTTGGTCTAAGCATGCTACCGACTGGTCTATCAAGAGCAGATCGTCTAGGTTAGCTATAATCATTATACCTTGGGGCCTTAATCCGTCTACAGGAGGGGCCAGACCTTTGTAAATACTCGAGGTGCAGTAGCTAGACCGAAAGGCAGAGCTACAAACTGAAAAAGACGATTTTCTACCTCGAAATGTAGATATTTCTGGTGAGCGGGAAATATAGGTACATGGAGGTATGCATCCCTGATGTCTATTGATGTCAGAAGTTCTCCACATTGTAGGATGGAGACCACTAATCGGATTGACTCCATGCGTAAAGAGCGGATATTCAGAAACCGGTTTAGATCTTTGAGATCTAGAATGGGTCTGACATACTTATTTGGTTTTGGTACTGTGAAAAGGTTTAAATAAAACCCCAATCCCAGCTCTTGCATGGGAACCACTAAGATCAATCTTCTGAGACAAAAGATGGTCCAATGCTTGAAAGAGAGACTTCTTTTCCTCTGCAGTCTGAGAAAACAAGGAGATGGGGACTTTCGGAACTCAAGTTTGTACCCTTGAGTTATTGAGGAAGCCACCCATCTGCAGCCTACGGCACCTGGCATTCCTATTCGGTCTCCCATCCAGGTACTGACCAGGCCTGAACCCTGCTTAGCCTCTGAGATCAGAGGAGATCGGGCGCTTTCAGAGTAATGTGGCCGCAGGCTCTGACACTCTGCCAGACCCTTGAGAACTGCGGAAGTCTTCCCCCCCACTGGAGCGAGCGGGGGTACCTCCTCATAAGGAGGCTTCAGTTTCCTTCTTGAACTTGATGGCGGAAGCCGTCGTGACTGCCTAGGAGCAGATGATCCTGGCACTGGAGAAGGAGCTTTTTTAAATTAAATATGTTTACTCCTTCCAAATTAGCAAAAGGATACTTTTTTCCCCAAAATTTTTTTTTAAATGTATTTATCCAAATCATCCCTAAACAGCTGTTCACCGTAAAAAGGAAAACTAGCCAAGAGCTTTGCATGACGCTTCGTCTGACCAACTTTTCAACCATAAGATTCTATGCCTATGCACCAGCCAAGCGTAAGGCGTCTATTGCCAAACATAATGCCGCTTGTACTGTAACTCAGCTAAATCCTGGGCCTGCTGATCAGGAATAACCTTGAGCACCTGTTCAGACTGGTCTCTTAAGGACTGGCTAGCGCAGGTTAAGAAAAAGAAAAAAAAAAGTGTTTTGTTTTTTAATAGGAATTTCCACCTTTTTATGCGTTGGATCCCTAAGCATTTGAACATTGCTTATCGGACAGGTCAAACTTTCATTCACAGAGTATATAACAGCGACAATTGCTGGTATCTCCACTTCTTAGTGAATTTTTCCTCCATAGGAAAAAGTTTTTTAAACTTTATAGGAGGAAAAATGTTTTATCTGGGTGATCCCACTCAGAATATATAAGCCTTTCCAGCAATGAATGGACAGGATAGGCATGCGCAGCTTGAGGAGGCTTTAGTGAACCCAAACAAGCAAGTGGGCATATCAACCGACTCAATGAAGAGTAGCAAAAAATGTGGAGAGGACAAATTCAGTAAGAATTGCACCATCAATCTTTCAGAATGTGAAGCTGACCCCCCCAACCCCGCATTTGACCCCTCAGAAGAGGAGTCATCAGCCTTCTCACGGTCCCCTGAGGGAAATCGCATTTTATCCCATTCTGGGATGCGATTAAAGCCACTAGCCAATCCCATCATGGCTTGAGAAAAATCATCTTCAGTAAAATAGACAGGGGCAGCAGTGTTGAAAACAATTGAAATATTTGATAGCCCTGATCGCTTAGGCCCCTTTCACACGAGGCGGACTCCGCTTGCACGGAGCCCGCCTCTGTCCGTCGGCTCAGCGGGAGATCTCTCCGTTGATCTCCGCTGAGCCGGCGGATGACAAGCCTCTCTCCGCTCACTGAGCGGGGAGGGGCTTGCGAGCGCCGCTGGTCTCTATGGAGAGATCGGATGAAAACGGACAGTGTGTCCGTTTTCATCAGATCTCACCCGATCCGCCAGCGACGGATCTGGACGTGGGGCCATACGTCTGCTTTTGGCGGATCGGAACGGGTCGGATGTCAGCGGACATGTCTCCGCTGACATCCGACGCTCCATAGGCTAACATGGAGCGCCCGTTCAGATCCGCCGTCAAAACTGACAGGCGGATCTGAACGGTCCGTCCATGTGAAAGGGGCCTTACTCTAACTGGCCACCCCAGAACTCTCAGGGGAAAATGCCAATGTAGAGTGTTTAGACCTTGTAGGAGTCCATTTTAAGCCCTTTTTTGGGGTGTTTCTACCCCCCCCCCCCCCCTTCTGACCATAGCACAATGCACAAATGCAGAGGGACTACCAGAAGAAATCGCATCCACTGCTTGAGCAAATAGTCCAGCAACTGCCGCTGCTATTTAACGCTCAACCTGATGCTTTTAGTAAATGTGCCAAAGGAATGCCTGTGTCACCACTTACATGCCTCTTTTTAGCTTTTGTGTCTCTCCGACAGTTGCAGTCAGCAAAAAAATGGAGCCTTTTAAAAATACCCCCGCACTGGACGTTGCTGCACGCCAACGCTGCGCTAAACCACACCCACTCCGTGTTCCCCCCGCACCCTCCTCTTTTAACTACTTGCCTACCAGGCACGAACACCTCCTTCCTGACCAGGCCATTTTTCAGCTTTCAGCGCTGTCGCATTTTGAATGACAATTGCGCGGTCATGCAACGCTGTACCCAAATAAAATTTTTATCATTTTTTCCCCACAGATAGAGCTTTATTTTGGGGGTATTCCCTCTGCGGTTTTTATTTCTTGCGCTATAAACAAAAGAAGAGCGACAAGTTTGAAAAAACATAATATTTTTTACTTTTTATTATAATAAATATCCAATTTTTTTTTTTTTTAAACAAATTTTTTCCTCAGTTTAGGCCGATACGTATTCTTCTACATATTTTTGGTTAAAAAAAATCGCAATAAGCGTATATTGATTGGTTTGCGCAAAAGTTATAGTGTCTACAAAATAGGGGATAGATTTATAGCATTTTTATTATTATTATTTTTTTACTAGTAATGGCGGCGATCTGCGATTTTTATCATGACTGCGACATTGCGGCGGACATATCGGACACTTTTGACACATTTTTGGGACCATTCACATTTATACAGCGATCCGTGCTATAAAAATGCATTGATTACTGTATAAATGTGACTGGCAGGGAAGGGGTTAACACTAGGGGGCGCTGCAGGGGTTAATGTGTTCCCTATGTTAGTGATTCTAACTGTGGGGGGAGGGGACTGACTGGGGGAGGGGACCGATCGGTGTCCCTATGTACAAGGGACACACCATCGGTCTCCTCTCCAGTGACAGGACGTGGATCTGTGTGTTTACATACAGAGATCCACGTCCTGCTCAGTTACTGGGCAATCGCGGGTGCCCAGCGGACATCGTGGCCACCGGGTACGCGCATTGGGTCCCCAGCTACACGGCGGGCACGCTTATGAATTGTCTCCTTTAAAAAGTAAATGGTGTCATGCCTAAAAGTCACCACTGGGGGCTGTATAGAGCACGTACCTTGTCATGCTTTCTCAGATCATGCTGTGTCAGCAGACGCTGACAGACCTCTCTCCGGCTAGCAGTCACAGGACTCCGGTAAGATGTTGGGGGGGGGGGGTATTTTTCTCTAAAAACAAAAGCTCTCCCCCTCTTTCTGAGTAGAGGGAGAAGCAGAGCGATCGGTGGATGCCACTCCGTTCTCCACCGCCTCTGTGCGGTGGTTTGTCACTACCCACCTCCTCGCTGCCTCTCCCCACACACACGCCGATCCTATCAGATCAGAGGCCCACGCTTGCGCAGGAAAACGCTCTTTTTTTAACCTCTAGCCGACCGCCCACTGTCTATTGACGGTGGAGCGGTGCGGCTCTTGTGGCGGGACGCCGTCATATGACGGCGTCTACATTTTGGCCACTAGGGGGCGCGCGCGCGCCACGGGAGGCGCACGCGCGCCCCCTAGTGGCCAAAATGTAGACGCCGTCATATGACGGCGTCCCGCCACAAGAGCCGCACCGCTCCACCGTCAATAGACAGTGGGCGGTCGGCTAGAGGTTAAAAAAAGAGCGTTTTCCTGCGCAAGCGTGGGCCTCTGATCTGATAGGATCGGCGTGTGTGTGGGGAGAGGCAGCGAGGAGGTGGGTAGTGACAAACCACCGCACAGAGGCGGTGGAGAACGGAGTGGCATCCACCGATCGCTCTGCTTCTCCCTCTACTCAGAAAGAGGGGGAGAGCTTTTGTCCGGGTGGGGGGTGTTTTTTTAGAGAAAAATACCCCCCCCCCCCCCCCAACATCTTACCGGAGTCCTGTGACTGCTAGCCGGAGAGAGGTCTGTCAGCGTCTGCTGACACAGCATGATCTGAGAAAGCATGACAAGGTACGTGCTCTATACAGCCCCCAGTGGTGACTTTTAGGCATGACACCATTTACTTTTTAAAGGAGACAATTCATAAGAAACTTTAAAATTCTTTAGAAGTCTCCACTTACCTTTCCCACCGCAGGGAATTCTGTGGTAAAACCAACAGACCCAATCTTCACCTCTCATAGTGGGCTCCATTTAAAAAACCTACAGGAAATTGGCCCTTTTAATCGGGGGATCCCACTCCTGGACCTGTAATAGCACCCCGCCAGAAAAAAATTATGGCTGAAAAAAACAAAAGCACTGGATCCCAGGGTCCAGCTCTCTAAAAAGAGAAGCGTTACGGGCTAAACCTTGTTTCTTCCGCCACGAGGCCCGGGTACCATTCAATTCGGCCTAAAAAAACACTTTGAATGGATCCGGCTGCATGGCTAGCCCCAGCGAGGATTGCTCCAGTGGAGTTCAGCACAGCACATCTTTACTCGTGACCAACACCTTAGACACTGGCGAAAAAACTGAGGTACTCCCAGTAGAGGGAGGGGTTATATAGGGAGTGAACTTCCTGGTGGTGTGCCAGTGTCCATCACCTGAAGGTGGCCTATAACCCACATAATAATTATGGCTCTGTGTCCCGTGATGTACGATTAAGAAAAAAAGTGCAGCGCTATAAAAAAATGTGTGTACCAAAAACAAGTTCAAATGTGCAAATGCTAACAGTGACTGTTGTACAATATTCATGTAAAACCAACACATTAAAATGTGAATCCAATATTATATAAAGTGCACAATTAATGAAAACAAACAACTGTACACATATGCAAAAGTTCATAGGTAATTTGAGTTCATTAGGAGAAATTCTTGTGAAACATGGATTCAATGAGGGAAATCACTTGTGAAATGTGGAGCATAAAATCAGAGGCTTACCGGAAAGCCAGCAACCACCCTTATTCAGGGGGGTCACAAAACGCTTGTTGGATCTGGGATCCGTTGGAGAGATGTCCTGACGCCCTCTACAGATGCAGAGCGATAGTCAAATCCAATCCGATAGCATCAATGCCAAAGTGCAAATATGCAAAAAAAGCAAAAAATAAATGATAGTGCAATAATGCTTTTTAAGAGTGCTTTAACCACTTTACAGCCGCGCTATAGCCGAATGACGGCCACAGCGCGGATGTCAATTCCCGGGAGGCCGTCATATGGCGGCATCCCCTGTGCACGCTCCCTGCGCGTGCCCTGCAGGGCGCGCGCGGAGCGCGCTGTGATCACCGAGTCCCTGAGACTCGGGTGATCAGCGATCCGAGTAAGGGACGGGTCCCGGCCCCTTACCATGTGATCAGCTGATCACATGATGACAACAAAACCTCTCCTATTTACCCGATACTAGGTAATCCTGCCTTTCCTCCGGGTCTGGAACAAGCGGGATACGAGACGCTCACAGCATCTGGGAGGGATAGAGTATCACACTTTCTGGTAGATAATAACTGGCCCTCAGTACAAGCCCTTATGTCCCATAACGGCCAATTTCAACTCCCATTCTGGAAAGCAATACGACTCCACCACTTCTTACACTCAATACCCAACCCGGCAAAATTTAAGCGTGAGCTGACGGCTTTCGAGGAGTATTGTAGTGGGGAGGGAGTTTTGCCCCAAGTACTTTCTAAAACCTATACCCTACTCAATTCTCCCCCAGAACAACCCGACCTGACGTTTCTACAAAAATGGGAAACTGACCTACAACGCCAGTTTACTAATGTCCAAAAACAAACGATCATCATATTCTCCCTGAAAACATCGATTTGCACAAAGATACAAGAACTTAACTATAAGATCCTGACCAGATGGTACCCCTAACAGACTACACAAGTACTTCCCGGATACCTCAGATAAATGCTGGAGGTGCCAAACAGATAAAGGGACGCTCCTCCACATCTTCTGGTCTTGCCCACTGCTTCAGCACTTCTGGACGACAGTCCGAAGGATTACTCAAAAGTTTACGGACTATGTAATAAGCGATGACCCAGCCTTTATCTACATGCCACCACAATCCCAACACGGAAGTACAAAAAGTCGACACCTATTGAACGCAGCTAAATCCTGCATCCCACTATTGTGGAAGAAAAGTTCGCCTCCAACGGTGGGGCTGTGGCTACGCAGGGTGGAAGAGATCAGAAGATTGGAGGACTTAGTCCTCACAGCCCAAAATAAACAAGAGCAACACTCCCAAACATGGATGCTCTGGACCATGTTCATTTACTCTGATGAAGGCATGGCTATGCTGGCCACCTGAGAATGAAACGCCATAAACGACGATATACACAATAAATCCGGATCCACCTCTCCCCCACATACCCCTCCCTCTTCATCCCCCCCCCCCCCCCCCCGTTTTTTGTCTGACCTTCTACCTGTCCTTTTCTCACTTTCTTCACTCCTTCCCTCTATTTATTTATTTTTCTCTACTTCATGTTTACTACTTTTCGTGGAGTCTCTATACTCCCAACTGTTTGGCCTCCGAGATATTCCTCGGATGTATTTAAGATCAGGGAACGCAGAGTTCAACCAGTCCTATAACCACAATGGGGTGATATAAGTTATTCAGTCAAGTTCACATTAATCTAACTTCCATATGTAAATGTTAATCACAAACATTGAATGCTCAACCACAAATCCCGATGTAACTATTATAAGTGTGTCATGTACTCTCCTGTGAACATCTATGTTTGACGATGGAGGCTTTACAGTGTTCTCTCTGCTGGTTTTCTGTTATCTCCTCTTTCCTTTGTTTTGTGGAAAATAATAAAAATTTATATTTGAAAAAAAAGAAAACAAAACCTCGGCGATCGTTTTTTTTTTTCTCCTCACGCTGACAGCGGAGGAGAAAAAAAAAAGCCGATCACCGGCTCATTTTAAAGGGACATCGGTCCCGAAAAGTCAGAGGCAATTATGCCTCATATAATGCCCACAAGTGCCACCTGTCAATGCCCATAACTGCCACCTGTTAATACCCATAAGTGCCACCTGTCAATGCCCACAAGTGCCACCTGTCAATGCCCACAAGTGCCACCTGTCAATGCCCACAAGTGCCACCTATCAATGCTCACAAGTGCTGCCAATCAGTGCCACCTAAAAGTGCTACCTATCTAGTGTAACCCATCAGTGCCCATCACTGCCACCCATCAGTGCCCATAACTGCCACCTATCGGTGCCCATCACTGCCGCCTCATCAGCGTACATCAATGATGGACAAAAAGTACCCATTTCAAATTTTTATAACAAAATTTAAAAAAACCTTTTTTTTTTTTTTTTTTTTAATTCAGTCTTTTAAAATATTTTTAACAAAAAATAAAAATCGCAGAGATGATCAAATACCACCAAAAGAAAGCTCTTTTTGGGGGAAAAAAATTATAAAAATTTTATTTGGGTACAGTGTTGTATGACCGCGCAATTGTCATTCAAAATGCGACATGAAAGCCGAAAATTGGTCTGGATAGGAGGGGGGTTTAAGTGCCCAGTAAGCAAGTGGTTAATAGAGCGTAATGCAATTCTGTATGTAAACAAAATGAACACAAACGAGTCATCCAATTGAAAAAGATAAAAATTGGAATTCCAAACAAATAAAAATCACATTAACATATGAGGGCGACAGCTCAATGTAAAAAAAGATTTGCTGGCTACAATATTTTAAGAAAAATAATGAGTAAGCACTCTTGGTAGCATTTTCCTGCGACCAATTTTTGTGTGATTCAACATTTTACAAATAAAGGCTTTTGAATTTTTGGAGTGCGGCCGTCCAGAGTCTTTAATTCGCATCATCATCAGCTTGTGCCGTGCCTGCACCTGGGTTCTCTCACTACAGGAACAGCTGTGAGTTTGGGTGGATTATCCTGGAGCGGTGGATCTCTCTTTAATTTCCAATGGAAACAGTCCGATGGGAAGCATTAAACTTCCCTATTATAGTGCCGTTGAATGTGTTGTATGCCGTGGTGTTATTGACCGTCGGAATTTGGTGTGACCGTGTGTAGGCAAGATAGTTTGAGCGAAATTATGTCGGTATTCCGACGTGAAAACCATCAGAGCTTTTTCCGACGAGAATTCCGACCGTGTGTGTGTGTATATATATACAGTGGTGTGAAAAAGTGTTTGCCCCCTTCCTCATTTCCTGTTCCTTTGCATGTTTGTCACACTTAAGTGTTTCGGAACATCAAACCAATTTAAACAATAGTCAAGGACAACACAAGTAAACACAAAATGCAATTTGTAAATGAAGGTGTTTATTATTAAAGGTGAAAAAAAATCCAAACCATCATGGCCCTGTGTGAAAAAGTGATTGCCCCCTAAACCTAATAACTGGTTGGGCCACCCTTAGCAGCAACAACTGCAACCAAGCGTTTGCGATAACGTGCAATGAGGCTTTTACAGCGTCCTGGAGGAATTTTGGCCCACTCATCTTTGCAGAATTGTCCTAATTCAGTTACATTAGAGGGTTTTCGAGCATGAACGGCCTTTTTAAGGTCATACCACAACATCTCAATAGGATTCAGGTCAGGACTTTGGCTAGGCCACTCCAAAGTCTTCATTTTGTTTTTCTTCAGCCATTCGGTGGTGGACTTGCTGGTGTGTTTAGGATCATTGTCCTGCTGCAGAACCCAAGTTCGTTTCAGCTTGAGTACACGAACAGATGGTCGGACATTCTCCTTCAGGATCTCTTGGTAGACAGCAGAATTCATAGTTCCTTTTATCACGGCAAGTCTTCCAGGTCCTGAAGCAGCAAAACAGCCCCAGACCATCACACTACCACCACCATATTTTACTGTTGGTATAATGTTCTTTTTCTGAAATGCAGTGTTCCTTCTACGCCAGATATACTTGGACACACACCTTCCAAAGAGTTCCACTTTTGTCTCATCGGTCCACAGAATGTTGTCCCAAAAGTCTTGGGGATCATCAAGATGTGTTGTGGAGAAATTGAGACGAGCTTTGATGTTCTTTTTGCTCAGCAGTGGTTTTCTCCTTGGAACTCTGCCATGCAGGCCATTTTTGCCCAGTCTTTTCCTGATGGTGGAGGCATGAACGCTGACCTTAACTGAGGCAAGTGAGGCCTGCAGTTCCTTGGACGTTGTTGTGGGGTCTTTTGTGACCTCTTGGATGAGTCGTCGCTGCGCTCTTGGGGTAATTTTGGGCGGCCGGCCACTCCTGGGAAGGTTCACCACTGTTCCATGTCTTCGCCATTTGTGAATAATGGCTCTCACTGTGGTTCGCTGGATTCCCAAAGCTTTGGAAATGGCTTTATAACCCTTTCCAGACTGATAGATCTCAATTACTTTCTTTCTCAATTGTTCCTGAATTTCTTTGGGTCTCGGCATGATGTGTAGCTTTTAAGGATCTTCTGGTGGACCTTACTGTGTCAAGCAGCTCCTATTTAAGTGATGCCTTGATTGTGAACAGGTGTGGCAATAATCAGGCCTGGGTGTGGCTAGAGAAATTGAACTCAGGTGTGGACAACCACAGTTATAGTATGTTTTAACAATGGGGGCAATCACTTTTTCACACAGGGCCATGATGGTTTGGATTTTTTTTCACCTTTAATAATAAACACCTTCATTTACAAATTGCATTTTGTGTTTACTTGTGTTGTCCTTGACTATTGTTTAAATTGGTTTGATGTTCCGAAACACTTAAGTGTGACAAACATGCAAAGGAACAGGAAATGAGGAAGGGGGCAAACACTTTTTCACACCACTGTATAATATATATATATAGTGAGAGAGAGAGCGAGAGAAGGCCTGAGAATTCTCGCTAATAATAGCCTTATAATATCAGCCTTACCAAGCCCTGCTGTAGTAGGAATATAGGGTTTTATGAGACAAAGTGGAGATGAAATTGCTGCAAACTCTGGGTTATATTAACAGCCTCAAATATGTACCTTATGCAGTAAGGCCAATCATCTGTGAGGAAGTCATATCCAGGCAGCACCTAATAGAGGTAATTCATTAATGGATTCTGTGAGCATATAGATAGTGTGTGTGTGTGGGGGGGGGGGGGGGGGGGGGGGGGTTATTATCCCTATAATGCTTTTGTTTGCCACCTGTGTCCCATTGGGGAGATTTTACTTCCTGTCCCATAGCTGAAACATGAAGTTAGAGGAAATCTCTGCAAAGTGAGGGAATCCATGGTTGTCCATATTGGAAAATTTCCCCTCTATTACCGTTCCTGCAATTTAAAAATTTTTTTTTTTTTAACCGTTTCAGCCCTGGAAGATTTTACCCCCTTCCTGACCAGAGCACTTTTTGCGATTCGGCACTGCGTTGCTTTAACTGACAATTGCACGGTCGTGCGACGTTGTACCCAAATAGAGCTCTTTTTTGGTGGTATTTGATCACCTCTGCTGTTTTTATTTTTTGGACTAAAAACAAAAAAAGAGCGTAATTTTTAAAAAAAGCAATATTTTTTACTTTTTGCTATAATAAATATCCCCCAAAAATATATATAAAAAATAATAATTTGTTCTTCAGTTTAGGCCAGGGGTGGCCAACCAGTGGCCCGGGGGCCACATGTGGCCCGCGGAGCCCTCTGATGTGGCCCGCGACCTCCTGCTCTGGAATTTTGGGTTAGCAACCCTAGATCGCAGGTTGCCGACCTGTCATACCACAGCATCAGTGTTGTGAATGAAGCTGGTGATAGAGGAAGAAAGCGGCTGCAGAGCAGAGCCCCATAAGCCGATGCTTCCTGTACAGCGCCGACTTTTGCCACAGGCAGAGTCTATGGCAAAGTTCAGTTAACCTGCAGGATAGACACAGGTGCACTACGCTGCACCCGCGGTGTGGGTAAACCGCAGCACATCAGTGTGAAAGCAGTTTAGGCCCCTTTCACACGATCGGCCCTACCCAATCGGACCCTCAATTCACCTCTACAGAGTGGCAGCTGTAAACAGACTTTCGTCTGTTTACTCCCTTCTGCCTCCAATCCGATCCTCAAAAAAAAAAAAAATAGAAGGGGATTCGTTCCCTTCCATCTGAGTGGATCAGATTGGATCGGAGGGCCTATAGAGTAGCCGTGACCTGTCATACGCCTGATTTGCTCATTGTGGCCCGCGACTGGTTACCAAGTTGCTTAAGTGGCCCTCGCTCTTAAAAAGGTTGGGCACCCCTGGTTTAGGCCGATATGTATTCTACATATTTTTGGTTAAAAAAATAGCAATAAGCGTATATTGATTGGTTTTCGCAAAAGTTATAGCATCTACAAAATAGGGGATAGTTTTATGGTATTTTTATTATAATTTTTTTTTATAGGTAATGCCGACGATCTGCGATTTTTATCGTGACTGCGACATTATGGCGGACACATCGGACACTTTTGACACTATTTTGGGACCGTTGTCATTTATACAGCGATCAGTGTCTCTAAAAATGCACTGCTTACTGTGTAAATGACACAGGCAGGGAAGGGGTTAACCACTAGGGGGCGATGAAGGAGTTAAGTGTGTCCTAGGGAGTGATTCTAACTGTGGGGCGAGGGGCTACCTAGGACATGACAGCGATCACTGTTCCCGATCACAGGGAGCAGTAGATCTCTGTTATGACACAAGGCGGACCTGAGAAATGCCTTGTTTACATCTTCCCCTTCTACCTCTTCACACCACAATCGCGGGCCACTGGAGAACATCGAGTTCCCGGGATGTGCGGCACGCGCGCCCCCGAAAGGCGGCAAATTTAAAGGGAAGTACCTGTATGCCCATTTGCCTGCCTGTGCCATTCTCCCGACGTACATCTGTGTGCGGCGGTGGGCAATCGGTTAAATTTCACTTTCAATGATAACATAAACATGACAGATAGAGAGGATGAATCTCCCTAATGGGGACACAGACAGCAATAAAAAAAAATCTTGCAGGCTTTCTTATCCTTCTCCACTCTGTTTTGCCTTTAGTTATACTTTGGCTTTTGAAGCTTTAGTGTCCTCGTCCTGCATTTCCCTTACTGCCAGAAAAATAGCATCATTATGATCACAGAAAGTGATCACCTTGGTGATTTGGGAAAATAGACTACCATGCAGGTGCTAGAGCTTACATAATTGTATCATCCCTCAGCCAACAACTTGGTTCAGGGAGTAGTAGATGCTGACCTGTCAGAAGGAGTTCAGTCTTTTAATAAATACCTGTGTCACTTATGCATTTACCATTAAAAATCTTGCATTTGATGGTACAGTAGTATTCCTATGCCACTCTTCCTGCAAAAGCACTGGTGCCTCCATGGACCAGTTTACCTAAAAAACATACCCATGGACTCATTCAACTGCCAATATGCTACAACAGCATCATTTCCTTTTACCATTTCTTGTTAACACTGATTTCTGGAGAAACATACACAAGAGGACGCAAATGCATTACCACCAAAACCATTTATTAAAAACGCACAACAGTGTTATACTCACAAAAAAAGATAGAAAAAAGCTTATCAAATACACAGATCCAGCAGGTGAGACACGTATATAAATCTGATGCCACACAGTGGAAAATCGTATGCGTTTCAGGGGACAGACCTCCCTTCCTCAGAGCTCTGTAAGCTTTTCCACTGTGTGGCATCAGATGTAGATACCTGTCTCACCTGCTGGAGCTATGTACTCGATGAGCTTGATTTTATTTATTTTTTTACTTTTTTTTGAGTATACTGCCGCGTACACACGATCAGACTTTCCGTCTACAAAACCGTGGATTTTTGTTCAAAGGTTGACGGCTCCAACTTGTCTTGCATACACACGGTCACACAAATGTTGGCCAACAATTACGAACGTAGTGACGTACTAGACGTAATACGTGGTTTTTAAGCTCTTTAGCGCCACTCTTTGGGCTCCTTCTGCTAATTTCGTATTATGCCGCGTACACACGAGCGGATTTTCCATCGGAAAAAATCTTGGATGGTTTTTCCAACGGAATTCCGCTCAAGCTTGGCTTGCATGCATACGGTCACACAAAAGTTAGTTGAACTTTCGACCGTCAAGAACGCGGTGACGTACAACACTACGACAAGCCGAGAAAATTAAGTTCAATGCTTCCGAGCATGCGTCGAATTGTTTCCGAGCATGCGTAGGAATTTTGCACGTCGGAATTGGTACAGACGTTCGAAATTTCCGATCAAAACTTTTTCCGACCGAAAAATTGAGAACCTGCTCTCAATGTTTTGCTTGCTGGAATTCCACCAGCAAAAGTTCGATGGAGCATACACATGGTCACATTTTCCGTCCAAAAGCTCTCATCGAACTTTTGCTGGCGGAATTTCCGATAGTGTGTATTTTGCACTATTATTATTATTCTTGATATCACTTGAAAAAAAAAAAAGCCTTTGAAAATTAGTTTGAAATAACTCCATCAGTATCACCAGCAAAGCAGCTTCATTATTATCCCTTTAAAGAAGACAAGAATTATTCGCTGCATTTAGAGATTCCCTAATTTGCCACGTCATGAATGTTAATTCTCCATTACGAGCACTAGTTTACAAGACCGGCTGCTTCTGCTTCTGAGCATGCGTGGACTTTTGTGCACACGATCGGACTTCACGACAACAAAGTTTTTTTGGCGGAAAATTTGAGAACCTTCTAGCAAACATTTTTGGGCGGAAAGTCCGACAGCAAATGTTCGATGGAGCATACACACGGTCGGACTTTCCGACGACAAGCTCACATCCAACATTTCTGACCGTGTGTACGCGGCCTAACACTGTTGTGCTTTTTTAGTAAATGGTTTTGATGGTAATGCACTAGACTAGTTTGCGCCCTCTTATGTATGTTTCAACAGTATCTTGAAGATCGCCCAGTCTGAGGAGGGCTGCATCGTTGAAACCATTGCATGCGATGGTCCTTTTGGGAAGTTCTTTGGATTGAGCGCTGGATGGTTCTTCATGTGCCTACTGATTTCTGGCTGTCAAGAAAGACAGTAACCATGTGCAATTATGTCAATTTCTATCAGCTTTCAAAGGTCCAAAAAAAAAAAAGAAGACATTTATGCGCTGGATCAGGAGGAGTTTTCCATTAAGATAAAAAAAAAAAAAAAAATGGTACAAGGGCAAAACTCAACACAACAGGGGAAGGGTTTAATAAAATTAATTTTATTGCATTTTGTGCTGACAGGAGTCTCAAAACAAATGAAATCGGCACATTAAAGCTGTATGAGTAAGTAAGGTAGCATTCAACCACAATGAGAACCACACCGCAAAAAACTACACAAAACATGAAACTATTTTCTTTAGGATACATAAATAAAAAGCAGCCAGTATGTGTAGCAGTGTTTCATTTGGTTTGGAACAGGAATATCTGTACACGGGTTAAATCTATAGTCGTAGTTATAAACTAAAGGTTAAAGCATTTTCTTTACTAGCTATCTAGGGAAGTAGCACACTTGCTAGGTTACTGGGACTTACATAAAACATAGAGTGCATCAGGGACTTGTCAATCACATTGGTCGTGTGGATTCTCAAAACACATATATAAATATCCAATATGCGTGCATGTGTGTGTCTGTGTAAATATATATATATATATATATAGCACAAAGTGAGTCAAATCAAAACTTCAAGCTTTTGGGAGTCCTTTACCTCTACTAAAATTAAGCTGTGTCTACAAGGTTACTCTGGCTTTCATAGTGCAACTTGTTGAAATACTAATGAATTTCCCACCTGCCCATATCTAAGCTGCCATGAGAGTGTCAAGTTCCTTATTCCCTCCCATTCCCATATATATATATATATATATATATATATACATATGTATTTAGAGAGGGAGAGAACGTATTTGTTTAGCAGCATAGGATTACTGGAAGAATCTTGAGCAGATGTCCTGCTTAGTTTTGTAAAGCATTAGTTCTCCGACTCAGAACTAGGGGCTGAGCAGTGCCCAAATCTTGTCTTTATTCCTAGAGATGTAATAACTGGTACCAAAATAACATTTTCTCAAAGGTCCCTGATATGTCTGCATAGAAGCAAAAAAGTGTGTGCCCAGATTCTGCCTCACAGAAATACCATCTATTAGCAAATTTGTCCATTTATTCTGGTCTCTTGATAGCTTTCTTCTCCAACACATCACTAGTCACCAAAAAAAAACTTTTTCACATCACGATTTAGGTTCTGGAAAATCTAGCAATAGTAAACATTGGATGTGGGCCTTTGCGGTGTTATCTTTTAGGCCAAATTTAAAGTTAGGTAGCCTGCCAGAGCTGTAATGATATCACATTATTATGATGAGGGATCCAGTGGGTTTGAATGGAGAGCTTTGAATCTGCTTAGTACATGTCTTCTAAATCCAAACTGTCCTGTGCTAAAAATCAGTACAGGCATACCCCACTTTTAAGTACACAATGGGGTTTATTCACTAAAGCTAGAAAGTGCAAAATCAGGCTCATTTCTGCATAGAAACCAATGAGCTTCTAACCTCGGCTTGTTCAATTAAGCTTGGGTAATAAAACCTGGAAGCTCATTGGTTCATGCAGAAGTGAGCCTGATTTTGCACATTCCAGCTTTAGTAAATAAACCCCATTGCGTACTTAAAAGTGGGGTATGCCTGGTACTGATGCACTGGGGTGAACAGCGAAAAGATATATAATCAATGTCTTGTGTAAATGTTATTATTTGATCCCCTGCTGGAAAAGATCAGCACTGCAGGAAGGACTCCTGTTTTCTTTGTGGAAGCAGTGATCTCTCTGCAGCTATCTGATACCCCCGTTGAGTCAGAATTAAGCTTCTACACAGACAGAAGGGTTTTCACAGGCTGAATTTTTTGGCATTTTATTTTTTTGCTGCTGGGGATCAATTAAAATCAATCACACAAGACATTGACCATATACCTTTTCATTGTGCCCTCAATGTACCTGAACTGTTTATCAGAAAGTTCAGATGGACTTTCCTTACCAAGGTCATTCCCTTCCTTGCCCTGCCAGTCACCTCACGCTGCTTTAGTCCCACATATGGTATGTTTATGCCAGGGTAAAATTGCAAGATTTCACTCAGTTCTTTTGAATGACAAATAATACATAGATGACAGAATTGCATCAGCTTCTAAGCTCAATCTGGAAGTGGTACTTTTTACACAAAAGACCAGTTCATCTGTAAATGTTATAATTTTCATCCTATTCTACAAGATATAAACAAAGACCCCACTAGATTATAATTAAATGCCATTTGTTGCCATTAGCTGTCTGTGGACATCATTTGGAGCAAAAAGAGAACCAGTTTTTCCACTCTTAGAGGCACTTTAAGTAGCAAAAACCCAAGGATTCTTCCCAGCTAGACCAACATTATATCATTGGCAATATTAAATAGGCAAAGCACAGCTGCCTAAACCTTGTCGCCTTGAATTTAGTAAGTTGGTATGCTGTTATGAGTGAGGTACGTCTTTGCACATATAACAGCATGAGTAATAATAATAAAAAAAAAAAAAAAAAAAACTCTAGTTGGAAATCACAATCATGCAAAGCTGGTGAATTCCTTACTTCACACACAGTCACATGGATTGTTTGACACTAGACTCACTACATTGGTGGCTCAAACTCAGAATGAAGAGGGGAACCTCCTTTCAAGTGTATCTGCTATTCGAACAGCAAATAAAAAAAATCTGAGTTAGATCAGAGGATGGCATCATGCAGTTGTTCTTTATGCTGGGCCCATGTGGTTAGTGTGTATAACAGTATCTCACGAGGTTGAGGACAGAATACGTTTATAGCAAACACCACACTTTTCATTTTTAAACATGAAACCACCAGAATCAAAAATAAAACACTATATAAGCATACAAATGATAGATATATATATATATATAGACTTTGCAATAATATTTTTTTTATCATTTATACAAGGTATTGAGGAGCTTGGGCTATTAAACAGTTATAAAAATATTTAGACTAAATGTGCTACACTTGATAAATTTTACTGTATTACATGCTCACTCTATCGTTAAATTCACTTCATTTTAAACAGCAGACCTCTGCAGTCTCAGTTATTTTCTATATGTTAACATTTATATATATATATATATATATATATATATATATATATATATATATATATATATATATATATATATATATATATTAATTTATATAAAAAAAAAAAAAATTATATACACGTGGCGCTTGGTGTCGAACACACACAACACCACATATAGCTGAAAATCACAGCTCTATTGACATGGCACTATAAATGATTTCTCACACCTCAACTGCATTTTATTGGCGTGCTCATTTAAGATTATAGAGCCTACTAAAAGAAAGTGGGGCTCACCCAAAGGAACCATATATGAGAATACAGAAACAAAAAAAAAAATTTAAAAAAAAAAGGAATTGAAACGCAAAGGAGCAGTTTGACCAATTCTGGAAGACCGGCTCCTCGAAAGAAGAAGAATCCTTCAAGATCAAAAAATCCTAACGAAAAGGTGAGGCTTCAAGAGTGCAAGGACAATACCGGCCTTATATCATTTTAATAGATTTCCATCTAACAAAATCACAGATCAATTCATAACGTCAGAAAGCTTTCCAGATCTGTCATTGGGATAGAAGTTCATGTATAGGCAGAGGGGAAGGCCAAAAAGCAAGCCCAAATCACAGCTGAAATAATAATGACTGGGGTAGCATGAGATGAATGAGACAGCTTTTTTTTTCCAGTATCCTAGGCCATGCAGGGTGAAATAGTGGGATTAGCTCACAGTCTCTGAAAGGTGCAGTAGTTTCCCTGCCACTGATCTAGAATAACACAAACTGTTGGCTCAGTTTGCTTGTCTAGAACGTTGGTATAATCACTGTGCACCGTTCCTCTGGCACAGTTCATCCAAGGCAAGCCTATAAAGCAAAGGGTTAAAAGTAAAAGGCAGATACAATTGTTTTTTTTTTTTTTTTTTTTTTTTTTTGCATCAGATTATTATTATTGCAACATACTCCTCGGCATCAGACAATATGTTAAGACAGCCCTTTCTCAATTTCCTTCACAGCTGGGTGGTCTTCCGTACAGCTCTGAATGCTGCTTTCAAACATCAACATTCCAATTGCCATTCTTTTAGGGTACGTGCAGTCTGAATGAAGAGAAAACATTTTTCATGTAACCATTGTTTCTGCTGTTCCCCAAATTCCGACAAATCAAATTGCTGAATGCCGAGGAGAGAATGGTGGTGTTCAAGAAAAGGGCATAGAGAGAGGAACATTTGGAACGATAAAGCATGCTGGTGAATACCCCCCTCTCTCCCTTATCTTGCCACACCAATGCCTTAATCAACGAGATTGGTCTTTATCACCTTATGGTGAAGATGAAGGGGAATCTCCTGATTTCTGCCAGTACAACCCATGTGTTCTCCAAGTCTGTGTCAGGGAGAGATTGGTGGAACAGTGGATCACAGGATGCACAAAAGGGCCAGTATCGATAGCGTCTTAAGCAGTGCGGCTCAGTTTAAGAAAGGTACATAGACTTTATGTAAAGATTCATATATAAACTTCATCAGTGGCACTCTGATGAAGGTATGAGGAACAGTTGCACTTGTGCTGGAATGGAAGATCTGGTGCTGCAGTTCACATGTAAGGAGGGCATTAGAGGGGAATGGTGGAAGCAAGTGAAGTTTCTGAGCACTGACCATATGCCTCCCCACCACCTCTCCTGGTTTCTGTACCACCTCTTGAATTTGGAGAGAGGTTCGAAGGCTCCTGTTAAGTGCAGCAAAAACTTCATCTGGGTTTTTTTTCTTCATGAATAAATGGTAATAACTTCTCGTCCTCCCCCACGAACTAACATAACTCGGTCCAAATGTTCTGTGAGAACCTCTAAAAATTCCATATCTGTGGAAAACAGCAGCTCAGGAGCATAACAACGTAACTGAAAATGCTGAAAAAAAACTGTTGGTTACATATGTTAACAGACTGGAGGTAAATGTATTCTGAGTTTCCTAACATCCTTCTATTGTAGTTTGCAACAAAAATTAAGCAGGCTGAGAGGCTTGATGGACTTGAAAGGTTGTTTTATATTTTAATTTTAAAATCTAGCTAGTGATAAATACCTACAGACTGAAATTACTAGTGGCTGCAGCAATAGTAGACTAATGCCACGTACACACGATCAGAAATTCGGCCAGCAAAAGACCGATGAGAGCTTTTGGTCGGAAAATGTGACCGTGTGTATGCTCCATCGGACTTTTGCTGGCCGAATTCCCGCCAGGTTCTCAATTTTTCGGTCGGAAAACGTTTTGATCGGAAATTCCGATCGTCTGTACCAATTCTGACGTGCAAAATTCCTACGCATGCTCAGAAACAATTCGACGCATGCTCGGAAGCATTGAACTTAATTTTCTTGGCTCGTCGTAGTGTTGTACATCCAGGGCTGGTGCAAGGGTTTTTGACACCCTAGGTGAAACCTAATTTTGCTACCCCCCCCCCTGGCCCCACCCCTGACCCCACCCCCTTTGACCTGCCCATGTATACTCACCTTTTTAATGAAGTGCCCATCAAATGCAGCCTCACCATCGCCCATCAATGCATCCTACCAGTGCCCATCAATGCAGTCTCACCAGTGCCCATCAATGCAGCCTCACCACCGCCCATCAATGCAGCCTACCAGTGCCCATCAATGCAGCATACCTGTGCCCATCAATGAATGTTTGCTTGCTTCCATTCAATAGGAAGTTGGGACACAGACCCAGTCCTCCGCTGCCTCCGCCGCCTCTGTGTCTCTGACACTATGTGCGAATGGAGCGGCAGCTGCCTGCTGATGCTGAGACTTAGCTGCTTGCTACAGAGAGAAGAGAGTTTGAACACCAGTGGCCGGGCGCCCTAGGCAGCAGTGCACCCTAGGCGGCTGCCTAGTTTGCCTAGTGGTAGCACCGGCCCTGTGTACGTCACTGCGTTCTTGCAGGTCGAAAGTTCAGAGAACTTTTGTGTGACCGTGTGTATGCAAGCCAAGCTTCAGCAGAATTCCGTCGGAAAAACCATCCAAGATTTTTCCGATGGAAAATCCGTTCTTGTGTATGCGGCATTAGATAGCTTTCCCTTTTACTGCAACATTTTCAAGCTGATGTCAAGGTTTTTTCAGGCCAGCCAGGAGATATACTGTAATGTTTCCATTGTGTGCTAAGGTTGCCTAGAGTCTTCTTGGTTGTTGTTACATGGCTTTAACAAGTATAATGGGTACAAAATACATCTTTAAAGAACATGGTACTATTGGCAAAAATTCAGTTTTAAACCCTATAATAAAGGAAAGCTATTCTTACTTTTATGCACTAGTAAAGTGGGATCTGGGAGGTGAAGGAAATAAGGCAAGATCCTTTGTTAACCCCAACCTGTTTTAACTCCTTCCCATTCCCCTTTAGTTCCCACTTTTTTTTCACTACTCACTGCTCTACTGAAACACCCACTCTCCACTAACCCTCATCTAACCGACAAAACTACACCTCAAAGGATTTCCCTACTTAATACAAAAACTTAAATGGCCACCACTGTTAGATGAAACTATCCTACCTCTCATACCTAATAAATACATGGCGAAACGCTTAAAGCGGTTCTGCACTGGGTTTTTTTTTTGGGCAATATGCTAAGGATTAATAGCAAAATTGGGGAACTCACCTGTTCCATCTTCCATCGCGATCGCAGCGGGTTTCCCTCTGATAAAGTTCTTTATATTCTGCTTTTCTGCTGGGGGCCATCTTGCCTGTGGGCATGTGAAACCCCACAGGCACTTTAGATGGCCCAGCATGCACCGCCGTTACTGCGCCGAGCTCGCGCGTGCGCAGTAACGGCAAAGTGCAGCTCACGTTCTCCGAAATCTCGCGAGATGTCGGCACATCTGCCGACATCTCGCAAGATTTCGGAAGATGTGTCCGAAATCTCGCGAGATTTCGGAAGATGTGGCCGAAATCTCGCGAGATTTCGGAAGATGCCCGCACAGACTCCTGGGATCAATGACACCAGATCCCAGGATACAGTGCGTAAAAAAAACACATTTCATTTAGTACTCTTTGCCTGATTTGGAAGGCAAAGAGATTTACTAAATGAAATGTGTGCAGAACCGCTTTAAGAGACATAAAGTACACAATATTAAAGTGCCCATTACTTCACACAAATACATTCTGGTACCTTGTCCATCCCATCATACCTACCGTATGTCAGTGTATATGTACAATGCCTTAAAAAGTATTCATACCCCTTAACATTTTCCACAATTTCTCATGTTACAACCAAAAACGTAAATGTATTTTATTGGGATTTTATGTGATAGACACAAAGTGGCACATAATTGTGAAGTGGAAGGAAAATGATCAATGTTTTTTAAAATTCTATTCAAATAAATATGTGAAAAGTGTGGTGTGCATTTGTATTCAGCCCGAGTCAATACTTTGTAGAACCACCTTTCGCTGCAATTACAAGCTGCAAGTCTTTTTGGGGATGTCTCTACCAGCTTTGCACATCTAGTGAGTAAGATTTCTGCCCATTCTTCTGTGCAAAATAGCTCAAGCTCTGTCAGATTGGATGGAGAGCATTTGTAAACAGCAATTTTCAAGTCTTGCCGCAGATTCTCAATTGGATTTAGGTCTGGACTTTGATTGGGCCATTCTAACACATGAATATGCTTTGATCTAAACCATTCCATTGTAGCTCTGACTGTATGTTTAGGGTCATTGTCCTGCTGAAAGGTGAACCTCCACCGCAGTCTCAAGTCTTTTGCAGACTCTAACTGGTTTTCTTCTAAGATTGTCCTGTATTGGGCTCCATCCATCTTCCCATCAACTCTGACCAGCTTCCCTGTCCCTGCTGAAGAAAAGCATCCCCACAACATCATGCTGCCACCGCCATGTTTCACAGTGGGGATGGTGTGTTCAGGATGATGTGCATTGTTAGTTTTCCACCACACATAGCGTTTGGCTTTTAGGCCAAAAAGTAAAACTTTGGTCTCATCTGACCAGAGCACTTTCTTCCACATGTTTGTGTCCCCCACATGGCTTCTTGCAAACCGCAAATGGGACTTCTTATATCATTCTTTCAACAATGGCTTTCTTCTTGTCACTCTTCCATAAAGGCCAGATTTGTGGAGAGCACAACTAATAGTTGTCCTGTGGACAAATTCTCCCACCTGAGCTGTGGATCGCTGCAGCTCCTCCAGAATTCCCATGGGCCTCTTGGCTGCTTCTCTGATTAATGCTCTCCTTGCCTGGCTTGTCAGTTTAGGCGGTTAGCCATGTCTTGGTAGGTTTGCAGTTGTGCCATACTCTTTCCATTTTCGGATGATGGATTGAACAGTGCACCATGAGATGTTCAAAGCTTGGAATATTTTTTATAACCTAACCCTGCTTTAAACTTCTCCACAACTTTATCCCAGACCTGTCTGGTGTGTTCCTTGGCCTTCATGATGCTGTTTGTTTACTAAGGTTCTCTAACAAACCTCTGAGGGCTTCACAGAAAAGCTGTATTTATACTGAGATTAAATTACACACGGGTGGACTCTATTTACTAATTAGGTGACTTCTGAAGGCAATTGGTTCCACTAGATTTTAGTTAGGGGTTTCATAGTAAAGGGGGCTGAATACAAATGCACGCCACACTTTTCATATTTATTTGTAAAAAAATGTTGAAAACCATTTATCATTTTTCTTTCACTTCATAATTATGTGCCACTTTGTGTTGGTCTATCACATAAAATCCCAATAAAATACATTTAAGTTTTTGGTTGTAACATGACAAAATGTGGAAAATTTCAAGGGGTATGAAAACTTTTTAAAGGCACTGTATACATGGGTTCATGAAAGACAGAAGTTGTCAGACAAACCTCATTTCTTTTTATGAGGTGGTAAGTAAAACCTTGGACAGAGGCGTGGCTGTGGACGTGGTATACTTGGATTTTGCAAAAGCGTTCGATACAGTTCCCCACACACGGCTCATGTGTAAGGTAAGGTCTACAGGTTTGGAAATATCGGTTTGTAAATGGATAGAAAACTGGCTAAAAGACAGAATTCAGAGAGTCGTGGTTAATGATTCTTACTCTGAATGGGCTAAGGTTATCAGTGGTGTACCCCAAGGTTCAGTGCTGGGACCCGTACTTTTTAATATCTTTATAAATGATATTGGGTCTGGGATCAAAGGTAACATTTCTGTCTTTGCAGATGACACCAAGCTATGCAGTGGAATAACGTCCTTACAGGAGGTCTCCAATTTACAAGCCGACCTCAATGCTCTGTCAAATTGGGCGACTATGTGGCAGATGAGGTTTAATGTTGATAAATGTAAAGTTATGCACTTGGGGGCTAAGAATATGCATGCATCATACATGCTAGGGGAGTACAACTGGGGGAATCCGTAGTGGAGAAGGATCTGGGGGTTTTGGTAGATCATAAACTCAATAATAGCATGCAATGCCAAGCTGCGGTTTCCAAAGCGAGCAAAGTCCTTTCTTGTATTAAGAGAGGTATGGACTCCAGAGAGAGAGATATCATTTTGCCCCTGTTCAAATCATTAGTAAGACCTCATCTGGAATATGCAGTTCAGTTTTGGGCACCAGTTCTCAAAAAGGATATTGGGGAACTGGAGAAAGTGCAGAGAAGGGCAACCAAACTGATAAGAGGCATGGAGGAGCTCAGCTATGAGGAAAGATTAGAGGAACTGAATTTATTCACCCTTGATAAGAGGAGATTAAGGGGGATATGATCAACATGTATAAATATATAAGGGGTCCATATAGTGAACTTGGTGTTGAGTTATTCACTTTACGGTCAACAAAGAGGACAAGGGGGCACTCTTTACGTCTAGAGGAGAAGAGATTTCATCTCCAAATAAGGAAAGGTTTCTTCACAGTAAGAGCTGTGAAAATGTGGAATAGACTCCCTGCAGAGGTGGTTCTAGCCAGCTCAGTAGATTGCTTTAAGAAAGGCCTGGATACTTTCCTAAATGTACATAATATAACTGGGTACTGACATTTATAGGTAAAGTTGATCCAGGGAAAATCCGATTGCCTCTCGGGGGATCAGGAAGGAATTTTTTTCCCCTGCTTTAGCAAATTGGAGAATGCTCTGCTGGGGTTTTTTTTGCCTTCCTCTGGATCAACTGTGGGTATAGAATGGGGTATATGGGATTGTATGATATATATATATGTATATATGTATATATATATATATATATATATATATTTTTTTTGTTTAATTTGTGGTTGAACTGGATGGACTTGTGTCTTTTTTCAACCTAACTAACTATGTAACTATGTAACTATGTAACTATACATCTGAACACCTTGTCCTAAGAGCTTGTTTACACTTGCTTCAAAATGTGGCATTAGACACACTTTTTTAAAGCACTCTGAATATTAATCAAAGCACCTGTCAGTCAATAAAATGGTAAGCTTACAGTCCTGTTTACACATTGTGTTTGCTTTGCTTCAAAAATTATACCCCATGTCGCTTTCTTGGTGCTTCGAAGCATCTTCAAAGCCTCCATAGAAGTCTATGACAAAGCTCGCTTGAAGCACCTGCAGCTTTTGAGAGGCTTTTATTCAGCTTTAGCTTCACTTTGTTTTCTAGGTATTGCAAGTATGAGATATCCCTGGATGCACTGGTAAACCAACAAGTGAACCAGAAAGATGTCATCAGCACGGTTCATGTGTATATATTCTGGAAGAGTCTGGTGCAGACGTCACATCTGGTGTGCAGCATGGAGCGGCAGGAAGGTGAGCGGGGTCTGGACTGGAATGGAGCAACTAGCAGACAGCACACATGGTATGCAACATGGGAACACTATAGCAGAAGGTGAGCGGAGACCGGAGAGGGAGGACTGAGTGGCAGAAGATCAGCAGATCTCGGGGTACTACTGAGCAGGGGATCTGCTGAACAAGCCTATTACTAAGTCAAGGATCTGCTGAACAGGGGTACTAATGAGCTGGGGATCTGCTGAGTGGGGGTACCACTGAGCTGGAGTTCTACCCTACCCTAAATCTAAAATCAACACACACGGGGGACTTGCCAAGCTTCACTACAACTTAAAAAAAGCATAATCGAAGCACCACCAAAGCATCACAGAAGCATTACCGAAGCATCAAAAACACATCAAAAAAGCATGTTGAAGAGGTAGGTGCTTTAATGTGTGTTAAAGGCGAAGCAAGTGTAAATGGGCCCTAATATTTGCTCTGAATATTGATTGTATTCTGTGAAAATCATGTTTTTAACATGTCTTGAGGAAAAAAAAATGATTGCAGGAAAGAATATGCTTGAGTCCCACCTGCGGTAAACAATTGTGTTCTCCAGGCAGGGGGTGTGTGGGCGGGGGAAGCCTTCCTCACCAGGAGAACACAGAGATTATTGCCAGCGGCTATAACAGCCACTAGCAATAATCGAATGGGAAATCCAGCATGCTGCTTGTACCCAAGTTAAACGATCAACTGGTTACATTCATCCTCTCCATACATGGTTCGAATCTCGGGCAACCTATGACCGGCATAAGGTAAATCATTTAAAACAAACACAACACATGCCTGAGCATCAAAGGATGCAATGACATAGCTTTGGTTCTTCTCTCCAGGAGCCTCACCTTTTTTTTTTTATTCAAATGTAGATGTCCTGTTTGGAGCACAGATATACCCACTACAATCCAATGCTCAAAGCTTGCAGAATCTTTTAAAAAGGAAGGCATTGTAATGTGGGCAGTGGTGGTCTCAGCATGTCTGTGCTGTCACACTGATGTTCAATTCTGGCATTAAAGAGCTTCATGGGTGCTTTTAAAGCAGTGGCGGTGCATCCATAAGGGCGCACGGGCGCCGCCCCCTCTCTCCAGCCACCCCCTCTAGTACCAATAGATAGAGTCCAATCATAGCACAGAGGATGGGAGAAGACATCAAGGAGCTGTCCCACCGCCACCGAGACAGGGTAAGTACTGATGGTGTGCGGGGGGAACACTGGCAGCATTTGATATGGCACAGTGGCTGTGTTCGATGGGGCACAGTGGGAGAATTTGATGGGGCACAGTGAGGCTGCATTTGATGGGGCACAGTGACAGCGTTTGATATGGCACAGTAGCTGCGTTTGATGGGCACAGTGGCTGCGTTTGGCACAGTGGCGGTAATTGATGGCACAGTGGCTGTGTTTGATGGTACAGTGGTGGCAATTGATGGGCACAGTGGCTGCGTTTGATGGCACAGTGGCTGCGTTCGATGGGGCACAGTGGGAGCATTTGATGGGGCACAGTGAGGCTGCATTTGATGGGGCACAGTGAGGCTGCATTTGATGGGGCACAGTGGTAGCGTTTGATATGGCACAGTGGCAGCATTTGATATGGCACAGTGGCTGTGTTTGATGGTATAGGGGTGGCAATTGATGGGTACAGTGGCTGCGTTTGATGGCACAGTGGCTGCGTTTGATGGCACAGTGGCTGTGTTCGATGGGGCACAGTGGGAGCATTTGATGGGGCACAGTGAGGCTGCATTTGATGGGGCACAGTGAGGCTGCATTTGATGGGGCACAGTGGCAGCGTTTGATATGGCACAGTGGCAGCATTTGATATGGCACAGTGGCTGTGTTTGATGGTATAGGGGTGGCAATTGATGGGTACAGTGGCTGCGTTTGATGGCACAGTGGCTGCATTTGATGGCACAGTGGCTGCGTTCGATGGGGCACAGTGGGAGCATTTGATGGGGCACAGTGAGGCTGCATTTGATGGGGCACAGTGAGGCTGCATTTGATGGGGCACAGTGGCAGCGTTTGATATGGCACAGTGGCAGCATTTGATATGGCACAGTGGCTGTGTTTGATGGTATAGGGGTGGCAATTGATGGGTACAGTGGCTGCGTTTGATGGCACAGTGGCTGCATTTGATGGCACAGTGGCTGCGTTCGATGGGGCACAGTGGGAGCATTTGATGGGCACAGTGAGGCTGCATTTGATGGGGCACAGTGAGGCTGCATTTGATGGGGCACAGTGGCAGCGTTTGATATGGCACAGTGGCAGCATTTGATATGGCACAGTGGCTGTGTTTGATGGTATAGGGGTGGCAATTGATGGGCACAGTGGCTGCGTTTGATGGCACAGTGGCTGCGTTTGATGGTACAGTGAGGCTGCAATTGATGTTTTCCTTTTTTCAGAATTTTTCAGTTCCTTTGCACCCCCCCCCCCCCCCCCCCAAAAAAAAATTTTGAGCACCAGCTGCCACTGTTTTAAAGGTTGCTATGAGAAATGTATGTACTAGTACTCGTGATGCCGGAGGTTATATGCCTAATTTGTTTGCTTTTTTTTCTGTACACATTTAATAAACAGCAGCGGTACACCAAAGAACTCTGATGTCTTCTCACCCTTCCTTGGAACTTAGCTTAAACAAAGGATACAGTTTTCATCTCCTTTCCTATTGCGAGGTGGGCCTGGCATATTGAGAAGAACAAGTTTTGCATCATGAGATTTTTTGACTATGACTTCATTCAGTTTCACCGCTGTATGCATCCTTCGAACATTTGTTTGGTTTCTGTACAAAAAATAAATAAAAAGATCACGTGCTGTAAAATACTAAAAAAAAAATTTAAGAAAATAGAAATGCCCTGTAACATAGAATTTAATAAGGATTTTAACTGAACATTTAGGGAAAAAGGACTTACAAGTTCTCCCATTCACTTTGTTTGCAAAAAGGAAAAAAAAAAAGAAAGAACAACTGTTAGCCACAAAAGAAAACTACAATGACTCTTGTTATCTATTCAGTGTACCAAGTTTTTCTTTAGAACGTGTATAGTACATCAGCATGCCAGTAAACAAGGTACGATTACAGTTTAAGGGAAAAATTAAAACAAAAATCATATTTATTCACATTAACTCACTTTTTATCCATTTAATACAGAAAACACCTGTTGATCTAACTGATATCCAATGTGCTCCTTAGGCCGGCCATACACAATTTGAATTGTTAAAGGACAAGCTGAATGTACCAAGCTGATCGATAGATGTTGATGGGGAATCATGCAAAGTTCTTTCCTGCAACACGTGGTTGCAGGAAAAAAAATTGCACCGTGTATGGGCCTGCCTTGGTCCCTGCCTGCTGGATTACAGAACTCCACCTATCCCCTGACATTGATTTCTTTACCAGCAAATTATTGCTGCTGTCTTGACTCTCAAGAGCCTGCTCACACACTGTGTGTATTGTTTTATTATAATATATTTTAATAATAGCAAGGCAGGTCTGCGAAATTGATAATGGTTCTAAAGGCTGAAAGTTTTTCTATTTTCATGCACTATATGCATGAAGATAAAAAAAACCTTCAGTATGCAGCTCCCCCATACGTACCCAAGCCCAATTGCGATCCAGCGATGTGCATGACAGCAGCTGCTCTCCCAGGTCCCTGCCTCCTCATTGGATCCTGTTGCTGTCAATCACAGCCAGTGAGGAGGGATCCAGGGCGACACACAGAGCGGGGCTCGGGAGCAAGCACGCACGAGTGACCCTATAGCAGGCAGCTTGCTATGGGGGCACTCGGAGAATAGGAGGAGCAGGGAGCGCTGGTGAGGGACCTAAGAAGAGGAGGATCAGGGCTGCTCTGTGCAAAACCATTACACAGAGCAGGTAAGTATAACATGTTTGTTATTGTTCTTTTATTTACCTTATATAATTTTAATTTGTAATTACTGAAGCAAAAAATTAAATAAAAATTACCATCACAAAATGTATATGTTTGAAATGCCATTATGAGGGGGAAAAAAAGACAAAATAGGACCTGATAGAATGGTTATGACTTCATTATGCTTTTGCAGCTTGTAGTTAAAGTGGTTTTAAAATGAAATTAAAAATGAACAAAACATATCCCTCTATAGTGTATACTTGCCATAAGCCAAAACATCTAGTGTGATTTCTGTCTGCTCCCTCCTCCCTCTGCTATTTGCAAGAGTCACTTCTAACAGTCAATGCTGACACCAGACAATCCCAGGAGACATCCCTCCAACCCCAGCACACAGAAGGTATTTGACAGCCTCAGCATGTTTCTCTATGAGACTGTGCAGGGTGGGGGTGTTCATTCCCTCCACTCAGGTTTCAGATTACACTCAGCTCCCTGCTCTATGTTGGGCAGTGTGTGATGTCTGACCCCCTGCCTTCTGGAGCAAGCAGCCTTCGATTTCTGTACTTTGAATGGCTGCTCAGGAGAGAGGGCTACAGATAAACAGGTACGCACTGGGGGTTATTTACGAAAGGCAAATCCACTTTGCACTCACTCTAAATCTGAGGGGTAGATCTGAAATGAGGGGAAGGCTCTGCTGATTGTATCATCCAATCACGTGCAAGCTAAAATGCCCCCCTCGGATCTACAGCGACTGCACTTCCAAGTGCACTTTCAGTGCAATTTCAAGTGTAGTGCAAAGTGGATTTGCCTTTCGTAAATAACCCCCATTATGTAGGAGGATTTATTTCCAGCTAGTTCAGTGCGTAGATGTAAGAGTTTACAACCACTTTAAATAAAAATAAGCATTATAACTGGAGTTTGTGACAAAGCTCTAACTAAAAAAAAAAAAACTGTCATTGAAGGGATTTAATGGTAATGCATAGCCTTTTAAATTTTCATGTATACGGCAGTTTCTATTTTTTGCATCTGCAAGTGCTCGTGTTTTTGATAGCCCTGCCGTGTACACGAGTACAGCAGCTGCATGCTGCATCTGGGCTGTCTCGGTGAGGAAGACTTGCCAGCAATTACGCTGAACAGGCTCAGCCAACCCACGTGCAAGAGAACCAATGGTAGTGCAGGGCTCATTTTCACAGTGAGTCAGCTCACTCACCGAAATACAAAGCACCCCTATCTCAATAGTTATTCAACAGGTTTGTTTGAGTGACTGTGCAAAGCTTTGTGCAATGATAATGTGCACTTCTCTTTGTTTAAAGGGGAACTCCACCTTAACACTAAAATCTGTACATCTACACACATCCACGATCTAAGACTAACTTATCTAACCCTGTAAAGAAGAAATCAGTATACATACCTTTTCTGAAGCTGCTCTGGTCTGATCTCCAGCGGCGGAAGCTCTGCAGAGGACACAGCCGACAACGGCTGTGAAATGAATAGGAAGTGACGTCACCCATAGAGTTACTACGGGGCTTCCATTGTCGGCTGTGTCCTCTGCACCCACCACAACAGTGAAGCCGCAGCTGACAGCTCAGCATGGGATTGGACTGGATCGGCTTTAAAAAGGGTATGTATACTGATTTCGTCTTTAAAGGGTTAGATAGGTTAGTGTTAGATTGTGGATGTCTGTAGATGTAGAGATTTAAGTGTTAAGCCCCATACACACGGTTGGATTTTCCCATGGATTCTGTCCTATCGGACAATGTTGTCGGAAAATCCGACCGTGTGTAGGCACCATCGGACAGTGTACGTCGGATTGTCCGACGGACAAAGTCCTATCTCCTGCTGGATAGATTTTTCGACAACAAAGTCCGATCACACCAAATCCGATCGTGTGTATCGAATTCCGACGGACAAAGTGCTACGCATGCTCAGATCACATTACAAGACCAAAGCTATTGGCTACTAGCCTCTACGTAGTCCCGTCGTAGGCAACAAACGTCACCACGTTCAGAATGATCGGATTTTCCGACAACTTTGTCCGACCGTGTGTACGCAAAACCAACATCGGACAAAGTATGACGGAGAGGATCCGACGGACCTGGTCCTCGGATAATCCGAGGGTGTGTATGGGGCTTTAGGGTGGATTTATCCTTTAACCTCCTTGGCGGTAATCCCGAGACTATCTCGGGTTGAGTTACAGATTACAGTACTGTATACAAAAAATACACATCCCCTTTGTCCCTAGTGGTCTGCCCAGTGCCCTGCATGTCATTTTATATAATAAAAAGTTTTTTTTCTGCCTGGAAACTGGAGATTGTCCATAGCAACCAAAAAGTGTCCCTTTATGTCAAAAGTGGTTTTAGACCAGCTAGAAAACACCGATAAAAAATTAGAATCACAATCTATCATCAACAATAAATTTAATGACAGCGACTATTCTGCAACTGAGCAAATTTCAGTGTTTTTGATTTGATTACATTATTGAATCATTTTTATATATATTTTTATTATTATATTATAATTTATGATTTTGTGTTTCAAACTTTATCATACCCGGGATGTCTACTAGACTCTGGTTCGGACAGATTTAAGTGAGTTATTCATAAGAATTGCATGCCTACAATATAAAAACGCCAAATTTCCATGCAAAATAATTGTACCGCTTTCAGCACTAAATTCCGGACAGAATCATACCGCCAGGGAGGTTAATACTTAACAAAAATATAAAATTGCAAGCATGTAAAAATGTAAAAGTCTCCTGAAAATACCTTTCAAGTAAACATTGCAGTATTAGCTAATTATATATATGTTCAATGGGGATGAGTGAAATTGAATGTTTGACATTTTGTCCAAAGTCACTGTTTTGGCAAAATTCTTGGAGTAAATGGGGAAGGTGAATTTGGGGTACTTTTTAAGGTACAATGGGCATTAAATTGCTTCTGAAGGTAATGGCTAAACCCATATATATATATTTTTTTGGTTTTAATACTTGTTCATTTTTTGGGAAACTGTTTTTTTCTAGGTGAACATTGAGTATACCTAGAAAGAATACAGTGAAAGCTGTCACTGATGGCTTTTATTTTTATTACAATGACATCACTAAGATAGTGATTACATGTCTTTGTTAGCATACAAAGGGTTGAGATGTAAGGGTTGGCTTTGTTTGTCAACAAAGCCATCCATCACTATGGCTTAGTACGTGAGCCAAATGTCGGGCGGCATTGGCCAGTTCAATAGAAACCGGCTGACATTCGGCCCGTGTGTGTTCGATTGGCCGACTTCTGTCGAAGGGTCATGACCTAAAAATGTCTGCCCACCGACTCCCGACCAGCACCCTTAGCCAATGGCTGAGAGCGCGGACTGGACTGTTCTGGCAGGGGGCCGTCCCCCTGTCAGAACACAATAGCACAACAGGGGATATGGCTGTACTAACATAGGATTGTTAGTACAGCAGCTCCGACCTGAGCTGTCAGTTTTTTTTTTTTTTTCGGTTTAACGAAAATAAACTAGTAGTGTGTACTAGCCTTATGTCTGGTATAGAGATTGTACTGTATGTTCTTGTTATAAATGTTCAGCAAAGGTAAGATAGCTCAATAAATTTAAACTTTGTCTAAACCTCAAGTGTTTACTGAAAATCCGCTATACTTGCTCTTTAATGTAAAACTTTACATTTCAATATATCTGGTTAGAAACAAGCTGCAGAATATTATTTGTGCTTACGGTTTCATGTTGAAAAAATCTCTTATCCCTTCCGGTGTGCTGCTAGGACTTTTACTTTTGTTCTTGTCTGCTGTGAATTTTTCTTTTGTCCAGGTTAGATGTACTTTATCATGAGTGGTGTCTGGTTCCTCTGGAGGAGACTGAGGGGTCGAACCTGTTGCATTTGTATCAAGTATTAATTGTACCTGAAGGAGACAAAAACATAGTAAAACGAGAAATTTAGAAAATGACTTTAGCTGGGCATTTGTCCACAGAGGTGCCATAGAAAGTACCATTTAAAACCACTTCCCACCCAAGGTACGTCATATGACGTCCTGGATTTTGTGTTGGGATATCTGAATGATGCCTGCAGCTACAGGCATTATCTAGACATCATATTTTTCGTCTGGCGATTCCCTGCACCGTAATAACAACCATCCCGATGCCCTTCGGTGCTTCTACGGCTCGTCCCTGCGATCGGCAAGCCGGAGAAGGAATCCACCGACACCAGAAGTTGAGCATAGAGATTTCCACGGGACAGATGGTCCCCTTCGGAGGCCCGGGCGTGACGTTATGATGTCACATCCAGCCTGGCGGAAGTAAACATAGCTGGGGTCTCAGCTGGAAAGGCCGAGATCATTTATTTATTTTTTTGCTCTTGCTTTTTTGGCCTTTCCTGCCTAGAGGAGAGATGTGGGGTCTCTCCATAAAGAGGACCTGTGATGCACTATTCCTATTACAAGGGATGTTTACAAGGGAAAGTGCAAAAATAAAAAAAAAATAAAAAAATTGGAATAAAATAAACAATAATTTTTTTTTTTTAAAGCACCCCCATCCCTGCGTGCTCGCCCACATATGTAAACGATGATCAAACCACACATGCGAGGTATCGCCACGAATGTTAGAGCGGGAGTAACGATTATAGCTATAGCCCAATACCTCCTCTGTAACTCTAAACAGGTAACCTGTAAAAAAATGTAAAGTTTGGCGCCATTCCACGGGTGTGCGCAATTTTAAAGCGTGACATGTTAGGTATCTATTTACTCAGCGTAACATCATCTTTCACATTATATAAAAAAATTGGGCTAACTTTAGTGTTATTTTTTTAATTAAAAAAAAAAGCGTTTGAAAAATGGCTGCGCAAATAAAATACATAAAAAGTTGCAACGGCTGCCATTTTATTCCCTAGGGTCTCTGTTAAAAAAAAAAACATATATCATTTTTGGGGGTTCTGAGGAATTTTCTAGAAAAAAAATTATGATATTTACATGTAGGAGTGAAGTGCCAGAATTAGCCCAGATGGGAAGTCGGTAAAGTATAACTAAACCCAAGAGTCCTTACATGTGGTGGCTGCATTGGTTCTCTTTTTTATTTTTAAATTAAGTACATTTTCAGCAAATACAGAAGACACATATCGATCTTGCCAGGCAGTGGCCTTCTCGCTTCCTGTGAGCTGCACCAAAGAGTATCTTTCTTTATAGATAACTTCTGTAAACCAGTGAGCCAAGCCCCCCATGTAATGGAGTTGAGGAGATACAAACAGTTTTTTAATCCATATCAGGAGAGCAGCCTAGGGTGACAACCATGGTTCCCTCCATAGGTAAAGTGGAGCCACACAGGTCCACAAAGTGTGTTATTTGCAGGATTACCAGGTGAAAATAAAGCAAAAGAAGCTTTAAGAAGCAAAAGAAAACAAATGCAGTCACCACACCAAGGACTAGTAAGCTGCATTTTTGGCTTTGAGTGAAGATACAATTAAATGATACCAGCGTTACCTCTTCCTCTTCCTTTTCTTCACAATCTCCCACTTGCTCCTCCGGGACACTTAAATGTAACCTGGAGTTTTGTGGGTTCTTCCTTCGGATTGATCCACGAGACTCATCGGTAATGCTCTGGATCTGTATAGGATAGAATGAAAAACATCTTTATTGAGAAACTGTCACTAACGTAAAAATTGCAGGTAAAAGGGCAGGAAATGTTAGTATTTAAATGTGTTTTTTCTGTCCATAAACAATACACTTGCAGTGTGCCTTTTGAACTTGATAAATAAATGTAACTACTAACACAGATACAGTTCCTCTTCCATCTCCTCTTATGGGATTGTCTAAATATTGTCTATGTTCATCCAGCTCCTCCACCCTTCCCCTCCCTACATAACATTTTATGCGTAGGAGTGAGGGGGGATACTATATAATGTCACCTGAGTGACTTCTCTGAGTCTTCTGGGGCTGCTGACATCACATCCAAGATGGTGGCGGTCAACACCAGCCTCAGGGCTTTTGGATGTCTACAAAGGGAGGCTTTTAGAGGTCAACATGCATAAAATACATTAAATGCACATATAATCTTATGGGAAGCCTGTTGCTGAAATTAATAGTCTGGCAACAGGGTCTTTTGTATCTCTCATGCTCAATGGCGAATCCTCAATTGAGGGGTAGTTGGTGTTGGAGCATTTGCTGCAGCCAGGAGGGAGGTGTGCTACTGTTTAAAAACCCAGTCCATTTTTTATACATCAACCTCCAGAAGGCTCCCCCATAGGTAGAAGTTTCTTATCGCGTTGGAGAGTCATAAGGATCCAGGAACGTTGGCTGGACCATCACAGATGAGGAGTGGAACCATCCTGTTTGGGGTGATCGTTTTCCTGCCAATCCTAACCCTGTGGCACTTGGCCCACATAAGCTTGATTGATCCACTACCGTTCGGTAAGTGGGTCCACCATATCCGGTAAGAGTACCCATCTTTATTCCTTTTGACAGAGGATTTCTTCTCATCCACAACTGCAAAGCTACTTGCATATTGTTTGTGCTGCCCTTGTCCAATTGAGGATTTGCCATTGAGCATGAGATGGACATATTTTTTTAATTTTCATTAATTATTTAGTTCACCTTCAGTGAATATCGGACTTTTTATCAGTTCACTTATTTCGCTTTAATGTTATATATATTGGATATCACATAAACAATGGAGTGTAACCACAAATACCCACCCCTAGGTACACCCCTCCGCGCTATTTGGATAAAACTCCTTAAAAAATGGATAAAATTCAATAAATAAATATATCAATATAAAAATATATAAATATATTCCACCCCAGTGGGTAATAGCAGCCGCTTCAAATGTGCAAAATATGAAAATATGGTAATAGTATAAAAGTAGTCCTTTCTAAAAAAAAAAGTCTTTATAGTATTACAGCAGCGCTTATGTCCTTATTTTCACCGAGGACCATACGGTGAATAAACCACGACAAAGATGAGTGAATATGATGTGATAAATCGCGACCATGTACTAGTTCCTTATGTGAAATAGTAGCAGCTTCCACCGAGTATTTCCACCAGGTATTCACCACGTGCGATATAACCTCCCCTATGGGAATGCACTCCCCAGACCAAAGATAAATATGCGCCCATCAATAAGTCACTCTGTGTCAGCGTTTCTCCACTCTATATCTCCTTATGCAGCAGAATAGCAGGATAGCATACCAATTCCACTCATAGAAAAGAAGGTTGCATATAGTGTAGTGTAGTATAGTTTATACTCAATGCTTTCTTTTAACTGATTAATGGTACGCAGTTGTACTAAGGGGGAAAGATATATGCTCAATAAAGTCTATGTGTTTGTAAAACGGTATTACACTATATGCAACCTTCTTTTCTATGAGTGGAATTGGTATGCTATCCTGCTATTCTGCTGCATAAGGAGATAGAGAGTGTCGAAACGCTGACACAGAGTGACTTATTGATGGGCGCATATTTATATTTGGTCTGGTGAGTGCATTCCCATAGGGGAGGTTATATCGCACGTGGTGAATACCTGGTGGAAATACTCGGTGGAAGCTGCTACTATTTCACATAAGGAACTAGTACATGGTCGCGATTTATCACATCATATTCACTCATCTTTGTCGTGGTTTATTCACCGTATGGTCCTCGGTAAAAATAAGGACATAATCGCTGCTGTAATTGTATATCACAGTTCATTGTTTTTTCCATTTTAGCGCTACACTATATGTTTATATTTTGTCTAGAATTTGTTTGTTTGAGTGTTAGCTGCTTTTGTTTTGACACTATTGTGTGGTTTAGCGCAGTAATTTCTCCAATTTCCTTTCACTTTTGTATATCTGGGTACAGTCATTCTATCTAGGGATGCACCAATACCAGTGACCAAGACCAAGTATGAGTACCAATACTTTTTTTCAAGCACACGCCGATACCAATTTTTAGTGTCATGTGACAGTTTCTCTCCAGAAGTCCGGGTTCACATATGTGCGGTACAGTTTTGACAGCGGGATTTCAACCCCCCTCTGGTGTGCCTTTGTTCAGTGGTTCAGGTGTGATTCAGGTGAGCTGAACATTGCTCAAAATCATACCAGACTCTTTTTTTAAAATGTGCTGCGGCTGGCCCACACATATGTGAACCGGCGCCATTGTCAATTTTCATGTGAATCAGATGCAGTTCAAAATGCATCTGATTCGCATATATGTTAAGTGGCGGTTGCAGTCTGCGGACTTAAAGGTATCGTTTTTTAGCATCGGAGCATACAAGTACTCGTGCAAATGCTTAGGATCAGCACCGATACCAATACCGGTATCAGTGAAACCCTAATCATAACCCTTTCTAGTCTGAATATCTGGATGTCTACTGGCCCAAATTAGTAATTCTGGCATTTTCTAGAACAAATGATATGAGAGTATTTTTGGGTTGATGTGAGCTCCTAAGGGGAGAATGGTGTCACTGATTCTAGCTATACCAAACAGAGGTTTGTTATAACATTATGTTTCCCCTATTGGCGGTCATTTAAAAAAAATAACCATGGTGGTCAGAAACCAAACAGTCTACATTTATGCTATTTAAAAAAAATTTTTAATAATGATCTTCCCAAATAGTAAAAGCTACAAAATTGTTTGTTGCTAATAATAAACACTTCACAAAAAAGTATAGGTTGGAATAAATCCAGGTAGCAGAGGGAGTTGCTTGTTTTTTAGATTGACCAAAGGTTATTCATTCAAACAGAGAAAAAAGACTTCACCAAACTTGCCAAACTTTGTTCATTTACACAAAGCTAATGATCCATAGGGCAAGACAATTTTTTGAACCTTTACGAAGATATATGTATTAGGACCTCACAGATGTAGCTGCTTGTATCCTATTTCTTTTAGCTAAAGAGCTAATAATCCAAAACAACCAATCAAAAGTAATTTTAGTATGAAAGAAGGGAAAAGTGCGTGTTACATTCACTCATCCGCTGCTGCAAATCCTCCACCACATTGCACTCACCAGAAGACTTAAGCCTCGTACACACGATCAGATTGTTGGCCAACAAAACCGTAGACTTTGGGCCAAAGGGCGTTGGCCCAAACTTGTCTTGCATACGCGCAGCACACAATTGTTGGCCAACAATATCGAAAGTAGTGACGTACTACATGGTTTTTCAGCTCTTTAGTGCCACCTTTTGGGCTCCTTCTGCTAATTTCGTGTTAGTAGAAATTTGGTGAGAGTTGATTCCCGCTTTTCATTTAGCGCTTTTGAGTTCGTGCATTTGAGTTCGCTCTTTTCAGTTTGCGCTTTTCAGTTTTGCGCTTTTTAGTTTGCGCTTTTCAGTTATTTTCCGAACGGGCGTTCGTCAACCAGCCATGTTGCGAAATCGGAGAAGATAACGTGTTATTTATTATTGTCCTTGGAGTTATTGCTTTGACTCAAGTCCAGTCCAGGAGGAGGAGGAGGAGGAGTTCTTGGACCAAAAATTGGTTGCTTTATTAATCGTGACCAATTATGTCATATGTCTTTGCTGCGGGAGCTCCAGGAGAATAATCCAGATGTTTTTCGGAATTATCTCCGGATGACGGACCTCTGCTTTCATTAAATCTTGGCATTGTTGACATTAAGAAGCAGGACACATGCATGAGGCTTTTATTTAATTTTTTGGTTGAATAATAATGATTTGATTTGTTATATTTTCTATATTTTTGGATGTATAGAATGCATTTTTGGTTAAGTTCTATTGGCAGAAAGCATGTCTAATTTTATTTGTTTTCTTTTTTTAATGCACAATAAAAAAAATAGTGGAGATTAATACTTGGCTATGTGTTTTACTTGAAATGACAGTTTGGGAGTAGGCAGTTACATTTTAAAAAATACAATGTAAAATTGACAAGGGACACCAACATAGTTGTATCTTTGATCTTAAAAACTACAGGATAATGGTGTTGTGGTAAGTTGCCCAAAAAAAAAAAAAAGCATAATAATTATTATTCTTGATATCACTAGCAAACAAAAGCCTTTGAAAACTTGTTTGCAATAACTCCATCAGTATTACCAGCAGAGCAGCTTCATTATTATCCCATTAAAGAAGAAGAGAATGTGCGCTGCATTTCAAGATTTCATTTCATGATTTGCCGCGTCACAAATGTTAATTCTCCATTACGATCGCTAGTTTACAAGACCGACCGCTTCTGGCTCGTCCTTGTTTCCGAGCATGCGTGTTTGTACTTTGGACTTTTGTCCGACGGATTTGTGTACACACGCTCGGAAAATCCGACAACACACATTTGTCCGTGGAAAATTTGAAAACCTGCTAGCCAACATTTGTCCTCGGAAAATCTGACAACAATTGTCCGATGGAGCGTACACATGATCGGATTTACCGCCAACAGCCTGTCATTGAACATTTCCCGTTGGAAAGTCCGATCAGCTTTAGTCTTCTGGTGAGTGCAATGTGGTGGAGAATTTACACCAGCGGATGAATGGATGTAACACTTTTCCCTTCTTTCATACTGCACCAACGCAGTAGTTGATACTTCCAGTTGTTAAGCACATTTTGGGATTATTACATTTTTGACTATTAAGGACTAGCACTATTTATATGTTCTCTTGAGCACTTTCAATGCTGAGTTATTGTTAAGTCATGATATGTTTTTGATTTATATTTTTTTGTGTATAGATGTGATATATTTCAGCATTAGTTTAATACACGTTTTTATGTGCACATTTTTTTATGAGGTATATTATCAGTTTTTTAGCGCTGCATTTCCTTTTTTGATTTGGTGATCACCTATTTAGTGCTAGCTGCTCTTTGTTTGTTTTTGAGTGCTCACTGTTTATCTACAAAAGTAATTTTATTTATGCAAGACTGGAACATGATGGATTATTTCTAGTTCGCTGTGAATATAGCGTTTCTACACATAGCCCCTTGCACTAGTTTATCAAATAATAACATTTACCCACTACCCACTGATGTAACTTGGTTGACTTAAGCCTGGTACACACTAGTAGTTTTTTCTTTGTTCAACCCAGCGGGTTGAATGTGAAGAGCTCAGTGCTAACAATCTGTGCTAACAATCTGATGTTAGTACAGCGATCTCCCCTGCTAAGCTATGGTGTTCTGACAGGGGTACGCCCCTCCCCCCACCAGAATACACCGGCCAATGGCTGAGAGCGCTGTTCGGAAGTTTTTTTTCCGGTCATGTCCCTTTGACAGAAACCGGCCGATGCCGTCCGATATTCAGCCCGTGTGTATGGCCCTTTGGTTGTGTCTAGTGGTCAGTAAAGTGAAAGCATCAACAGCTGTGATCAACAAAGTGATTCCAATGGGCATTCTAAATCAGGAACGGTTTTGGCTTTCTCTTCACTTGAAAATTTGAAAATTATAATACATTTCATTAGTGGCAAGTGATTAGTGCTTCTGCCTGGGTGCACTAGGGTCATCGGTTCAAATCCCAACCTTGGCACTACATGCCTGGTTTTTGCATGTTCTTCCTGTGTCTGTGTGGGTTTCCTCTGGGTACTCCGGTTTCCTCCCACATCCCAAAAGATATGCTGGTAGTTTATTGGCTCCTGTGCAAACTGGCCCTAGAATGTGTATGTATGTATGTATGAATGTGAGTTGAGCCTAGTACACATGGGGCAAATTTCGGGCGACATTGGGCGGTTCAATAAAAACGGGCTGCTGTGTGTTTGGCAGCTAGTTCGACAGAAGCGAGATGTTTGGTCAGCTTCTGTCGGACGAGCATGCACGAAAACCAGTGGCTGATCAGCGCTCTCAGCTAATGGCTGAGAGCGCTGACCGAAGTGTTCTGGCAAGGGGGCCATCCCACTGTCAGAACACAATAGCGAGATTGCTGTACTAACGTTGGATCATTACGAACATTCATTGTTCAAAAACGTTAGTTTTTGAACAAAAAAAAACTGATAGTGTGTACAAGGCCTTAGGCCCCTTTCACACATGCGGACCGTACATTAGATCAGTTCAGTCACGTTTTTTTATCATCAGTTGTTGTCAGTAAACATCAGTTTTCATCCATTTTCATTTCCGTTTTTCGTCCGTTTACGTCCGTTTTTTGTCCGATTACGTCCGTTTTCATCCGTTTTTTATCCGTTTATGTCCGTTTTTTTATCCGTTTATGTCCGTTTTTTATCAGTTTTTTTTTAAAAAATAAAAACATTTTTTCATGAATTATGGGAATTCTTTTGATGAAAAACGGATGTCAGCGGATCGGATGTAAACGGATCGTCCGCTAACGTCCGTTTTTCGTCCGTTCCGTTTTTTTACGGAAGACAAAATAGGGTCTTCTTCCGTTCAGAAAAACGGACCTTAACGGAGACGGATGTTAACGGACGTTAGCGGATGATCATCCGCTAACGTCCGCTATCCCATAGACAAGCATTGATGTCCGTTTTCATCCGTAAACGGACGTATGAAAAAACGGACGAACGGTCCGCATGTGTGAAAGGGGCCTTAGGGACCTTACATTGTAAGCTGAGGGACTGGGGTGAATGTACATTATTATTATTATTATTACACAGGGTTTATATAGCGTCAACAGTTTGCACAGTGCTTTACAACATGGGGGCAAACAGTACACTTACAATACAATTCAATACAGGAGAGATCAGAGGGCCCTGCTCAGTAGAGCTTACAGTCTAGAATGTATAATATATTTATATGCAAGGTGCTTTGTAAATTGTTGGTGCTATGTAAGTACCTGTAATAAATAAATGTATTGTTTAGTTAACACGTTACCTCTCTCTCCCGTTCTGTTTTGGTAAGGTGCATTTGCTTCAAGATTTGTGATCGTTGTTCCATCACGAGAGTCTTCTCATATGTGTATGCAGAAATATCGCTGTCATGCTAAAAAAAACAACAACAACATATATACATGCATGTTAAACAGAGTCTACAAATGTTATGAATATTTTCTGGATTTACAGCATAGAAAACATAAAATATATGCCTGTGTAAAAAAAATATATACTTTATACGTCAAAACATTTTATTTTTTTTTATTTTTATTACCCTACTGTAATAAAAAGAAAAAAAATTAAATGTTTTGACGGATAAGGCAATATCTATTTTTTATTACTCCCTGTTTGGGAGATTTTACCCTTTTTCCCTGTCCTGGATACACCCTAACTTACATGTGACAAGAACAGAAAGTGAGGGGATCTTACTAATAAAAACTTGGGAGAGGGTCTAACTCAGATTCCCTACTCTAATAAAGGTAAGCATAGACGTCTCAAAATATGGCTCATGCGAAAGAAGGGAAAATCACTTGGTTCCTCCAATATCATTGAATTCAGGCAGCTGGGGCTGCTGGCACCAATAGGATGCAGTCACTGTTTGGCCAATAAGTTTCTACTTGTAAAATTGACTGAGCCAGACCAAAAATGATCAGCCAAACAGTGACGGCATTCTACCAGATGGCATCTGCAGGACCTTAAGACTCAAATTTTTGCCAATTTTGCAGGAACCAGATGAAATGAAAGCCATCTATGAGAGCCTTTAACAAGGCCCGATTTATTTGTGTCTCACGACGTATTCCCTTCATTTCCTCTCTCAGTGACCGGAGGACAGGAAGTGGGATGAAATTATCCCAATAGGCACACAGGTAGTAATAAAAAAAGACAGAACTTTTAGCCTTTCCCTATGCTTTTTCTCTAGAAGTTAGTACTGTATTTATCGGCGTATAACACGCACTTTTTCCCCTTAAAATCAGGGGAAAATCGTGGGTGCGTGTTATACACCGATCCCCCACTAAATTTAAGGAAACGAGCGAGCGGAGCCAAAATACACAAAGCCGAAGTAAACTCGGCTTTACTTAGCTCCTCTCGCAGTCCCGCCCACCTCCACTGATTGCGAGAGGAGCCGAGACTAGCCAAAGTACATTAGGCTGTCTGTATGTCAGCAGCGCTCGCTCCTCTCGCAGTCCCGCCCACCTCCACTGATTGCGAGAGGAGCAAGCGCCGCTGACATACAGAAAGCCTAATGTACTTTGGCTAGTCTCGGCTCCTCTCGCAGTCCCACCCCTGACTGTGGGCAGAGCCGAGTCTAGCCGAAGTACACTCGGCTTTCTGTTTGTCAGCGGCGCTCACTCCTCTCCTCTCGCAATCAGTGGAGATGGGCGGGACTGTGAGCAGAGCCGAGTAAAGCCGAAGTGCACTCAGGTTTCTGTATCTCGGCTCCGCTTGCTCCTCTCCGCTGTTCGCTCACAGTCAGTGGAAATCGGCGCCAAATTTAAATCAGGCAAATGCTGCAAAGAGACTGGCAAGGCTGCAGGTGGACACTTGGCAAGGCTATAATGATGGACAAGGCTGCAGATGGACACTGATAAAGCTGCATTGATGGGCATTTTAATGTAAGTTTTTTTCCTTAAAGTGGTTGTAAACCCTTACAAACCACTTGGACCTACATGTAAGCCTAGATTAAGGCTTACCTGTAGGTCAAAGTAATATCTCCTTATATTTGCCAAAATACAGGCACCGCTGTGCGCGGTAGACAGTGGCGCGCAGGCGCACTGAGAAGGAGCCGTGGGACCCACCAAGAAGATGGAGGCGCCGTACACAAGGGGACATCGGTGACTTTGCTGGCTCCTGTATCAGGTAAGTGACACATAATGGACTACTATGCGATGCATAGTAGTCCATTATGCTTTACCTTTGCAGGGAAACAAAGAGGAAGTAAACCCATTAGGGTTTACTTCCTCTTTAAACTTCCCTCCTAAAAGTTTTTTTCCTTAAAATTCCCTCCTAAACTTGGGGTGCGTGTTATACGCCGGTGCGTGTTATACACCGATAAATATGTGAATACACAGCTCCTTCACCGCTCCAAATATGCTGCTAGCAGGACTTTTTTTACCGTCCTGCTAGCGCACCGCTCCAGTGAAAGGACCCGCTTTTTTCAGGAGATATAAAGGCGCTATTTTACCCTAAATTTATTTTTTAATTGAAGATAGTGTAAGTACCCAAATTTGATAATATTAGCTTTTTAAAATCCCCTGTACAGCAGCATTTAGACAGGGACAGAGGAGAGCAGGAGTAGGTGCCAATCAGGTGTGCTGCATACAAAAATCAATGACAAGGAACATGGTGATTGGAGGAATGAGCAGAGGGATGCCTTTACCAGTCTGCTGCTGTTCTATCTCTGTCCAATCAACAAACTGGGGGAGGAGAGATGTAATATTGCTAATAAAAGTGGTGGCATCTACCTGGCTGTGTTGTCTGGTAGGGCTGTAGATAAATCCCAGGACTAGATGGACAGAAATACAGGTAAAGCGACTCACTTATATACAGTATAAGTATCTGTTTGCCTAGCGTCCAGCTTTAATAGTCTAAAGCAGTGATGGCGAACCTTGGCACCCCAGATGTTTTGGAACTACATTTCCCATGATGCTCATGCACTCTGCAGTGTAGTTGAGCATCATGAGAAATGTAGTTATGCTATACAAATCTAAATCAACATGGCCAGCGTTTGGAATCAGGTATATTTTAGATCTGAACACAAGAAAAGAGTAAGACTCACCATTTCCACCACTTCCACTTCCGCAGTAATTCTCAGATGATATAAGAAGGTTGTCAGATCTTTCTTCATCTGGATACTATTATCATCCATTTGAGCCACGGTGAAGATCCTCATCGTACATCTCTTCCAGACCTTTGTGGAGAGGGCACATATAATGGTTCACTTGAAGCAAGATTATAGTCTTTTCATTGGTAGCTCTGGGTTATTGTGTTAACAAGTATAATGGCTGAATTACGTTTACATTAAATTACACTCCAGTAATTGTAAGAGAAATGAAAGAGCATAATGAAATAGAATCATGCCTGATTTTTCTCAGCTAACCCACAGTTGTCATTAAGAAAGTGCCAGCAATTATTTATATAACAGAAAATGAGATAATGATCACTATACATGCAGCCTGTGTAAGAGGTAACTAATGCTGTCCCATTTTCTTTAAAAGGCCCAAGACAGTGAATTGCTTCTTTTGTTATATCCAGTTACCACTTTGTTTTGTAACTTTACATATAATCCTAAAGGACAGCTAGCTGGCCTTTTAAAAAGTTTCTTTATTTAGATAAAACTTACATTAGGGCCCGGTTCACACTGGTCCGACATACGCTCCCGACTTCGAGAGCACAAGTCGCATGACATGTCAAAAGCAATGGTTCCCTATGAGAGTCGTCTTAACTGGTCCGACTTGGGTCGGTCCATCTTTGAAAAAGATCCCTGCACTACTTTGGTTCGACTTGGGTATGATTTCAGCCCATTGATTTGAATGTAAGTCACATCCAAGTCAGATCATCATCTTAACTGATCCAACTTTTGGCATGTGACTTGTCTTCTGAGGATCTTGAAGGGGAATCTCTTGCCAAAATCAAAAAAAAGAAACGGCATGGGTCCCCCCCCCCCCCCCCCCCCCCCCCCAGACCATACCAGACCCTTCAGTCTGGTATGGATTTTGAGGGGAAACCCATATTTAGCGTGTAGCATTTAACATGTTCCTGTACCTGCCCCACTCACCCCTTACCCTGTGATCGAGATGGCTGAGGATCCTTTTCGCTGCAGCCTCTGTTACATTTTAAAATCGGCATGGCTCTGAGGTGCTCTGCCTGCACAGCTGCGTTATTCATTCACTGGTATCTGTGAAAGAGTAAACAACAAGTCTCTTCTGCCACCACAGCAGACGACTTGTAGTTCTCAATGAATGACGAGGGTGCTGATGAGTACACTTTCTCCAGCTTTCTAATAGAAATGCCATACAGAGGTGTGGGAAAGAACCTGGAGAACGTCTGTGGGAGCCTGATATTGCACCCACGTTCCACTGATTTCAGATGCAATGCTCTGCAGGCTCCTGTAGGAAAAAATAATAAAATGCACATTTTTCTTCTGCAAAAATATGTGAATTTATAATTTTTTTTCCAGAAAGGTGAACTTATCCTTTAAATTAATCAATCTTATATCCAGTACTTTTTTTTATCCCTCCTTTTTCAATTTTTGGCTGTAACCCTTGTTGCCCGCGCTTAGCCCACCTTACTGCATGTGCTCTCCATACTTTTTCATCCCATTGCTTGTGCCATGCAACAGTCAGCAGAAGCTTGCTGACGTCATACATTTTGAAAGTGATGCAGAGGAGTTTCTGTGACCTGTCACTTTCAACCTGCATGCAGACTATTCTTTTTTGACTGATGTTGAAACCATGTAATGTCCAAAGAGGACAAAAACATTTTCTTATTGTTAACAACGGTTACCATATTGGGATGGACCATACAGTAGGTGCCCGTGATATTATGTCAATCTCGCCGCTTTTATCGGCGAGATTGACACCCTGCGAGCCCCGTCGTGGGAGCCAGCGCCGAGCTGGCTCACATCAGGATAGGAAAAATGTTTTTTTTCCTTTCCCAATGAGCAACAAGCATTGCTGACATTGAGGCCGGTGCATACCAGGCCCTTAGGTCTGGTACGGATTTTAAGGGGAATCCCCTACACCGAAAAAACGGCATGGGGATCCCCCCAAAATCCATACCAGACCCTTATCCGAGCATGCATCCTGGCCAGTCAGGAAAGGGGGAGGGGATGAGCGAGCGTCCCCCCTCCTGAACCGTACCAGGCCGCATGCCCTCAACATGGGGGGGTGGGTGCTTTGGGGAAGGGGGGCACCCCAAAGCACCTTGTCCCCATGTTAATGAGGACAAGGGCCTCTTCCCGACAACCCTGGCCGTTGGTTGTCGAGGTCTATGTGAATGAGTATGGGGTACCCATTCACCTGGGGAAAAGAGTCAATAAAAAAAAAGAGTATCAATGTCTCCTGCTTCAGGGGTGTTGAAAATATATTTATATATATACACAGTATAGTGGTTACAAGTGGTCAGAAAAGATATATAATAAAAACACTGTATCATATGTATGTTTAAATAAAATCTTCATAATACATATTTGATTTAAACATACATATGATACAGTGTTATTTATTATATATCTTTTCTGACCTCTTGTAACCACTATATTGTAGATATATGATTGACCTCATAACACCCCTGAAGAAAGAGACATTGATACTCTGAAACGTATCGGGTGAATCACGAGAATCTTACAGTCAATCTTTGTGGTGATTTTGTACCATGTACACAGTAATTGTAAACATTCCAAAGTATTCTGTTTTTATTTTGTTTATCATGTTTAATAAAATTATACTTTTTCTATCAACCATGTTAGTGCCTTTAAAGTCCATTTAGGGGATACCCTTCTTTTTGTCAAGGTTGATCAAGAGGTAACATCTGATTACCGGTATATTACTATTAATATATTGTATACAGTTTATGGTACTCTGGTATATGGTTTGACTTACTGACACAAGTAAAAGTGTTACTATTGTAAGGTTTCCACTACCAAATAGAAAAAAAAAACACCTAAAATCTGAAGTTTAGTTTATCAAGAGATCTCTTTACGGCAATCTAACCATTACATGAAAATAAAGGTAGAGAAATAAAGGTAGAGAATGCAGCAAACCCAATGCATTAAAACACCTAAAATTGTCTGAACCTTTCTTTTAAAGAAAACGTGAAAGAAATGTGCAGACAATAATAGATGTTTTAATGTATTTGGTTAACTGCATTCCCCACATTTATTTTCAGTGTATTTGAATTTAGGTAATGTGATAATTATAGAATGTTTATTGGAGAAATATTAATGAATAGTGTAACTTGTCTTATACAGCCATGGAAATTTAATGGCAATACATGCAACCATAGGGAAATAAAATGCAGATAAATAGTCCCCTATATCTAATACTTATTATTAATATGATGGCCACTATTACATTCATCTACTGATAATTACCTTATGGTGACGTAAGAGGAATGGCAACAGCATTAGCATACCACCATCATGAACAACCCACCAAACATCGATATTTCCTTCAGAAAATCTCTCTGAATTTGCAGGAAACATGCTAACATTTTTGGCAACGATCAGAGCCAGGTGAGCTGCAGTTGTTTCCCTTACAAGTTCTGCAATAAAGGAAAAGGAGCAGAGGAAGGTATTGGCAACAACTCCACATTTAAAGAAATTGTAATGCATAAAAGATAATATTCTATACCAATAAAGTCTCTCCAGGTCTGGTGATCTTCTTTTTGCCTCCAATTCCGTGGCCATCCCACAAGGACAGTGTTATGCTGTAGTCCTCCAAGTCCACTGGACTGAATCAGATGGGAAGTACCATCCCGAATGTTTGAAGAAGTGACTACTTGACAAAATCCCTTTACCTTCTCAGCTTCCATAATACGCCGTATAGACTGGTTTGATAAACAGTGATATGGAAAATTAGAAAAATGCCTTAAAACTCAACCCCAGCCAAAATATATATTTGTTTAAAGCATTACAATGTTTTTTTCACTTTTATTGCTGTCTTCCCGTTTGGGAGAACTCTTCTTACTTTATGTCTATCTGACCCGTGTCAGATAAAACATGAAATTAAAAAAATCTTCGAAATTCCTATTTGGTGCATGTTAGATATGATAGGCAGTGAAGGAATATCTCCCTAACTGGGATATTGGAAGAAAAACATATTTTCTAACGGATTCAAATTTTGAGATTTCCTCAAACTTCCTGCCCAGGGCACAGGTATCTGACATAACAGAAATAGAAGAGAGATCTCCTCAGTTGAGGCACAGCACAGACAGTATTTAATAACCTTTAATTTGTTATGGACAAATCTATCCATAACAAACTGAAGTTTTGACTGGAGTTGGGCTTTAAACAAGCCACCAAAGTATATCATGAAATTAATCTTACTTCTTCCGCACGCTGAGCCTGTGGATGATTCTCCAAATAGGTTCCTTCTAACACTGAGCCAACAATAGTCAGACCTTTGCCTGCTTTCAGCTGAGAGGTCAAGGAAAGAAGCTGAGGGTGAACGACATTTTGATCCTGATCCACACGGACCAGAACAAGCATCTGAGGTCTACAAAGAAGGAAAGGAGAAGTCAAATATTAAAATGTCATCCCAAGTGACTTTTTTTTTTTTTTCTTAGGATTATATACAGAAAAACATCAAAGTAGGTAGGTTGCCTACACATACCTCCAATTTTTGGTGTGTGGGGGACCCTCTTCCAACCTTAAAAGAGCATATCGAGCAGCACTAAGTGACAGGCCACGAATTCCATCTCCCCACTCCTTTTCAGCCCTGCACACACAAATATCATGTAAAAATCTTTTTGTTGCCTTCCTCTACTAAAGACACGCATAATAGTTCACCATTAAACAAGAAGATGGGTGCACTCTGTGGGCTCCTTATAAAGGGAACATGAATGGAAGTTATCATAAAAAGAACTCATTGTACTCAACCTGGCGGGACCCGATATCTGTGTGCAATAAGCAGTGCTGCGGTAAAGGCTCTCGTATGCCTTATGTATCCATCTAAAGCGTAAATACCGGCACTTGTCCTATGCTTGTAAATCTTCTTTATTAAACTGCTAGATAAAAGGCACAGATGCAACAGTGCTACTGCACTTATTCAAGAGTTGAATAAAGAAGATTTACAAGCCCAGGACCAGTCCTGGTATTTACTCTTTAGATGAAATTAGGTGGATATGTTGGAATGCTTTACTTAATTCTTCTAAAGTGCACCAGTCTTGGAATATTGGTCCTCAGAGTCAGATGTTGCTATATTCCAAATTTTACCATCTTTAAAAATATAGGAAATATTAAAAGAAAATAGCATATACAATTGCAATACAAACCATATTGTAATTGAATGTTATTAAAAATTTGCTTCCTTTTCAATCTGTAGCGCTGTAATTTTCTGTAAAATTGAATGCAATATGGCAACCTGGAGGCATCCTCTACACGGTTGGTGTATGTAATGCCCCCAGAGATGTCATTTCCTGCTTATGTGATTGGCTGACTGATTTTTCCAGAAGTCTGCACGAAGATACAAGTCAAGTTTTAAGCATCCTCTGCAACCAAAATGTCATTTTTGGTGAGATGCTCCTAAAGGGCTCATCACATCTAAAGTTATGCAGGCACTGCAACTTTCCTTATTAGAGTCCTGCAAGTGCATCAGCTGATCAATAATGAAAAATTCACTCCCATTCAGAATCAGTATCCAAAGGACAGAGAAGAACAAGCAGCTATTCCTTCAGTGGAGGAACAGGTAGGAACGAAGTTTGCAATGTACATTGATCACCCAGAGGAGATTGTGAAGTTACTTTTTAATCAGATCTAAAATATCTTCTTGTTTGAAGTGCCAAAATTGCTGCAACCATTATGATGAATTTGTCACAAATGTATGCAAACTGTCTAACAACAAACATAGAATAAACCCGTACATAAGTAAATCAACAGTTTTTTTTCTGGGTAGAAGTCTGATCGTGACAAATTTTGTCATCTTTTCACAGTCGTTGAATATGCTTTCATTTTAAGCTATTTTACATAACTCGGTATAATTCAAAGGAAAAGCTGCACAATGATGCCTTCACATGCAAAACTTTAATTGGCAGAGCTGTAGAACGCAGTCCTGCCCCCAGAATCACCCCTCTTTGCATTAGTGCTACAAATTTACCATTATATGTGTACTGTATGTGTGCAATCACATACAAAAATCACTCACCCTCTGTACTCAATGTACTTGTAGATTAGACCAGCGATCAACATAGCTACAAGAGCATAATACCAAGAGCAGATAAACATGAGAGAAAGACAAAGACTCATACCAAGGAAAGACAGGGCCCTGTAAGAGAGAAAGGCGTAGAAAAAATTTCAGGAACTTGGTCCAAAGAACAAGAGAACATCATTAATTCTCCAAATGTGAGAAAAAAAATATTTGAAGTAAGCACACTGGCTTCAGTTATCTATTTATATGGACAGCTGGGTGTGGAAGTCTCTAATTTAAGGCTTATATAAAATAAAAAAAGATCTATTCTTGTTCAGTACAGTTGGCCTTCACTCACCAGTGATAATATTTGAAGCGAGGCCTCCAATTCGGAGTCCTGAGCAATGTCTGAACTGCACAGGCCAAGTTAACAAACATGTAACACATCAAGAAAAACCTGTAGTTATAGGAAAGAAGAAAAAGAGATAGAAGCTAGAAAATTAGAGGAAAGGAGATGTTAAAGAAGAATCCAAGAGTAAGTATGGAAAAAAAAAATGAGCCGTGCTAACACTGAGACCAAAGATACAGGTAACATACATGGAAAGAATAGGCGCAACTTCATCCAGTGATGCAATGAGGATGCCAATTTCACAGATACAAGCGGTCAGTAAGAGGGCCCACGTAGGTTCTCCATTCGCCTTGCCATGGCCAAACACCTGTGTAAATAGAAGAAAAACACTTTCTATATTAATGTTTATAATGGAATAAAGCACATTCCAATAGACTAAGGGGTCCATTTATAGAAGTTTTTAAACAACTTCAACTTAAGATTCACAAATTTCCTAATGGAATCCAATTGTAAAGATGGTGGATCTTCACTGAAAACATTTATAAGATGACCCCCTAAATATGTCACACAATGGATGTATCTCATATGTATCCAAACCATTCCAAATCTTTTCTTGTGAAAATCATCATGAACTTTTGTGCTTAATAGTTTACTTTTTTCTGTTATTTTTTTTAAATTAAAGATTAACTCTAGGAAAACAGCAAATAACTGGTGTGATTGGAGGTTACTTGGGTGCCAACATCCCAGAAATAGTCTATCCAACAAATTTTTCATGGGAGTATGAAACTTTCCTGGCACCACATATGATTAAAAAACAGGGAATATATATAAAAACATATTACATGTTTTATGCAGAACATAAATCCATATCTCAAAATATACATTGTAGGCTTAGACCATAGAGGAGCAGGATCCCACACACAACTCTCATATCTTTATTAGTGGTGGTAGACAAAATGGTCAACCAGAGTAATTCATGAAAGGGAAAATGGGAGAATATGTGAGATACATTGTCCATCTGTAACCCACAGTTTGTGTCCTTCCTTATAATAATAATCCAGGATGTGGGTGAGGAGTAGACTGGCCTTGTAATACAGTTTCAAGTTTGGAAAACCTCTACCTCTATCCCTCTTACATCTAATTAAAATGTCATATCTTAGCCTAGGACAATGTTTAGCCAAGATGTATATCAATACAGCCATGAGTACCTGTTTAAAGAAAGAACTGGGAATACTGGTACAATTTGAAACAAATCCAAGTATGAAAACCAAGAATATCAAGATTTTTTATAGCATCGGAGAATGTAATGTATCAATTTATTAGGAGCCAAGTAAAGAAAGACTAAAACACCATAACTTAAAGTGGAACTATGATCAAGATAGAAAATTACATATATGGTATGGGCTGTCGGCAGCATTAACACAGCAGTAAAAATATCCTTCAAACAGCTTCAGATAGCGCATCCATCTACTAGTCTATCTAGCTCTACCCCCTCCACAGGCTGACAAGGGTGCTATCCAAATGTTGCTATGTTCTCCTGCTCCTTTTCCTAAAGCCTAGTAAACATGGGCTGAATGTCAGGCGACATCGGTGGGTATAATGAAAACCGGCCGACATTCGGCCCGTGTGTATGGCAGCTGGTCCGACAGAAGCCGGCTGTTCGGCCAGCTTCTGTCGGATGAGCATGCTGCAAAACAAGCAGCCGACCGGCTCTCGATCAGCCAGACCAGAGTGTTCTGGCGGGGGTCTGTCCCCCTGTCAGGACACAGCAGCTCAGCGGGGGAGATCACTGTACTAACATCTGCAGCTTTAAACTGCTTTTTTCCTGTATGGTCCAAGCAGCAGGTGATGTCACAGCCGAGACCGGAAGTTCCCATTCAAACATGCTTTTTTTTATGCACGCTGTTTTTTGCTATTTTTTTGCCTGCTTCTGTCTTTTTTTGCCATTTTAGATGTCAACTGCTACCTTTTAAAATAAAATACATCTAATTTAAACTACTACACTATGGAGATTTTTCTATCCTAGGTTTGATATCTCAAGTCTGGAGGAGCACTGTAGAGAGGTTGCTGTGGAGCGTGGACTATACAGGAAAAAAGCTGTTTAAAGCTGCAGCTGTTCCCTGCCTGGAATATCCATAACAGAGAAGAAGAAGGCACAGTTTGGCACGAGTGAGCGTTGTGATGCGTGACTGATGCGTGACTAGACCCATTGAAATTTACTGACACAACACCCAAAATTTACTGGCACAGCCAACTTTTTACTGACATTTCCAAAATTACAGTTTTAAGTGCAAATTTCTGTATTTAGGCTACAAACAAGTACAATACGAAATTAGCAATGTGATTTAAAGGGGTTGTAAAGGTTAATTTTTAAAAAACAAACGTCATACTTACCTCCGCTGTGCAGTTGGTTATGCACAGAGTGGCGCCGATCTTCCTCTTCTGGGGTCCCTCCACAACGCTCCTGGCACCTCCTCTTCTCGAGTGTCCCGCCAGAGAAGCGCTCTCCTATGGGACACCCGTGTGGGTGCGCTCCCGTGTCCTGCTGCTGCGTCTGTTGTCACAGACAGCAGGACTCAGTCCCGGCACCCACGTCATTGGATTTGATTGACAGCAGTGGGGTGCCGGGGCTGAGTCCTGAGTTCAGCAGTGGGGTCGCGGGAATTACGGGGCTCAGGCAAGTATAAGGGGTACTGGTAGGACCACAGGCTAAGAAGCTTTTTGTGTTTTATGCAGCATTCTATGCAAGGAAAGCGATTCTGTTGCATTGGAAGGGAGCTGCCCCACCAACAACACAATTTTGGAGAACCCTTATTAACAAAGTGCTTCCCCTTTATAAGTTAACATATATGGGCCGTAATTGTCCTAACAAGTTTAATAAGTAATTTAATAAATAATAATCTGGAACCCCTGGGTGCAGGAGGAGAGAATGACTATAGACTGAATAAAGGGGGTGAGACCTGGACCCCACCTTATATGGACTGGTAGATTACGGATGGTTTGATGGACAAGAGACATAGTTGATCCGAATGACCTGGATGTGTATGGGAGACGGGCTGGCCCCTTCTCCCTAACCTGTTTGAGCAGGGAGGAGGGGTTGCCATTGCCACCTGGAAATGTATGAGGTAAATAGGTACCCCGGATAAAGAGCCGGAAAGTAACTTGCTGTGGATGGATGCTGGGACAGCTAGGGCATGACTACTCATTGCACACATCTTGGTTGCATAAGGAAATGGGATGATTGTATTATGTTGGAATTTCAATGTAGGCTTGTCCCCTCCCCCCCCCAACTTTCTCTCTATCCCATTTCCCCTCCCACCTTGCGGACTTTGTACGTGGTGCTGTGTTTACTACCTATGGAAGGTTGGATAGATACATATCTTATACATGTAACTCCTACTATGCTGTACTTGTAGAATAACGCACTGTACCGTTTTATTTCTCTTTTTGTTAAAAAAAAAAAAAAAAAAAGTATAAGGGGGGCTCGGGGGCGCTGCTGCAGTAAAGAAGGTTTTTCACCTTAATGCATAGAATGCATTAAGGTAAAAAACGCAGAGGGTTTACAACCCCTTTAAGATAGATATTAAGGCAAAAAACATATTTCTTATAGTAAGTCACAGCCATATTTTTTACTGGCAACCTTGCTGGTGACTTACTCTGAGGAAAGGCACAATGCCATCTCGAGCTATGGCCTGCAAGAGTCTTGGTGCTCCTGTTAAGCTCTGTAAACCAGCTCCACATGTAGAAAAGAAAGACCCGATCACAATGACCCAAGGCGATGGCCAGGCCAGTGTTCCCACCACTAAATTCCCATTAACAGCTTCTCCAAACCTGCAAGAGAAAAGAGACAAAATTTTGCAGGAGAAGATACACTTATTAAAGTACACAATTTTTCGCTCATCAAATTATCTCTAGGACAAGGAGCAGATCTTGTTTCAAAACCATTTTCTTTGCTAAATAAAGGAACATTTAAAACAATATCTGTTCAAGAAAGACATCACTTCACACAAGAAAAGCAGACAGTGGAAGAGAGTGTAAAATGTAAAAAAAAAAAAGAGAGCTACAAGGTGTTTGCAAATATCTAGAACAGCCTTTTTTAACCGGGGTGCCATGGCACCTTGGGGTGTCATATGTGTTCATCAGGGGTGCCTTGGTAAAATGTCTACAAAATTGCCCAAAAATTGTCAACAAGCTATAAAGAATGTATCAAGTCTGCCTTTTACACAAACCTACAGATTTTTATTGTGCCGCATTACAGCCTTGGGCACTATGTGGGTCAGCTGCCGGCTGCAGTTAACAAAAAACTCCCTTTACCTGCCCTGTCTGAGCCAAATCCGCCTTCATTTGTGTGTTAAACGCTCTCCCTCTCTGGCACTGCAGCTCACTGTGGGAGGATTTAGCAACAGAGGCAGTGAGCAGGAGTAGGTGTGGCCAGATGCTGATTGACACGCTTGTGACAATGTTGTTAGCCACACCCCCTACAACATCTTCTATCCCAATTTTAGTGCAAGCAGTCTACATCGGAGTGGTAACTCTGCTCAAAATTCAGAAGTGTGCACAAATCCCAAAAAAGTTTTAGAATACTCACTTATCTTGTAAAACAACCCCTTCAATACAGGCGCCAAACAGAACAACAGAGGTAATATCTGTACAGTTGTAAAGGAAACATTTCCATAATTTAAAATGTGGTTGTGAATGTTACACAATCAACGTTTTGTTAGAAGAATATGATGTTGCATTTGAGGAGGTCCATCTGTAAAATCTATTTTGTGACAATGCAGACAAGGAAAAGAATGTTTAGGGGTATCTTTACAAATTAAATCTTAAAGCGTTACTAAAGGTTAATTTTTTTTTTTTTATTAAAATGTTCTACTTACCTACTCTGTGCATTTGCAACCAAGATATCCAGGAAATTCTACTGAATATACTTTTGTATATTTAAATTTCAACTTATACTTTTCTATGTTGATTTCATGGACAGGATATAGCCACCAACAACTTAGTGGGAGTGTGTGGTCAGACTATGACATCCGTGTGAGAAGAAATGTCTATATGCTACTGACTTTAAAAGGATGTACAGTATGTACAGATTATCTACAAACTGAAGTATTTTTTGGCCATGGCAATGGTGTTTTACATGATTACATGACTTCAATGACTACCTTTGTATGTGTCAACACTTCAACGTAACTGCTCTGTCGGGACAACGATGCACTAAATCCTAGTACACACGGGCCGAATATCGGCTGGCACCGGCCCATTCAATAGAGACCAGGCCGACATTTGGCCCATGTGTATGGCAGCCTGTCCGACAGTTCGGCCGTCTTCTGTTGAAGGCTTATGAATGAAAATGGTCTGCCGACCGGTTCCCATTCAACGCTCTCAGCCAATGCTAATAACTAATAATAGAAAACAAGTGGTGTGTACTAGGCTTTAGGGCTTGTTCACACAGGTGGCCAGGTGGCAGTAAACAAACAACTTACTTTCTGGACAAACTTTTTTTTGGCAAATTAACTTGTGTGCCTGATTTTAGATGTATCGTCTTATACTACATATACCGAAAGAGACTAATAATAATACTGTATTCTACATTTTTAAGACCTTTGTCCTCTTTGACTCTTATGCCGCGTACACACTATCGGAAATTCGGCCAGCAAAAGACCGATGTGAGCTTTTGGTCGGAAAATGCGACCGTGTGTATGCTCCATCGGACTTTTGCTGGCTGAATTCCCGCCAGCAAAAGATTGAGAGCAGGTTCTCAATATTTCGGTCGGAAAAAGTTTCTTTTGGAAATTCCGATCGTCTATACCAATTCCGACGTGCAAAATTCCTACACATGCTCGGAAAGAATTCAGTGCATGCTCGGAAGCATTGAACTTCGTTTTCTCGGCTTGTCGTAGTGTTGTACGTCACTGCGTTCTTGACAGTCGAAAGTTCAGCGAACCTTTGTGTGACCGTATGTATGCAAGCCAAACTTGAGCATCCAAGATTTTTCCGAGGGAAAATCCGCTCATGTGTACACGGCATTTGACTCACAAATTCTCCTTCCTTTGTTTACTTTTTATATATTTAAAGAAAACCTTTGGGGGCTTGGACACAAGTCATTGATCTCTAAAGACTTGTAAAGCTCAAACTGGCTTAGCATGAAAAGCACTGAAGAGCAAAACTCCATGCCTCCCCTCCCCCCGGAATCTGGGGCCCCGGCAGCTGCCCTTATAATAATCAACTGATGACCACCATCATGAAAGGATACACACAAAAGATGTGGTAGCAATAGCCATTATAGTTCCTATAGGGATTGATTTTTGGGCATCACGGAGATCTCCGGACCTGTTTGATCCAGCCATAATCCCTGTAATGGAAAAGGAAAAATAAGAAATGCAGATGCAACAATGACATAAAAATGTGACTTTCAGAGAGGAGGCAGTGTATAAAATAACATGCATTTGGCATAATTTAGTCACACCCCGCTTTTCACACATTCACTCATTTTGCACCCCCAGTTGAGCCTTAATTTAGCCGAAGGTGGGAAGGCGTCTGTGCTTTGTTAGGAAGCCCGCTTGCCTTCTTTCGGCTACATTAAGTAGTTCACAGCCACGTAGAGGAAGACGTTTTTTGTGGGTAAATAACATTTTCAGCGACTGATAAAGCACGCCATTCCTGTAGCTAGAGTTAGAGGTGCTCGCTTTCAAAGAATTTACTTATTAAATCACCAGGCAGAAGTGATAACATGGGTTCTCATTAAAGCTCAATTAACTCAAACTGTGAAAAGTGATTAAAAAAAATATTGTCAGGCGGAATATTCTCGTGCTCAAATTACATCCTCCTACAGATACTTCTCTCCTAATCAAACGCAAGGCAGGTGGGGTCGACGTAAACCGCAAGCTGCTGAGTGTAATGAAGATGGGAACGGAGATTGTATCTCCTTGACAAGTCAAACACCCAGGAAGCCATGTCAGAAGAGGTGGTAATCAGTTACAACAACTTATCCATCACACTGTAATCCTCTTTTAACTTAAATTATATAATTGTAATAAAATGGTTTATGTAAAAGAGTTTTGAAACATTCATGGGTAATTATGTAAAAGGCTCAGGGCTAGTGATGAGCTCGGGTGGGTTCAGATTTGGATCTTTGCCAGGGGCATGTATATGAGCGGCTGTGAGGGGAAAATGCCCCGGCCCCAGATGACCCAGGTTGACCTATACAGGTGACAGATTTCTGGCGGGCTCGCACATGTGGATTCGGATCCTAGTCCAAACACACCCAAGTTCATCAATGCTCAGAACATGACTAGAGCAGACAGTTTCTAAAATGGTATGTCTTCTAACCCGCAGCTGACTTCTCGCCTTGAAAATGTATGTAAAACGTAAAGGGGTTGTAAACCTTTGTGTGTTTTCCCATCAATGCATCCTATGCATTAAGGGGAAAAAACACCTGTCAGTGACCTTGACCCGACGGGGATGTGCTGTCTCTCTGCCCAGGGTTCTCGGCTCTTGATTGGATAGATTGATAGCAGCGCAGCCATTGGCTCCCGCTGCTGTCAATCAAATCCAATGACGTGATCGCCGGGGGGCAGGGCCGAGTCCTGCATTTGGCCTATATGGACGCCGAATGCTGGACACAAGAGCGCGCCCGCAAGGTAACCCCCTCTGGGAAGCACTTCTCTGAGGGGGTTATCAGATGTGGGGAGGAGCCATGAGAGCCGATGGGGGACCCCAAAAGAGCAGGTTCAGGGCCACTCTGTGCAAAATGAGCTGCACAGTGAAGGTAAGTATGATATGTTTGTTATTTAAAAAAATAAATAAAATTTACTTTTACAATCACTTTAAGGCCTCATGCACATGGGCCTCCTGCATTTATGCAGGTGAAATTGATCTGAGAAGTGCAAACAAACTTTATACTTTCCAGATCCTTTTTTCCTGGAGAAAAATCTAGATCAGGGTTTCTAGATCAGGGTTTCTCAACTAGGGTTCCTCCAGAGGTTGCTAGGGGGTCCTTGAGCAATGAGGAATTTCTGCCTCTTAGATAAGTTCCCACCGACACCATTGATCTTTTTAGCTATCTATACAGTAGGGGGTAATTCTTCCCAACAAGTGTAAAGCCTGGTACACACTATGGGGGTTATTTACGAAAGGCTATCCGATCGGACCATGTTGTCGGAAAATCTGCCTGTGTGTGGGCTCCATCTGACTTTTTACGTTGGAATTTCCAATGGAAAAATTAGAGATCCTGCTCTCCAAATGTCCAACAACAAAATCCGATCAGACTTTTACCGATCGTGTGTAGAGAATTCCGACGGAAAAAGTGCCACGCATGCTCAGATCAAGTTACGAGACCAAAGCTATTGGCTACTAGCCTCTACGTAGTTCCGTCGTACGTCACCACGTTCAGAATGATCGGATTTTCTGACAACTTTGTCAGACCGTGTGTATGCAACACCAGTGTCGGACAAAATCCGTTGTAAAAAATCTGACGGATTTTGTGGTCGGAATTTCCGACCGTGTGTACGGGGGCTAAGGGGTAGATCTGAAATGAGTGGAAGCTCTGCTGATTTTATCATCCAAGCTAAAATGCTGTTTTTTTTTTCCTTGCATGTCCCCCTCGGATCTACAGCGACTTTTCTTTCAAGTGCACTTGCAGTGCAAAGTGGATTTGCCTTTAGTAAATGACCCCCTATGAGTTTTTTTCTGTTCAACCCAGCGGGTTGAACCAAAAAAACTGTCAGCTCCGATCTGAGCCGCTGTACAAACGATCCAAGTACAGAAATCTCTCTGCCGAGCAGTTGTGTCCTAACAGGGGGAGGGCCACCGCTTCCAGAACACTCCGGTCAGCGCTCAGAGCCAACGGCTGCTGGTTTTCCAGCATGCTCATCCGACAGAAGCCAGCCAAACGGCCGGCTTCTGTCGGACCAGCTGCCATAAACACGGGCCAAATGTTGTCTGGTTCAATAAAAACTGGCCGACATTTGGCCGTGTGTATGGCAGCCGGCCCAACAGAAGCCAGTCATTTGGCCTGTGTGTATGGGGCTTTTAGGAGCATTCTTCCTACTGACCATCACACACATCAACATGAGTTGTAGATATAGTCATTTTTAGCAGGGGCACCCTGAGACTGGAAAGTTATTTCAAGGGTTCCTCTGTATTAGAGAGGTTGAGAAAGACTGGTCTGGATGAATGTGCGTTTGCCTGCATTTAGCTTCAGAAAACCAGGCTATTTGGTCCCGGGACGCAAACAATTTTTAATTGTGTAAATGCAGCCAAACGTCTAGATGTGAATTCAGCCATAGAAAAGCATTGCATGTTATTACATTACATTATTATACATTACAATTCCATATGCATTTAGAAATGAGACCCAAACACATCTGGATGCATGTATTTGGACACCAGTGTGCATAGAGCCTAACAATGTTCTTCTGTTATGGGCTTCCTTTTTGTCTATTAAATAAACCATTGAAAGCATTTTGTTATATCTGTTTGATAAATGCAAAATGTATACCTTTTGATCCTGACAGAAAACCTGCAAGCTCATAGCTTCCTATGCATGCTACCTCTGCAGCACTGTTATAAGTCAACGTTGTCCCTAATTCTAGGTGGACTACAAAACACCTGGATTGATGGAGGTGGAGTAATTCTGTAGTCCTTCCTATCCTGCCAACACTGCTCCTCCATAAGTACAGCATGGTGTTGTCACTCTAGGACAGGGAGCAAGATTGGAAGGTTAAAATAAAGGCCTGAAAAAAAAATCTTAATGCAACCATGACATCTAAGTACTGGTAAACTGCAATATATTACATTTTTGTTCACAGGTTTAGAAGCACTCTAGAGCAATACAAGAAAATGAACAACTTCAATACTGGTGCATCATTTTTTTTTTTTTTTTTTTAAAACAAGTTTTTATTTCGCACAATTTCAAAGCAAGCATACAGTATAACCAACAGGTTAACAATCAGGTGGCGAATTATTTCAGACATCATACAACAATAAAAAGATGCACATCCACAGTCCCGACCATGTACATCCCCACTGTTATACCAAGATAGTGCCTTTTTTTTTTTTTTTTTTAAACAAAAACTCTTATTCCCTCCCCCTCCCTCCCCTACCTGTTAACTCAACACTACACTAGCTGCTCATTACTTCTTGCATAATATACTGGGTAATCCCTACTGCACTACTTGCATCGCTATCTCCAATAGTTGTACTCCCACATCAATCCACTATACCACCTCTCCATCAGTCTCTTCCTCCATCGTACTCTGGGAATCCATCCACCTAAACCAAACCTTCCTGAACTTCTTGGGAGCCCCCCTGGCTTCATAGGTCATTCTATAGAGCAACATATCCACGTTAATTATTGCCTTCCACATCCCTAACGTCAGTTGTTCTTCATATATCCACCTTCTAGCAACCAATTTTCTCACTCCAAAAAATAGGATCCTGAGAAATATCTTTGTATAATGATTAATTTCTTCCTGTTCAAACACTCCCAGGAGGCACCTCAGGGGTGAGCATATGTTAGGTAAATTGAACTTCTCTGAGATAAAAGCTGTCACCTGAGACCATAGCGGCCTTATTCGGTCACATTCCCCCACCATATGTATGAACGTGCCCTCTGCCCCCTTACACTTATGACAAGTTGCATTTTCCCTCCTCTGCATTCTGTGAAGTCTAGCCGGAGTATAATATTGCTGATGTAGATATCGGAACTGAATCATTTTATCTGTGGAGGAGATAACCGACACTAAGTACGTGTCAAGCACCTCCGTCCACATCTCATCAGACAGCTCCGGGACCACCTCTCTCCACCTAGTCTTAGATTTATCAGTTGAGTACCTAATCCCAGGGCCAACTGCACCATAGTATCTAGAAATTCTCTTTGCAGGCTCTGGGTCTATCAGAACCTCTTCCAGCCCCGTATTTTCAACCACAATCTATTCTTCCCCAAACTGCGCATGCGCAGCATGGGCGAGCTGAGCATATCTGAAATTCCAAGTTCTGGCTATCTCAAACCTTTCCCTCAACTGCTCGAAAGTACACAACCGATCGTCCTGGCAAATCTGGTGTAGATATTTCACACCACACTTAGCCCAGGTTCTATGTCCATCCTGTAGCTTCTGAAATTCCCCCAGCGTCTTATTATACCAAAGTGGGCTATTTGGGGACCTCCAGAGGGGACTGGTGCATCATTTTACCTAACTTCCAAGAGATGCGTAGCCTGATGTCCTAGGTTCAGGATATAATCTCCATGCGGGCGCCGGACGCATTGATTTCTGCACAATTTTTTTCTTTTTTGAAGCACATGATTAGAGCCTGAGGCTCTAATTGGCTTCAAAAAGGTTGGTCTCTGCTCCCCGAGCCCACCCAACATTGGCTATTGTCTTCCTGCTTCTCCTCCCGGCCAATCAGGACAGGAAGTGGGTCCTAAGACTGGATTGGCCAGGAGGAGAAGAGACCGGATTGGTGGGGACGAGAAGCCAGGGAAGCCACTGATGCCGCCCGAGACCTGGATGGGGTAAGTGCGGGCTGGCGGACTGGTGAGCGGGTGGGGGGTTTGTTTGCTGCCCCCTCCAAAAATGGAGTGCCAGCCACCACTGATCCAGATAGTGCTAATAAAACAACAGATTTTTGTGAACTTTTGGCAGTTTGCACTGAAACATTTACAAACTTGAAGAGCAAATCCACGAGTAGCAGCCGCTAAATGTACATTTATTCTGTGCAAATGGGGCAAAAAAATTGATGTTATTAGGCTATTTCCTTTGCTGGTTGACTGTTATTTGTTGATTTAAAATGCAAAATACTGCATTTTGGCCACGAGATGGCGTTAATGTATTTTTAACCCATTTTTATAAGTCACTGCCAGCCCCTCTATTAGAGACTGGCATAGCACCCTATGTAAGTTGTTTTAAAAACTAGGCTTGTAAATACCGATTTTGAGATGTATTCAGGCCGGCGACATGACTCGCGGCCACTTTACAGCTCCAATGGTTGGCTTCTGCGGGAGGGGACGTGATCTCCCTCTGACGTCAGCCGGGGGGAGATCACGTGGCTGCTCGTCTCCTCCTGCAGAAGCTCTGTCTTGTAGCTGTAAAGTGGCTGCGAATCACGTGACTGGCGGGCCGCCGGGCGGAGACAGACACAGAGAGGGAGCTGACAGGCAGGGAGGAGGGGGTGAGGGGGAGAGAGGAGAGCAGGAGGGGACAGCAGTGTATGATACAGGAATGCACTCTGACCACGGTGGTCAGGGCTCAGCAGCCCTGATTTTCGTGGTCAGCACAGAGAGGGGATACAGGAAGTGGCAAGTTCAGGGAGTTTTTTCTTACAGTTTAGAGGGGGACAGATTACACAGTACAAGCACTGTGCTGTGTAATCTGCTTTAAGGGACCAGGATCTGTATTTTTTTGGTTGGGTTAACAAACACTTTAAGTACCAAAGGAATTCTCTATGATACCCTATGATTTTTCTAAGATACTTAGCTCCTCTCTCTGATGCCCCTGAATGTTGCATGTAAATATGCGCAAAAAACACTCACATGTACATGGCCACATTAAATAACATGCAGCTGCGTACATGGACATAAAAAAAAAATGCCAGACACCCTTAGCAGCAGCATTTTTTTTTATCTCAGGTGCAATAGGCACGCTTTAGCTGGAAAACAGACTGCTATCAGTATGATGACCAAATGTGAGACCTCAAGGGGCTTCTCAGCTATGACTTGTAGCACAAACTAAATAAAGCTAAATAAGAGGTGAATAAAAGCTTTCATATGCAAGCCAGGAGAACTATAAAACTGTAATCATCCCTTTAAACAGGGGTGGTAAAACAGGCGTTTGAGCCAAGAGCCTACCTAAAAGATAACATACAGCCGGAGGGGACTGTACATATGCTGAGTTAAATTTGCCATAGCTGCTTGTCTATAAAAGTCAATGGGACCATGACATTTGATCCGCTGACACCAACAATAGGGAATAATTCTGTCACTGATGCCAACAATGGGATACTATTCTGCTCATGACACTAATGATAGGGCACAATTCCTCCCAATGACACCAAAGTAAGGGCACTATTCCTCCCAATGACACCAAAGTAAGGGCACTATTCCTCCCAATGACACCAAAGTAAGGGCACTATTCCTCCCAATGACACCAAAGTAAGGGCACTATTCCTCCCAATGACACCAAAGTAAGGGCACTATTCCTCCCAATGACACCAAAGATGGAGCATTTTTTACTCCCATGATGCCAAGACATTTTTTACTCCCACTGGCCACAATCCGGCCCTCCTACAGTTTGAAGGACAGTAAACTGGACCTTTATTTGGAAAGTCTGGAGGCTCCTATGCTACAGAATGATTGTGTGTTACTGCTTCTTTCCACAATTCGAGCCTGTGAGTTGGCCAATTCACTGAAAACAATGCTCTCCCTGTGCAGCTGATATCTTATTTTAATAGTTATCGAGAGAGAGGTAGCAATTGAACTAAGTCAAGGAGATCTCCTTCCAGTAGCAATCTCGACATTCAAAACAATAAATTGGAGGAAGAAGCTTGTAAATAGGTGAACGTTTTATCAAGTTACTTCAAGATAAAAATTGCAATAATATCTCAAACAAATGCTTGCTGAAAAAAAACGTTATTTTCAAGTAGACATTAAATTTAAAAAGATGTAGGCGCCAGTAAAGGAAGTCACATTGCTGGACCACAGGTGAGTATTTGTGGACCTCAGTACCACTGAATCTTGCTGGGATATCACACATTCCAATAAGTACTCAAATATTTTTCAAATATGGTTGTAGCCGGGCATGGAATATCATTTAGTTTTCATAAACTGGTTTATGTAGTCATGTTTAAAATACCAATCCTAGATGACTGTATAAGGCTCTATTTTGCCAAAAGTATTGGGACACCTGCCTTTACACACACATGAACTTTAATGGCATCCCAGTCTTAGTCCGTAGGGTTCAATAGTGAGTTGGCCCACCCTTTGCAGCTATAACAGGGAAGCCTGTCCACAAGGTTTAGGTGTGTGTTTATGGGAATGTTTATTCCAGAAGCGCATTTGTGAAGTCAGGCACTGATATCGAACAAGAAGGCTTGGCTTGCAGTCTCCAAAGGTGTTCTATCTGGTTGAATTCAGGATTCTGTGCAGGCCAGTAAAGTTCCTCCACCCTGAACTCGCTCATCCATGTCTTTATGGACCTTGCTTTGTGCACTGGTGAGCAGTCATTTTGGAACAGGAAGGGGCCGTCCCCAAACTGTTCCCACAAAGTTGGGAGCCTATACTGTAATTGTCCAAAATGTCTTGGTATGCTGACACCTTAAGAGTTCCCTTCACTGGAACTAAGGGGCCAAGCCCAACCCCTGAAAAACAACCCCACACCATAATCCCCCCTCCATCAAATGATTTGGAGGGGTGGCCCAATATTTTTGGCAATATAGTGTGAATGAGTGAGTTTGGGGTGGAGGAACTTGATTGGCCTACACAGAGTCCTGACCTCAACTCAATAGAACACTTTTGGGATGAAATAGAGCGGAGACTGCGAGCCAGGCCTTCTCGTCCAACATTGTGGGCTCCTTGAGGGTAGGGACCGATGTGAGTGTGCAATGTACAGGGATAGGGACAGTTATAGACACTCACTCAGGTTGAACTGGATGGACTGGTGTCTTTATTCAACCTTACTAACTATGAAACTATGAAACTATCAGTGCCTCACCTCACAAATGCGCTTCCAGAAGAATGGTCAAACATTCCTATAGACACACTTGTCCTTGTGGACAGCCTTCCCAGAAGAGTTGAAGCTGTTATAACTGAAAAGGGTGGGCCAACTCAATATTGAACCCTACAGACTAAGACTGGGATGCCATTAAAGTTCATGAGCGTGTAAAGGCAGGTGTCCCAATACTTTTGGCAATATAGTGTCGTTTTATCTGATTATCTGAACAGGAGATATCCAGTTGCAAGCAATGAACAAGGAGCTTATCTTCAAACATAGAGATGACGGCATGGAGATAAACTGTTAACTGGCATTTTGGCACCTCTATTGTAACCTATAACAGTACCTAACAGAACAAAAAGTGACATAGCAAAGTTGCATAAGTGTTACATAGCAACATTTATATTCAATGAAACTTCACACAGCTGTGAATGTTAAAATAGATTTAAGGACAATGCAGGGATTTTTTTCAGCAAGAATGTGGGGGAATGCAGTTCCGGCACCTTAAGCACTGAATGTATGTAATAGCAAGGGGTACTGGGGTATGCTGGAAGGTCTATTGATGCTGGCAGGGATCTATTTTTGTGTAAGGTCTATTGTTGTTGAGGGAGAGGTCTATTGTTTTATCAAAAAAAACTGCGCTAACCGCAAGTAATTATGATAAAAAAGAAAATAAATTTAAAAAAATAATAAAATAAAAGGCAGCAGAATTGTGGGATAAAACACAGGAGAAATAGTAGCAAGAAAAACTGCACCACAAAAAAATGAGGATACAAACGATCAAACAATATATAACAAATAAATTCCTATACACTCCATAATAACACTATAGTAATTAAAGTCCATAAATGTAAATGTGAAAACTTGATTAGATAAATAAACTCTTCAAAATGAAGTGTCCTGTATTGGACCACCACTGTGCTCCTACACATTTAGTGAATCCCGTCACCGATACAAAAGCCGCTTACCAGATGGTAAAAGGCAAATAGCATTCAGGATCATCAACCATAGGTAAAAGGGGGGACCCTCACTGCAGCCTCCTCGTGGTGGATCTAAGCCCTTGGTATCAATGGTTCATGTAGTATGTGGCATATAGGACCATAAGGATAAAACAAAGGACCATAGCGTAATACCGTACTGGTAGTACATTTTATTAAAAAATGAAATGGTACTCACAATATATCAAATAAAACGAGCACTAAAAGCAAAACGCCGGCCGGCATTCAATGGAGCCCTTCCTCCTTCCTAGACAACGCGGTGACGTCACTGCACGTCCTCCCAGACTAGTTTTGTCGTAAAACAGACGTTCTCAATGGGGATGGTCCGGCTTTTGTATCGGTGACGGGATTCACTAAATGTGTAGGAGCAGAGGTCTATTGTTGCTGGCTGCTGGAGGGTCTATTGTTGCTGGCGGCTTCGAAATCTGTTGATGTTGCTGGGGGGTCTATTGTTGCTGGGGTGGTAAAGGTGAGGGCATCAGGACCTCTGCTAACTGACGCGTTTCAAAGGAGTACTCCTTTGAAACGCGTCAACCAGCAGTGATCCTGTTGTCCTCTCCTTTACCATCTGGAGATTGTCGATTTAAGACTGTTCGCCACCAATAGGTAGCTTTTACAAAGTGATTTTTCTTCACATGTTTGTGAGTATATTTCATTCCTTTTTATTATTAAATTTGCTTAGGATAATGCACTGCTAGGATATCCCCTATCCTGGACGGCATGGAGGCCTGAGAAACTATCACTTGAACAATGGATCACCCAGACATCACACTTATGTGCAAGAGTATTTGTTTGCTGTAAGCAATTTCAGTACAGTCATAAAATGCTGTTTACATTAAGATTTACCATTAACTATATGCAGGAAATATAAGAGCAGTGGGGAGGTGATGGTTATTGTCTTTTTACTTTAATAGCAACAGTTTCACATAGGGGTCTTTTTTATAAAATAGTTGTTGCACAAATGTCAGAAGCAATTATACAAGCTGAACGAAAAGTCACCGTATTTTTTCCAAGAGATTAATTCCTTTTATCATCAACTCCATCTAGTGACCAAAATGCAGTATAGTTCTTCCATTGCAGTATTTCAGAAAATGTTACCTGCATTTTGGCCACTAGATGGAGCTAACAATCCATACATTACTCTATTAAAAAAATAAAATATATCAGGCAAGATTTTAATTCAGTTTGATATCTTTTATAGTTTTATAGATAGATCCCATAATGTAACTTATAACTTTGTTAGATTTAGTATGTAAATGTACCATTCCTTGTGACAGCAATAAAAGCTATAAAAAATAAATAAAAAATAAAACTTTAAAGAAAACGCACATGACGGTCTGGCACACATATGTAAACGGCAATCACACCATACATGTGAGGTATCATGGTGAACATCAGAGCGAGAGCAATAGTTCTAGCCCCAGACCTCCTGTGTAACTCTAAAGTGGTAGCCTGCAAAGTAAACCGTCGCCTATGGAGATTTTTAGGTACCGTAGTTTGGCGCCATTCCACAGGCGTATGCAATTTTAAAGCGTTACATGTTAGATATCTATTTACCAGCGTAACATCATCTTTTATATTTTACAAAAAATGGGTACATTGGAACCTCGGATTACGAGCATAATCCATTCCAGAAGTATGCTCGTAATCCAAAGTACTCGCATATCAAAGCGAGTTTTGCCATTGAAGTCAATGGAAACGAAAATAATTTGTTCTGCATTGACTTCAATGGCATGCAATACCGCATGCTGACAGAGCCGGGGGGGGGGCGCCGCAGAGCCTCGGAAATGGCCAGAAAGGCCCGAGGACACCTCGGCTGACCTCGGCGGACCTCGGAAAGACTTCGTTCCTGAGATTTGCCGAGGTCCACAGAGCTGTCCTTGGGCCTTTCCGTGCATTTTTGTACGGCGCTGATCAGCGATGTTAGCCCCCCCCCCCACCTTAGGCCAAACGCGGTACTGCACACTTCTTTGGCCTGATTGTGCTTGTTTTGCGAGACAACGCTCGCAAACCGAGTTACATTTTTAAAAAATACAATGCTCGTATTGCGAAACACTCTTAACCGCGTTACTCGCAATCCGGGGTTCCACTGTATTATATTGTATTTGTGTGCACTAAAATTCATTAAAATTAATTTTTTTCAAAAAAATTGCGTTTAAGAATGGAAAATTGTATACTTACCCAACGATAATTTTCCTTTCCTGATACATAAGCATGTATGGGTACAGGCTCTGCCCCCTGCCCAATCACGGGACCGGCTATACTATATAAATGAGCCGCTAAATGGAGCTTGGCTAGATCCACATGGATTACTTGACCCTGTTGAAGAAGGTCTGGCACATTCGCAAGTAGAATTGTGTTTTTCCGGCGCAGGAGACTGCAGCAATAGAAACCACAGCCTGCGAGGCCAAAAGAGAATGATAGCTATCACTACCCCCGGATGCTTGCGTATTCTAGGCCGCAGACCCATTCGGAGCTGAGTGCATCCACTGCCTACACTTCTGGAAACTTTACTCTTGCTAGGAAGCATTTTCACTTGTTGTTGACTGGAGATACCATTAAATCGAGGTCAGGGTGACCCCACTGACTGCAGATCTTGTGAAAGATTGACTGGCTCTAAGATCATTCGTTGTTGTCCAGGGGCTGGAATATACATGGCGGTGAGGTCTGCCAAATTCTGCTGGGCCCAAACAGAAGCAGGAGCAGCAAACAGAAGGCGTTTTACCTTCATGCTTAGAAAGCATGAAGGTAAAAAAAAACCTTCAGCCTTTAGAACAACTTTAAGGCAAAATGCAAAGGTGTAAATCCAATGTCACCAGAAGTGGTATCCCCATTGAGAGGTTTCCCCTTGACCTCCTGTTCCTGAGGCTGGCCATACATTATTCAATTGTCTTGTACAATTTTCCTTTAGATTTACCAAAACCATATAATATGAGGTCAGACCTAAACACTTTCAATTTGTATGCAATCAGGCAGGCCCTTGCACTACATAGTTGAAGGTAAATCTAAAGAAAATTGAACAAGAAAATTGTACGATGTGTGGCCAGCTTAGGACAGCTCAAAATTTGGGGTTTTCCTGTCACTTGTGCACTGGATACATGGTCACCAGGACCAATAAATCTGAGAGCAAACAAAATCTGACAGATGCTCTAGCCCATGGATGCTCAACCTGTGGCCCTCCAGCTGTTGCAGAACTACAAGTCCCATGAGGCATTGCAAGCTGTTGACAGTTACAAGCATGACTCCCAAAGGCAGAGGCATGCTGGGAGTTGTAGTTCCGCAACAGCTGGAGGACCACAGGTTGAGCACCCATGCTCTAGACCTTCCCTATTCTATCCAAAACAAAAAAAGTATTTTAACGGCACAGGTGCAATGGCTGGAATAGATGACATCACACTGTAGAGAGCCTTGTAACTTATATGCCCATATACAGTATGTTATCATGTGCAACTATTAGATAGTACAAATGCCTGACTGGATAAAGATTCATCCCAATAATTACTAGGCAAGCAGTGAAACCAAAGACGGAATAGACTCAGAAAACAGATGCAGCTTTGGGATATACCAATCTGTTATATACAAGGATCCCACAAATTTTGGGATCAGACCTAGGGGTTGTCAATCCCTAGCCAGCATTTCATGGAAACCATAGTGAGTTGTAACTTTTGACTTGAGGAGTCACTAAGGGGTACAGTAAGTGAAATACTTTTCATGGCATTCATATTTGTATGCTTGCTTTCTATATCGGCAGGATCAGCATCCTCTCACCGGCTTTTTCTTGGTGCCGGTTTCGGCTGTCTTGATTGGCTGGCACAGGAGGTCATAACTCCTACACATGCGCAGGGTTAAAAACTGAAACACTTACCGGTGACAGATGGAAAATAGATTCCCACAAGAAGGGTGAAGTAAGTCGTCATGTCACTAAATACATATGGCTGGTCCAGGTCAACAGGGTCTCCAGAGGGAACAGAATGCAATCCACCTTTCTCCACAATTAAGTCTTTGGGCAGATAATTTGACCACACATTTTCTATAGAGTAAAAGGGGAAAGTTAGAAGATAGCATATGTTGCACACTTCCATATAAAGCTTAAAATAATATAAAAAAAAAGAATGTACGCACAGTATATCATATCTGTTGGATTCTATCATGCATATAAAAAAAAAATATCCAGTTTTATATTTGGCGTAGAACATTAAAGTATCTTTGTCATCTTTACTGTCTGATTTAAAGCCTTCAACCACAACTTTTTGCGTTAAGGGGAGGGGCTGGATGACGTCACAACGCGAGCACTTAGAAGCACCACAGTAAATACTGTCCCGGAAGGTTATTATAACATTGGGTTGTTTATACATGTGAATACAGTTTGGTGCGCTACAAGCACCTAAGCAATGGGAGTGTATTACCTAGCATTTGTGAATACATTTATGGTAAGGCTCCATTCACACTTGTACAACTCCACAGTTTATGACTTTGGAATGCAAATTTGGATGGGTGTAACTTGGATATGACTTTGGCTTGGATAATGGACAATTGTTGCACACGAGTTGCATTGTATAACATTCAGGTTCATGCAAATCCTGAGTGTTAGCATTGAAGTCTATGGTGCAGCCTCAAGCTGCGTGAAAGTCAGACCTAAGTAGTGCATGAACTACTATGAAGTTGCTGCAACTTTAAGTCGTGCATATATGAATGGTTATCATTGGAGACATGGGGAACGACTTGTCACGCGACGTCGATGTCCAAAGTTGCACGACAAGTCGCACAAGTGTGAATGGAGCTTAAAAACACTATGGGGGTTATTTACGAAAGGGAAATCCACTTTGCACGTGGAAGTGCAGTCGCTCTAAATCTAAGGGGTAGATCTGAAATGAGGGGAAGCTCTGCTGATTTTATCATCCAATCATGTTCAAGCTAAAGTGCTGTTTTTTATTTTCCTTGCATGTCCCCCTCGGATCTACAGCGACTGCACTTCCAAGTGCACTTTCAGTGCAAAGTGGATTTTCCTTTAGTAAATAACCCCCTATGTGCAGTGGTTTTCTCTTTACACATATATGGCTGAATGGAGGCAAAATCGGGAGTAACAACATGGTGTGGAGTTGCCCAATTACATCTGAATAATCCTAAGAACAGGAAAGATCTATCCAAGCCCCCCAGGGGCATCTTGTGACCCTACTTAGCTGTAAAGTCAAAAACCTAAGGTGAGAGTCCATCCGGTGGAAGGTGCACATATTTCATACAGTTTTTTTTGCATAAAGTGGTAAAAAAAAAAACACTGCAAGCCGAACATTGGAAATGGACATACTTTTGAATAGCATTGCACAGCACAAGCAAATATTGATGGATTGATGGGACTTTTATGGACTATTGTGTATATTATATATTTTGGTATTGTTTTAGATTTTATTCTTTTTTTAGCAATATAATATGTTCACAATATATATATATTTACGAAAGCTGTAAAGTGCAAAATCAGGCTCACTTCTGCATAGAAACCAATGAGCTTCTAGCCCCAGCTTGTTAAATTAAGCTTTGGTAATAAAATCTGGAATCGCATTGGTTTCTATGCAAAAGTGAGCCTGATTTTGCGCTCTAGTAAATAAACCCCATTGTGTACTTAAAAAGTGGGGTATGCCTGTATTGTGTATCGTAGCACTAATTGGATATAGATTTTGATAATGCACATATATGAGAGAGCGGTGGGTGTGAGCGACACATTATTTATTCATTGGTCTAATTAGCAAATACATAGTAGCATATAACAAGATTACATCTACATTAAAACTGAGTTTCACCCACTTTGAAACACCCCCCACATTCGTCATCGCATGTAAATTACTCATGGCGCTTTTTTTTTTTGGGCTGTTTACCTTATTTGGCAAGCATAAAGTTCCTCTTTCACTTTACATAATTTCCGCGTGTCTATTGGCTCCCAGGATATGAGTTTCATCAATCCCAGGAGTCAATGGGCATCCTCCGCTTGTAGCATTGCGGTATTTCCAAACCGGAAATTACGCAATGCCAGGCGGAGATAAGCGCCCAGAAAGGGCAACCAGTCTGTTGTTGCTTTGTACGCTTTGACGCTTTGTATGATATGCGCATATGTGAAATTGGGAGGTGCATGCTGGGTAGCAAGCAGCACTGTATCCCTGGAGGAACCACGAGTGGGCTTCAGATGCCCACACTGAAAATGGGAGCACGCTTGATGCGGGCGGCAGAGTGAGTTTAGAAAATAGAAAATGAATTAGAAAACGTACTAGTATTATTTATTCCACAATGTATTGTATTCGTGAACATCGCAGGGGGTATTTAAAAGAAAAAAAAAAAAGGCCGGACTCCGCTTTAAGAACAAGTAGTGCTCCTTAAATTTTTTTTTTCTCATTATGTCTCCTTATTTCATAGCAATGATCAAAACTATCTATTTATCATTGACATCCCCAAAGTCTGTGATTTGTTACCTCGGATAAGTCCACTGGCAACTCCTGGGATGCCTTGAACCTCCGTCACATTGTTTTGGGAGAAGTAGAGGTCGCATGTGGCATTCAACAATGGCGAGGAGCAGAAAAGAGCCCACAACTTGCTGGTGACGGTCTCATTTCCGGTGTCAATAAACTTAGCGCAGACGTCAAATCCTTTCCTGGATAAAGTACGATTGCCAAGGATACAAATTCTGGAAAATGCGGAAGTAAACCCATCCATACAACAGTTAAATTTCCGGCACATGCCGGAAATGTGACACTCCCATTGGTTGTGCTCTCAAGTAACTGATCACATCACTGACCACTTGCCGACCGATGCCTGTAGCGCAGACGTCAAATCCTTTCCTGGATAAAGTACGATTGCCAAGGATACAAATTCTGGAAAATGCACACAAGACCTCGTATTAAGTAGAGCATAACTGATAGCACAAGGTTGAAGAGCATTATCATCTAAAGCATGACATTTTTTATTTAAAAAAGCTCTGATGGTTTTCCCGTCGGAATTCCGATGGAATTTCACTCAAACTGTCTAGCCTACACACGGTCACACCAAATTCAGATGGTCAATAACACTGCGGCATACAACACGCTCAACGGCACTATAAAAGGAAAGTTTAATGCTTCCGAGCATGCGTCGAATTGTTTCCGAGCATGCGTCGGAATTTTTCGTGTCGGAATTGCATACACACACGATCGACAAATTTGATAGAAAGGTTTTCCGTCGCAAACATTAAAAACAGGTTCTCAATCCAAAGTCCGTCGGAAAGGCCGACAGAAAAAGACCGATGGGCATACACACAGTCGGAAAATCCGATGAAAAGCTCCCATCGGACTGTTTCCACCGGAAATTCCGACTGTGTGTATGCGGCACAAGAGTTTTTCTTATGCTGTTGAAATTCCTGATTGACATTGGGGTCAGCGAGGAAGGGGGGCTCTGGGTGATTTTGCTGTAGAATCACCACACATACAGAATATCACTCCTGGTTGGAGCAAATCACTGCCGGCAGGGTTTCTGTAAGGACTTTTAACACACAGGGAGCGTGTGCATCTCATTTAAGGAGTACCAGGTGGTGACAGAGTCTCTTTAACTCCAGAAAATCCTTGCAACGTAAAAACAAGCATGGTATTTTTTTTTTTCCACTAGCATGAAATCCTTTATTTATTAATGCAAGGCTTAAGTGTGGCAATCACAGCAGTCATCTTTCATCCCTCTCGTAACCAATAAAAGATGGTTGTCAGGGTTGGTTGCTATGGATTGCAATGCAAAATCTCCCTTTGCACTGCTGCACTAAATAAGCATCTGTGAATGAGAGGACACATTTTAGCCACGCAGGTTGACTCTACATTAACCGCCATTAAATACATAATTTATGAATTCCCTAGAGAGCGTAGAGATTAATATACTCAATATAAAAGTAGGAAATTAATTATTAACACAATAATGGTGATTTTGAACGGACAATCTTATTACAGGCTACCCATGTATACCCCAGACAAATATGTCTAAGCCCCCCGTACACACGGTCGGAAATTCCGACCACAAAATCCGTCGGATTTTTTCCGACGGATTTTGTCCGACACTGGTGTTGCATACACACGGTCGGACAAGTTGTCGGAAAATCCGATCATTCCGAACGTGGTGACGTTCATTGCGTACGGCGGAACTACGTAGAGGCTAGTAGCCAATAGCTTTGGTCTTGTAATTTGATCTGAGCATACGTGGCACTTTGTCCGTCGGAATTCTCTACACACGATTGGAAAAAGTCAGATCGGATTTAGTTGTCGGAAAATTTGAGAGCAGGGTCTCAATTTTTTCCATCGGAAATTACGACGGAAAAAGTCCGATGGAGCCCACACACGGGCGGATTTTCCGACAACATGGTCCGATCTGATTTTTTCCATCGGAATATCCGACCGTGTGTATGGGGCATTATTCTATATATAAAGGACAGTCAGTTCCACTTGTGATAATGGTGGTGTGATTATGTCTTTGATCACATTTCTATGTTGACTTTCCCACCCAGGAGTTAACAACAGACTGTTTAGCACTGCAATATCCTGGGCGATATCCTGCTACATAGTGTTGTCTTCAGTACAATTTTTTGCATATATTAAGTAATTATGTCAGACCTTGCACCAAGGAAGACATCTGCTTCCCTTAAAATAGAAACTACAAACAAATCCAATTACTTTAATCATAGATGTGCACAAAAGTTCTGATACTCTCCTAGGGAAATGCATTAGGCTTCTCGTGGGCACAGAAAAAACAGTTTGATCTTTGTGGCAGTCTGCCACTCCGCGCTAAAGAACAGAGCAAGAATCATACTGCCTCTGGGTATAGTTACTGATATCTTACAGAATGGGAAGCGTGAGAATCTCAGTGTTTTTTTTTTTTCCTTTTAATTTAAACAGTTTCTCCAAGCAACTGCAGGCATCTATGTTTCTAACCAAGCTATCTCTGAAAATGAGAATCCTGCCCGGACAGCTTTTTTTTTTTATAAAGTAGATGTCAAAATGCCTCTTGTCCTTATTGTTTTTATGAATGGTTGACTCAACCGATTGTCCTCTATGATACACAATCACAAAATTGTAAAACAAAGAGAAAGACCGATAACTGTCCTATTGAGACACAAAGGTGAAATATATAATGCCAAACTGGAGGGGGGAAGATGTTTAGATGCGTTACACGAGTATGATTTACTCATATTAAACATGTTTTAAAAGAGGCAATTAACACGATTGTAACCAAAATTTGTTCTTTTATCTGGAAACAAAATTAGTTTATAATCCACCACAATGAGAGTAGAACTCGGTTTCGCACTAAAAGCAGGACTGGGTTGTCACTCTGGGAGCAGGACTGGGCTGTCACACTGAGAGCAGGATTGGGTTGTCACACTACACACAAGAGTGACAACCCAGTCTTGTGTGTAGTGCCCCAGGACTGGGCTGTTACACTGAGAGCAAGACTGGGGTGTCACACTGAGAGCAAGACTGGGGTGTCACACTGAGAGCAAGACTGGGCTGTCACACTGAGAGCAAGACTGGGCTGTTACACTGAGAGCAGGACTGGGCTGTTACACAGAGAGCAGGACTGGGCTGTTACACAGAGAGCAGGACTGGGCTGTTACACTGAGAGCAAGACTGGGGTGTCACACTGAGAGCAAGACTGGGCTGTCACACTGAGAGCAAGACTGGGCTGTCACACTGAGAGCAAGACTGGGCTGTGACACTGAGAGCAGGACTGGGATGTCACACTGAGAGCAGGACTGGGATGTCACACTGAGAGCAGGACTGGGATGTCACACTGAGAGCAGGACTGGGATGTCACACTGAAAGTGGGATTGTGCTGTTATGCTGAGTGTGGAACTGGATTGTCATACTACACACAGGACTGGGTTGGCACACTGAGCACAGGACTTAGTTGTCATACTGACAATGGGACTGGGCTGTCACATTGCGGGTGGGACTGGGCTGTCACTCTGAGAGCATGACTGGGCTGCAACAATGAGAGCAGGACTGGGAATCCCACCTGAAAAGTGAAATATGAATGTAGCAGGGAGCTGGACATATATATATATTCCTGCAATCAGGAGACACTGTGTGGAGTTGCTGCAGGAGGAGCCGTTTCCCTCTAGTGTTGAGTGTGATGCTGACCTGTTACCTTCTTATTCAGAGACAAGGCAGAGAAAACATTTTGGGATATGTAGTTCGTATGGATGGGATTCACCCCCTGGCTGAATCACCTGGAACTACAACTACCAGCTGGCTGATGGGGAAGAACAGACTGCTGGGGGAGACTATAAGAAGGATGGAATGAGGCCTAGCATGCTCTCTTGGGACCGGCGTGGATCTGTATGCAGGGAATCTGTAGAGTGTGAGCTGCAGTTGAGTCGCGGTCTGCTCGACCAGATTTATTCAGCGGATGTCTGAAGTGACACCTGTGGACCGCTCCCTTTAGCTGTTTGGCGGCAGCCTGGAGGCCGCTCTTATCCCATCCATCCTGCAGAGGCTTCAGATTCAGGTGAGCCATGGTGCAGTGTGGCAGAGGCCGGATGTTATCCCTTGAGCCACATTCCTGAGAGATCATCATCCTCACCATTATCATAACCACCACCACCATCATCATCTCCTGTTCCAGTGTGGTGAGTGGGCGATAACCAAGTCTTATAGACGCTGTATATAGACACCATTGTCTCTTGTACCATTATCATCTTCAATTGCAAGGATCTTAACTAAAACATCATAGACACTATATGCAGACATCTTTACTCTCCATTGTTTTCCTGTTGCTTGTAGTTCCACAGAAAGCAATATCTTTAAGTCAGTGATCACTGTGAATTTAGTTACAAGTTAATTTACACAGGAAGATTGTTTGCCGTTATTCACAACTGATTAATTCAGCTACTTTGCTTTGCCATGCAAAGTCTCCTTTACTGCAATTAAACATCAAAGAGCTAGCTGAAGATCAACCGGATTGCCACACAGCAACACAGGACTACTTTCACCTCCCTCCCCACTTCAGGGAGTTGTTTTACTGAAGCTCATACAGCTATAATTCACCAAGAACTCTCTGAAAGTGTAGGTTGCATTGCAATACAGTTTCTCCTTGCTAAAAGTTGTACTTGTTATTTACTGTTTTGCATTTATGTGTGAAGGAGCAGTAGAGAGGGGTCTGACACTCATAAGAGCCATTCCTCTGCTCTCCTGTAACCTGTTCACATAGGCATTGGATGCGCTTGGCTGTATACCGAGATTATAGCTCTTACTGTTAAATGTGCAATATTTAATATGTAATTGCCATTTGATTATTTATTACGTTCCTATAAGGGATACCATTCTAAACTGTAAAAGTCCAGGTTGCTCACCTTTAAATGTCTTTATCTTAGTAGTAAACATACCTTCTGGTTTAGCACAGTTGTGTTTCTTTTCTACTGCTGTGTTTTGCACTAATACTGCATATTAGGTGTGCCAGAGGGGTTGGGACTGCTCTTGGGGTTGAGAGGCAGAGTACAGAACCAAATATACTTAAGCGGCTCCTCCGGGGGTAGCGCTACATGAACTTACGGGAAATCTGGTGGGTCAAATGCAGACTTAATGACCCCAGCGTAAATGGCCAGAATGGAAAGGATCACACAGCCCAGGAACACAAGAGCAAACTTGTTGACATATTTCACTCCCACAAAGACTACGAGGGCCATACAGCTAAGTACACATGTGCCATATACACGCATGTTATTCAGGAGGGCAGCAGCTTCTTCACTGGCTTCTTGAGCTTTAAAGATGGCCATACTAGGAAAGATATACGTCTGTTAAAAAAAAAAAAAAAAATTAATCAGATTTACACTGTAGCAAGGGCCCATCCATCACAATGCAAACTTCAGTTCCACCTCAAAGCCACCATGTCAGGCTCTAAAAGTATCCAAATGACATTTCCCTGCAACAGAAGAGCTAATAAACTTACCTCTCCAGCAGCCCAATTTTCCAGTACTACAGCCCCCACCAGACTTTTCAGCATTCAACAATTCACGGACCTCTATATCACTACAAGAGCAAGCAGGGACATAGAGGGTCAGATGATGGAACTATAGTGTGTTACAGGGGACACAATCATCCAACAGTCCCGGAAGTGCTGAAGGCAGAAGAGTATGACGGAGGCTGCAGTATTTGAACAAGGGGAAGGTAGAAGACACTGGCCATCAGTAAGGATCAAAGCCCTTCTACTGCATGGAACTAGCATTAGGATTTTTAGGTGACTGGCAGGGTTGCTTTAATCCTATAGCTAAACATAAACATAACCCCCTGACCCCATAACCAACCTTAAGCCACCCCATAACCAAAAACCCTTAAAACCCATACTCACTTTGTCATTGACAAGAACATGCGGTTAGTCTATGCCAGGATCACCTACCCAGTTCCTTTCCCAAAAGCAAGCACTACCGTGTTTCAAAGCTAAATAATTTGAGACCTCCAGTGTTTTTGCAGCACTTCGTTGTTGGTAATCCCTATCAAATCGGAGCTATTAATGGTTGTGCTTGTCTCCATGTGCTTTAACTGTGACCATAAATCTGACAATAAAATTATGAACCAAGACCCCTGGACACTGGGCTGATCTCCTCTTGCTATATATGCTGTATTATTTGCCCATTACTGTTAAAGATGACCCTTTGCTGTGTCCAAAAATCCGCCCAACATGCCCAGTTAGAGAGATGCCTCGTACACACGTACGGACTTTTGCCGGCGGACCTAAGTCCAGCGGACAATCCGCTGGACTTTCCGGCTAGGTCCGCTGGACTTTCCGAGGGTGTGGACTTGCCCACACACGCACGGACTTGTCCAGCGGATAATCCGCCGGCCAAAAGTCCGCGGGACTTTTGAAAATGAGCGGACTTGCCCACACACGGAGCAGTCCGTTCATTTCGAACGTAACTTCAGGTTACGTAGCTAGCGTAGGCAGTAAATGCCGCCGCGCTAGCTCCGCAAGCTGGCATGGATTTAAAGGGAATCCCCACGCCGAAAAAACGGCGTGGGGGTTCCCCCCAAATCCAAGTCAGACCCTCATCCGAGCACGCAGCCTGGCAGGCCAGGAAAGGGGTGGGGACGAACGAGCGCCCCCCCCCTCCTGAGCCGTACCAGGCCGCGTGCCCTCAACATGGGGGGTGCCCTGGGGAAAGGGGGGCCGTGCGGCCCCCCACCCCAAAGCACCTTGTCCCCATGTTGATGAGGACAAGGGCCTCTTCCCGACAACCCTGGCCGTTGGTTGTCGGGGTCTGCGGGCGGGGGCTTATCGGAATCTGGGAACCCCCTTTAATAAGGGGGCCCCCAGATACCGGCCCCCCACCCTATGTGAATGAGTATGGGGTACGATGTACCCCTACCCATTCACCTAAGGTGTAAAATGTAAAGTAAAAAAAAACACCCACACTTTTGAAAAAATAGTTTATTGCACTGCTCCGGGGGTCTTCTTCCGTCTTGGGGGTCTTCTCGCCGGACTCCCCCGCCATTTACCAAGCTCTTTTACCGAGCGAGGGGAGTCCGGCTACCTTCTTCGTCGTCGCCGCCGTCTGGGGGTCTCGATCCGCCTTCGGGGGTCTTCTTCCGTCTTGGGGGTCTTCTCGCCGGACTCCTCCCCTCTCTTCTGCTCTTTTACCTAGCTCTTTCACGAGGGGAGGTGTCCGGCTACCTTCTTCGTCGTCGCCGCCGTCGTCTGGGGGTCTCGATCCGCCTTCGGGGGTCTTCCGGGGGTCTCTTCTGTTCTTGCGGCGGTCGTCGTCTTCCGCGCCGCCGGCGCCTTCTTCTTCTTGTCCTTCTTCTTGTCCTTCTTGTTCTTCTTCTTCTTCCGATGTTGACCCGACGCTCTCTCTGCCCGGAATGCTTGTGCCGCTCTGAGCTCGGACTTATATAGGGACAAGGGCGACAGGGTCACATGCACATGTCACATGGTGACCCCGCCCCCTTGTGTTGTCACAGTCCCGGAGGATGCTGGGACTGTGACATCGCAAGGGGGCGGGGTCACCATGTGACATGAACATGTGACCCTGTCGCCCATGTCCCTATATAAGTCCGAGCTCAGAGCGGCACAGGCATTCCGGGCAGAGAGAGCGTCGGGTCAACATCGGAAGAAGAAGAAGAACAAGAAGGACAAGAAGGAGGACAAGAAGAAGAAGAAGGCGCCGGCGGCGCGGAAGACGACGACCGCCGCAAGAACAGAAGAGACCCCCGGAAGACCCCCGAAGGCGGATCGAGACCCCCAGACGGCGGCGACGACGAAGAAGGTAGCCGGACTCCCCTCGCTCGGTAAAAGAGCTTGGTAAATGGCGGGGGAGTCCGGCGAGAAGACCCCCAAGACGGAAGAAGACCCCCGGAGCAGTGCAATAAACTATTTTTTCAAAAGTGTGGGTGTTTTTTTTTACTTTACATTTTACACCTTAGGTGAATGGGTAGGGGTACATCGTACCCCATACTCATTCACATAGGGTGGGGGGCCGGTATCTGGGGGCCCCCTTATTAAAGGGGGTTCCCAGATTCCGATAAGCCCCCGCCCGCAGACCCCGACAACCAACGGCCAGGGTTGTCGGGAAGAGGCCCTTGTCCTCATCAACATGGGGACAAGGTGCTTTGGGGTGGGGGGGGCCGCACGGCCCCCCTTTCCCCAGGGCACCCCCCATGTTGAGGGCACGCGGCCTGGTACGGCTCAGGAGGGGGGGGGCGCTCGTTCGTCCCCACCCCTTTCCTGGCCTGCCAGGCTGCGTGCTCGGATGAGGGTCTGACATGGATTTGGGGGGAACCCCCACGCCGTTTTTTCGGCATGGGGATTCCCTTTAAATCCATGCCAGGTCACGGAGCTAGCGCGGCGGCAGTAACTGCCTACGCTAGCTACGTAACCTGAAGTCACGTGCTAAATGAACGGACTTGCCGATGAGCGGCAAGTCCGTTCATTTCAAAAGTCCCGCGGACTTGCCCACTAACGGCGGGATTGTCCGCTGGACTTCCAAGTCCAGCGGATAATTTGAGAACAAAACCTGAAACTTTAGTCCGCCGTACTTTGGCGCTAAAAAGTCCGCCGGCGCCCACACACGAGGGGATTATCCTCTGGACTTCAGTCCAGAGGATAATCCCGCGGGATTGTCCCTTCGTGTGTACGCGGCCATAGACAAGAACCACTAGCATAATCAATAGGAGATGTCTGAGGATAGTCAAAACAGTTACTTATTTCAGCTGTTACTCACAATAAGGATCTCAATGGTCCCCAGGATGTACATGGCTCCGGCAAACGTGGTTCCCAGGTAAAAGCACAGACCCACAGCGCCTCCAAACTCCGGGCCCAGCGAGCGAGAAATCATGTAATATGAACCTCCAGCTACAGATAGACAAGAGTCTCAGGTACACATACTGAAGAACATGGTTATAACACTGTACAATTTTATCACTGCAGCACACCTCATACCACTGCAGTAATTATCAATGCATTGCATTCTAATAGCATTGCACCCAGGTACTGCTGTACTTAAAGTATGAGGCTTTTTTTTTTAAATACTCTACAACTATTCTACATTATAACACACAATATTAGAATTAACACTTTCTATGCTAATACCTTAAAACATATTGCTACATCAATTACTATTGTGCTGTAGGCATCATAGAGGGTTTCCTCAATTTTATATAAAATAGCTAAGCAACTACTCCCCATGTAGCAATATATAGAGGGATCTCTGCCTTCCACACATCCCAGGAGCCCTGACTCAAGTTGTTACCTGCAGCAACACTATGGGTGATAAACGGCACTGCAGCACATCCTTTCACATAACATAACAGCCACATTACTGCATATCTGAAAGGGCAAACTTAGTCCACCAAGGGAATGTAAACTGGGCAAGGGACATAGTTAACCCTCCATGTTGCTAGGCTGGAGGTATCTAGAAGGGGTCTGCTTTTGGTTAAAGTGGTAAATTCCTTTAATTATCAAATACATAATACCATCAGCAGCTATACCCCTATATTTATGGATAGAGCTTGTGGACATAGGCCTATGCCATGTGCTTCCCCTCTAGCTCAGCTATGTTGAATTTTATCACCATTCGGTGGAAATAAGCCCAGGTTAAGCAGACAAGATAAAAAGGAGCAACTGACTTTTAAGATAAATGCAAGGCCAAAGAACTATCATAATGTAAAAAGTTGGCAGAGCGTAGACGCTATGCTCCATCAGAGAGGAACCACAGGACAAGCACCTGTGTGCACGTAGCCTTAATCTGATTGATGCAAAGCGTCTGCATCGAGTATAAAGTCTCCAACACCCCCACACACACTGCTTCTGCATCCAGCAGTACTGTGTACCCCCACCCCAAATCCCTCCCACGCACTGCATCTCCCATTTATTTTCCATCTCTGAAATTCCCCCTACCTGGCACAACTCCATTGGTAGCGATGGCGCTCATTGAGATAGCAGTCAGCATGGTCTGCAGAGCAAACACAGGTAGGCGCCATGAGCCTGTACCCAACGCATAATGGAAGGGAGATGATGACAGGAGCAGTGCATCATAAGGGGGGAGACATGAGACGCAATGCATCATGGGAGGATAAAGAAGCAGTGCACCAATGAAAAGAATTTGTCTCAGGTACAGTGCGTGGTAGGGTGAAGATGTCAGACGCAGTGTAATGTGGAGGGGTTTTTTGGTGCAGTGCACAGTGGTAGAAAATGGTATAAAATGCAGTGCACAATAAGAGGATGTGATACTAGATGCAGTTCACACTCAAACTAAAATTGCCCGAGATGCAACACCCTCTTAGACAACATGACCTGAGATGTAGTGCACACAGCCAGCTTATATAAAGGGTCAGCTCACCCAAAAGTGACATAGCCGTTATGGTTGGATCCTAGGTAGCTGAATACCTACTGGCTTCTTATATTGCTCAGACACTCTGGCAAAGAGAATATTGTTCCAAACTCCCATCACTACAATTGCCATGAGCATCTCCCAGTGGCTGTAGAATCTGGAATTATTTTAACTATGAAAAAATGCACCTGGTGGAGTTCTCCATAGGACTGTGGTGAAAACTCAACATCAGGGTCTCCAAAAGAAGCCAGTGGGGGGATTTCAACCCAACACCAAGGTCCTCTAATAACTGAAATATCAGTTTTGGGTGTATTGACTCTTTAATAAGGCAAACAGCAATGTGCAATGTGCAGTAACCCACAGCAACCAATTACAATGTGTAATAGTTCTAAACTGATGAAGGGTGAAATCTGATTGGTTGTTATGACATACTTTATCACATTAACATTGCTCTTTGCACTGACTTATTAAATAAGCCCATTGATGCAATATCAGGTGCAGTGCAACCTCAGACCATATGATCTGAACTGCAGTGCACCCTCATTAGGAGCATGGTGCATCATACCGTCAGTACTATGACCTGTCCAGAAAGTCTGAATGTGATTGGTCACTGTGGTGAAATACTTGCAGTTCATAGTGCTGACAGTCTGATATCACACCAGGCCCTGTTTTCATTTGACAAAGTGCACTTTCACAGGATATGAGATCAAATGCAGCATACGGTCGGGGGGAGTATGATTTCAAATGCAGTGGAAGATGTAATATCAGATGGCGTGCACAGCTGAAAGATAGTAGGGCTTGTTTAAAAAAAAAAGGCTAAAAGCCAAGTGCAATAACCTACAACCAATCACATAGCCTGCTAGATGCTTCTTACTGCTGACTGTAGGTCAAATATGGCTGCTAAGCTATTGCACTTTGTACATTGCGCAGCTTTATTAAACAAGCCTAAAACCTTCAGTAGTGCACAGATTAAACAGACTGGGATGATGTTTTTTTTTTAACAGAAGCATGAAATAGCCAGTGATTAACTAATCAGACAGCGTGGGTGGCTGTAGGATATTCAGACAGTCAAAATATGTGATATGGTGTCAGTCACAGCAGATGTTAGAGGATACTGCTGAATCGGGGTGTACGGTAAGTAATTGGATTTTATATCAAGCACAGAGAACAGTTACAGTGATGTCCCAACTCAGTACACAGTCAGAAGATGTAGCATGTACAGAGGGAGGACTGATCGTGTAACCACGCAACACACAATGGACAGTCAAATGATCTAATATCGTATGAAGTGCACAAAACCGACAAATAATGAACTGTAGTCACAAAAAGTCATGTCAGGCACTGATGATGTGAGATGAGAAATGGAGGATGGGATAAAGAGAGGCAACAATGGAACATAAAATGGGATATTGCACTCGTTGTGTGATGTCAAGGGATGGGGAGCAAGATCAGAAGGAGAATGCAGCTTTATATTAGGATGCAATATTGGACGTGAAAGATAGGCAATCACACTGGTAATGTCATGCCTCTAAGAATGTAATTGGAATAATAGGCTCAACCCCCTAAGCTTTAACAGATTTGCTATAACGATCATTATTTTCAGCCACGTGACTGCTATTTTCAGCTATCATTGGCTAAAAAAAAATGGTCGTGATGGCAAACACATAGATCATTTGGAGGAACTGTCCCTATTTTGGCCATCTTTTCTCCTTACTGGTTAGTGGGCGCTAGTTGCACTTGTGAATGTTGCCTAATACTACACCTATGATCACGTGTAGACTTGGAGCGCTGCCCAAAGCTAGAGGATAGCAGGTATCCTTACCGGTATTCAGGCATCAGACACTAATTCATAAGTGTGGACATATATGGGGTAAGACGGCGCTCAAAACCAGCCCAGCTGCTTCAGATGTTGATATGGCTGTGTATGTCCCCAGCCAGCGCTGCTCCAGCCACGCCCCCTGTCACGTTTCTCCACGCCTACCTATGTCAGTCTCTGTGACCAAACCCCGGTAGGTGGGGTGAAACATGTCAGGGGGCGTGGCTAGAGCAGCACTGGCTGAGGCCATACACAGCCATATCCACATCTGAAGCACTGGGTCAGTTTTGAGTGGTGCCTTACCTCACACACTTATTATCCAACCTCTAAACTATTTTTGAAAAGTATAAAGGAGAAGTATAGGTGAGGAAATGCACTTGTTGGGTTAGCCAATCAAGTTTGTGTATTTAATCATCATGTCTATATATTTGGAGCCATGGGAGGAGGGTGGGGGGGGGGGGTTAAGGGCATATGCCTTCATACTTTGCGTCCCCTTTTTTTCATCTCGGAAAGTTAAATGGTATGCAAATAACGATTGTCATAGCTTAGTGAACTCAGCCCGATATCTTACACATATAAGGCAGATGACACAGGCCCATAGCAACCTATTGGAGGTCCTCTTTGCTCAGTTGGCTGCTCTAGTAAAACCAGAAGTCTTGTTGCGATGTGAAATGTCACATAACTGCTCCCTTCTATAATAGACCCAGGGCTTTTTACACTCAGGCCTTGAGAGCAGAAGTAAATCTGGTGCTTTTATCTAGGTCTGGTGGTGCCTCCTGCATTCAGTGTCCTGGGTGGTGGGTTTGCTCAAGGGAGCAATATAAATTTACAAGGACTGCATCTGAGTGCTTCAATTTATTGAGCCATCTGGCTCAATACAAATCTTCTACAGTGATCCTTGGACAGGTCACCAACACACACTAAGCTCCTCATTTTGATGCTCATGTAGATGCGGCCTAAAAGGGTATGATGTCCCACACTGAATACAAGCTATATGTGCCCCCATCTCACAGTAGATGGGGTTTTTTTTTCAATAAAATTTCTGCTGTCCATCAAAAGCCAACTGAATCATTAACTGCTTAACCCAATTCACTGCCAGAGCCGTTGTTGCGTGTTTTTGTTTTTTGCACCTGTGTTTAAAAAAAATTACTTTATTCCTGAAGATTGTTTATTTTTCAGTAATAAATTAAACATTTTCAATTTTTTATTTTATTTTAATTTTGGCTGCGAGTGGTAGTATTTGAACTGTTTTTTGTTCTTGATGGTCTGAAGGTCTCATGTGTTGGAACTGGGCCGTTTTTGTCATAAATGGGTTGTCATTATTCTGCAGGGTGAGGCGGAAGTGCTGTGTTTTCCCCTGCAGGGGATCTCATGCATGATATGATCAGTTCCGGTATACTTCTGCTATAAAATGCATACTGAGGATGTCATGCGCCAGCCTCCGATCCCAGATGATGCCTTCTAAGGTGAAACGTATCAGGCGGAGCTAGCAGTGTGACATCAGCATACATGAACCGATCATCAATCACTGTGGCCATAGTTATTGGAAATTGTATACCAGTTTTACTCTGAAGATACAATACTTTCTTATTAAATCTTTTAAGCAGTAAAGCACTATGAGCTCTCTTCTTTATTTTTGATATGCATGTATTTGTGAGAGTCAGAGGGTGGAATACACCAGGATATCTAGGGCCTGTTCAGGAGCAAGTTGTGGTTCTCCAAAGAGGAATATTGCTAAGCGCTTATGATCTCCTTTGTGGGATCTTATGGTCTGGTAAGCAGCAAGTTTGACCTTACATTTTTTTATGGAGTTTCACTGGTCTCCCCTTCCTCTTTCTGGGAAAACCTGCCATGGGATTTTCAGGCCTGCAAGGGGGAAGTGGAGTCTGGATGTGTTTGTGTGCAGGGGGACGAATGTACAGTAGCTGGGTTGCATGCAAGTAATTGGGTGGTTGTACAGCCACCTGATCGCTTCCATCTTACAGCCACACAATCGTCTTGTCGGATTTACGCTCATTCCTAGTTGCTGTAGCAGCTTGGAGTGTGTGTAAAACCCCCTACTGTTGCCAACATATGGGGACAGCAAAAGGGTCAAAGCCCAATTCCATGCACAAGAAAAATAAATACCCTTACAATGGGGCTCCTTCACATTACAAGGGTTAAAGGCTAATTTTTGGCCTAGGAATAGAGAAATAAGGTGTAATACTTACCTAATTCCTTGCTTCATCAGGATCCCTCTAGGAACAGGACTTGTTCCACATAGCTTCCTCTCTAAGATACTTCAGGGTCGTCACACTCCTAGCTCCTCCATGTGCAATGCAGGGTTATATATTTACATCAGTGATTATGATGCCGTCATCAAGCCAGTATGTAAATACAGTGGACATTATCCATTATTATTAATGGCCTGTGGTGTGCGGGTGATAGATCCTTGTGCATAAAAGCATTCATGCTGGCCATGGCCGCTCATATTCCTTTTAGGGTTTTATAACCAGCAATGAATGACAGCCATAAGCTGATTGCTACTCTAGCCAGCAAGAACTCTTTTCATGCACGCAGCTAGCTGATATCAAACAGACGCAATCAGTGAATTAAGATCACACACTGACAGTTGGCATGGCAACTGACACAGTCATCAGACACTGTCAGCTACTCTGATCAAAGATATTGGCGACAACACAAAGGAATGTTGCTTGGTAAATTCATAATTCATCTGTGAATTTCTACCGACTGTCTTTCACTAACTGTTATGTGTGATTCAACAGACCTATTCAACAGAACAGATACTCCTTTTTTGTTATCCTTGAAGCCGACACTGTTATTTAGAAAACTGGCATTCCAACACTAATAAGGAGAAGATAGTCATCATCCTAACAGGATATGGGTGGAATATACGTAGGCTAGAAGCACTTGCACTTCAATAACAGTTAAAGCAAACATTTTAATTAGGTAAATGTATCCTTAAAGTGACACTAAAGGTTCATTATTTTTTTTAAATTACAAACATATCATACTTACCTCCACTGTGCAGCTCATTTTGCACAGAGTGGCCCCAAACCTGCTCTTCTGGGGTCCCTCGGCGGGTCTCTCGCAGCTCCTCCCCACATCAGATAACCCCCTGGGAGAAGCGCTCCCCCGGGGGGTTACCTTGCGGACGAGCTCCCGAGTCCAGCATTCGGCATCCATAGCTCGCATCATTGGATTTGATTGACAGCAGCAGCAGCCAATGGCAGCGTTGCTATCAATCTATCCAATCAACGGCCGAGAATCCCGGGCAGAGAGACAGCGCGTCCCCGTGGGTCAAGTTCGAGGGGTCAGGTAAGTACAACGGGGGGTGTGGGCTGGGGGGCCGGTCACTGACAGGTGTTTTTTCACCTTAATGCATAGGATGCATTAAGTTAAAAAAAAACACAAACCTTTACAACCCCTTTAATGAGTATGCAAGCCCTAAATCAAAAACGATGTGCGCCCTGTAGTGATGTAGCTGCTGGCAAAAGGCAGTGCTTGGCAGGTGACATGCTACCTGAGATACTCCGGAAGTGTTGGATAACAGTAACGCCTCAAGCTCTTCAAAAAGGCAAAATCTAAAGTTTAATATCCTTATATTTTGCCTTCCCTGGTCCCGAACACTGCATATCTGTACTGTAACTGTAGGGCACCTCTAAAGTCCCTACAGGTTCTAGTGTGAATACTAACCTTTCCAGTTGTCAGCATTTGCATAGGCATGCCCCTCCTTGGAAGGACTTTTTAGAGGCAGGAGGGGATCTGCTTATTCTCTCAATACCAAAAGATTTGTTTTTTTTTCTCCCTCTACTGATATTCTATTACGGGCGGATAACATCATTTTTGTGGACAGAGTGGTGTCAGCCGTGGCCAGTTTTGTTTTTATAAACCCCACCCCCTATCCTATTCTCCACAACATGCAAAAGTTTTAGGTGTAAAAGTACCATGCAAAAGCTTTAGGTGGGTGGGAAAAAATGCTATCAATTAAGAATGCTTCAGAAATAGAAGTGTTAATAGTTTGTTGTTATCAATTAACAAAATGGAAAGCAAATGAACAAAAGAGAAATCCAAATCAAATCAATATTTGGGTTGACTACCCTTTCCCATCAAAACAGCATCAATTCTTCTATGTACACTTGCACACAGTTTTTGAAGGAACTAGGCAGGTAGGTTGTTCCAAACATTTTGGAGGACTAACCACAGATCTTCTGTGGGTGTAGGCTGCTTAAAATCCGTCTGTCTCTTCATGTAATCCCAGACAGATTTGATGATGTTGAGATCAGGGCTTTGAGAGTCAAACTATCACTTCCAGGACTTCTTGTTCTTCTTCACGCTGAAGATTGTTCCTAAAGACGGTGGCTGTATGTTTGGGGTCATTGTCCTGCTTCAGAATAAATTTGGGGCCATCCACATGTCTCCTGATGGTAAGGCATAATGATTAAATATTGATCCTGACCAAATCTCCAACTCTATTTGCAGAAATTCAGCCCCAAATTTAGAAAGAACCTCCAGTATGCTTCACTGCTGCAGACACTCATTATTGTACCGCTCTCCAGCCCTTCGGCAAACAAACTGCCACCTGCTACAACCAAATATAAAATATTTTGACTCATTATTCCAGAGCACCTGCTGCCATTTTTTTGGCATCCCAGTTCCTACGTTTTCATGCATAGTTGAGTTGCCTAGCCTGGTTTCCGGAGGTATGACTTTTTGGCCGCAATTCTTTCATGACTATTCGGGCCAGACTTCTCCAGACAGCAGATGGGTGTACCTGGGTCCCACTTGTTTCTGCCAGTTCTGTGCTGATGGCACTGCTGGACATCTTCCAATGTTGAAAGGAAAAAAGCATGATGTGACTTTCACCTGCTGTAATAAGTTTCCTTGGCCGACCACTGCATCTACGGTCCTCAACATTACCTGACTTTGTGCAAGTGTACAAAGTTTGCAAGTGTAATGCCGCGTACACACGCTCGGAATTTCCTACAACAAATGTTCGATGTGAGCTTGTTGTCCGAAATTCCGACCGTGTGTAGGCTCCATCGGACATTCCGACAACAAAAATGTGAGAGCTGGTTCTCAAATTTTCCGACAACAAAATCCGTTCTCGTAAATTCCGAGCGTGTGTAGACAATTCTGACGCACAAAATTCCATGCATGCTCGGAATCAAACATAAGAGCCGCACTGGCTATTGAACTTAATTTTTCTCGGCTCGTCGTTCGTGTTGTACGTCATTGGGTTCTTGACGTTTGGAATTTCCGACAACATTTGTTCGACCGTGTATATGCAAGTTTGAGCCAACATCCGTCGGAAATAAATCCAGGATTTTGTTGTCGGAATGTCCGATCGTGTGTACGCGGCATAAGAATTGATGCCGGTTTGAGGCCAAAGGGTAGTCACCAAATATTGATTTGATTAAAATTTTTCTTCTGATCACTCACTTTGCATTTTGTAAATTGATAAAAATAAACAATTAAAAAATATATTTTTCAAAGCATTCTTACTTCACAAAATGCCTTCAAACCTGTTTCAAACGTTTGCACAGTACTGTAAAAGATAATCATTCTTTAGCCCCAAGAACTAAAAACTAGGAGGATAAATTAGACTCCATAAGACAACACAGACACAGGACAGCTCTGAATTTCTGGCAGGATCAACAAGTACTATTTGATCCTATGGAAGAGATATAACAGAACACTTTCAATTGTATATTTAACAGATGAAACTTGAGCAAATAAAGGAAGTTCATTGTTAGGGTTTCCATAAGCTTTACATTTTCATATAAAAGAAAATATGTAAAAAGTGTTCAACAAAGAGATTGAGGCTGGTTTCACGCTAGTGCGAATTGTATGCGGGTTTGGGCGCATCCAATTTGCACAGCAGGAGATTGTGACCGGCTCTATATGGAGCCGGTTCACATATCTCTGCAGCGGCTCGGGCGCTATTTGCACAGAAGCCCTGTGTGTCTTTTGGTCCGTTTCAGGTCCAAATTCAGTCAAAAATTCGGACTGAAACGGTGAACGAGGACACATCAAATTCCTGCTGTGATCCGCTGAATGCTCATATGTGAACCCAGCCTACTGTAAGAGCCCGTTCACACCATGAGCAGTGACCTGAATTTTTATGCATCCGATCAATGCCAGTGACGTGGAAAACAATGTCTTTCTTTTTGCCTTGTTCACACAACAGTGTTATGTACATGTCTGTTGTGTTAAAATGCAACTTGTCTGCCTTTTAATGCAGGTAAATGCAATGAAACTCGACTGAAAGCAAAGATAAATAGTTGTTACTATTTTGACCCTTCCGGGGACCTGTCACTTCACAACCAATGATGTAAAAAAAGCATGCCAACGCATAATATAACAAAGTGCAACGTGCAGGAAAATGTATATCGATTGTGCATCAACGCACATACATTTTGGAAGCGCTGCAGTGAGTTTATACATGCAGCATTGTGTGAAAGGTCCCTCAAGGTAAGATCTTGGCCATAGACCTAGGGTTGCCACCTCATCCCTTTAAACCCGAACACATATGAATTACATGGGTTCTGAGGCTAATTTAATGCAGATAAGGCACCAAGTGAGTTTAACTACCACCTTAATCAGCCACAGAACTTGTGTAATTAATATGTGTTCGCTTTTAAAGGGATGAGATGGCAACCCTACATAGACCTTGTGTTGTATCTGAAGATCCAGCATTTCAAGGTCAAACACTGACCCGGATTCCCACATATGGTGACAATGGTACTGGTTTATATCTCCTACATTACATACAACAATGGAGGAGTACAATCAACCAGACTTGTTCCATGGCTGCTCTGTAAATTGTTCTCATCATTTGACTCTGTGTATGGAGACATTATTAGTCAGTTACTCTATTTGTGCCACAGTGCAGGTGTCCTTAATTAATCTGATCATATAATCACCTTACTGCACTGAGCTCTCACAAGACATCTTAAGCGGAAAGGCTCTCCTACAAGATTATTAGGTCACGTAGATAGTGGATTAGGGAATCAAGTCTTCTGCTTCTGTTGAAGCAGTCCTGGCTAACTGTTCAGGTCTCTATGCATAAAGAGGCAAACCCAATTCACAAGTACTGCAATAGTCTTTTGCTATTTTATTAGCCAGGGGATTCCTGCTGGTGTGATTGTACTACTAGAATCGCTTGTAATAGCTAATTTTTAAGGGCTAATTCCACCTTTAAGACCATGTTACATGTTGCACCCATATTAAGGGTGCATTATGTAACATGGGGGCAAACAGAGTCCCTCTGTCCCTCTTTCCTCCTCATTTGTCCCTAATGTTGGTCTTAGATATAAAGTGCATTTTATATACAATTATATATATATATATATATATATATATATATATATATATATATCAAAAAGTGTTTCCCAGTGCTAAATCTTTCTTCCAATGTCTAAACTGCTGCATCTGTAACTTCCAAAAGCCAATACAAAGGAATAGTAGTGATAAAAAAGCACTTGTGGGTTTAACCAATCATATTTTTTTGTACATTTCCCCCTTAAGGAGGGCGTGGCAGGGGTGTGTCCTATGCCTACATACGTTTGTTAATAGGTGTCCCTCATTCCCATTTCAAAAAGTTGGGAGGTATGGGTTTTTACTGTTATCCAAGACTCTGTGAGAGATGTCCCCTCATTTCCCCTTTCTTCCTTCCTATTGTAAACTCACAACAGGAAAAAAAGACAAAATTTCACCAAAGTTATGGGAAATCCCCTTTTAGACTAAAAAATATATTTTATTTTGTACATTTAATATCACATGCCTCTAAAATACCATCACTTTTTTTAAATAAAAAAAATGTATATAAACCCTAACAATAAACATATCTTATTTAAATCCTTTTGGTCTGTTAAATATACCATTGAAAGCATTTTGTTATGTCTGTGCAGTAAGTGAAAAGATAGTTGGCAAAATCTAGTGAGCTCCTAACTTCCTGTAGAGAGCAAACAACGCTGCACTGAAATTGTCATCAGCCCTGCCTGAATTCTCTCTGTGAGCTATAGAACACCTCCCCATGTTAGGGGAATGAGGAGTGGGGAGGGTGTTTTGTAGCCGTAACACACTTCCTGTCTTATGCCCTGTACACGCGGTCGGAAATTCCGACCACAAAATCCGTCGGATTTTTTCCGACGGATTTTGTCCGACACTGGTGTTGCATACACACGGTCGGACACAGTTGTCAGAAAATCCGATCATTCTGAACGTGGTGACGTTCGTTGCGTACGACGGAACTACGTAGAGGCTAGTAGCCAATAGGTTTGGTCTCCTAATTTGATCTGAGCATGCGTGGCACTTTGTCCGTCGGAATTCTCTACACACGATCGGAAAAAGTCAGACGGAAAAAGTCCGATGAAGCCCACACACGGTCGGATTTTCCGACAACATGGTCCGTCGTAATTTACGACCGTGTGTACGGGGCATTAGAGTGACAACACCGTTCTTCCACAGTTGTCACTCCAGGACAGGAAGTGTGTTACCAGGTGAAAATATCAGGAAAAAAAACTAATAAAAAAAAAAAGGAATGCAGCCACCACTTCTAAGGATTGGTAAGCTGCAATATATTACATAATTGTTTTGGGGTTAAGATGAACTTTAAGTAATATTTTTTTTTTTTTATGAACTCACACAGTTCTAGTAATAGGTTGCTAAGGCACCTGCATTGTATCCTGGGGCATACCTAAGCTCCAACAAAGCAATCAGCATCTGCATACCATATATTCCTAACGTTTCGGGGCTCCCATGATGCTGTGCACTTTATGATGGCCACTACTGCAAAGTAACTTTAGTTTAGATGCTATTTTATATTAACACATTTGCTTTAAGCACGGGACAGGATGTTTGCAATTTACCACCCCCTTGTGCAATTCTTTCCTATTGCAAGCTCTGTCTCCTTGAACATTATCAGTTTGGCATAAGATCTTCTTTGGCAGCCTTAATTGAATGACTTCCACCTCTTTAACTTAATAACCTAGAACACAAATGGGTATTGCAATTTAAGTGCTAGCCAAATAGCGCTCATTTCAAATTAGCACTTGCAATAGAATACAAATCTAGGCGATAATTCAGGAAACGGTTCCACTTTGCACAATTATGGGTAAGCTCTGGCAGTGGAAGCAATCTGATGGAGAGTGGGAGTGATATCAGACACAGATACTGGCAGTAAAGTCAGACAGGATGGGCAAAAAACAAAAAAAATGAACGAATGTAAAATAAGACAACTGTTATGTAATACAACATTGCTCATTCAGTCAATGTGATATGAAGCACAAGAACTATATATGTCGTGATAGCCTGGCTCAGAAAACAAAAAAGAAGTAGAGCTGGTAAAAAAAAAAAAAGCTTAAAGGGTCTGTTCGCTCAAAACTGATTCCAGTTATGGGTGAATGCTGGTGAGTGCAATCACCCGTACTCTCTGATATATCTCTTGGGGTCTCCAGGGAAGAAATCTCACCATGCCCTATATCTGCCACACTCTCATGTTTTTTAATGTACATATCCTTAAATAAAGAGTAACTTAGGATCTTAGACCAGGAATTCTTAATCAGGGGGTATCCAAACCTTGACAGTGTAGGAACCCATTGATGGGGGTATGAAACAGGTTTACGGAATAATTTAAAAGCATAATAAACTAGGGTTCTGTGCATTTTTTAACCTGAAATAAAAGTAGAAAAACTGACTTGGTGTCAGATTTTGGATTTTTTATTACCAAGCTATCCATATATAATAAGGCAAGCTAATGATATCTTTAGAATTATACTGGGGCCCAATAAAACTGGTGAAGATGGTGATTTTGACAGTCTGGTGAAGGGGGTTTTGGAGTCTATCGGGCAATGCATTGGGGGTCTGTAATTGTTAAAATGTTAAAAACACTAGACATGTGCAATTCGTTCCGTTACAAATTAGTTTTTTAACAAATTTTGACAAATTAGTTAATTTGGAAACATCCGAATTTTTCCGAATATTCGAATAGTCGAAAATTTGTAAATTCGTACATTCGTAAATTCGTAAATTCGTACATTTGTAAATTTGTAAATTTGTAAATTCGAAAATCTGAAATAACTAATAATAACTTAACTATTACTACCTAATTAATTATAGGTATTGTAATTTCCTTTCAAATTTGGCTGTTAGTGACAAATACAAATTTATCAAAATTTATGAATCATCCGAAATAACGAATGCCATATCCAAACAAATGGAACATAATAAATTAATAATAATAAATAACAATAATAATAATAAAAACTTTTTATTTTTATTATTTATTATTTGTTCCGTTCCATTTGTTTAGATGCGGCATTCGTTATTTCGGATAATTCGTAACTTCGGATAAATTCGTATTCGTTACGTTAACTAACAGCCAAATTTGAAAGGAAATTACAATACCTATAATTTAATAGTTAGTTACTATTTCAGATTTCCTCCAAATTTTCGGGTTTTCGAATTTCCAAATGTACGAATGTACGAATATACAAATTTTCTAATTTACGAATGTATGAATGTACGAATTTACAAATGTACGAATTTACGAATTGCAATCATAACGAATGACCCAAAAAAAAAAAAACGAATGAAACAAAAACAATAATGAACACATTTTTTGGCAGTGCACATGTCTAAAAAATGACTGGCTCAGATCTTGCTGCCACTGAAAATACATTGCTGGTTAAATAAATGCCCTTGAGTCTACACAAAACTGAAATATCTTTTTTGGATCTGCTGACCCCTTTGAACAAGCAAATTATAGTTCTATTGTCAACAGAAACTATATCAGGTATCAGGTATCAGGTAAATGGATATTTCAGTTTTTGGTAGATACTGGAAAGTTAAAGCTGAACTCCAGGGAAAATTGAAAACTACTCTTGCTAAATTAAACCAATGCAAGGCATGGGAAGCCCCACTGCAAGGGTAGTTTTAAACCTCTGACCATTGGTTATATCTCTTAGCGACTCTACTGGTGAAATCTCTGAGCTTGACCTCTTAGGTTTGCACACCTATAAGGGATTCCCACTCTTCCTGTTTTTTTTTGTATTTCATATTATATAGAATATAAAAGGTGGTGCTGGAAGACACAAAAGTAGGTGGAAATAGCCAAAAACCCCTAGGTGGACAGGAACAGAGCTGTGAATAATGACAGGAAGATCTCACTGAGGGATTGTCCAAAACATATAAGAAGCCAGGAACTGACTCCACCCCACCAGGTTTCACCTATAACTAAGACATCACTTTTGGGTAGACTGACCCTTTAACTTTCATTTTTTAACCCTTGCAGAAAAAAAGAGAATATGTTTATTATGAGCAACAGCTCCCTTTTCCTCTGCAGTTTATTAAATGATTAGTTTGTGGCTACTTTAAATATATCCGCTATGGAGCAATGGATGTATGTGTTAGGTTATGGGGCCAGTCCTGCTCCATACTGATCAATGTTGCTGACTTGCTGGACTGTATTGTCTACAAGATGAAAGTAGAATGGCTATGAAATGCATCAGTGGGGATGTATGCGGGAGAAGATGCAGTAACGTGTGGTAGAAAGATGGAAGCGGGAAGGGATACATAATGATTTAAAGGTCAGCAAGAAAGAAAAACACAGAACATCAGTGATAAACACAACTTTTCTGAGTAGTGTACCTGCGCTGGCATACATTCAATTCTGCAATTATGGGAAACTTAGCCAAAAGGGCTTGAGAATCATTGACTAGAACAACATTTGCTTAGTTTTTCTTCAGTACCCTACTTAAAAGCAGATGTATTAAAATAGGTGTCAGTCAGTGAAAACTGTTACAATGGGCATATACGGGCAGATATTTCATCTATGATTTGCCTTCTGAGACATATAAAGGCATTGGTGTCTACAGAGTTCAAATTAACTTTTAACTGGGAATGTTCTTAAAAAATAAAACTCCCCCCACATAGTAACATTGTGAGGTTCCAGCCTCCCTCATCTCAAAAATTGTGACCCCTGGATATCATCTGTAGTGCCACCAGTCTGTGGATAAGAGCCACCAGTCAGTGGGTCAGAGGCCACAGTTTGTCTATTCAAACATAATTATGCAAACCAATTGCCAATAGTTCTGTACAGATAAACTAGCTTACAAGGAATTATAAATAAAAAATAAGACACGATTTTTGTAGGTATGGTTGGGAGGGAGGAGGACCCACCATAGGAATTTATACAGAGTTCCTAATTATTAGATGAAAAACTGCCCAGTCTATAGCCACTGTTAATATGCCAAAAACAATCATCATAAAACATTGTGTCTTCTCAGTGTGGGTCTCCTACCTGATGTGTTCTGCCAAAGGGTCTTGAAATGAATGTTGCTATCTTAGACTACTCATTGTCTCTTCCTAAAAACCTGAGCTATTGTCCCTCCCCATCTATTTCTCTGGTCCCATACTCACGCAGGAACAGCACATGAGGACCATAATGAATGACTCCAGAATACCACCAACTCCCACCACCCAAGTAAGACGAAGAAAGAGGATGACACCAAAAATATTTTGTAGGCAGGGAAGGTACACCCCCATGAAGGTTCCCATCCGTGGAGCCTGGAAGGAAGGAAGAAAGAAAGAACATAAATAATTACATGCCAGATGTTTGCATCAACAGGATTACCCTTAGCATTTATCTGAAAGAAAACTATTTTTTAGGATCAGAATAGTCAGATTGGTAAGACCAGTTGCTATGGATTCTCTCAGGTTTCAACATTATGACTAGTTATGATTACTTTCTAACATATTGCTAATAACACAACACGGTAGACATTTGGTTAATTGGCTGATTTTTTTTCATTGTAAAAAATAAATGATTCAATGGTATTTTAAATGCAAGTGTTTATCAGCATTTCCAGTTTGATACTTTGATATACATATATTGTATATATTGTAAGGGAGCAGGTTCAACTGGAGGTGGCAGCAGTAAGACATGCACGAGACAGGGATACCCAGGAACAGTCCAATCAGGTTTGTCCTTCACTTTTATTCAGCAATGCAACAAACAAACACGTTTTTCAATGCAGGGGGGATTTGTACAGAGATTTGTACAGCAAGTCTATAGCATCAAACAAAACATCTGCTAGTTCGAGCAACTAACTTAACTCTGCTCAGTTTCTGCTCGGGTGCTTTTAATGGGTTCCCCAAAACAAACAGGCAGCACATATACCCTTTTAGATTTCTGTCAACAGTCAGGATTTTCACACAGCAGCATGCCTCCATAGCAGAAAGAGTACGAGAGAGTCCTGAGCGAAAGTAAGCTCCTGTATATAAAAGACTGTACAAAGATGAGACTAATAAAGTCTGGCTACCAGGTAGGATGTGAACCTAGGAACAAAAACATTTTTCCATCCAAAGCTCAACAAAGTCTTTGAGTTCCAGGACCCAGAACAGGAAAGACAGCTACAGCATGGTCATCCAGTTTGAAAACTGGCCTGGGGGTGAAAGTGCCTGGGGGGTGAAAGTGCCCAGTAGGCAGTTGGTTAAAATTTAAAGTCTTGCAGAGCCCAAAATGATCTCCAGTCCCTATCATTGCTCCCTGTGTTCTGCAACATCCACTGTAATTAATAAACGATGAAGAATGATCTGTAATCAGTTGGAACTGTTTGCCCAAAAGGTAATTCCTCAATGACTCTAGTTCCCACTTTATGGCCGGGCACTCCCTTTCAACTATTGAATAGTTACTAACAGCAAGAGATTAATTTCCAGCTGAGGTATGTTACTGGATGTTCTTCCCCAATAACTTCCTGAGACAAGACTGCTCCCAGGCCATTATCTGTTTGTACCCGTATCTGTTTGTTCAATCCAAAAAATGTTTGACTGAAGTTAGGGGTGGTTAATTACTGGTTTCTTATGCAATACTGCCTTCAACTCTAGAATAGTCACAAAGTTAGTCATAGACCTCTGGTAGCATTCTACAATCACTGGAAAGGCTCTTGGCTATTTTTTACACGCTGGCTTGGGCCAGCATTTAATTGCTTCGTTCTTGTCCATTGGAGGTTTCATGAACTCCCACCCAATGCTGTATCCCAAATACCAGACTTCTTCCAGGCCTATATTGCTAATTTTTGTTGGATTGCCTGTTAACCCGGGCTTACAAATGGAATCTTAAACTGCCTTCTGTAGATGGGAATCCCAGACAGGTTTAAAAATACCAACATCAACTAGCAAACAATTGGCTGCCACATGTCCCAGTCCTTGGCACAGCCAGCACCTAATATTTCTCTCACAAGGAACATACTTATTTTGGGCTAGGAGGTCTTCATATATGGCAACTTAAGGAGCCTGTTAATTCCTTGGAAACCCGAGGATGATGTTTTCCTTTTTCCATGGTTTACCGACTTGGAAGGCAGATCCCAGAGATAGACCTTGGTAGCAGAATGTTGCTCCATAAGGAACACCAGTTGATCTACACTCTTGGAGTCATTATGTCTATTGCACCACTGTATCTTAAGGGCTCTACCGTGACAGTCACAGACCACTTGCTCCACAATTTAAGGGTTGGGCTCCCCTATTTGCAACCACTTGTTTTTAAGGTGGTACAAATCATACATCTGGGACTTCAGGCTTCAACATCATTCTCCATGAGACAATTTCTGTAAAGCACTCTCTACCAGCTGTTGAGGTGTAGATGCCACCATCTACCTCTCCAACAAGTATTTGTATCTGCTTCTGTAGAGATCAATTCACTTGCTGCTGTTGCCGAGTGGGCTTCAGTCAGTTGTTGCATTTGTTGAGCATCCAAGCAGTTCACCTTTTGCAGTAGTCTGATGTTGGTTCGCCTTTGCCGATAAAAGATGTTTAAAGAACTCCTCCATTTTATTCAACAAATGGTGGTATTTTAAAATAAATTCAAATAGCTATTCATCCAGTAAATCTGCATGTACATTCTGTGTAATTTTGGCAAAAACAAATGTTCTTAGAGAGAATAGGCAAAAAATGTAACTATTGGTTACAATAATTTGCTAATTCTCTAGCATTCTCTAAAATTGTTAAATTGTATCTGTTGCGACAAAGATGTATATATTTCCAATGCCCCTCACCTACATCTAGTGGCCATAATGCAGTATTTTACCACTGCTAATCATAAAAGAACAGTCATTCAGTGGAGAAAAAAGCCTACAGAACATTTGTTTTTATCCCTGGAGAACAGAGGTACATGCAGATTCGCTGGGCGAAATATTAGGTAAAGTTTTCATAAATAGAACCCTAATTATCTGACTCTTCAAGGCGCTGCCTGTATCTGAGCACAAAATTGTAAAGGGGGGGGGGGGGTGCTGCTCAACTGGTAGTGGCAGTGGAGAGCCATGTTCACCCAGCAGCAGTCCATGCAGGCTTCTCCTGCACTTTTAAGTAAGTAAGGCAGTAAACAAACATGGATTCAATGCAGGAGGGTTTTGTAGAGCAAGTCCATAGCATAAACCAAACGAAACATCCTCTTGTCCAAGCAGCTAACTAAACCCAGGTTAGTTCCTGACTAAGAGAGCGACCCCCTGATGGGTTTCCATGAAACTTTTTAGCATGCTGTCAGCACTGAGTCTTTTAAAACACTAGTGGGCTCAGGGCTGCCAAAGCAGAGAGAGTGAGACCCCTGAGTATCAGTCTGGGGATAACCTGTGTATTTTATTTTTTTGCTGAGGATATTCACCCTCTTTTCTTGTCCTGGGGAGCATTGTCATTGAGACAGAAAGTGATGGGAAATCCAAATATGTAATGTTAACAGACTAGGAGGTGAGCAGATATCCCAAATAGGGATAGCGGTTCCATAGACAGCTGCCTACAATGCAATTTCCCCTTATTCTGGAGAGATTTCCTCTCACTTCCTGTTGTGCCAAAAAGTGAAAGCAAATGTTTCAGATAGGGCACAGGCAGCAAAAGATACATTTTAAAGGATAAGTGCACTTTAAAACAAAGTGCACTTACCTTATTTCCCCTTTTCCCTGACCTAACCTAATCCATTCTCCCCCTCCACAGGTGCCTACTTACCTCCATCCAAGGAGGTAAGCCACAGCCCCTCTGTTTGTGTAAATCCAGAGCTGCAAGTCTTCACCGTCCTGGCCACACCTGAGCATTACAGCTCTGCAGAACCTATGGGACCTTCTCTGATTGTCTCCAACACTGAGACACAGCCCTTTAGAAGTCCATGGGGCGATGAATACTTTCATCGATGGATGTAAATAAACTGTGGAACCATAGCTTTCAGATTGAAGTAAGTTTGCATCTGTGGAGGGTGGTGAAGGAGGATGAGGAGGATGGAGGGGGTCTATTAGCTCAGGTCAGGAGAAAGGGGTAACAAGAATAAATGCATATTGTATTAAAATGCACTTATTCTTTAATGTACTTTCTCCTTCCTAGCTATCATTTTTGGTAATGGTTATAATTCATTTTGCATTTGAAATTACATTTTGCCTATGAGAGTCCTATAGTGTAAGATGATGAACTCTGAAGAACAGAATTGGGTTTATATTGGATTCAGAATGGATTTTCTGGAAATAGATATTCAGTATACGGTAAAATATAGAATAACAGTAAGCATCTTTAGAAACTAAAAAAATGGAATCTCACCTGAATTGGCTTCTTCTTTGCCCCCTCGTTGTTCTCTGCTTCTTCATGCTCCCGTACACCTTGTGTCAGATTGGTATAGTTGGCCAAACCGCTAAGAAGTGAGGAGACCATAGGACTTGTGTCCATTTCCTCCTGTAGTACAAGACATTAAAGAAGAAGCGTAGGTTAGGTAAAGTTATAAAGGCATGAAAAAAGTGTAAAGATGCTGAAATCCTAAAGAGCTGCTTATACATCATGGTGTCCTACAGTATATGGGGAGACATTTACAAGCTCACAAATATCATACATTTGAGGGGACAGTCCCTCTTTGTAACCAAAACTCTAAAGATTTAAAGTGGTTGTAAATCCTTTACAACCACTTTTCACTACAGGTAAGCCTATAATAAGGCTCACCTGTAGCTACCGTGGATATCTCCTAAACTGTGCATATCCCCTGTATCAGCATGTGCCGACGTCATCGGCACATGCATACTGAAGCAACGTCACACTTGTGCCGTTGCTTCAGCTGACGTGACTTTACCGGCGACTCCTGTGCCCATGCGCGGGAGTGACATCATTGCAGCTCCTGCCAATCAGAGCGCCGGAGCCCGCAATACCCGTAAATAACTCCGGGAGACATGTCACCGAGCAGAGCAGTGGACCGAGACCGATGCGGGGGCTTCAATCAAAGGTGAGTATTTCATAATGAGCTAGTGTGCTATGCATACTAGCTCCTTATGCCTTTGTCTTGTAGGGGGTTTTTTTTTTTGTGGGTTTACAACCACTTTAAGTTTTTTGTTTAACGTAATACATTCTCTGCAATATGACTTGATTACCTGTACTACTGGCCTTTACAAGATCTAGGCCTGCCTTTTCCTCTATGTCTACAAGTTGAAATGTTATTTGTAATGTACCAGTCTATATGTTTGCATGTTGAATTTTTGATGCCTTCTGTCCGTTTCGTTTGTATTTTGTATATGTAATAAAGTATATTGATTTTTTTTTTATACATTATTTGAAATTTGGTACTTTTTGGCACCGCTATAATCCCCTCTTTCTATCCCTGGCCATAAATTCTTGTTTAAAAAATTCTCTGCAATAGTGTAAAAAACCTTCAGCTCACCCTATCACCACTAAATACTTACCTGAGTCTGATCTCAATCAAACGCTGTGCCCGAGAGCAGCGGTGCTCTCCTCTCTCTCCTCACTGGACATGGAAGCAGCAGAGGGAGCAAACAGCTTGCTATGGGGGCACTCAGAATGAAGGAGGAGCTGAGATTGCTGGCGGGCGATCCCAAAAAAGGAGGTTTGGGGCAGATCTGTGCAAAACCATTTAACAAACCAGGTAAAGTAGCATATGTTTGTTATTTTCAAAATAATATTAAACTTTTTAATTTTACAATCTCTTCAATTCTTTCTGGTGCATGAAAAAGCTGTGTTTACTGCCTAAATATTTTGCTATAAAAGGATTTTCCTTTCCCCGACTAAGGCCGACCATACACGGTTCGAACTCTAAATAGGCAGGCTGAATGTACCAAGCTGAACGATCGATCAACTTGAGCACAACCAGCCTGCCAGATTCTCCTGCGATTATCGCAAGCGGCTGCAATAGCTGCTAGCAATAATCACTGTCTTCTCCCGGTGGGGATGGCTTCCCTTGCCCCCACCCACCAGGAGAAGACTGCTGAGTCTCCTATCCACACTGTCTGTGTTGATGGGGGAACTGTGCAACTTTCTTTCCGGCAACCCATGGTTGCCGGAAAGAAATTCATAATATATATGGCCTGCCTAAGTAAGTTGACCTGGTTTCCGAAAATTCTACTTTCCTGGCTGTAACAAGATGTAACAAGAATGCAGTACGTGAAATCCAAAACTCCTGACCTGCATACAGAAGTTGTTCTGAGCTAGTGATTTCGAAAGAGCCAAATCCAAGCTGTAGCTCTATATGAAGAGGTAACAATAGCCATTGGGTTTTCTAACTTGTGCAATCATCTATTCTCCTTAACAAGGGCCAGCCAGGAAGGAGAAGGCTTTCCATAGAAATTAAATGGCTATGAGTTGCCTAAAGAATATCTTAAATTATAACTAAGGGCAAAACTTATTTGGATTTGAGTAAAGTGGTAAGGGGTTAGAACACCAGCATGTTGGCTTTTTATAGCATAGGAGATTGAATAAAATTGATTCTGGACTTTATTTTGCTTTTGGTGCTTCTTGTACACCTAGCCCCTACTTAAAGTGGTTGTAAACCCTCACATATACCCAGCGAAGTGAACAGGCTCAGATGATACACAGAGATTAAACAAATCCTCCAATATCGGTTTACTTGTTTATCTGCAGTCTTCCCCTCTCTACACCCCTTAAAAAGGGCAGAAAAGTGTTAAAAATCTCTCTTCATCTGTCAGGATGGCAGAGGAGAGGGTGGAGGGACTGCAGTTACAGTGTGTGAGAGCTGATTGGAGGAAAGGAATCCCCCCCCCCTTTCACACAGCAGAAGAATTGTGCTGTGAACAAACAAGCTCCTCTCTTATCTCTCCCTCCCGACGTAAATTTATCTCATGTGTTTGAAAACTTCTCAGAAGTGACTCATGCTGATAACAGAGGAACAGAGCACCAGAGAGAAACAACACTTAGAGCTTTGGAGAGAGATAAGTAAACACTACAGATATAGTTTGTCCAGATTCCATGACAGGTTTACAACCACTTTAAGCAAACAGCCAGCCTTCAGGCACCATTCCTAGAAGAGCTGTATGAGAAAAATCATTCCCTCTACACAGCTTAAAACCTAAGAACATTTACTGCTGTAAGAGATTCTGTGTCCCAAACCTTTCTTCTTCATCCCGGGATTTTTTATTTTTTTTTTTTTAAGCTGTCTCTGTCCCATTGAGGAGATTCAGCCTCTTAAAATGTCCTAATCATTAATGTCACTGGGAATAAAAGTAATGATAAATCCACCAGAAGAGAAATAGAAGGAAAATCTTTCAGTGGGGACATTTGTTACCATGACAACTGTCTAGAAGGAGATTTCCCTCATTTTTGAAAGACATTCTCTCACCTCTCATTAAACGAATAGGACACAAATTGAAAGGGAATCTTTCTAATAAGACACAGATGACAAAACAAAAATGTCGGCTATTTTAACATTTTTCTACTCCGTCCAAAATGAAAAACAAACACCTTTTGTCTTTAGATATACAGCACCTTGAAAAAGTATTCATGCCCCTTGAAATTTTCCACATTTTTTCATGTTACAACCAAAGACATAAATGTATTTTATTGGGATTTTATGTGACAGACCAACACAAAGTGACACATAGTTGTCAAATGGAAGGAAAATGAAAAATGGTTTTAATTTATTTTTACAAATAAATATATGAAAAGTGTGGCGTGCATTTGTATACAGCCCCCTTTACTCTGATATCCCTAACTAAAATCTAGTGGAACCAATTGCTATCAGAAGTCACCTAATTATTAAATAGAGTCCACCTGTGTGTAATTTAATCTAAATATAGATAAAGCTGTTCTGTGAAGCCCTCAGAGGTTTGTTAGTGAATCTTAGTAAACAAACAGCACCGTGAAGGCCAAGGAACGCACCAGACAGGTCAGGGATACAGTTGTGGAGAAGTTTAAAGCAGGGTTAGGTTATAAAAAAATACCCCAAGCTTTGAACATTTCACGGAGCTCTGTTCAATCCATCATCCAAAAATGGAAAGAGTATGGCACAACTGCAAATCTACCAAGACATGGCCAACCACCTAAACTGACAGGTCGGGCAAGGAGAGCATTAATCAGAGAAGCAGCCAAGAGGCCCATGGTAACTCTGGAGGAGCTGCAGAGATCCTTAGCTCAGGCGGGAGAATCTGTCCACAGGACAACTATTAGTCATGCACTCCACAAGTCTGGCCTTTATGGAAGAGTGGAAAGAAGAAAGACATTGTTGAAAAAAAGCCATAAGAAGTCCAGTTTGCAGTTTGTAAAAAAACAATGTGGGGTCGCAGCAAACATGTGGAAGAAGGTGCTCTGGTCAGATGAGACCAAAATTTAGCTTTTTGGCTAAAGCAAAACGCTATGTGTGGCGAAAAACTAACACTGCACATCACCCTGAACACACAATCTTCACTGTGAAACATGGTGGTGACAGCATCATGTTGTGGGGATGCTTTTCTTCAGCAGTGACAGGGAAGTTGGTCAGAGTTGATGGGAAGATGGATGGAGACAAATACAGGACAATCTCAGAAGAAAACCTGTTAGAGTCTGCAAAAGATATGAGACTGAGGCGGAGGTTCACCTTCCAGCAGGACAACGACCCTAAACATACAGCCAGAGCTGCAATGGAATGGTTTAGATCAGGGGTGCCCAACCTTTTGAGGAGCGAGGGCCACTTTAGCGACTTGGTAACCGGTCGCGGGCCACAATGAGCGTAGCGGGCGGATGGCAGGTCTGTGTCCATTCTGCATATGTAGAGCAGACACAGATGCAGCCCGCTCTACCCTAAGGGCCCTCCTATCTGCCCAGACAGAAGGGGACAGATCGCCTTCTGTTTTTTAAGCAGATCGGATTGCAGATAGGCGTCTGTTTACATCTGCCGCTCTATAGAGGTGAACTGACCTCAATCTTCACTTCTTCCTCAGGATTCCTGCAGCTGGTTGCTGCTGTTCCCCTGGTGGTTATAACTGGTGGCTGCTGCTGGCTGTCCTTCAGGGCTGGTACTGCTGGCTGGTACTGCTGTTGGGTACTGCCTGCTGGTACTGCTGACTGGTACTGCTGGCGGGTACTGGTACTGCTGGCGGGTACTGGTACTGGTGGCTGAAACTGCTTGCAGCTACTGGTACTGCTGGCGGGTGCTGATGGGTACTGGTGCTGCTGGTGGGTACTGGTGCTGCTGGTGGGTACTGGTACTGCTGGCTGGTACTGGTACTGCTGGCTGGTACTGCTGACTGGTACTGGTACTGCTGACTGGTACTGGTACTGCTGACTAGTACTGGTACTGCTGACTGGTACTGCTGACTGGTACTGCTGACTGGTACTGGTGACTGGAACTGGTGGTTGGTACTGCTCGTGGGTACTGGTACTGCTGGCTGGTACTGGTACTGCTGGATGAAACTGCTTTCTGCTACTTGTACTGCTGGTGGGTACTGGTACTGCTGGTGGGTACTGGTACTGCTGGTGGGTACTGGTGCTGCTGGTGGGTACTGGTGCTGCTGGTGGGTACTGCTGGTGGTTACTGGTGACTGGAACTGGTGGTTGGTGCTGCTGGTGGGTACTGGTGCTGCTGGTGGGTACTGCTGGTGGTTACTGGTGACTGGAACTGGTGGTTGGTGCTGCTGGTGGGTACTGGTACTGCTGGCTGGTACTGGAACTGGTGGCTAGTACTGGTGGTTGGTACTGCTGGTGGGTACTGGTACTGCTGGCTGGTACTTGTACTGATACTGCTGGCTGGTACTGGTATTGCTGGTGGGTACTGTTGGCTGGTACTGCTGGTGGGTACTGGTACTGGTGGCTGGTACTGCTGGTGGGTACTGGTACTGGTGGCGGGTACTGCTGGTGGGTACTGGTACTGCTGGTGGGTACTGGTAC